>CM056574.1:153906282-155106282 GCA_029721435.1 Gymnothorax reevesii
TTGAAATATCTGGCAAGTTATTTGCGTGAAGTTAAAACCCTTTCGCGATCCACTCTAATGTTCCATGCACGCATGTAGGCCTACTTTCATTAGAGGAAACCATGGCCCTCTTCACATACGGATTGCAGTATTTTAAGTAGCCTTCAATGTGTCTGAAAACTCTATTTACGCATGAAACCTTAAAATCAACGGCAAAACAGGACATTTCGATAGAAATATCTTAAAAGCTGGACATTTGACCGCAGCGTTCCCTATGTGTTTCCGTCACGTCTAATTATATTTACAGAAATTATTGTCACACCCACATAATGAATATATATCTACCATGTCTAGTATCTTCTCTTTTTTTATCATTTTGTTCAACTAATTTTGTGGACGATCGCGAAATTTCATTCAGAGGAAACAGGCCAACTCCCCCCATGGATATTTATTGTATAGGGCCTAAATATAACACAACACCACCATTGCTGCAACTAAAACAACGTATGGGCCAACTAGTTCTAATTAAAATACTACTAGTTCAAAACAATTACTGGTTTTACTGGTTTAACAACAACTACTACTACTAGTAGTAGTACTTAATGAAAATAATTTCTGCTGTGGTGTGCTCGTATCTATCTTAAAATTCCAGAGCAAATATTCTAGTGCAGACAGTCAACATAACTGCAATCAAATATTTTCAAGGCCAATGATAAGTGCATGACGAGAATATCACTTTGAAAGAGATACAGGTTTATTAAGAAATTCACAATATACTAAAACGGAAGAAAGTGCTAATGTAACATGGTCCCAACGTGGATGAGACAAAATACGTTTATAAAATAAGAAAAGATAAAAACTGGCACTGGTTGATGTTATTGAAAGCTAAAGATTTCTATGTGGGGTCACAAAGTCTACAAATACACGTCCTCTGAAGGAACAATATATCTTTGGTCTAACAAAGTACACAGGTAAGTTTGACTTCTCAGTTTCAATATATGCAGCACACATTCAGTTGTCCCATGTCAAAACACGAACAAAACAGACTTTCGAGTCTATGTTCTGAATTTACAACTTTGTCCTTGTTTGTCCAATGCCCAATGTTAGTTTGCTTTAGCATAATGCGTAGGCTACTTACTCAAGTATTAGTTGTTTAAAATAAATTTGAATTCATCAGCCACTTCAGATTTGGAGTATTTTTCTGTCTCATAGGCCATGCTGTTTAATTTGGGAAGCATAAACGCATGTTTGACCTCGGATCCGACAGACATGCGAGGCTTTCAATCGTGATTCCCTTGATTGGGAAAGTGGTCAGATTGTACAGATGTACCATAAATGATCGTCTGTCGCATGGGACACAAAGACACAAAGGTCATATTGGAGACAGGGACGCTTCCATCTCCACTCACCCCCTTTTCCCTTTTTCTTCAATTTTTCCAGTCCGTCCATACATAGTACATACTGTAATGTCTCGAAACGGATAACTCCATATCAGACGGATAGAGGAACAAAAGATTGTGCCTCTCCAGGATGCCGGGCACTCAGGCAGCATTTGACAGGAAAACAAGTCTTGAAAATATGCATTTCGACTTCTTTCATTCTTTTTATGAGTCCATTATGTTCGAAAAGATTTGAACAATTTAAATGTCAATCCGTGCGTGCAATGCAGAATGTTTATTGTCGTGATCCCAATAGTGCATCATGGACAGCTCAGCCGGCTGACGGGAGCAAGCGAACTGGAGCCCCGCTCCGTTGCTGGAAGGAACGGGGGAAGGCGCCGCCGCGGCCGGGCTCAGCTGCTGGGGATGGTGAGCATGCGGGTGATGGTGGTGGCTCATACCGTTGTAGGAGTTCACCATGGTGGGTAGGGCCATGCTCTGCACTCTGGAATATGGGTTATAAGATGATGGAGCTGGTAGTCCTTTGACGTTGACTGGACTCACATTTCCACTTGCCATTTGACAAGATGCATAAGGCATAGGAGTGGGTGGCTGGCTGAGCGACCAAGAGTTGTTCATGAAGCTGGACTGAAGATACTTTGGAGGGGTAAGATAGCCGTATCCATCTCCCCCGAAAATAGATTTCCCTGGTTGGAAATGTGTTGGTGGGGGTCTGAATGGTCGCTTCATTCGCCTTCGCCGTCGGTAGTTTCCCTTCTCGAACATGTCCTCGCACGCCGGGTCCAAGGTCCAGTAGTTTCCCTTTCTTTCGCCTCCTCCCTCCCGCGGTACTTTAATGAAACACTCGTTGAGGCTAAGATTATGGCGTATACTATTTTGCCACCCTTTCTTGTTCTTTTCGTAAAAAGGGAACTTGGTGATTATATACTGGTAGATACCAGACAACGTGAGTCTTTTCTCCGAGCTTTCCCGAATGGCCATGGCAATTAAAGCGACGTAAGAATATGGTGGTTTCTGAGATGGATCCGACTTCTCCGAAATCTTCTCTTGGTTCGGCTCGTCTTTGGATAGCCCCTTCTCCTTAGCCGTGTTAGTGTCATGGACCATCAAGGCCATTGCGTCATCTTCAGGGTTTTGGTAAGTAGCCATCATTACGCACACAAAAACAAAAACAATCCCGTCAAAACGAGAGCAATAAAGTGAATATTATTTGGCGTTAAACCACAGTAGCAAGAAAAGAAGTCATTCAGCAATACTCTCTGTTGATCATTGTAGCCGATGGTAAAGCGGTTTTTTTCAGTCTGGCGCCAAATAGAAGAGGTTATTTGTACCACAATCCCTGTCCCCGTGAAGCAGTAAGTTCTCTTCTGCGTCAGGGTGACTTCTTATGAGACTGTTTCGGATACAGGCGCAGCCCAAGTTGTGATTAGGTTTCTCTGAAGCCTGTGCTTTTTCTCCTCCCAGAAGCAAAAAGGCTTCTCTGCTGGTTTCTCGTGTAACAAGTGATGATGTACTGCTTTCTGATTTGTGTGAGTTAACTTGTTCCGCCTCCGTCACTCGAAGGGCAAGTGTAGCAGAGTTACTGGGCTCACATGTTTAAAATTAGTGAGCCGATTTACATAATTACGCTCGAGCCGTAAAATTGCACTTGAATCAGGGTAAGACAGTAACAAAGGTGACCTGGCCAAGCCAATCAGGTTGTGTCAAGCGTATCCATTTTAAACACAAAAAGTGTGCGCCACATGAGAATCCATAGAAGGCTCACATCACAATTCAAGCGTAAGCTCGTTGTTTATTATTATTATTAGTTTTTTTTGTTTGCTTTATACAAATAGCTTACACAAATCAAGTAATAAATAAATAAAGTGACACTACGGCACGAATTCAGTGCTTCCGGACTATTAATTAGACTTTTTATTCTGATGGTTTCTTCTTTGTGAATGACCCTATAGAAAATGCAGTGTATTTGGTTAAAGCTCTCGAATGGTGTAATTTAAATTTCGAGCAATATTTACATCAAAATTATGATTTCGCATGTAGCATATGTCGTCATGTTAAAATAAAAAAAAATTCAAAAAACAATAATAATTGCTCACGATTTTGGGAAGTGTATGGGGGTGGAAGTATACATTTCGCTGACCACCCATGCGGGTTCTTTCGGCCATCTCCGAGGCCATGCAGTGAGCTGGCGCAGGTGGAACAGCATTTTCATGTGTGTCATCGCCTCGCCACCAGTCCGCAATCTGGGCCTCAGCCTGTGCCCATCAGCCAGGGGGACCCCCGAGGGGAGCAGTCCAACTGGAAAGTGCTCAGGAGCTCGATTTCATCAACTTCAATTTAAAATGATTTCGTTTTATTTGAAGGTGAATAGTCAGACTAGACATCATTGCATTTGAATTCTTTAATGTGGTCTCGTAGCATTTGTAGAAGGCATTGAATTCTCGAAACCTTAACTGCTTACAAGGGCTTAAATGAGCCTATTTAAATATTTATTCAGAAGAATGGCGGGCAGTGTAGAAGCAAATAATGTTAATGCATATCTTCATTAAAACCAGTCATTAAAAAGACATAAATCGCCCACACTACAGAAATGGTGTAGAAAAAAAAATCAAAGTTAATTCTTCTTCTTCTTATTTATTATTATTATTATTATTATTATTGCATCAATTTTCTTATTAACTTTTAATTTAAAGAGACTGAAGTTGCTTCAAGGATTATTTTCGATCAGTCATAAATAAATTATGACTTGCAATAATATTTATAGACGAAACATGAATTTCAGAATTAGCTTTTTTGTTTTGACTACACAGTAATTTGACATCATGATGAAGCGTACATAGCGTACATTTTTGACGTACTATCATGCTGGGAATTCAATTTAACAGTCTGAATGGCAGAAGCTTAATAGTTTATTATTATTATTATTATTATTATTATTATTATTATTACATTTGGAATTTATTTTCATCGAAGTTTTTTTTTTTTTTGGTTATGCACGCATCCTGTGAGAGATATTACAATTATATGGTTTTTAAAGAGCGATTTTAACTTGTGACAACTCACAAGACACCTCAAAAATGATCCTTTGTTGTCAAATCTGGCTGAGCTGGAGAAAGCTATGAAACAATACTTGCTGCCATTTCATTGTTGAGTCTGTCACATTGTACTTCCAGGTCGCTCGCTCTGACCCCAAAGGCAAAAAAAAATGTTACTGTGCGACATGCATCGTGAATGAACAGAGTGAGTATTTTCCCTTCTTTGAAATTTAGTTAAATAGCGAAATTTCATTCAGATGAAACAAACCAACGTGTTTACTCTTTAATCACAAACTATTGAAATTACGACAGACCTAATTCATGCAGGCTAGGACTTTTTTTTCCTATATCATAGTTTCACTTCCAGAAAAAGTAATAATTGTACAGTGCTTCCTACAGTGCTATGGTTTACCAGATTTGTGGGTCAAACAGAGTAAAACAATTCTTGGACAATTTTTCTGTAGCCCAGCGAGTATTATGTAGCAGCGACACTTCCGCGCGCGCACACACAAGCTCACCTGGCCATAGTACCTTTGATCGAGACGGATGGACTCACGCAAGTCAAAATAAACTAAATGATCGTGTTAGAGCTCTTTAAACACTGACAAGCTTTGAGAGGCATTGTTAGCAAGAGGAATTTTTATTGATTGTTTTTTGTTTTCTTTATCACCTCTATGACAAATTTGTTAACATACGTGGCCTACAATATAGAATATAAATTAAGATCGGTTGATAAAACTGAAAGTTGATCGTCACACGTTTCATATAGCCTAGTTCAAGAAGAGAATATTTTAAGAAGATAATAATTCAATGAAACATTTAGCCTTAATTTGGCTTGATACTATAGAAATGGCATTTATAAAAATGGAATACAACCTGTAAGCTATTTTGCATGCAGAACAGGTCTGCAGTGAACCGGTAAAACGCAGTAAGTCACAAATGAGTGTTTTTGAGAAAATAAAGAAAAAAAAATACATGCTTGAGATTCACTCGCACTTGATTTGTTTTTCAAGGTTAAATGCGGTAAATAGGATGCGGTTTATTTCCTTGTGATGCAATTGTTATGTGCAATTTTACAAAGTAGCTCATGTCCAATTGCATCGGCTATTTTAAAACAGGTAGATTATGACTTACTGAATTTTACTGATAATTTGATTATTTAATCGATATGAGATGGACACAAGGCATTCAATTGAATGAAGAAAGGGTGAAATAGTCATAAGTTTTATTACTAATTTATTCCCCAATTTGACCTTCAAAGTAAAGGTGATAATTAGGCTACACTCCTGCGATTATCGGTTTGGTATACGTCGCATGATATGTCCCGCCAGACAATGGATATGAAGTAGTATCAAAATTCCCAAACTACCAATGAACGAATGACTCATTAAGAATCAAGTGCGTTTCATAATTTGCAACATCAAGTGTGGCAACATCGAATTCTGACTTCTGGGACCACTGCAATACACGAGCGGCTATTTATGAATCACTTTAATACATGGAAGTGACCTATCTTCATTTAGGACAATATAACTTTTACCTCTGAAAATAAGTATGTCACTTTCTTACCGCTAAAGATGCAATAGTAACGAATTTTTCCAGGGTACCTGATGATTTTGACAAGAAAAATGCATTTTGCGAGGACCAAATTATCCCGTCTGCGTTAAAACCGCAGTACTTCTTATTATAAAACAGAACTTGCGATATGGCAACAATAAAATATTATGACAATATCGAAGAAAGCAGAAGATAGTCCACCCGCAGCAGATAATTATAGAGACGTCGGTGATGACAGCGTATTTGAATAAAAAAAAGAAAAGTATTTTAGCCTATATACGGAAAGATTTTTAGAAGGACAACTGTAACCAAGTAGTCCCACGATATTGCCAATTTCGCGAACTTGAATTGTTTCTTTTGGTCTCCATTTTTCAAAACGTGAGGGATAAAAATAAAATATATCTATATGCACGTTTTTTTCAGTATCACTCACTGCAGCCGTAATACTGATCAACGCGAACAAATTGCTGGAGTGTGTGCAGCCGCATGCAGACCATGTCTAACTGAATTATGAAACGAACATGGCAATATCGGCTCAGTAACTGGACCTTGCCACTAATGGATTTTGAAATATTTAAATTCCTGCCGTTTCAGACATCTTCAGTTTGAAAAGAGGATGTTTATCACTGGAGCTACGGTAGGAATGTGGAGGAATAAGTCCGTCAGGTCAGTGCAGCGAACTCAGAAACTGCGACTGCATGTATTTTACAGACAGCAGGCAAACCAGTTTTTACCTAGGCTATGAGATCTTACTACTCCATGAAAGGAAATAATTATAATAATTATAATAATAATGGTGATGATTATTATTATGATAGGTTGTTGTTGTTATTATTATTAATACTCGGGCTAGTGGCAGTAGTAGTAGTAGTATTTATAGTTTCTGCAGTAATGCATGGGAAGTTAATCACATTGGGAAGAAATTTTCTGCGCTCTTGGAAAAATGGATGCGTAAACTCCGAAACAAAGAAAAAAAAATTGCGCTCATAACAATATTGCTTTATTCACTGAAAAAAAAAATCCATTCATGCATGTCTTTTTTTCCTTAAGAACAGTAGTGCCTCATCTTCGGTAATACATAATTTTGCCGTCTGCTCTTTTTCTTGTTTAAAATGCGAACTGTTACATTAATTGCGATAGTGTTTGATTTTTTTCCAATCTAAATTCTAAGCAATAAATACCCATAGCTTGCCGAAAACTATTTCATCCAGAAAGCTGATGAACCGGTAGGCTTTCTCGCTGAAATGGCCCAATTATATGTTTTCATTACAATAGTTCGTTTTTATAATGGTTTAAAGGACATAACTCTAAATACTTTGGACTAAAACAATGCATCTTTACCTTGGTCTCTCAAAAACGCACATCGAGTCATACTTCTTATCATTTATTTATCTTTTTTCATTTAGCAAATTTTGGTTAAAATGGCCGTTTTTTTTTGACATGCTGTAGGCCCTTCCCTTTTAACTTTGTCTCAGTTTTGTTCTTTAATCATATAGCAACCAAATGTAGATGCGTTTTACAGACTATTTTGGTATTAAAGTTTTTGGTATTTTGGTATTAACAGCCTGAGATGGCAGAGGTCCTATGAAGGTACTCTTTCAGGCTGAAGTGCACCAGAACGTGCAAACCAAATTTTGCTGGGAGAGCAAGCGCCTATAATCTGCCTGCGCGAGGCCATTTGACAGTGACCGAGTCAGTTGCCCTGCCTTTGTCCTGTGAAGACATGCTGATAGCACACGCGTCAACAAGCACAATAATATCAAAGCGAAGTGAAATAGGTATTCTTTAGTAGGCACCAAATAGATGCATTGAAGGGACGGTTAGATGACTTACAGGTTCATACCATTACAGATCATGGAAAGAGACATTATTGTTTTCTTTGCCGCTAATTCCTGCAACAGCCAATCAAAAGGAGGCTTTCGGGATCATTTGTATTTCATCAGCTTGCCTGGATAAGGCATACTGAGTGAGTTGTCAAAATACAGCTCTCTTTGAATTAAATCTTTAGAGCCAAGATTGGTGGCCAGTTGAAAAGCAGGAGGATATACCCACATCCCTCATGCAGCAGCTCAAAAAGTCCTCTCATTCTGTCAGAAGAGAAAAGAGGGGACTGTAAAAATAAACACCCAACACCCCCCTTCACCCGCATAGATAAGGCCGTGTGAGCAGCAGAGGGCTCCTGGTACAGCCCCAGTGTCCCCCCTCCTTCAGGAAGAAGCCCAGCACACCTCACTACTGCTGGGTCACCGAGGAGGGAGGGGGGCTTCCTTACTTTGTACACCCAGACCCCTTCCACACAGATCATTGTCTAAAATTAAAAGGGGCCGAGGCCCCCCTCAAGTTTTACTACCTCTCCGGAAGGTGGCAAGTATTTTTGTCCAGCGCAAAGCGCAGTGTTTATCTTCCTTATCACACAGAGGAAACCTATGGGAAGCTGTAAGCCGTTCTCTCAACTGCTCCCCTGTCACATAATTATAATGCATTACACAAAAACAGAGTGGCACCGAACGTAGTTTCAGGCATAATTAAATAACAATAGCCTGTTATAAAAACGAACTGGCTTCCCTCTGCAAAGCTTATCAGCTGAGTTTCTATTCCTCAGAGTATGAAAATATATGATCTAAGTATTTTTATGGGGACAACACAATGTGCTCTCGCTAACCTTTGCTAAGAGGAGAGTGACAGGAGCATCCTGCCGAGAAGAGTTCTTTGAGATTTGAATGGAGGCCCGTGCTGATGGCTTCAGAGGAATCGCATGGAGAGCGAACATCGCAGTAGGCGAGCTTCATACCAGAAAGTTTTACTTACATCACCATAAATCATACAGTGGGGAAAAGACTTGTCAGGGTGGAGATGCGTTTATGCAAATGTTTCTCTTTTTTCTGACTTTTCCAGTGGATTAGGTGTCAAGCACTCAAAACAAGTCAATTTGGAGTAGTAATTAATGTAACAGGCTACTTACGTGGCCAAACAAACATCTTTGTCAGCAGACAATTTGCAGACAGATCAAAGTCAATGTTTGACAGGGACATTCAAACACTTTCAGATTTATACCAACATAGTTTCACTTTAAATACGAACAGAGCATGCTCTCAATCTCAACAGAACTCATCACAATAAAATCACGACAATAAACTGAAGATATGGCGTGTTAATTTTTGGTGAGCATTTAAATCTCAACAAAAATAAAAGATGAGATAAGTTACCATTGTTTAGTTTGATCCAATTTACTGTTGTAGTATTACAAGGATATGGACAATGTGTGTAGTAAGACTTTTCAGGACATGGCGCATATTTTAAACATTTACACTGGTTTAATGTTGGAAATATCACTAAAGCAAAATCAAAAATAAGCCAGCAATAAAGAGGAACAAATACCGTAGGCACAAATCCCTGCCAGTCATCGTAAGGATAGTGTGGTGCAGACAAGTTCTTGTGGAAGAAAACTTTATTTTTATTGTTCAAAATCATTGTTAAGCTTTTGACAAAATGATACTCAACCTTCCACACGGGAGACATTTTTACAACAAAATATGTGTGGCAAACATTGTTAACAAAGACAAAAAGAATTATTCTAAATGTATTCTTGGTGCAAAAAGCACTGAGAGTATGGAACATCAGCTAATTTCCTGGATTAAACAGGAGGCTCATTATGACAAGGGTGACTCACAAAGTAACTTTGGTTACTTTGAGGTTGTAGTTTCAGTTCCCCTGTGGCGTGCTACTGCATGAGAAGTTCCCCACGTGTGTATGAAAACGTGTGCATTTCAATTTGCCAGCTTTTCAAAGTGACCTGATGTTGGATAAGGTGTGCATGATTTTTTTTTTTTTTTTTTTTGGAGTGGAATAGCAAGTTGGGAAAGTTCTACATTCTTTGGGACAAGAATAAGGGAATTAGGTAAGGTATACATAGTATGTGGACGGTAATATGGATGTTGGGTGAAGTGTGCACCCGATTTGAAGGCAAATAAGCTTTGGGTAAATTGTGCATTGTTAAGAAATCTCAATGAGGTTAATAGTTAAGTTGTCATAGCTTGCTGTGCAGAGCCCTGAGCATGGCTGTCAGGCTTCAAGTCACGACACCCTGGGAGAAACAGTTGGACCGCACTCATTTCAGTGGAAAACTGCCAGCAAACTGTTCAGGTTTCCCAGGAATGGTGTGACTTTTCTTTTGCCATCTGGCGCTATGCACAGTATAAAGTGGACAACATAGCATAACATATTTCAGGAGTGGAACAGCTTCAGTTGGGTTTGACAGGGACAGAGGGAAAACAGAGCAGTGAGTGGGTAAGGATATTAAGGAGAAAGTTTCAAAAGATTGAGCCTACTTACATGCCACTTTTCAAAACAACCACACCTGATTCTCAGAAATATAACAATTGGATTATAGAACTGCTCCCATCTCTTCATTTGAAACAGTATATGGGCTCCTGGTGCCAAAATTGCTGTGATTTTATCTAATTGAAAAGAAAGAAAAGGACAAGTGAGTTTTTCAGTGGATCAGGTTCAAATCCGAATGAGGAAGTGGTTTGAAGCTATATTTAGAAGTGCTATGGTGTTTGTTGTGACACAGGGAGCCAGCAAGAACCAACTGAATCATATAAGAGCGTTTTTATGATGAAGATTTCACCACAAACAAATCTGAAAAAGTTTCATAATTGATCCATGAATAAGGCAAACAGAACTATATAGTGATTAATCAAAAGTACTCGGAACATTAAACACTCATTAAATGTAATAATGATACAGGTAATTAAACTAACAATTGTCACACCGTCTACAATCATTGACACTTATTGAATTCTGTTGACATTTGAAAGCCTCGGTCTTAGCTTGGGTTCTTAATAGCTATGTTCAACTCGTAAGATCTATGTTCATTGTGAACCTCGCCAACCCAAATTTTTCCTCGTCTGTATGAACCACTGTGTTTTTATGTATTAGGTCCCCAGATCTGCTGGGTGACTGGTGGTGCTCCTCACATGCTATTCCGCTAGCATACAATAGATCAGACGGCATGGGGGTACAAGTGAATCAGGGAATGAAGAAAGAGGAGATGTTATCGGGCTCATGCTGAAAGAGGTACATGTGACTGGCACTGAGCTCTTGGATTACAACGGTTATACTGAACGCAGCTGGCCTCCTCTGGTTCAACTTGCTTTATCCTCCTAAATGCCTTTTTTTTCATTGACATCTAATGCACGAAACCTCAGAAGCTATTTTACAAATGAAGCATTGCTCTTCTGTAATATGATATGAAGAATAAAAGCTTCCGTTTGCACTCAGGGACAAAGTAAACTGAAACTCAAAAATTTGTTGATAAATAATTCAATATTTTTATGTACCAGTTTTGGCTATTTGAAAAATCTTACTAATGTATGGAAATTAATACATTTATGTTTTATTATTATAGCAACTCAAGGGGACAAAGCATTTATGGATTAGAGGCTTCCGCAGTGCAACGGTCCATGTCAGATGACACAGAGCACAGAGAAGTCGGTGGAGCTATTGGACAATGTTGATGCAAAGCCTTGTCTTTGCATAGTGAAGCTTGCATCTGTGGATCCTATGGTGAACAGTGTTGACTGACAAAGGTTAACTAAAGTGTTTCCAATTCCATATCAAGATGTCCATTACGGTTGGATGACTGTTCATAAGACAGTGACATCTGAGGGATATGAGATCAGGCGCAGTAAGAAGTGATTTTTGGCCTTGACCCTTTACATCCCAAGGTCTGACCGGATTCCTTCCATCTTTTAATTATGTACTGTAGATGGTGAAATGTCAAAAATCTCACAAATTTGTTTTTACCAAGTGTTGTTCTGAAAGTAATGGATTATAAATTTATGCAGCTGTTGGAAAATCGCAGAGCTTTGAATCGCAGAATCACTTTGATTCTGATCTGGGCCTCACAAATCACAGCCCTCAAGCACTAAGAAATGCTGGTTTTCTACCTTCCCTTTACTTGGGGGTCAGGTGTGATGACAGTCTGGCTAATCATTGGCAATAATCGTTCACTGTGAAAACCAAGGCTGGAACCAGATTCAAGCTCCAGATTTGGACAGCCCTGCTCTTGAGGGACTACGTCATTTTTAGGGCCTCTTTTCATACTACAATATAACATGGTTGACTCACCTGTTTAACATCATTTATTTGACATCACATTATTATTGCAACTTGTCTCATTATTATCAGACCTAAATGTTCCCTACGCCAACTGTTTTGGAGTCTGTTTCAGCCATCAGATTTGAAATAAGCACATATGTTCAAAAAACAATTTAATTCATAATTTAAATCATGAAATAATGTGTCATTGTGCTTTCAGTATAGTAGAGAAAGTGCATGGACTTTTCAAATCAATTGATGTTATTTCTATTTTTCATAACATGTCAACATTTTTCAGAATTGGAGCTGTTAGCCCTAAATACAGTATTCATGAGAGAGGGCAAATGCACAATAAATAAACAAACTCACAAAAGTCTGCGACACTGGTCCTGGAGGTAAAAATTCTGCGGCTATTGTGACTTTTCATTGCTTATTTTGATGAATGGAATTGGCAGTCATTTCACATTTAGTATTGGGACTGGAGGGGTTGCTTGCAAAAAAGCTACAGACCACCAGCAGCTCTGCAGGGCCAGCAGACCCAGCGGTGCTCTGATGTAGATCCTTCATGCAGGAACAAAGACCACACCTGAATAAATGCATGCACACACAAACACACATACATACACACACACACACGGGTGCGTGGGCACACACTCACACATGCGCATATAGACGCACACACACGAGCACGCACACACACACACACACACAAATGCACATGAACACGCGCACTCATGTGCACAGACATACACATAAATGGACGGCTACAGATCCACACATAAACACAAGGGTGTATGCACATTGTTCCTGAATGCTTTTGACAGACAGGAAGGAGACTGTGTGTGCAGAGCATGATGGATGAAATGATGACAGGTCACTGCATGAGTAGGTACTCGGACCGCCTCAAAACAACAGTGAGAACAGGTGCAGTGCTCGACCCCAGGGCCCTGCAGTCCCTCAGGCTCCTCAAAGCTCAAAGCTTTTCACAGGTTAATTGGTCGAACTTTGTTCAATTTATCAAGATGCTGTTGCTGCATGTAACAGTAATTTTAGTTTTTACACTGCACTGTTATTCTCTTTGTCCCACTCTTTTTCTCTCTTGTACACGCACATATCACACTCTATTGTGTGCAGTATACCTCTTCTTGAGAGCTGCACTGAAAGTAGTAACTCTATAGCGCCACATCCACCTCCCTGCTCCATTCTCTCCCGGCTTTCATCGCTTTGTGGCTTTAAATGAGCAACAGTTTGCAAACAACTGGCCACACAACTCCCTCCTCTCCTCGAAAACTCCGCAATAACAAACAGAAAAACCACTAACTGAAATATGTATGAAAAAATAAAACAAAACAACAAAACCAAAAGTGTGGCTCTGCTCTGGGCTCCCAGGCCCAGGCTGTGCGTGGCTGTGTGTAGCCCTGCCCGTGTGTTTAGAGATAGTGGGGGAGGGTCTTTGGTTACAGGAGGTCCAGCTGTTGGGAAGGGCTCTACTGTTTTAGGCCCAGGTCCAATTATCATCACCTAATTAGTGTTGTACAAGGGAGCTGATTTGGGGGGACGGGATCTCCGAACAATTCGCGGGCGATTCCATCGCCTCGGGGCGGAATCTCTTCGCTTGTTTGGGAAGCTGTGGGAACACAGAGGACGCCCCAGCTATCCCAGAGCTTCTAAAGCCCAGAGACCAAAGGCACAGAAAAGACAACACAGCAGTGAAAGCCTGACACATCATCAAAGGATAATCTGCCTCAAAATGTCATCATACTCTTTTTCTCCTTACCAAACTCATTATTGATGCACCTGGATTATTAAGAACGGTTTCTCAATATAGTATGCAGGGCAATGTACAATCAATGTATTTACTTACACACAATCAGTACATACTACTTAAATCATGTGTCTATAAAATGAACATATTTATTGATGCATCTACTACTGGATGAGTTGCCCTTCTGCTACCTGAAGAGTGAATTTTTAATCATGCGAATTCAGCAAGGTGGTGAGAGCCTTCTTTAAGGATACTGATTCAAACTAATTTGATATTATCATGCAATTCCTGATTATTTTGCGGCCGCTCATTAATGTTTTAAACCTCTCGTTTGACACCATCACTAACTATTGGGTTGAGATCCAGGGATTGTACAGGCCAGTGCAGTCAACTCAGTTCAGTCCTATTACTCCATGGCTGTGCAATATCCAACAAAATATATGCAGTATACTAATTGTCAGAAAGCATAGGTATGATGTGGCATTCAAATGATACTAAATTCTATCCAAGTAGCCCAATTCAAAAACCATGAAGAAAATCGGCATATTTTCAGGACTGTAGCGCTGCACATTATACAATAAAAGTACTGTGCAACTTAAAGGAGCACAATCACTGCGCATTCTGAAAACTTTGTAAACTGTTCAGCTGAATATTTCTTCTTCTATGAAGGTTATTGGTGGTTTTCAAACCATCTTACAGTCTTCATATCCTTTGGCTAACACGCTAAAATATTGTTTTGGTTCATCAAATTTCCGTAGAAAACTCCTTAATGTAAAAGAATAATGCTTAAGTGACTAAAATACAGTGGACTCCAAAATTACTGGCATCCCTGACTGACAATGCCCAAGCAAGACAAAAAAATAAATAAATAATGGTAATAATAATAATACAATGAATAAACAATATAGAGAAATGGAATATACCAACATGTGAAACACTTTACATAATTTTTGTTTTAATGGAAACAACCAAAATCATAAAAACCATTTAAAACAGAATACATTTCAACAAAATCAAGGTTTCATAATAATTGGCACCCTTCATATTGTACTTAATGCAACCACCCCTAGCAAGATAAGAGTCTTTTCTTGTAATTTTTGACAAGGTTAAGGCACATATTTGGGGGGACCACTCCTCTGAGCAGATCCATTCAAGATCCTTCACATTCTTGAGTTTGTGTTAATCAACTGCCCTCTTTAACGCAGCCCACAGGTTTTCAATTGGACTGATGTCTACTGAGTGAGATGGTCATTGCAGAACATTGATTTTGTTGATACTGAACCATTTCTGTGTGGATATCAAGGTATTCTTTGGGTCATTGTCTTATTGGAAAGTCCACCCACGGCCAAGCCTCAGCCTTCTGGAGGAGGCTACCAGATTGTCAGCCAAAATATCCTGATACTTGGTGGAATTCATTATGCCATTAATGTTAACCAGTGCCCCCGGACCACTTGAATTAAAACAGCCCCAAATCATGACTGAACCACCATAATATTTCACCATGGGTGCTTCTCCTTGTATGCAACTCTATTTCAACACCAAACATGCCAATGCTGTAACTGACTGAAATGCGCAATTTTGGTCTCATCTGACTAAAGCACCTTGATCCAGTCATAATTTAAAAAACGTTTGGCTAATGGCAAGCGCTTGCTTCTGCGTATTTTGGTCAGAAAAGTCTTTATTCTAGCAACCCGTCAAAAGAGTCTGTGGTTGTGGAGGTGGCGCCTGACGGTGCTTTTTGAAACCTGGTGACCCAAGTATGCCACCACGACCAACAATTCCTTCACAGTGATTCTTGGGGATTTTGGTGCTTCTCTCACCATCCTCCTCAAAATCTTGGGGGGGCAAATGCAGTTGAGTCCTCTACCCTTGAGATTTTCAACAGTTCCATATCTTTGGAATTCTTAAATAATTGCTCTGACAGTGCTCAATGGCACATCCAATCATTTGTGAATTTTCTTGAGCCATTAGCACATTGATGAAGGTCGATGACCATCTGCCTCTTTTGAACTGACAGCTGTTTAGTTTTTGTCATGGTGTTGGATGACAAAGGAATATTGCACGTGTTACCTCATTTTATACCCTTGTGAAACAGGAAGTGATGTAATGGTTCAGTAAAGTTCTGTAACATTAGGATAAAACTTAAATAAGCGAAATTTAATTCCTGGTATAATTTTGGTAAACGTTATTAACAATAATTTTTGAGGGTGCCATCTATTGTGAAACCTTGATTTGGAGGAAATAGATTTTTAATTAAATCAGTAAATTATTTTGGTTGGTTCGATTGGGACATATATATGGCACAGTATTGCCACAGCCAGTCAGGGGTGCCAGTAATTTCGGAGCCCACTCTATATAAATATAATGCAAAACGAAGACAGATTAGCAGCGATAGAATCAGATTTTGACATGCATCTGAAAGGATTTACTTTGTTTGATTTCTTGTTAGTTTTCAAAGTCCTGAGTATGCGCAGTAATCATGACACAGCTCCTTTAGGCATGCGATATTTAATATGGGTAACGCAGCACTAAAAATCACTTAAATTGTATTTTTACTGGACTCATGGGACATTCTCATTCAAATGAGGTGGTCATTTTAACTTGAATTAATGGTAAAATCATTAGAAGGGAATTGGCGATGTCCTGCAGATTCCGTTGACCAGATAACATGACTGACAGAAGGTGGAAAAGAGACAAAAGAAAGAGTGAGAGATGGAGAGATGGAGTGCTCTCTTTGCCCCGTATCCTGAGGGAGCTGAGGGGATTAGGGTCCCCTTCCCAGTGGCTCTGTCAATGTCCTGTTTATCTTTTCCCCAGCACAGTTTTCCTGAAGGAAACTGCCACACGCTGTGCACGACCTCACGCTCCCTCCCCTCCGGTTCCGTCATCTTCCTCACCTCTCTCACCAGCCTGATCCACCTCACACACGAGTGCAGCCAACCCGTGCTTTTAGAGTCCAGTCTCATCCTGACTCCTCACGCGGTAACGCTACCTGATGAAGCATTCGTATACGATGAAAAATTAGGCTTTTGGCGTCTTTATTTGATGCCAGTTTAAAACAAACCCTACCCCTTAACCCCCAACCCTTAACCTGAATCCTAACCTTAAATGTCAAACAAGGAAGCCAAAAGCCTCCTGTTTCGTTGTATATCGACACTTGGTCAGGTGACACAGCGTCACTACATTGTAAAAAAAAAAAGTTGTCTCAACTGAAAAAAGTTAGTGTCCAGGCTGCCTTAAAATTTCAAGTGAACTGAATTTAAGATTATAAGTTGAATATTACCTCAACTTGTCATCTCAAGTTCAATGAGCTTAAAATTTTAAGGCAGCCTGGACACTAACTTTTTTTCAGTTGAGACAACTTTAGTTTTTTTACATTGTACATGTCAACTTGGGATGAAAATGTGTCGGCTTTTATGCTGTCGCGCATCAGCCGTTGCCCACTCGCATCGCACTGAAATGACTGACGCTCACATTCCAAGCCAGGCAACATAGACGTCTGTCCCCACCACAATGCTCTCAGACAGACCTGTGCCTGATGCCAACCTCAGCTGTCTTCCCTCTTACAACTATCTTCATCTCACCCTTCTTATTTGGGTCCCTTGCTAAGTTCCAATTGGGTCTAACTGAGTGAGGAGACTGGCTTATTACAGATAGTCCTCATGCATTGCAAGGGCAACTCATAATTGTACATGTATTCCAAGCCTATGTTGGAGGATAGGCCTTGGGCCAGCTTTTTCATGTACCAGCAACAGCTCTTACTCGGGTATAACTGAACAGCCTTTTTCAAGAACACGTGAAATGCAGCGGGAGTGCTCCTGATGAGGACCAAGACCAATACAAGATGGCCGCTACCATCCTATCTGGCACAAAAGCAGTTGATTGCAGTTACATGGCCCCCCCCCCTCTGATTGCTGCAGATAGCCAAAATGCGGGGCACAGTTTGTGTAATTATGTTTACAATATCAGGCCGCCAGATCTTGTGGGAGGGGTGTCGGCGTGGTGTCGGAGCTCAGCCACACAGGCAGAACTGAGCGCGCCCGGCCCTTTGTTTGGCAGCCGACCCCCCAGGGTGGGCGGTGAGCCTCTTATCGTACGGTTGGCAGAGGGGCAAGGAGATCGCCGGCGGGACTAAGGTTACCTCGGTGGAGCCAGCGGAGGGTCAGTTCGCTGCGGGACCCTTCTCCAGGGTGACCTCGGGGCCCCCGACCAGCCGGGACTTCTGAGGAGAGGAGAGGAAGGAGAGGGGGAAGACCTCTGAGAACAGGCCCCCAGTCCAGCCCGGGCCAATGTGTTCCCAATCAGAGGGAACACAAACACTTTTATTAAAGAAGGCCCAGCACTGAGGGTACATAGCTCACCAAAGCACATGCTGACCTGCCTGCACAACTGCATAACCAGCTCTTCACTAGCTCAGTGCAGTCAGGCTAGGGGGGGGGTGTGGACAGAACATGCATTATCAGAGCCTGACTGTGCATTCCAAGCTGGTGCATGTGTTAGCTACTTACCTGAGGTCACTGGCATATTTGTTTTGATTGAGGGTAAAAGTGAGAAGTTTGGAGATCATTATTCACTCAAGTCACTTTTATTTCATTGCCACCCTTCCATCGCTTTCCCTAAACTTCACAAACATGAAGACGTGCTCTAATTTACTAAATATCTCCACTCCTTATGTGCCCTACATAGACGCACACTCACGAACAGACAGACAGACAGACAGACAGGCAGACACACTCATCCTTGTGATTCTATCCATGTGAGGACATTACATTGACTTCCATTCATTTTTTATGTGTCTGTATAGCCTTTCTCTGATCTTAACAATAAGCAACGAATGCCAAACACAAACCTTCACCCTAACTTTAACCCATCCCTAATTCTAGCCTAACCATTATTAATGTCACAACTCGCCTTTGTAGTCCTGAGGGCACATGAAAAAGCCCTCACTTCCCAAAAATGTCTCCATTAGAAAAAAAAAACAAAAACATTTTTTGGTTCTTGCTTTGTAGAAAGTACAAGAACACACACGTACACACAAGCGTACACACACACAGACACACACATACACACACACACACGTGCAGACACACTTATACCCTCCCTTTCTCTGGTAACCTAAACAAATGGAGGGCTTAAGGGGTTGAGCTGGCCAGTAATGAGAGGCAGGTGAAAAGACGGTGTGTGTGTTGACTGTAGAAACGCCGTCAATTACTGAGCGATCTTCAGTCTGTCAGTCAGCTTCCGACAAACTCTAATGTTTCTTTTGAAACCACAATCCTATTTGTGGGTTTATTTCACCTATATATCACAAGTTTTTATCTTATTTTAATGTCATAATCACTTACTTAGCTAATGGAATTTCCTGGGGAAATGTAAATACTTTTCTTTAGAGTCTAAGTGCACAGAAAAATAAAAGATATTACACATGGAGGCTTAAATTGAAAGGCGGTAAAATTAGCATATTTAAAATTCCTTAAACCATGAAGATTCACCATTTGCAATGAATGTCCTCTGTATCATGATGTTTTCATTTTCAATGAAGGAAATAAGACGTCAAAAATGTTGACTGCTCAAGGCCTTATCAGGCCTGAGAGTCTTTCATTCAAACTTTTATAATGGAGCTCCCGTGCTGATTTTCGATTGAGCAGTTAATTACTATGTTTTTGTACAGAAATGACAATGAAACAGTTGGGCAATGTGCCAAATTTATTTACTGATAAATGCAGTGCAATATAAGAAATTCAATCAGATTGTGGTGCCCCTAATGATTTTTAAAAAATTCAAATCGTAAGTTATTCACTTTTTTCCCCCGTAAAAACATCAGTCTCGCAGTTATTGGCATACAAGAACACTGACTTACAGCCTTCTATCTATTTGTGTTTCATATTTTCTGAACATCACAGATTTAATTGTGGATACAATCAGATTTATCGATGATAACATGCACAGCGAAACATTGTTTGGGCAATAATCATTTGGGTTAAACATCTGGACCAGCTACTCACTCTTCGGTGGGGTAGATGGTAAGGAAAGCAAAGAACAAACCGAAGTTCAAACATATCAAACTACAGAAATTAGTCTTATGGCCACAAACTCTCCAACTAAACATCATCAATCCCAAGGCTGTCTTGGAAAGTCCTTTCTGAGATTTATCAAGGTATTCCTGTGATGCCATAAGCACATGACTCAAAGTGGATGCTGCGGTAGATAAGATCACAGGCCAATACTGTTTTGGAAATGCGCACTGCTGGCATGTTTTGGGATTCACGAGGGACACATGCCAGTAAAAGCGGCTCAGACTCTTCATCAACTCTGGTGGTGAACCAGAGGCCACTGTTAAGAATAGAGGCATAATGAATTAGACTAATCTCTCTCAATGACCAACTAAGTTTCCAGACACAGACATAAAAAAACTTTAGAATTCAACATGGCAGAGCCATCTGGGGGCATCAAGGATTTTGCAAGCTCCTGCATGGAGAAATGGTTCAAGATCCCTTCAAAATGTGATCACTGCTTCTCTTTAAAAATACTGTGTAAAATGAAATAGGCTCAGTGCTGTTATCCTCACCAGCTTACTAGGGGGGAGTGCACCAACTGACACAGGGGTGACAAGAATTTATCAGAGAATAAATTATATCAAAGCAATTTCTCTGCGCATCTTGAAGAAGTGTCCTTTTGAACCATGGTAATAAACAGAATATTCTAGCTTTCTACAGTGCCATAAAAGTAATTATAATCTTCACCCTGGCTTCACAGACCTAAATATGAGATTTTTTTTCTGTACATTTTGTTCAGACTGCCCCCTTGCGGTACAAGGCACAACCTAATGAACTCCTGTAGTGGTTAAAATGCATCCTTTGTCAATCCTTTTTTGAATTCTTCTTCAGCTCTGAGTCACAAGAATGTAAAATTTGTTTGTGAAGAAATTACTTGTAATGCTTACAAAACTGAAGACCTGCATGTGAGAATTTGTTTCCGAGATTTTGATTGGCTGTTACAGACTCATAAGGCTGCGTGGCTTGTTTACTCGGTGTTTGTTTTCAGTTGCTAGCTGGATAACACGCTCCCCCCCTGCTGTAACCTTCCTGATAAGAGGGTCTCTGATATCCCTCAGACAAGCTACATACTCACAGGAGCTTCTGAGAGGTGCAGTCAGGCAGCTGCCTCAGGGTCAGGTAAACACCAGGCTTTAGGGATAAAAGGAGAGAGCAGAGATTCTCACAATATGATGCTTTCACGGAGTTCAGTAAAATGAAGTCTAATTTGCCTTGCTTAGCTAGCTGTTTTATGAAAAGTATAATGATACTCCCATGGATTGATATGCATTGCCACAATTAGCAACCAATTCTCCAACATCCACAACTCTTCAAAATAGGTATCCACACATCCCACATTTAAAGTCAGTCATGAAGTAAATAGAGAGGGCACTTTATTTTAGGATCATTGTGTGTGTGACAGAAATATAAGAATAGCAAATAGATGCTCACTGTGCCCTTCAAACAGTTGTTTAATGAATAATTTTTTGAAAGATGAATTATGCAAGTTATAGCTTTGTCCCAGCCAGGATTTTGAGAAAACTAATCACTAAGATGAGGCAAACATGACCACCTCCCTAGCTCCTATTTTTAGAAATGTGTATATCAATAGTTAGTGGAGGTTCCCTCTATCTCTCTTTTTTTTTTAGAACTTTTTATTTATTCCACACGGATAAAACACATGAAGATCCATATAAAATCATACCTGCCTCAGTTACATCCACTCAAATCCACAACATATTGCCCATTCCCGTACATACAGTGCCACCATCCTTCACATCTTATCATAGTTTACACATCAATGGAGGTTCTCTTTTGATTCAGTGCTGCATTGTACCTTGAGAATATTAATACAAATGTAACGGTGTGCTGTCAACCTACATATTTAAGTAATGAGTAGATATATTGATGTTGAATGGAGATTAGATTCTTACTTGCCAGACTATGGACAGAAATATGTTCCAAACAGGCAAAACAAGGCCTGTAATTTCAAAGTTAACAGTTTTGTCCTCCTCAACAGACCAACAGTGAGCAAGTGTACAAGTAAACATGTATTCAGGTCTCATGTGAAGGATGTAGTTTGCATGGATATCTGTCGAATGTAAAGTACTGTATGTACGATGTGCAGAATTTGTGGAGACTTTGAAAGGAATGTGTGCATATTTCACATGCAATGACTAGGATTACAAAATGTCCTCTTGGAGGGCAAAAAAAAAAAAAAATCACCCTCTGCCCCGATTCAAATGAAAAGGTAAACGACGTGTGAGGCAGCCCCCATGTTGCACGTGAGGAGTTTTGGTTCATTTTCACTCAGCTAAAGACCGGCTTTCTACAACTGCACTCGACCGTGCCACTGGCCAGACAAGAGCGGATGACGGCTTAACTCCGTCTGACTGTCTGTGAGCAAGGAAACTCAATTCACCTTTCTCACGGATGAGACAGAAAGTCCCCCTCTTATAGTCATAGTCTACTGTCGGTCATCTCTGGCACAGAAGTTTCCAAAAGATGAGGGAGGTGAAGAAAAAACATTGAACGTGTTAAGGAGCACATTAAGGTATGTAAATGAAAACACAATGAACACAAACTGTGTCACAACCCTCCTATGAGTGTCTTTTGTATCTCTTCCCATTGAACAACCTGCGTGTCAATTATATGTCTCCTTCCTTTGTGTCTTCTGTGTTTGTCGCTCTGCGACTGTGTCTCATTTCATGCTTATTTTTGAATGACCATGTGACTGGTATTTAAGCCCTCAGCTTTGTGTTGCAAGAACCAATCAGTATTTTGAGTAGAAACTCTGTACTTAGTTAATTTGAAGAAGCTTCCAAGTCTACTCAGGTAACCCAATTTACATAAATTAGTCAGTCCAGTTTAATAGGAACAAGCTCCTAAGCGTAATCAGGGTCCAGGATTGGGACCGCCTTCCCGTTAAACTTTCCAGTATGTAAGGAAAAATCTCCCAATTCTTCTGCAGTCATCAGGATTGGAACCAAGTTCCCCTCAAGCAACTTCATCATCCAGTGGGACAGTTCGGTACTAGAGAAAGTGTGCTCTCCACTTGGCTGCTATCACAAAGCCACTGATTAGTGACTGACAGCCTAGCTTTGCCCACAACATCAGTACTGAACTGCGCTATCCTATTCCAGGGTTCCAGTACTGAACTGTGCTATCCTATTCCAGGGTTTGCATCCCCATCTCCTGCTCAGGAGTTCCATCCCCTGATTACCGTATAAGATGCCAATAAACTACCTACTGGATTGTAATCGGCCTCTGTACTTGATTCCTGATCTGGAACACAACAGACCGATTACCTCACTAACCTTGAGTACTTAGTAGAGTGTCTGTAAATGTCCATAAAAATAAAGTGACCAAGTGACTGGTGCTCCTTAGTCTCATACAGTGGTTTGGGTTAAAATTTGATACTGCAGCAAAACAGTCAAGATGATTTTGTGCTTCTCTCAGATGAGGCCCTTTTTTGGTTCAGCTTGACGATGCCTCCATGCACAGGCCCATACATGGTTTGTCAAGATTGGGGTAGAAAAACTTCTGGCCTGCCCTGACTTCAACCCCATCAAACACCATTAGGATCAAAAGAAAAGCCACCTTTGAGCAAGGCGTAATCTCCCAAAATTTTTGCTGGACGTCACTAATGCTTTTGTGCTTGGAATAGAGGCCCATTCCCGCTGTAATTTGCAAACATGAATTTCAGCAAAATGGTGGACTGACTCCATATTAATGCCCTTGACTCAACTTTTTAAAGTTAAGATAACTTTTTTTTTTTTCCAGAGCAGCACCAACAAAAACGTACAGCTGAGGTATGTACTGTATTTGCGGCAAATTGAAGAATCGATTGATTTTTATTGCTATTCCAGTGAGGCACGAGAGGAAATAAAAAAAGTGTGGTATTGTAATCCTGACGCGCGCCACGCGCAAGCACTTCAGTAAAAACAAACACTGAGCTGTTCGTGATGTGTACAGTGACACTTAACTTGTTCTTTTTGGTGTGGTCAATAGCCTACATAAAGCCAACCAGAGCTTGAATTGGAATAAAAAAGGTGCCAGTACTCTGAATCAGCAGCTCCGAAAAACCAAAACAGAACCAAAACCTTACTGTAGAACCGCAATACACTTCGCCCCAACCCCGACCCAGCAGCCACCACTGCATAGCTTAACTAGTATTACTTAAGCTCCCACATTCTCAATTTACAAGTAGATCTTTGATAATGTCATGAGAATTATGAATTTAATACCAAATAACTAACCCTCATGCGAAATAAAATATTGGTCATATTAATAAAATTTTGCAGAAAAAAATAAGACAGAATTACAGCTTTCTCAAAACGGTTGTCAAAATGGAACATTGTATGAGAATAGAATCATTTTATTTGTAGTGTATAATGCTTTTTACAGATATCCGGTCATTTCCAAGCAAGCCCATTTTAGAAGGTGAACCAATATGCATATAATTATTGAATAGGTGGACATTTAAATGACCAGGCAGAATGACACATATAACATGGCAGGACAGATTTTTATAAGTCAATGTTGGTAGGCAGGCAAGCCTACATAAGTTAATAATGAAGAATACAAACCAACCGAATAATGGACAATACATCAGCGTTTCACACAGGTTCATAAGTTACTTGCGTTGTGGCTGTTCAAACTATGTGCATCAAAAACCGTACCCATCCCACAAGAAGCATTGTTTGACGAGCCATTCGTTGTTCTTACAGAAATAGCCTAAATTCGGGTCGTTGTCCGGGGAAAATCGCTTTCGTTTCGCCGCGTTCGCACGATTAAGACAAGCCAACATCCTCGAAATCGTGCTGACACGTCCCTTTATGATAATTGGAATAGTCCTGGCTAGTTCTCAATCATTTTCCTTTACTGACGCGTTTTCCAATTATCGTAGTTGGCAACTGAAGACACGGTTTCTCTCCATATGATCTAACAGCGATGAAATTATGGGCTAAATTCAGTATAACTTAAAGTTGGGGTGGACAAAACATCCATTTTAAACAATTATTGGTCCTGACCTGTTCTGTCATTTTCATGATTAACAAAAGATTCACTCCGAGAGCACTCCACACTTAACAGGTGTTGCTTGTCGTCACCAATTTGGTCGGACTTCAGTCATTCATCTGGACGCACATTTGCTGAATTTAAATCGTTATTCAAAATTGCGTAGGCTACCTGCGCAATTAGCTTGAGCTGCATGCTTTTTATAGCCTATTTCAGTGCGAGTACCACTTTTTTCACTCAATACAGAAAGTAATTTTGAATAAAGTTGATTTAAATTAAGCAAATACGGGTCCAGATGAATGATTGTCGTCTTAACAAATCGCGGAGGACAAGCAACGCCTGTTAAATGTGGACTGTGGAGTGCTCTCCGAGTGAACCTTTTGTTAATCATTAAAATGACTGAGAACAGGTCAGGACCAATAATTGTTTAAAATGGATGTTTTGTTCACCCCGATTCTCAGTGCTACTGAATTTACCCCATGATTAAATCGCTGTTAGATCGCAGGTGGAGAGAAACCGTGTCTTCAGTTGCCAATTACGATAATTGGAAAACGCGTCAGTCAAGGAAAATGATTGAGAACTAGCCAGGACTATCCTAATTATCATAAAGGGACGCGTCTGTGCCGCCCCAATTCCCGGTTCTAGAACCGCCACTGTAAATGCCGTCCTTATGAACTACATTAGAACTACAATAGATTTTTTTAACTATTGGAGTGCACTCGTGCGGAAGACTGTATATGTTGTCTTGTGCATTTAAAAATAAATCAAACGTTGCTTAAAAAGAGCAAATAAATTACCGCACTGACCCAGTGGCGGCTCGTGAATTGGCAACAGGGGTAGCCCAAACAATCCCTTACTGTTAATGATTGTTCATCACCTGTTTTCAATTATTCTTTTAAACAGTGGAGGGTCGTCGGCCTAACAAAGTTAAGCCAAAACCTCGCCCTTCAAAGCTAATGACTTAAACCTTTCGCAGTTTACTTTTCTTGATCAGAAGTTGCTCATACGAATTGTTAGAAGAACAGTCAGTTGAGGCAAATTTATTTTTGATAGCATTGTTATACATTGCACTACGAAATTGAGGGGTTTTCTTTCACACATAAATTACGACATAAATTACCATAGGCCTACGCTATAAATTCCGCGCTCAAGAAGCTCACGAAACGGCATAGATGCGCAAATTGATTAGTGAGGCTCATTAAGCAATAAGCTGTGCAACATCGCATTCTTTTCTTCTATATTAAGATTGTAGAAAATGGACTGTCGTGGCTTCTTGTGAAAGAAGCCTCGCAAACTAATTTATGAAGACGTGTTGATAATTTGCGTTGTCGTTTGCTATCGAAAATAAATTTGATTGTCCTTCAACCAATTCGTATGAGCAACTGCTGATAAAGAAAAGTGAACTATGAAATGTTGAAGTCATTAAGCTTTGAAGGGCGAGGTTCTGGCTTCCCTTTGTTACGGCCGACGAGCCGCCACTGCACTGACCATTATTTGCAGCAACAATATGCGTACCTAGGCGTGTCAAAAGGTGACGGTACGCTGTAGGGTGCTGAAAGAAGTTACGGTGTGCAGAACAGTAAAAATCAGAGATGGCGGTACCGCGTATCGGAGAACCAGCGCATTTCAAGCACTGAAGCCAACAAAAAAATAACGAAAAATGCTACTGCATGAAGAAAGTGGAACGGCTTGTGACACAGGAGAGAGAAAAAGAGCCTTTGGCATGTTAGATGATCTAACTGGTAGATCTCAGCTACCGAGAGGTGGTGCATCATTTGCACTGACACCGTTCAACAATCAGTCGGCTGTCTGTCCGAGAATGGAACACAGTCACTGTGTGACCGACCCCGTTTAGGGCAGCCACAAGTGACGATGACAGCTCAAAAGCGCCACATCTGGTTACAGCCTCTACGTGACAGATTCCGGACGGCAACCATAACTGATCATGAGATGAGGGGTCCGAGACGATTGAAGGCGAGTGCAAGTACCATTTGACGCCATCTACATGAGCAAAACATGCATGAACACGGCCCCTGTGGAAAACCTATTTTTTGCCCATCAACAGGAGTAGGAACTCTTCACTTCTGACAGTGGGCACCTGCCTCTGTGTAATTTTTTGGCTCTTTACTTCCCTGTTTCTGTCTGAGAATGGAAAACAGGGAGTGTCGCTGACTGACCACGGTAAGGGCAGCCATGCATAAATGGGCAAAAACTGGGTTTTCTGTAGTGCCCAAGTATACGCATGTTTTGCTCAAATCAATGGCGTCAAACGGTACTTACACTCACCCTCAATTGTCTTGGACCCCTCATCTCATGATCAGTCTTGGTTGCTGTCCGCAATCTGTCACGTACAGGCTGTAATCAGATGTTGCGCTCTTGATCTGCCATCATCACTCGTGGCTGCCCTAAGCGGGGTCGGTCAGTGACAGTGCCTGTGTTCCATTCTCAGACAGAAAGCCAACTGTTTGTTGAACGGTGACGGTGCAAATGACGCACCACCTCCCAGCGGCTATTGACCACACCAAGAAGAACAAGTCAAGTTTCGCTGCACATCACAAACAGCTCAATGTCTGTTATTACTGAAGTGCTTGGCACGTGCACGTGGTGTACGTCAGGATTACAATACCACACACTTTTCTTTATTTCCTCTTGTTCCTCACTGGAAAAGCAATAAAAATCAATCAATTCTTCAATTTGCCGCAAATACTGTGCATACCTCACCTGTGTGTTTTTTATGGCGCTGAGTATATGTTAGAATGACTTAAAGGAGCTGTGTTACGATCGCTGCACATGCTCACTACATTCATCCAAAGAAAGTGAATTTGCTTGACTGCAGGGCAGAATTTGATTCAATCCTTGCCAGTCCGTCTCTGTTTTCCATTGTTTCAGGCATTGTGCATTGTATATTAAGGAGTTATCTATGGACATTTGAGGATTCAAAGCTCTATTTACTTGCTTTAGCTGGAGGCTACAAAGAATACAAGCTGGTTGCCATTGCCAATAATCAGTGAAGAAAAAAATAACTTCTTCTTCTCTGCTTAGTGGCAGTAAACAAACCATCTTACAGTCTTCGTATCCTTTGTTTAAAGTGAAAAAATAGTGCTTTGAATCCTCAAATTTCCATAGAAAACTCTTTAATATACAAATCATAATGGTCCAGTCACTAAAATATATAAATACAATGCAAAATGATAACAAATTTGCAAGGATAGACAGCTTTTGACTTGCAATCAAACAGATTTACTTTGTTCAAAGTCGTGAACTTGCACAGTAATCATGATACGGGCCCTCTAAAGCTCAATGAATTAATCTTGTGAAAAGCTTTTAAATTCAGAATGAAAGAACTAGAGGCAGATTCCTTAAGTTGCCATTGTTTTTTAATTTAACTATTTTGGCTCATTTTGTATCTTTATTGTGCAACTACCAACAGTATGTTTTCTTATAATTAATACTGCTGCCTATCTTGGCCAGGCATCGATTGAAAAAGAGATTTTTAATCTCAGTGGGACCATCCTTGTCAAGTAAAGGTAAAATGAAGTAAGTTAAAATAATAATTAAGACCAGAAGTCAGCACAAATGAAGGTAGGATCAGCTTTCCTTGCCCTCCCAATCTCTAAGCAAATGGCTGTTGTCCAAGTCCTTTAATGATGAGATGTGGCCCATAGAAGGAGGGCGGGGGATATGCCAGGCCACACTAGATTGGCTGAGCTGGAGTTCTGCTCCAGAGCAGATGCAGGGCCGGGATTGCCAGAATTTGGCTTTGAAGATTGCGTTTGCAATCCTGTGCTGTATTCGGGGGTAGAACAAGTGAGCAGTGCGGAGGAGTGTCTCCAGCTGGAATTCAACAGGAAAGCAAGAGAGGTATCTCAATTTAAGTCATACTGCGGCCCCCGAAGGAGTTGGAACAACGATGGACACTGACCTGCGCACTCCGATGTAATACATAGACAATATGCATATACAGTACATGTCCTGTCTTTACAAGGGCATTGATGAAGGATTGCATTAAAGGTCTCACAACATTTAATACCCTTATCCAAATTTTATGTAGTTACAACCCTGTTTCCCAAAAATTTGGGATCTTGATAAAAGGAACTTTATAAATGTACTGGCTGCTACCCGCTTTGTAGCCCATTATTTTGTCGCTTTTAGATCGCATGAGGGAGAGAAGCCGTGTCTTCAATTGCCACTTGATTATTCTTGAATTGGAAAACGTGTTAATCAAGGGAAACCATCTAGAATCAGCCACTAATTTTTATCAATAATTACTGTCGACTTTTCAGGTCTAACGACAGCCCTGCGAGTGTTCAACTGTCAAATTTGAATTTGGGAGCTGTCAAGTTTGAGTAATCAGAATGCTCCATGTATGGACGAACGCAGAGCCCTCTCAAAAGCCTGGCTTTCGTGCAGGCTCTCTTATCACTCCCTCATCGCAAACAGTAGCCTGCTCGCAGGTTACTTCAAGGCACGTTCGGTAGGACACTGCGGCTCCTAGCGGTGCAACCAGATATTGCTATGCGCATCAGGTTATATAAGTTTACACGCTACCCGGAGTGAAATTGCCATTTTTTTGCGTGCATGACCGTTTTTCAAAAATAGGGCAACGTCAATGCCTTCCTGGTGTCCAAGTTGATATTCACACCAAATTTGGTGATAATCGGTTGAGAAATGTAGGAGAAAAACGTGTATATACACACACACACACACACACACACAGACAGACATCGACCTCAAATATATTATAGATTGATAAAGGAATAAGTCCTGAGAAGCAATGGGTTACAGTTATTTTATAATGGCGGAGGGGCGTTCTAAGGCAAGACGGGCAGCGGAGTACCTTAGTGCCCCTCCACCATTATAAAATCACTGTAACCCTCTGCTGCAAGGGGCTCATTGCTTTAATAAAATGGTTACCCTACCTATAGCCCATTAAATAAACACACAAGAAAAATAATCATCGATTTATTGGTAATAGTGCAACAATAAAATTGAGAACTATTGGTTCTTCCGTCGAGCAAGATAGAGTGGACAGAATGGTTGGCAGGCAACACAGACGCTAAGATAGCTTTTTCATCTAGCGCCATTATGTCACATCAGGCTATTTGGGCTCGTTAATGTAGATATACTATGAAAGCAGGCTATTTGGAATGTCTCCTTCGATCTCCCAAAGGCCCCGTTAAATAATTTCACTTTCGTTTCTGTTTCGGTTTTTGAGTTTCCTTGTTCTCAACTCCCGCCGATCGGCCATATCAGTACAACCAGCCGCGAGAGCAAGGAACAAGATTGACCTTTGTCCTCCACACTTGCCGGAATTCAGAAAAATATGTTGAATTATGCATTTGTTTGCTGGCCAGCTTGTCAACTAGCTAGCGTTCACTACAATGAACGCGGTTACCCTACACATAGCCCATAAAATAAACACCCACCAAAAAAACAAAAAAAAAAGTCAACAATTTATTGCTAATACTAAAAGTTAGCTAGTTAACAACATAGCTAGCAACTATGTAACTATGTAATGCAACAGCTAGTTCGGTAGATAGCCAACTGGTTAGTGGGTTACAAGGCTAAACTTTGCTAATGCTGAAATAGCGAGCTAAAAGTCTTGAAACAAATGCAACCTAATGAGTCAGTTCAGCGCCGAGTAGTTGGTTGCGCACAGGAATATTTTGTGCTGCGGTCTGCCTCAGAATGCAGTGGGTTACAGTGATTTTATACCGGCATGGAACGCGGCTCCGCCAATCACATTTAAGGATGGGAAGCACCCGTTTTATGATATGTATTTGTATAAATGTGTTGAGGGCTCAAAATTCAAAATGATCATAGTATATAATAATATATTAAGTATATTTTCCAAAAAACAATACAAATTCTTACTTTCAACATATACTCTTCCAAAAAGAAACTATACATTGTTTTTAGCATCAATTTATTGTACATCAAATGTTTTGACAAATGTGGAAAACATATTGAAAAGAAAGTGTAATCAATAATTCAATATTTGTTTAGTTTCTATATATAGTTGGAAGAGTATGTTGGAAGTTATAGTTGAAAGAGTATATTTCAATATGTTTTCCACATTTGTCAAAACAATTCATGGTATTCTAGAGACATCACTGATTGAACTAATTTATTTGATGACTATTATATTTGTCCCAAATATACCCAGAAGATGGCTAAAATGAGAATAAAAAGGGCTAAAATTTGTGTGGGGAGAAACCAAATGTATAATACCACCCTTTGATATAAAGCCTAGGAAACCGCAAATTGTCTTTTGTATGCTGTATATACAGTATTCATAGATAATATCAGTATTTTATGAATAAATCTGCATAAAAACATATAAAAGAGTAGTTTAAATCACCCCCTGTAGAGTCAGACTTTATACCCCTCCACTTAGCATGGAGTGGATTCAAAGCGTGCCCCCAGTGTGGCCAATATCACCGAAATCGCTTCATCTTTCACTCAGATACATCACACCCAGGCATAACTATTTTGTTTGACATTCCTGCTCATCTTTTCATCAGTACTTAGCATAGCATTCTCCTGATGGAGAATAGGCGCAAAACAGATAAATGGTTTGTTTTTCAAAATAAAATTTTTTTTGTATGAGAAAAAGAAATAAAACAAAGCCCATTACATCAAAGCAGTAGTGGTTTAACGAAAAAAATGACACGTGTAAGGATTATGAGTGTTCAAACATATTTAAAATCAAAATTCATCATCAAATATTTATCTCAGGACTTGGGAGGATAGAAATGGCAGATGGAATGAGGAAAAACATCCTCTTTTTTTAAAATGGCTATATTTAGTTGTTGTAGCGTGAATCATTTCATGACACAAACTGGAAGTGTGTGTTTATTTACGTACATCAAAGCGCACACACGCATTGAGATAAATATATTGAAATAAAGAGGCTTGAAAAAACAAACAGGCCCTTTGTTCTGCCTTCCATGACCGACAGAGCTGTGATTAATGAATGAATGGGTCTGATTTTGCAGCTATCAGGCGGTCCAATTATACTGAAGATCCGGCGTCTATTAAAGGCAAGTGGAAGCAGAGCCTTTTAGAAGGGCCCGGTATTCCTGAGTGAGGCAGACCGCATCACTCGCCAGACCTTTGTGGCAGGAAGTTTCTTTCAGTGGTACAGGGGCTGCAGGGAGCAGCAGTGGCACGAAACGGCTCTTGATTAAAATGCTAAGGCTCCAGTACCCCCACCTAGCCTCGCTAGCCGACCCACACCCAACCAATACGCTCCTACCCCCACTCCCACCCCCTCCTTCCGTTTCAAAACCTCTGAAAGCCTGCACTTTGCCAGCTGATCACGAAAGGCATATCAACACCCTGCGTCAACAAACGTCAAAGAGCCTGCCATGTTTACACAAACGCGAACGCTTCCGCTGTCATCGCCTCCTTGTGTTAAGCTGAATCAGAATAGCACGCAAGCACAAATACACTATTTAGGAGACCACAGGCTAACAGGTTTCAGAATCATATTAGCATCCATAGTCCTACTATAATCCCACTATAAGCAAGTCTCTCGTAGTTTCTCTGGCACAGCAGAGCGCAATGTGCCTTTGGTTTAACTGCTTTCAAGCCAGCAGTGAAACTTTTCAGGGCCTGTTCTAGGCATGGAAGACTTCCAGATTATGAAAGAATGACCTCTGGTAGCTTCCCCCACATAAGTCAATCCCAACTTCCTCCACCTTTTGGCTGATATTTGCATCCACAAACTGTCACCTTGGTTTTGGTGGCATTGAGATTTGAGGCTGCAGCCTGGTCTGCCTGCAGGGATGCCCTTCTTTGGGATGCTGTGGATCACTGAGATTGGAAGGGCAAGTGACTATAGAACAGAGGAACCCTGCCAACCTCTGCCCCAAATATATATGTTAGTGAGTTTTTAAAAACGTTTTGCAGGATTGAAACTTGCTTATACAATGCAACCTTTAAAAATTAGAATTCTTCTAAAGGCCTTTATTCTGTGTCACAAATAGAATAGAGACGAAAGTAGCAGTCATATCAGCTGAAATTCCTTCCCGAAAGCTCCTATCTGAGCCAAGAACAGTTGCCTTCTCATCAGAGAATGTTTTGGATATTGTGGTAACACCGTGAGGCTCAGCAGGACAGTGCAAATGTCACTGTGGTCTTTACCTCGCTGCCTGGCAACGTTGTGACTCAACCAGTGCGATTATGTCTAAGGGAGCTTCCCCGTGTATCAGATGGGTCCTATATCTCCCAAAGGGAACAGTTGATGCTCACTGTGTTCCGCATATCTGGGTGGAACAACAGCCAGACTGGGTCGCGTGATGCAGCCCCGCCAGGGCTCTCCGTTTGTAACGGCTCAAGTCCTTGTGGGAACGAGGCTTCCACTGCCCCCGCTATCGCCTGTTGATACACGGATACACCCGCAATGAAAATATTTTCATTCTTCGACACTGACATTTGCTGTCTCACTCTGATCCTATTTACACTGAGTTGGTGTAAACAGCTTCTGTGCGAATGTCGGCAATTTGAGGAGGGATCTGCTGGCAGGTGCAGAATAAGGGTCTGCTCTCACAGTCTAAGCCTGGCAGCCTGATTATGCATTGCCATCGACAAGAGGCAGAGGCCAAGGGAAATATTGGTGAGAATACTGAACACAGCAAAGTCTAGGATTAAGATTTGAACTCTCTAAGGAAATATTAATTAGGTATAATATAATTTCACTGAAAAGTGAAATTTTCTCACAGCATTTGCAAATATTGGAATGTCCAAGACTCATTCAATATTTTTGTCCTACATAGCAAAGAACTTGCATAAATATAATTTAAATTTATATATGTCCAAACACTATGCTAAAATATCTCATGAATTTTTTAGTTTTGCGGAGAAAGGAGGCAAGGAAGTTTTAAATGAACTAAATAACTACTTTCTGTCTTAGGCGACTGAAAGACAGCTGTCTCATGTTCCCCCTCGGCCTGAGAGAGAAAACAACCAGGCGGAGAGAGCGGCTGACTCCAGACACCTCAAGACCCCAGACGCTTGTGTCTTTAGTATCGCCTGATTATTTTTACCCCACTCGAGAGAAGCCATCAGGTTTACATGTAGTCCAGGAATAAAAACAAACCCGCCAGGTGTGACGACAGATGTCATTAGCTCATTTGTGAATCAGGGCGACTGGGGAATCATGTAGATGAGGTGGGAGTGCGTCCGCACACGTCCCTGTTCCTGGCCAGGTCCCAGATGTCACTGAACAAATACACACTGACATGCCCTGATGTATTAAGGATGATAGGAAGCGCAGGGACATGATATTCCTTTGTTATTCTTCGCATATTGGATTGGCATTCAATTCAGTTACAGGATTTACTGACCCCAGATGCTAACACATAAAACACTGATTACTATGTGATAACCATTACTTTGTGATAGCCACAATTACGAGGTTTATGATATTTTTTACATTGAACTGCATGATTACATTTTACAGCTAAGCACTGCGGCAGTGCATCATTCCACAAATTCATTATTTCATTTTTCATTCCGCTAATTCATTATTTCGAGGGTAATCGAAAGGGTAATCTATTTTAATCAAGATAAGAGATAATGTCTTCCTTGCAAGACATTTTATTGTAAATCACATGCTCTGATGCTGCAATTTAGATCACGGGCTCTGATATTTCAGTTTATACCTTACATTTCCTGCACACTCTATTATATTCTTATATACTCAGCTCATTTCTATGGAAAGAGAAGAGATTTTTGGCCTGTATTACAACGTATCCACTAGGAAATGCAGAAAATTTTGATCATAAACATTTGAAATGAATTTGTTTCCCCACCCTGTCCTTTGAAGGGAATCTGTAATCTGCTTGTGTGACCCGAGGAGGTTGGGTGGGTATGGGGCATTCAGTCCCCTGACCAGAATAACAGGAAGAGGGGGAAGGCTGAGGCAGGGTACTGATTGGGGACCTCTACACCCCGCTAGCAAGAGCAGAGTGGACACAGATAAGAGCCGCGAGGCCGTCGCTAAACGCTCTGGCCCTTTCCTCTCTTTCATTTGACGTATTTATGTAAATGGGAATGTGTCAGGAGAGATTCCTGACCTCCGCCCTCACATAATAATGCACTTTTTTAGCAGCGGACGCTGCAGGAAGGCCCGTGTCAGCACGCTCACCCTCCCTCAGTCAGGGCACGCCACTCTGTGCGGCCACATCTTCAGAAGTTGGCAGGAAACATGGCGGGCACGGAATTGGTTGCACCCAATGAACAAGAGGAAGTAGAGGACCGTCTATTAGGCGTCACTGTAAAGCAGTGGTCCTCACTGGCCAACTGCGTTTGTGGGTTGTTGTTCCGAGCACAACTGTAATCTGGGAATATTTTCAACATATAAATTAATACATAATACCTTTAGGGGGCCAGAGTCAAAATCTGCCATTTTGTCCATTTATCTATTATCTACGTTGAGAATGGGTAATTACCCATAAGCCTTCAGATATCGTGTCATCAGGGCGTTATGAGTGTCATGATTACGAGGTTACGGACGAGATAGCCCAAGTGTACACCCACTAGTTATCTTGTTTGTCTTAATTAGCCGTGTTTCTTGTTTAGAGCAGTTAATTTTGCTCCTCATACCTTGGTCACACAACAAGACTCTCAAAGTAATCAGTTGTTGTAATGTTCACACCATACAGCTTTCTGTCTTATATCGAAAATCATTTAAGCGTGGTTTGCACGCTACATGAGAGATCAGCTCTTGGATTGTGTATCTGAACAGTTCACATATCGTGATTGAGCGCCGATTTACAAGCATCAAGCAATCATAAATTTATCTTTAATTTGGGGACGATCTCCAAAAATGGTTGACAAGAGGAAAATCAGGGCCAGAATTCTATAGTGCGAGTGCAGAATAAGCCACATTTTGACAGAAATACCCATGTATGCCCAACACATTCTCATCCCAACTTGTCTTATATTGATGCTACTTGACCAAGTGTCATATACAATGAAAAAGGAAGATTTTGGTATCCTAATTTTTCGTTTAGAGATAGGGTTCAAGTCGGGGGTTAGGGAGTAGGGTTTGTTTTTTACTGGCATCAAATAAGGATGCCGAAACCTCCCTTTTTTGTCGTATATCAACACTTGGTCTGGTATGACGAGTCAGCATGAGACCAGGCCTGCATACCACGAAGAACTAGATGCACTCCTAGAGTTCAAACCTCCGCCAAGGCAGCACAGTCCAAATCTTTGTCAGTAGGAGCAAAGTTCAGTCATCGTGGGTAATACGATTTCAAGGTGGCCACCGTGGCGGCCATATTGTTTCACTGACCATGGTGAAAATCAGTAGGGTCCATTGCAAATGTAATAGTAACCCACCCACTAAATTTCAGAGATATCCATTCATTACTTTTGAGTTATCTTGTTCACAAACAAACAAACAAACAAACAAATGGCACCGATCACATTCCCTCCTGCCAATTTTGTTTGGCGGGGGTAATAAAAGACTCTTGAGCATATTATGCTTGTTACTACATTCAAACTGGTAATATTTCAAGTAACGTTTTTAACCAAATTAAATTAGACACTGAGAAAATTTTTTAAGCTCATAATTTGGTTGCGGAACACAAGTGCTGTTTAATCTTCTCAGCTTACATCAATCATTCTTTGAATATGTGGCTTTAGAGGGTAAATAACTGCTCCAAACATGAAATTCACTTAATTAAGACAAATTCACAGCTTGTTAAGATCCAGTGATAGAAATTGTAGTTGGAACTAGGGGCACAAACCACCGCCGAGGCAGCACAATCCAAATGTGCATGAGTGGGAGTAAAGTTGAGTTATTGCATGTGATAGGATTCCAAGATGGCTGCCTTGGCGTCCATATTGTTTCACTGATCGCGGTCAAAATCAATAGGATCCATCCTTCATGTAATAGCAATCTACCCAGAAAATTTCAGACAAATCCCCGAAGTACTTTTTGAGTTATGTGTGATAAGATTTGAACATGGCTGCCATGGTGGTCATATTGTTTCAATGATCACGGTGCAAATCAATAGGGTCCATCCTTGATGTGATAGCAGTCCACCCACAAAATTTCAGACAAAGTCGTGCATTGTTTTTTGAGTAATATTGTTCAGAATCAGACAAACAAACAGGAGCGAAAACATAACCTCCGCCCCAACTTTGTTGGCGGAGGTAATAAAAACCAGCATACACCGGGAGGCCTCAAGACTGTTACTGCCTGTTAATCTTATCGCTTGAATTAACATTTACCATGCTCATGATATGCTCCCTGACTTTGCATCAAAGGCTTTGCCTATTTGAGAATACCTGCATGCAAAGTAGGATTGTTGCATATACCATTTTTATTCCTTATAATACTCCTTTGCAGCTGTGATTTGTAGTTTCTCAGCATTTCTGTACTTATCCATGGATGTAATGCATACTCATAGAAACATTACTATAAATGAATTGGATCAAGCTGAACTCCCTGCAGAGGTCCCATCCAGCTTTCTGACAGCTTTAATTATAAAATAAAGAATGACTTTAGCTTGGGGGAGCCCCAGCACTATATGATCTAAGCAGTTTCTAAACAGATAGGAAATTCGTAGAGGACAGTTTTCCCATATTCATAACATGCCCAGAGCGGCAGCCGAATGCTTGCATAATGCAGCGTTACTGGAAGGTCACAAAAATGTTGCGAGAATGTTATGAGCTCTCTGGTTTTGGCTGGGGCTGATTCACAGGGGAGCTCCTCTGTTGCACATACAGCTGGGATGTGTCTCCAGGATCAATATGCCCTTTTGGCAGCGAGCAGCAGTTTGATGTTGCGCCTTGCACCGCAGCGAAACCTCCTAAATGCTCCGTCCATCTGGCCGAAGCCCCTGATCCCCTCACTCCCCCAGGGCAGAGAGTCCTCCCCCCCCCCTTCCACCCACTGACACTGCCCTACTCCCCTCCCAGACTGCTTCTTCTTCTGCAGTATGGTTCCAGTGCGGGTGGGGCTTTGTGTCCTTGTGCTTTGGATCAGAACAAACAGGGAGGACCATGCAGCCTCCTCAACTTCCTTTTCCTGTAAAGAGCATGCCACCTTTTCAAGTCACGGTCAAGCAAACCGCTTGCAAATGCTCAGTGGCTGAAGTATTAAAATGAGGGGTAACAGGAAGCACAGCCGGTTTGACATTACCGGCAGTATGCAGCAGTTCCTCTGTTTTGGGAGGAAGCAGTTTACATTGTTTTACATTCATGGGTGATGATGACGGTGATGAAACAGAGGTTGTATCATTTTTATGCGAACTGCACTGCATTGATGGCAGAAATGCTAATTTTGCAAGATTAAAATGGCTGTGCTCATTCAGATGAAGCCTGTCAAGGGGACTTCAAGTAACACCTCAGAATAACTGAATCCGATGCCGGCAATGATCCCATTGCAGTCGATGTGGATGTCCGAACTGGCAGTGAACATCATAGTCTGACAGGAGACATATCTCTGGATAGGAATTTTGAATCAGATGGAGGGCAAGACCAGCCCATGTATGATGGCACCCCCCATCCCCCATGTCATCCCCCGTGTCAACCCCCTGACCCCCAAAAAAAAGAAAGAAGAAAAAAAAACATTGGCAGAAGTCTTCCTCAAAGACTGTGCCCTGGTCATTCAGAACTAGCTCAAGAGCCCTCATTCCCTGCTCTGAAGTCTAAATAAGAGAGGTGCTGTTTTGACATACTGAAGATGTTTATTATTTCTCTAATCATTTACAAGGCGTTCACTCTTACTGCTGCCACTCTTCCAGGTCAGGGATGGTGCATTGTTACAGGTAAATGGGCAAAATGCCATCCAGTGCCACAACGCTAAGATAGTCTCCATTCCATCCCAACCACCCATCTTGAGTCAGCACCCGGCAAAGAGTTTAACATATTTTAAAAAAAGAGTTCAAATGTATATGAGCATTTGAATGGAAAGACTGAGAAAGCATCCAAGCATATATGAAAGACAGAGTGTGAAAGTGTGTGTGTGAGTGTGCGAGAGTGTGTGAAAATATGTGTACATGAGCGCGTATGTGTGAAAGTGTGTACCCCCGACATGTCGGCACTCTCCTGTCCACCTTTCCCCACCCTCACCTGAAAGAGATATCCGAGAAATCACAGCAACAGTTCTGCTCACATGCCACAAACAATGGTGGCTAACACCTGCAGGTCAACGGGTCAGAGGTCGCGGTGTCAAGCTGGTCCTGTCTTCAAGACGGAGCGCGGGGGAATCCGCTTTGCTTTGGGGATGTGTGGATGGGCTTCTACACGTCGCTGACTTTCCACAGCACAGGTGCAAGCCACCATTGTACATGAATGAGTCCCTGGACTTAACACCCCTGTCCCACATGTCAGCTACCTGTGCCTTTGATGTTGGGAGCTCTTAAACAGCACCCTATTGTGGCCCAGCATTCCTGCCGCTCAGGCTGATGTGGTCTGAGGAGAATGGAAAACAAACAGCTGGAAGTAGAGGCGGGACAGAAATACAGCAATGAGTTTGCAAGCGCTTAATCTTAGTAGAATCTTATCTAATTAATCCAGCATATATCTACTTATAGTTCTGTAGAGCACAGTTCAAATGTGTGGAATCACCAAGGAATTCTTAATTTTCTGACAGAACTTCACCAAGGAATTGATCAAAAGTATAGCAAAGAAATTTACTATATTATAAATGACAATTATACATTTTTTAAAAAGTGTTCTTTAAATCTATTTTTACTTTGCAAAGCCAAATTAGTTCAGTGTAAGAACTACACACTGTCTCAACCTGCCTTATATAATTGCACTAATGTGCTCTATTAATGCTTGAAAAACTATTTCTATGAAGTGCAGCTCAAGCAATATAATATTTTCCAGTTCCTTTGTTATCTAGTATACTGGCTCTTATACACTTCAATTTTGGTTTAAAAATGGCGAGGGCACCACATGTTTAATATGCCTCATGCGCACCGCATGAGCAAGCGGGGTATATGGTAGTTCGTTTGTGTGTATTCTGTCATTCTGTCTGTTACCGGGATAGCCACTACGCCGGTCTAAGTCAAGTCCTAGAATCTGGCTCTATGGGTTAAATGTCATGATATCTTGAATTTAAATTTGCCAGATTTTTGAGAAAGAATTAGTTTTGACTTACTATTAATTAGACACTTCCATAGACTCCATTAGGAATCGAGAAATGCGAAATAATGTGTGTCATAGGGAGAGCAAGTGTTCCAAACAATGAATTCATTTTCATTGGAACAGGCTTGCAGGTAAGTTTATCAAATGACTGCATTTTTGGGAAATTTGTCGCATTAGCTGACCCCTAATGAATTTTGTTGTTAGCGTCATTTTCTGCACCCAGCTTTAGTTTATGTTGATCATAAGATAACAACCTGTTAAATTTGCATTAAAGTTAAAGTAGATGACGTGAGCAGCTCTTAATGATCTAGCATAACCATGTCATTTGTTCATTTAGCTACCTTAAATTAATTGCAGTTATTGGTGTTCGTTGGAGTACAAAGTTTATATTCGTTTATTAGATTCTCTGATAGTTTCAACCGCATTTTATTGCTAACTAGTTAGTTTTGTTGCCTACCACACTACTTTTGTTCACTCGAAGGTTCTGTGATTCAGCGCGAATATGAATGGAAACAGCTTAAAATACCAAATCTATTCAATACATCGATTTTATCGCATAGCAGCAAGTAACGTCATTAGGCTACGCACAAGTTTTTATTCGCTTCAATACCGTTAGGTGGGAATACATTTTCACTGCCTTTATTCGAATGAGTATTTTTGCCGAACTTCAGGTAATTTGATTGACAAGTGGATGGAAACATAGCTTATGTCAAGTATAGATGCACAGCTAGGGCACTCTGACATGTCCAGAAAGAATTTTATAGTTTCGTCAAGGGACATAGGCCTGCTTGTCAGTGCTGTAAGCACCGAGGCATCAGCACTTTTGGTGCTTTCATCTTGAATTTGTTGCCAGCAAGATGTTTAAAAAAAGTTGGGGCAGAGGCATGTCTAGCACGGTGTAGCATCACCTCCTCTTTTAACAACAATTAGTAAGCATTTGGGAACTGAGGAAACCAACTGCTGCAGTTTTGAAAGCAAAGTATTTCCCCATTCTTGCTGGATATAGGATTTCAGCTGCTCAAAACTTGGTGGTCTCCTGTGTCATTTATCGTTTAGTATCAAAATGCTCCAAATATTTTCAGTTGAGGCAGGTTTGGACTGCAGACGGGCCAGTTTTGCATGCAACCAAATGGGTAGGAATTTTCAAAATCACCTGTTCGTGGTTTACAGTATTATGCATTTTTATATATGGTTTTCGAGTAAAATTTCAAATATAATACAATGTGTTAAAGCAGACTCTGCTCAATCAACTTTTTTGGAGGTCACTAAAGGGGTACCATAGGGCTCGATTTTAGGACCCTTACTTTTTACTCTGTATATTAATAATATGGTCTCATTTGATAATGGCTGTAAGGTGCATTTCTATGCTGATGATGCAGTGCTTTATACTTCTGCTTCTTCATTGAATGAGGCATTATCTGCATTACAAAGAGCCTTTGTTTCATTTTAGCACTCACCCTTAGAGCTCAGATTAGTTTTAAATGTGGCAAAAAAAAAAAAAAAAATGTATGCATTTCTCCTGGTCTCGTTCTTTGAGAGACTGTTCATATTTAATCCACTCCTTGGATTGCTCTGAAATCGAGCGAGTGTCTTGTTACAAATACTTTGATAAATTTATCAATGAAAAACTGTCTTTTAAAGTACACCCTAATGAACTTACATAAAAGTCAAGACATAATACTGGGTTTATTTTTTTACAGAAACGTCTCTTGTTTCTCTAAAAATAATAGGAAGCTTTTAATTTAATCAACCTTCTTGTCAGTGTTAGATTATGGTGACATCATCTATATGCATGCTGCCCCAACGACCCAACAAGTTTTGAAAAAACTTGATACGGTCTATCATGCTGCGCTTCGTTTTATTACTAGAGATCCTTTAAGAACGCATCATTCTTCTCCGTAAGAAGCTGTGGGTTGGCCATCATTGGCTACCAGGAGAAGGCAGCACTGGTCGACCTTCATTTATAAAGCAATCTTCCACAGATTACCATGTTATCTTACAACTTTTACCGCACGGTGCAGTAGCAATTACCAGGCGAGATCTCAGGACTGGTTGGTCCTAGAAGTCCCCAGAGTTAAAACAGAACTTGGTAAAACTGCTTTTAGTTACTGTGCTCCTGGTATGTGGAACAATTTTCAAGAAACATTTAAACTGGGTAAATTGATATCATTAGAGAATTTCAAAAAAGGTGATAAAGAATTTACAAGTTGGGGACTCCTGTATGATAATCTTGTTGTTTATTGTTTGCTTTTTATGGTAATGTATTGCATTTTATTCTGTTTTGTGTTTTATCTGTTCACAGGGCACCATCGCAAATGAGACTGAGGTCTCAGTGGGTTCCCCTATATAAATAAATGTTAAATAAAAATAAAGTAAAAATAAAATATAACCATAGTCCCCAAGGCAGTGCCAAACTGACAAGTTTCCCTTTTCTCACTCTCATTTCCTCTCTCTCTGCTCTTCCTCTTGCTTAGAAGCAGTAACCAATCACATAACTGCGACACACAAGTGAAAAAAGCTTTAACTCAGCCTTAGGAAAACCAGGGGGACACGTTATGCTGTTATATTGCAGTAACAAGAGCCATATTGGAATTTCATTCACACGTAAAGAGCCGAGGGAGCTATCAAAGGGCACTGCCAACAGCCCATAAAATGCCCATTGACTCTGATGAGAGGAGCAAAGGGCACCCTCTGATGTTCCATACATAAGATTGAGGAAATCTGCCTTTGATTTAAGTGAGCTTGGAGTTCATACTGTATGTGATGTCAAGGGTCACCGCCCAATGGGAGCAGCACATGGAGGTAGAGGAAGAGAGCTTGACTTTAAGAACTGCCAATGCAATGTAATGCAACAGAGACTAATGTGGGACATGTAAAAGCACTCCCTCCTCCATCTGCAAAACAAACTGAAAGAACGGGGGATTTCCCAACTTTTAGGACCTATAGTAAACAAATTAAGGCAACCATTGAAAAAATGATAAAATAAAGCATTTATATGGAGTGATCAATATCCAGAAATTTTACCTCTTGTCGTCATCGCCAAACCCAGACTGCCAGGAGAGCTCCCTATTTTGAATGTTGGTATTTTCTGGATTATATTTACATTTTATATCTGTGCACTGTCATCAAGTCTGTAACATCACAGAGGTCTGAGTCCACAGGTTGTCTCCAGGGGCTGAAATAGAGATGAGTGTGAACGGGTGGACGTTCATTCATTTACACAGCTCACCATGGATGGTTGGTTGGGATCCAAGCTAAAGAAGGCATGAAAGGTTTGATGATCATGTGTCTGCTTTGCCCAAAAGATCTAGGGGGTAGAGGAGATAAGGAACACTGCTTTTAGCCTCTCTGTCCTCCATAATATGTGGAAGTAAGGACAGCCTCTCTCTATCTCTCTCTGTCTCCTCTACTCCTCTTTCTCTCTTTATGAATCTGTCTGTCCATGATAGAAACAGCGCTTGCTTTACTCCGCCTTTGGATGTCTTCTCAAGGTTGACTCTAGCAATGACTGATAGCCTTGTAGTTGCAGTGAACTGCTGAGCACTGAGGTTCAAGCCAGTCCAGAAACAGTGATGTCCCCATGAAAATATTCTATAGTTATTTCTTAGTAATACAATAGTATATTGGCATAACTGTAGTACTACTATAGTTGGCACAGTATAATAAGAATAGTATGATAGCAATCACATTATAATTATAGTGCTAACACATTCCATACTAAACTGTACAATTCACTGTGTTCCATAAGAATGATCAATAAAATTTTTTTGAAGAAAATTAAATGATTTGCATTGTTCATATTTATTCACTCCCGGCTTGAAGATATACATAAGAAAAAAACAGAGTCATCATTCCAACAACACAGCAGAAAAAGTGGTGTCCTGATGTCAATCAAGGCATTGTGAAAGCCATATTTTGTTGCAAAATTTGGCAGCGAACTTCAAGAAATGCTCATGACATGTCTGTTGATACTTCGAAACAAAGTGAGATGAAATATTGCGGAGAAATACCCATAATTACGGTTTCAATTGTCTGCACTAAATTACCTGGACTCGTCTGATCAGAAATTCAATTTGAAATGACCGTTGTGGGCGTGACCATTCTCGTCCTCACATGTTACATCCAGACTTGTGGGTTAATTTGCATTATGTATGCAGATAGCGTGAAGATGACCGCAGTAAACTAAGGCACTCACTTCCTGCATCAAAATTTCACAAGGCGTCAGACAATCATATATACCATGCTTTTAAAATTTATGATTGAAAAAATTTTCCGTGTCCTAATATTGTGTTACGTCCATAACAACATTGAGAAATATCCGTAGATTGTGTCCTGTGCATAGACTGTATAAAAAGATGGATGCAGCACTCGGACCTAAAAAGTGAGGCTAATGCGGAAATCTCAAAAAAATTGCATTATATTTAATGGCCAGCAGATGGTGACGTCGGTGGTTGCCGGAAGAAGTTCAATGTTACTGAAGTCTATGAGAAAATGACCCTACTTTGCCATCTGATTTATTATTTTATTCTTATTCATTGAAATGCATTCTTGTGAACAAAATAATAGATTCCTTTGGTGGTTTAGAGCAACAGGTAACCAGTTATAAAATGTTAACAATGCTTTGCACTGAAACCAGGTGAATGGAATACAAACATTGAGGACAATTGACATGAAAAACATTGACTGACCACAATAGTCCATAAATGTTACTGATAAACTGAGGCCATTTATCATACAAAAGAATTGACTTTGAAATGTATCTGATTTTCAGGAATTCAATATCTGTTTTGTGTCCTCGTTACACCCACAACACCCGCCACCTTAGTAATTATGTTGTCACTGAAATGAAGTGATCACTTGCTCACTTGATCTTCTTGCTTGCATCTTTGTGATGCCCATGGATGGGGTTTCACCACCGCAATGAAAAACCTCAGAAAAGGTGTATTTGAATTTTCATCACCATTGTAACACATTTGTACAGTTAAGTATGGAATGACGCATTGCATTGTAATTTGATGCCAGTTGTGGCACTGTCGCTCCAGCCTCCTGACATTCCTCAAGTGACCAGCTGAACATTTCAATCTGGGAGCAACTCTGTTGAGCAATCTGACAAGAATGTAAACAGTGTTCATCAATTCATATAGTTATGTTGCCTAAAAATAAAAATAAAAAGGTTTTTAGAGGGCTGAACACAATACTGAACAAGTAGCAACACCTGTGACTTGGTAGAGGGTACATCCACCAAAGCAACAGGACTGGTGTCAGATCTGCCAATTCAGCAAATGAAGGGAAATTACGCTCATAAATTGAAAGAGTCAGCACTCTGCTGACAATAAACCCTCTTCACTGAGAGCAAAATATGTCAATCTCTGGCTTGTTGATTCTAGATGGTGAGATGTTCTGCTCAACCACTCACTCAATAATCTGATATAGCGGCATAAGGTTTGTTTTGAGATGAAACAAGTCATGTTTTTCCAGGTCCAGAAGTAGCGTCATAGTCAACCAAAGCATAGCAGCTCTGCTATGATGATATCATGAAACTTTAAATGCTTTACAACCATGAATTGCACGCAACTAACAAGGGCCTTTGGCTAGCACTTTGAACCAGTTAAATTGCTTAGGTGAGGAATTTAAGGGTGACTGTGGTATGTAAATTATATAAAATTCACAGGGCAGAAAACTGTTTTGATTTTTCTGATAAAATGAATCTCTACTATTCATTGGAGGACTATAATGTTATTCCTTGAAGGACATTTTTTGTTGATCCCAGAACAACACTTACTTGGCAAAATCACATTGTGTCATGCTTATACCGGGCTTACCACTCTGGCCACCCTCATCTTCTGTCTTCTTACATCTGCCTCTTCATATAAATTTTAGATTAAATCATATAATGTGAAAAAAGCAACTTTTTCTTTAAAATTTTCAAGCATCACACTAGTGCTCTAAAAGATATATGCGTGATTCATAAGAATACTAATCTTTTGCATTATGTTATTAGAAATAATTACAAATCATTCATTAATAATTAGCAGTTCATTATTAGCAGGAAAGACCAGTTTACATTTAATCCTATAGGTCTTTACATCATTAGTGCTCAGTATTGCATTGCAGCGGCTAAAAAGTAATGAAGCATCACAAGAGGTTTTTGGGTTGATTGATACAGAGGTGTTTCTGGACCACAGGTGTGCGGATAAGCTTATCCAGAGCAGCACTACCGGAATGTGAGGAATTCTCCAACCCAGCTCCTCGCAGCTGCTGCCTCCCCAGAATCGCACTTACTCCACACCCCCCCCGCCCCCCCAACACTGCCCCACTGACAGACAGCTCACAAAAACCTGGCCACCTGGCCTCCATCACCCCACTAGAGTGGAGAGGCAAACTCTGGGACCAGAGTACAAAAACTGGGGACAAGTGAAAGGAAAGACAGACGGAAACCAGAGCTCAGCGGTAGCCACTGTCGCTGAGCACTCAAGTGGAGGGAAAGTCAGAGAGACAGAGCTGAATGAGGGAGAACAGAGGACGAGTCAAAAAAAGAGTCACATTTGTAATCACCACATTGTTTTCTGTTCGTCTAAGCAGCTGCGGTATTGTTTATGCGGCCGCTAAGTGCTGGAGAGGGAAGGGTTAAGATCAATGTCTCTTCCCTTTCTGCCAGAGAGGGTTCAACTGCCATGTCACTCATTCGCACTCCCCACCCCCCACGCACTATCCCACACACACATTACCTGACAGCCCTGTCAACCCTGCTTCCTTTCCTAACAGACCTCCTCCCTCACACCATCACTGTGCTGTCAGTCAAACAAAAGGCTGGTGGACTGCAGCCTGTATGTACACAGTGTGATTTAATGCAACGTTTCCCACAAACCATCTCAAGTCTGGCAGTGAAAGAACAGAAAGCCTCTCCCAAGCTTCAAGCCCCCAACTGTGAACAAAAGCCAATTCACTCTCTATTAGAAGTGGGAGTATCTGTGCTTGGAACAAGGACAACCCTCCACACCTTTTACAGCTTGTTTCAGAAGACAGCTTGCGCCTCTTTACAGTATAGATACAGAAACAAATGTGGAAAAAGGCGGGATTAAAACAGACATTCCTAGAAGAAAGGAGAATCTTTCAAGAATGTTCTTGCCAGGAAAAACACAGAGTTGAAGATGAACCGATTCACCTGTCCTTCACTGTCAGCTCATGTGGGACGACCATGTGTTGAAATGGGGGGAGGAAACTTTTTACCCACAGATATCAAAGATAAGTAAATAAAAAGGGGAAATATTTTGAAATGCGAAATTTGTTCAATGCCATACTTCATATTGTCAGATCTGCCTTGGCGAACTGATTGATCAATGTTCCTGCTGACACAGAGAGAGGAACATAAGTCATTTTTTTTTTTAAAAAGCGAGAGCATGATTTCGCACAGCTGCTCCTTGTCTTAGTCACACAGACAGCTCATTTCTTTTATTTTTTTTTCACCACAAATTCCACCTTCGGTCGCTAATAGGGAGGACGGGAGGAGGGAGGGGGATGGAACCTCACTAACTGGACATACAGACCTGATTTTGGGGTCCCCTGGGACCTCAGACCTACACCAGACTCAGACAGACAGGAGCAGCCATTCCACAGAGTTAAGGCAGAAAAAAAAAAATATCAGGATCTGCAATACCAGGGTAAAGTCAGCATAGTGTCAGATCTTTACCCTGCGGTCACTGACACCTTTAACTGATACTGACACCTTCAGTGTAGACCTGAACCTATACTAATGAGACCCAACATGACCATAAAGACCCATTCATTAGCACTCAGGAGAGAGACGGTAAGAGAAACAAAACAAGGTGAAATAAAAACACGGCCCCGCTGGCGTGTTCCCAAACGAGACCAGGCGTCCTCGAAACAGATGTGGGCGACGTTGAGGGTCGTCTGAGCGTGCTCGGCGGCCGCTGACGGGCAGAATGCCCCTGGGGCAACTGAGTCCGCCTCTGGAAGATTACGGCTGGCAGGGCCTGAAAGTTCTTTCAAAACAACTTTGATTGGCCCTCCAAATGTCTACATCTACTGCCAATTTCCAGCTGGTGAGCTCCAGCCCACGCTGCTTGTAAAAGTTTGAGCTGCTGCTTGATCGGCTAATTGTCCTGAAAATGAATTTAAGGACATGAACACTGGGCCTGATAATGAACATAAACAAGATTACTGAGCAGCCTGTAAACACGCTTAACTCCATAGAGCTGTTATCTTTCCATCATTGTCCTGTCATCACTTAATTATAAGGTTACAAGATGTTTATTCTTCCTATTACTGGGATTTAAAAACATCAACAAGTACTCATTTTCAAAGCATACAGCCTCTGGCTATGGCTTTAATTGCAAAGCCTAAGCGTATTTTATTTGGGAGGGCAGAGAATTAAGTAAGCTATTCTGAATTTAAAAGGTAGATATGTCAGTGGTGGAAATTACTATAGAAAACATATCACCAAAAATGCTGTTTGATCCAATACGCACCGTGCCAAAGTTGTTCTACATGAGTGTGGGTTGTGTTTCATGTTATTGTAATTTATTGTAATGTTATTTTACAGCAGTAATGGAGGTACGTATGACTGTGCCCAAATGGGAAGCACGACAAGAGATGACTCACACCTGTTCATTCTCCCTCTCTTAACATTCACAACTAATGTATACTATAGATAACAGAACTAACGTATGATATCTAATAAAGATGTACAATATTGTGGTTACCACTGTAGTCCTGCGCTTTACCCCCCCAACTCTCTTTCTGCCCACGAATGTCTACTAGAAGAGGTCAAGTCTGTCTGAGGTGAAGTAACTAATACGTTACTATCCAACTGATATATCCACTGTAACAAAAAAGAACAAAAAATCCTGGCATTGAGAATATTCAAAAGTCTTCTGTTCTGTGCTGATATAATGCTAAGTCCCACTCCCTGTACAAGCCGTTAAGGGCTGTGTCCATAAATGCGTTTTTTTTTCCCCCAGATGAAAATTGCAGGTGCTCTTAAATGAAAGAAAGAATGAATGAATGAACATTGCAGTTTCTCATAGATACTCAAAGCACTTTACAGTTATATGGGGGAATATCACCTCACCGCTAGCAATGTGTAGCATCCACCTAGGTCAGAGGTGTCCAATCGGTAAAGGGCCGGTGTGGGTGCAGGTTTTTGTCCAAGCCAGCAGTGCTACGGCACCTGAGTCCACCAATTAACTAATCCAGGGTTTCAATCAGGACCTTGGTAGGTAGAATTAGGTGTGTTAGTGTAGGGCTCTAACAAAAACCAGCACCCACACCGGCTCTTTCTGGATAAGATTGGACACCCCTGACCTCAGTGATACACAGCAGACATTTTACGCCAGAACACTCACAACACGTGCACTTAGCTGGAGAGAGAGAGTACAATTTTGTATGGCCAATTAAATCAGGATTGTTAGGTGGGAGATTGAAATAGTCAGGTTGACAATTTTGCCTGGACTCCGGGGAACGCCCTACTCTTGTCAAAGGGTGTCATGAGATCTTCAATGACCACAGTGATAAAATGCAAAATGTAACAATAACAGAAAATGTAACATTGTTACATTTCAAACAATCAAAAATTTGGTACATTTTGCATTTGTAGTGACAAAGCAAAGTGTAACATTGAGTTCTCTTTATATTTAGTCTGCGAATGTGTAAAATTGACAACTTTATGAAACTTGTTTCATGAAGGAAGATCCATCCATCCCACCATCTTCTGTTGTTCATAATGCGCTTAAGCTCCATAGCGTGGCTACTTCCTCACCCTGCCGCCATGTACAAGCACCTAATGCTTACGGGAGATGGCACTCACAAAATGACATGTGGACATATATGCATAGTGTGCCATCGGACCTCGTCTACAACTGAGCTGAAAAATGTGGTAACCCATTGTATTATGAAGCGAGAGCTCGGATCATTACACTAAGCATACAAAATAATCTGTCTGAAGATTTCCTGGAGCAGATATTCCCTCTGTGGCTCAAAATTTGTGCCCTCAGATTCACCAGCACACGAATCATCAGACTGTTAAACTCTGCATAACTCTAAATTTCTTTCCTCAGATTCACCACCCTTTGAACCAACCTCGTGCGGAAGGTCGAAGGAGGGCGCAGGCGGGGGATTGAACCCTAGACTCATCTGGGTAAGAGTCACACGCACTGACCACATCGCGAAAGAACCGGGCTCCTTGGCAAGGTAGCCAGGGCGCGTACATACAGGCATACTAGTGACAGGACCCATCAACTGTCACATCTCTCCCCCTCTTTCAGGAGTGTGTCCTCGCGCTCCATGCTTTGAGCATGCCGTCATCTATTCGGATTCCCTGAATCCTGCCGATCACACCAGAATGAGGCAGGCTGAAGGAGGGCCTGGGCAGGGGATTGAGCCCCAGACTCCTGGGTTAGAGTCACACAAGCTGACCACATTGCCAAAGAGCCAGCCTCCTTAGCAAGGTAGCCAGGGCACGTATGTTTTAGGAGGCATTTCTAGTGACAGCACCCATTAACTGTCACACTTGCTATTCTCAGTTTCTCAGAATCTAACTTAACATTGTTGCCCACAGATTCCCCAGAATCTGACTCAACTCAAAGGGAACTGATTGAGTCATTGACGTTACTGTAAGACTGTCCCGGAAAGAGTTCCACATCCAACCACCATTTTTTAACGGCTTTTTATTTGCCATAACAATTTAAAAAGGGGCACAAATATATTTTAGGGGCTTTCATTAGTGAGAAGGGGGTTTAGAATTTAATATTTAATATAGCAAATCCATATGCTGCCCATGCAATAGCAACCAGGTGTGAATAAAATGGCTTGAATAAAAAAGTTTCTATTATCATGTGGTAGATAAAATGGAAAGGTTGGTTTAGCTGCTGGCTTCATGGCTGAAATCAATATGAAGTTGTTTATTTCACAATTTCGCTGACCAAATATAATGAGATTTCAAATGTTATATTATGCTTTGTGAATACAAATGCAACATGTGACAAATTTTTGATTGTTACATTTTGCATTTTACATTCAACCCAAAATGAAACATTGTTACATTTTGTTGCATTTCAATGCAAAATATATTGTTACATTTTGCGTCGCATCACCACAGAGAGACAGGACCTCTGTTTAACGTCTCATCTGAAAAACAGTGCTGGATGAAGGGCAGGCTGAAGTATGATGAGAGAGAGGACAAACTCGCCGTTCTGTGTTCCTGTGTAAGTTCTTGAGAATTTGTGGGCCTTTGTGGTATTTGTCCCTCCCTCCTTCACTGTGATTAGAGGGCTGGGTAAAAAGTGACAATGATGAGTGCTGCATTTTACCCAAAGTAGAACATTTTTCAACTCTTGCTGATTGGAAAAAAAATTCCAAATGTGCAGCTCTCAATGCAGGATAAATGCTGAGCGTCTCCTCACACCTCAGGCATTTGTTAAACAGTGTAAATATGCTGTGCTCCTATTGCAAACAATAAAAACATACACTGGCCTCAAAAAAAAACTGCATTGGTGGGCACGCTCCCTTAGGGTTTGCCTGGAAAAGAGGGCTCTTTTCATGAAATACATCTCTGACCCCACAAAGACACAATTTAATCACAAATACAATTTGCTTGCCTCGGAGAACAAAGTTCTTTTAACTATTTCCATAAGACGTCAATAAATACTCAATAAGTGAGCAATGACCACCAGCCTCTTTGGGACAGGATTTGCTTTAAGACGTCCTGAACTCTCAACACAGTCATTTAAATTGGATAATAAAATCACTATAAAGCTGGCTCATTTGTTGCTAGCACATTACATTACTGTCTTGCACATATAAAAGTGATTTTTCCCCATAACTCCCTCTCATGCTCCAGGGTTTCACTGACCCCCCCCCCCCCCCCCCCCCAGCAAACATCTAACGTCTCTGCTCTCTGTGGCAGATCACATCCATATGTGCTGGGGTTGTGTGGGTGACCAGCAGGGATGGGGAGGGACAGAGAACCAGGGAGCAGGCAGCTATTGCCTCGCCCTAGAGGACCCGATTACCAAGCTCATCATCTCCATATGAACTGGGCAAGGTAGGCCCCCCCACCCAGTAGAGTGCATGTACTGGGAGACTGTACAAATACTGGACAGGTACTGGCCTGTGGGTCCACTGATAAGCCTTTGGGTTGTTGTGAAGCTTGGGGGAAGGGAGAGAGAGAGAGAAAGAGAGAGAGAGAGTGTGTGTGTGTGTGTGTGTGCATGAGAGAGAGAGAGAGAGAGAGAGAGAGAGAGGGAGAGATCCAAGATTGAGGCTTATTTTGCTTGCACATATTCAGCATTGTCAAAGTCAGTTAGGGTGGCCCACATATGCATTAAATGTCTGGGAATCAACTGTAATTCCCCCACACAACAACAATATTTCACAATCAGGGATTGGCAAAGTTACATTATGTGCAATGTTATTTGGAATATGCGAAGGTGCTGCACGCAGAGTTTGAACTAATGATTCTTTTTCATCTGAAGTGTTGCTGCTGCAAACATTAAGCACAAAAAGTAATTCGATTTTGACACATTTTTATTTTGGTACTGTATTCTAGCACTGTGAGTTCAAAAGGATTTGATGACAACGAGGCTGGAGAGCACTGTCAGCTTTCATTTAAGGGTGTTTTCATCCATATTAAATTAACCATTCAGAAATTTCAGCACTTTTCGTAAACCCTCCAGCACATCTAAAAATACAGTACAGTTCAAAATAATGCAGAATAAAGCCCGTATCACATGGAAATGGCATCATAAGATAATCTTGTGAGAATTTTTTAAGCTATCCCTCCATGTCTGAGTTTTGATTAATGCAATCACATGGAATACACAGTGTGTGTATTTTACGCAAATTTATTTACTGAGATACTGTGCGATGTCAAGGCTCTGTCCTCTTATCTCATAATTATCTACAATATAGTCTTGCAAGCACATTATTGAGGAAATATTCATTAATGATGAATTACTACCAGGTTGTTCCTGACTTGCTCCTCACTCCTCTCTTAGAAACTGATGTAACTCATTTTTGTAGGCCAGAATGTAGTGTGTTACTTTTACTAATAACTAGCAACCACATAATAACTTTTCAGCCTGTTGACAGCCAGAAAAATGTTCCTTTCCGCATGCTGTCATGCATGCCGTACATTTCATTATCTTATTGAGATTTTTCTGTTCTCTTGGGGTTGAACTTGCTCCTTTTGCCAATGGGTCTCTATGCTGCACAGTAACATGAGCGTCCCAAATTTGCACCCAAAATTGTGTCAAAACTTTCATTTCTAATTGTGCAGCGTCCATAATTATTTCATCAACAAAAAACAACCTTATGAAATAAATAAATAAATAAATAAATAAAACCTCTGATCACAGAGATGCTGATTTTCATGGGACTAATATTATCAAGTCCTCTGTGTTTGGCAAAATATGGCAAGTAATTTGCAGCAAAATTTTGACTTTGCAAATGACAGGCAACGCAGATTCACGCTGGATTAGGATCATTGATGACCTCTGTGATTATTATTTACTAGTAGTCCTAGGCAATTCTAGGTCTGTGGACAATTACGATGCTTATTTACAGAGCAGCATTTTGATGACATATCTTCCAGGAAAATAATTTTTTTGTGATGATTTTTGTCTTTTTTTTAATTTAAAGCTGTCTTTTCTTTACTCCTTGAGCCTTTGCTCTTTCAATCTTTTTTTTGAATTTCTCCTTGCCTTTCTGAGGCCCTCATTTGAGTTTTGAGTCATTGAGTCAGTTTTTTGGTTCATCCTTTTCTGATTGAAGAGAGATAGCATCGCGTCAGCCAGGTGTGTGCCCATCCCCTTGGCCAAGGCCACCTCCACCTACTCTCCCACCCCCTCTCCAGTGCTCTCCAGGCTGATAGCATACTAGTGCTTTGTGGGTGTCTGAGAGATGGAGAGATGGTTGTGTGCTGATAGTAACCATGCAAATGCAAAGCAAACAGATTTCATTACAGAGCCTCAGAAGAGAAAAGTTGAAAGCAGCCTCTAGCAGAGGGAAGGCTGACTGAGGGCACCCACCATTCCTCATAAAAAAGATGTTCCAGCATCAGATTGTGTGAACGTACAAAACATTACAAAATACACCACAGAGCAATGTGCCAATCACTAGGATGTCAGTAACAGACATGACCTAGATCTTCTCCACTGCTGTCAAGATAAAGAAAAAAAAATAGTATATATATTGTCCAACTTACGCTTTGAAATCAAGTGAGATCATAATAGAAACCTATGACTACACTCAAAAAGTTATTTAAGGACAATGCTTTAGTTTATTTCATAAATATTTTGAACGTGTAAAATCATTGACTATGGCCATGGGAATAATCAGGCGCTCATCATTACAAGTAACGACACATAATTGAGTGTCCTGACACGACAGTATTATGGTTAGGAAATTAGTTCACAATCACTGAATTCACACCATGTATGTTTGGAAAGAACAATTAGATTTTGAACAAAAAAAGTAGCAGCTGGAGTCTAACCATAAAAATATCAAACTTTAAACCGCTGGTGTGAGGCTTGAATAACTGCAATCTGAATCTCACGTTCACCTTTTTTTGAATCACAATGGTGTCTTCGTTTATCAGCATTCTGCTGCAGCCTGCATAATCCAGCTGGCCTCTAGAGTCCAGATATCAATCAGCACATATCCTTGAGCATGACTGTGAATGGGCTTTACCATGCCAAACTGTTTCTCTTTGCCAAAGGGGATTTCCAGAAGTGTTATTTGAGCCTCGCTATTAGGAAAGTGACTCTTTTCAACCAAATTGTTCACCTTGACTTTATGTTTTTTTGTTGACCACATGGCTGAAGGTTACCTGTGATCTTCTGGCAGCTTATGTGGAACATGGTTTTGCCAATTAAAATAATAATGCATTGAAGTAACAAAGGCAGACATTATTTTGGAATACTCTGTAGGCCAAACCAAAGTACCAGAAATGCAATACAAATGCAAAGCTGGGTTTCTGCCATATAACTTAGAGGTGAAGAGAAACCAAGTTAACAGAGGTAGGTTTATATCCAAGTTATCCAGTAACTTCTTGAGGCCACTGCTTAACCAGGTTTTTCTTTCAGACTATTGAGACTGCCCATGTCTCTCGTAAAAATATCATGGTTAGAAGAAGTTACATCAGTGCATACACTCTCAGAAATAGGAGTACAGCAGGAGTCCATTTGGTTCCCCAAGGTGCACTCGGCACTTATGTACCCCCAAGGGCTAATTACAGGACCTAAAGGTACCTGTGTGAACCTTTTTGGGGTCTAAAAGGTACTTTTATGTTTCAAAACTAGTAGATGCGCACTTCTGAGGGTACAACAGCAGTACCTTCGAGGGTACCACCCCAGTGACAAGCCTTTTACCCCTAAAGGAACAAAAAGGCTCCTTTTTTTCTGAGAGTATACTAGAGGGCAAGAATTTGTAATACGGTAAGCCGCAACACAAGCACTAATGGCAAAATGAACACTAGAACTCCTAATACCTGGAGAGATCCAGAGACCATAGTATTGAAGCATGTGTAAATACACTGAGCTCAATTATACCCTGAGAGATTGGTAGTCATTGAATGATATGGATGTTATAGGCAACTAACTAGTAGGGAAAAGTACTCAGTGTGAGCTTTGGTCTCAGGTTTAAGCCCAAGTAATGCAATTAGAAAAGTATGACTATGGCCTGTTGTCCATTGTGGTAATTACCTCTGTCCCTTCAGGGGGGAGTAAGGGTTTGTCAGCCATTGCTTCTTAGGTTACTGCTGCATTAGTTCCTACCACTACTCAACACATGCTACCACTGTTCGTGAGAGATACACCTTTCCTACAGTGCTATTTCACTGGGTGGCCAATTAGTTTGCAAAATAGTCCTTAGTGTATAGCAAGGACCAAAATGGGTAAACTGAGCTGTGAAGTTTTGAGGCATGTTTAAGACTGAGAACAAAAATGGAAAACTCTGTCATTCTTAGCCTTATTGCCTGAGGCTCTTAAGCTTGCAGTACGGAGTGCAAACCATTTCATTCTCTTATAGCCGGCAAGTAGAGCTAATGTATGAAAATACATAACAGCATAGGTTGGAAATAAAGCATTAGTTGTGTAACTTCTCTAATGAATCAGAAAGTCACACATGCTGACTCCAACCGAAGTGGTTCTAGTGGCATCAGTTTTGTGTTTTATGAATGTTTTAGTCAAAAAAGGGCCACTATTTTGATTACCTAAATGCAGTCAGCAAATGCGAGTGCTAACGATATTGCTGTTAAAAACTGGACGTGTCTTACTCCATTCTGGTGATTGTGTGACTGGAGGCAATGGTGCAGCTGTGGCACTGTTCTCAAAAGGATTAGACAAAGACAAGTTTATTACCCATTGGTGTGGTGGGGGTTCAGTTCCATTAAGGCCAATAAGATTAGCTGCTGTCACGGCCTTTAAAACCAGGGCATTAGTGCCATAGTAAAACTGTGAATTTGGTTAGGTGAAGAATTAGCATGTAACCTGCCTTACTGCTGAATTCTCTGTGATCCACGCACCAAAGTATTAGGTTAATGCATCGAGGCGTTTAGGTGGATTGAGGCCGATCCACCAGGTAAAGTGTTTTTTATGAAAAATGTGCACCAAATTTAAACCAAATGCAAAATGGCGCTCATGGTATTAAAACAAGGGTGAGACTAAAGTCAATTTTTTGTATTTCCCCTGTGCGAAGAAAATGTTTAGATGTATATAAATACGCCTTCACAATCCACTCCTCATTAGACCTCCCAAAAATTTTGTAGGAATTCTTTAAACGGTAAATAATAAAAAGGGTAATGGGAGGGAAACAAAATACATTGATTTATGAAGAGCTTTGCTGGCTGCAGTTCAGTCCCATCAAACCACCTGCAAGTGACAGAGTTTGCTTTAAAAGGTGTTTTGCGTGAGTCAAAACACAAATGAGGTCAATGACACTAAAATTAAACTGCACCAGCTTGATACAATGACACACTTCCTGATGTGCTGTCCATCCCATTGAGAGGCAATGCTTTTATTTCAGTGCATGAAACTACCAAACTGGGCAAAGACAATACATATGCTGTTTGTGATGGACAAAATTGTGCACAACCCTATCGCTGCGTGATTGTGTTTACAAAGACATGAAAATAGACGTGAAAAGAGCTATTCTATATGGAAAAGGTCGGGAAAGGAACACAAATATCACTGACGGGTAGTCTCATTTTCCTTATTTTTTAAATTAATCTGACATAAAATTTTATTTTATTTTGCCGTTATAACCCAGAAGGATTTAAACAGAATGCACAATTCAGAGGGTGCAGTTTCTGGCAAATAACATAGCATATATTGTATGTATAGCAAAATATAAAGCTATATAACAAATAAACAACTGATGACCAGTAAACTAGGTCTGCAGCAGGAGGGGACTGTGTGATACCTGTGAGGTCAACTGCTTTTGGACAGTCAGCTTTCTCACTGAGAGCAGTTCACACATGGAACAACCTGCCATCATTTGTTAGAAACTGTGAAACATATAGTTCATTTAAGACCAACTTGAAATCATGGCTAAGAGACAATTAATTAAGTAACCATGGTTTGTGACTAAACCGTACTTGCTTTATGTTCTAAATTTTATGTATTGTTATTCCACTATGTTGCATGTTCTATGAAATACTCTCCTTGCTTCAAAGTGTTTGGTATGTGCTCTTTCTTTGCCTTATGCGTTGATTGTTTTGTCATTCACCTGCCGAGGGACTGCAGTTGAAAAATTAGCCAAGATGGCTGAACTGGCATATTTACCGTAATGTTATTAATGTACTCTGTCCCAGGATCTTTAAACTAACTAACTAAATAAATAAATACACCAGTGGTGGCTGTTTGGCTAAAATTGGAGAAGACAGAGCACATGCCTTTAACCCCTTTGCACATATGTAGATGCTGGGGTCCGTAAATTCCAAAATTTAATTCCTAAACAATTCTGAAATTGAAATTCCAAATGTCTTTCTTCACTGGAATAATTTTGCAAAGTCTCTGTGACACAAATATTGAGTTATAAAGCCTTAAATAGGCTCATGCACAATAGGCAAAATAGGCAATATTTGTATTCTGTGCAAAGGGGTTAAACTATTGATCTGTCTTAAACTTTTTAAAACATTTTCCTTGATTAACATATGTTTCACTTATTAAATATTCAATTGGCAGTTAAAACATACAGCTTTCCCTCCTAATGACATGTTATAGCTGTTAGTAAATTCAATTCAGAAAAATGTTTCATTCATTGAGTAGTTTGTACAAAAAAGATAATCTTTTCTGTCAACTACATTTGCTTTAAGCGTATTCAGCACTTCAAGCTATCTAATCTGCTCTTTCGTGATTGTTTAAATTATGATTAAGAAAATCAAGATTTTTAATGGTTATCCATAATTTTGAAAAATCTTGATTAAAATGCAATTTTGCATCCAAATGAACTGTATTATTTCTCGTCTCATTTTATAAGGAGATCTGGCCACACTGCATATAGCGTTGAGTGTTTTTGAAATGTTAATTTGAAAAAGTGATTGAAAGGAGGTCACAATAGCTATAGTTTAAATGCACTTCTCAGGTAACCTCTATTTTCAGCTCAGCAGCTGCCGCTGGGGCGAGTGCAATTAAACTTCAGGCATGATTTGAAAGACATTTGTGAGTAACACTTGTTCAAAATAAACCAAAATCTAAGCACTGTGCAGTAGCTGCAAAGAGAAGTCTACCACGTTGCTCTGATATGTGGCAACAGATGTGTGATTATCAGGCCAATTTCAAAGTATTATGCATATTTCTGTACACCACAGTAGATGAATATAGCTCAAGCTCTTGAGAAGCAGACTGAATTGGACACAGAAATGAAGTATAAGCACAGTGAGGAAAAGCTTATGACACAATCAATTCAGGATAAAGGAAGGGACTAAGAAGGGATTCAACTGAGGTTTCAAAATGAAAAAGGGATTAACAAAGGTAACCACAACAGATTTTTTGCATTGGGCTCTGCAAAGAGAATGGGAGGAAATGGGAGGTGGTTGGTGGGGGTCTGGTGTGGAAATGTGGAAAGATCCTCAAAACGAGGAATGATTTGGGCCAAAAATTTAAGCGCATGTTTGAGCCCTCCATGCATGCCAGTGCCAAGGCCTAAAACACCCAGTTATATTCATGTAAATTGTTTTTGACTGAGTCCAGACTTGGATGTTGTTCATATTTCACTCTCACAAAATTAATATACTGTCCAATCATATGATTTGAATCAGCTTGATTTGGCTTGCAGGCTGTAGCTTTAGAGTAATCTCTTTTCCCACTTTTTACGATGATTAAAATGACTACGGGCCAAACCAAAAGCACATCATCCTTAAAACTTGATCCAATCAGCTCATTCAAATCAAATGCAGGCTTCCTCATAGAAATCAAAGTGACAATCTGTTACATCTTTTCTCAGCCACATTTTAAAGATGTGAAAATACAGAACTGTGTCACAGTCTTAAACACGCAAGATTTTTTTATGCCTTTTGTGCATCACCATTACTAGAAAGGGTCAAATATGAGTTATACTTGCATTCATTTTCCAAAAAAAATTTAATCACAGATAAATTTTTAGTTTGTCAAGAAGTGCAGATGGCATTGCATGGTACTGAGCCCGGATCTTGACATCATGAAGGCTGTCTGGCATTACCTGGAGGGACTGAAGCAAAAAACAGCTTGTCTGCAGAAGAACCGGGGCTGTGCGCTGATATTTTTCATGTTCGTCCGACGTACTTCATTTAAGGTTGAGACTGCATTCACAATAATCACTGGCTCCTGATTCCAGCCCAGTATCAAATTATGATGGGGAAAAAAGGTACTTGGTGCATTGCATTGCTGATCACATGCAAATTAGACTGACTTTTCCCTCCTTCATAAAACTTTTTGAGGTGCTCTTCATAAGCCTGTCATTTTTGCAGTTCATTCGCTCTCCTTCAGCACTGATCAACAGCAGAAATTGAGTTTTGTTTCCTACGGAGTTTCCTTTTTGATGATCCTCTTCATCAATGTTATATTCTACTGCTTTGCCTTTGATTGGTTGCTATGCTGCTATTGGGGCTGGGTGGTGGTGGTTACATACTTGATCTCTGCAGTTCTGAAATGATTCAACCTCTGTTAACCACAGCTCCATCTAGACAGGCACTCTTCAGAGCACGTTTAGCACAATTCCCAAGTGGAGTGGTAAATGGTGGAATGTAAGTAGCAGGCTGGCGGGAGCCATCTCCTTTGAGTAACGCAGACAAAAGCTGTGGGCTTTGACTCCTAAAATATGTGCAACAGGTCTGGGGAGTTGGTGGATGATGCATGAAGCGAACAGGAAGCTGAGCACAGCATGATGCAGGTGATAAGCGTCGCGCTGGGGGGGAGGGGGGATGCGTGGGGGTGGGGGTGCTGGGATGGGGTTCAGTGACAGGACAGCGCCTCTCATGCTGGTATTCGTGAGAATTTCTCAAATACCTGGGCGCGGGGAGCCGGGGTGTGTCCTCAAACGAAATCAGGCAAAAGAAATCAGTGGCTCCCAAAGGGGCACTGTACTGTACCACAGATGAGTCAAGATTAGTCACATACCCACAAACTCACAGTATAGCCAAGGAACTTGATTGCTCACCTCTGAATGACAAGGATCACCATATACTATAGATAATTTCATTTTCTGTTTATATTGCATATTTTTATACCTGCCAAGTGCTCTCTCTTTCAGTGCTCCAGACTTCTGCCCCATGCATCTTGGACTCAAGTTAGTATGCACTACATCTTCAGTGCAATAAAACTTACAGCTAAAGACTGAATACAGCAGAGCTTTACAGTCACAGTACATTCGGTGAGTATGGAAGTCAGAGTGGTCCAGGATTGAACAGTAAACCTCCTTTCTGACCTCTAGCTGAAAACGTGCGGCGAGGACTCAATCACTCAGGCCCAAGCAGCAGGTGTCATCAGTGACAGGAAGGAATGCTGGCCCAGCGGCCCGCACAGGCGCGGGGTGTGAAGAGACGCTTGCGTTTCAGCCGTCAGCAGGATTGGCAGAGCACTCAACGAACCCCACCGGGGTGGGAGTTCAAGCCCGCCGAGACCTGAAGCGGAGCGACGATTTGTCTGCTGAGTGCCCACTGAGGGTAGGACACAGGGCCGTGGCTCGGGCTGCTCTATAATGGGAATAGTATACAATAAAGGGAATTCTAATGGAGGCTCAAGAGTACTCAGTGCGAGGTTTATCTGTCTGTCTAATACGCATTTCCTGCCGCTCACTCCAACGCAAAGCGTATTCACTGCATATATACCCCACCTGCCTGAGATTCTTACATCTAATTTCATATCCAGAGGAAACTCATTACCAGCTATTATGGCAAACTCAAGCTTTTTACAACCAAACATCCCCCGACATTCATGCAATCATTTTGCTTTATGTGGCGAATACAATGTTCCATTTCTGAATCACAAGTGCAAACAAGATTTATAAAATGAATCTATGTGTACTCTGAAATATGATCCTGGTCTAGTTTGTTAAGCACTAGACTGGAATGCCGAGGAATGAGTACAACACTTGGGAAGGGACTCGCAGACTGACCCATGTGGAACTCCGGAATGCATTAGCCGTCAAACGCCATTCCAGGAAGGTTCCGCTCATTCAGAGCAAGTCTTATGGGCTGTGCTGGCTTCCTAAGTGTGACATAATGCACAGCTGAACTTTGCAGAAACAGTCCCCCCTTCCCCACAAAAAAAATAAAAAATATATATATATACAATACACAATTCAAAGGCAAGGTAGAGAGTGACATTGCCTCCACTTAATATGGTGCTGAGGGTCAGCTCAAAGTGCTTTGAGATCTGGGGCCTCCTTCCTTCCTCCTCTCTACCGAGCCCAGGCTAAATCAGCTGGAGGTGAGCATTTGCCCAGAGGCGGGCTGGTGCTTATGATAGCTATTGTATTTTCATTATGGAGAATGTTATGAAAACACACTTATCCGGCTTCACGCTCGTCTCCCTATTCTTGTGCTTTGCTACAGTTTACTTACCCTGTCAACATGTCTCGTTTAAAAGTTTAAAAGAGCCTCAAGCAACCCGGTCTCCCTGGACTCAGGGGCCCATATATATTAGAGTGTGTTTGCCCAATTATTGATACACTGGCGAAATGATAGTCATCTTTTATGTCTCGCGGACAGGGTAGGCTAGGAGCAGTTTGCTCAAAACGTGGATGGGGTAGATAACAGGAAAGGTAAATATTTATAGTTGTTAACACTGGTGTTTATGTTAAGCGTTGAGATTGTTTGTTTGAAGTCATCTGCTGGATATGTAAAGTTGGCTTCCAGGTAAAGCGAGCAGAGTCCGTGAGATCGTTATGTAGCCCAGTACTCTAGTTTTAGAAACGGATTGAGAGTGAGAGAGTGACAGAGAAGGTCTATGTGAGAGAGAATGAAAACAAACACAAAATCAGAGAAATACATACCGCACTTTGCCTATCTTAATCTGAGACATCAACCGTATCATTACAAAACAAATATACCAGATACAAGTGAGGTGATTGTGAACACAAAGAGCATGGGCGATGGTGAGCCGGCTTGTGCCTGTTGGAGACACAGACAGGCCCCCATTGTAGAGCTTTGGGATCCAGTCCAGGTTTCACTGCTGGCTACACCACATACATGGTCTTGAACTTTGCTGCCACGTTCACTCGGGAAATAAAACGAGAGTGAGAAATATGGGAGGATGTATATAGTGGCCACGATCCAGTCACTTAAATGACATACCTTCAGTGGGTGCCTTCTGGTGTTGATTCACAGTTAACTACATTACTGTAATACAATTATAGCCTCCACACCCTGCAAGTCCTGCCCCCTATACCTTCTCTGACCAACTGAGAACTCCAGATCTCCAGGGGTCCCCAAAAACAACGCACCCCTATCTGGGCACCAGGGCTGAAAATAATTATCGAGATCCTTAGCACTGCTATCAATAGCATCAAAATTAATCGGCGCAGCTTTTCCAGTGAGCCTCTAGTCACACCCAAGGAGTCTGACAAATAAGTAAAAATAAACTTGGTTGCTCAGTTGGATTATTGTTCTGCTAAAGCGTATGACACAGCAATGTAGGTTTCTAGTGCAGTCTGTTGCAGGTTGTGCTTTATGTGGAAGCTCATGTTGGGCCAAGCTGTGATGCTCCAGATCTGGATCAAATATACAACCCCACATTTATTAAATAGGCTGGACTCATTCACTTTTGCTCTTTCGCTCCATCTCTTTAACTTTAAGTCCAATATACTGTGAATAAAAATTCTCATTGATTTTAGAATTTTACACCAACTAAACAGAGTCCTGCTGTACAACTGATGCCCTTCGTCCTTCCAAAATCAGTTCCTTTGTTTTGTAGACAAAGAAAAGTGAGAAAAGATAGGTGAAGGCAGTTGGGGGAAAGAAACCTCACCCACATGCTCAGGATATTTGCCTCTTTGGTTAAAGACTCAGAAGTGTCTGCGGAGCAGAGGGCTGGACCTGCTGCAGGTTATTGTCCTGAGAGAGGCTCTCTTACAGTGAAAATACTGACATACATCTGCTCACACTTAGGCTTGCCACCCACCTCACACTTTGCTGTGCAAAAGAAAAATACAAGAAAAAAGGGTAACACATGCTTCCAAGCAATTTGGACTTTGTTGGTATAATGGTGTAAAGAAAAGAAAGAAAGAAAGAAAGAAAGAAAGAAAAAAAAAACCTCATACCAGCCAATGCGAAGAGTGCATTCCAATTGTGGAAGGTGCCAATCACAATGCTAATAAATGACAGTGCAGACAGGGCATTCATCATAAATATAAACATGCAAAGCGCACCGGGAGATGGTTCCAGAAACTGGAGGACAAGTCCTGAAACAGAACTTGTGAGGTTTATCACCACTGATCACATTTGACCGTTAGGCTGTCAACATAGTGTTCTAATATTCTCCTTCACTTTTACCACATACTTCCTCTCTTCGGAGATGTTGGGGTCAAAAATGGTTTATATTGTTCTGAGATTTTGGCAAGGGTCCCATCCCATCTTTGCTCATTATCAACATTTTATCAAACAATTGGTAACGCAACAGTGTTGAGCAGAATGAGGGTTAACTCCGGAATATAAAATGACAAACGTGGGTGCGTATGCGAAGCCTTAACGGACAGCCCCCTCATTACGCAGATAATCTGGCCAAATTGGAAGCTAGGTACTATTTAAAAAGGCATCGTAATAAAATTAAACACTCCATTTCATATGCTGAAGCTGAATAAGGAGCCTATCAGAATCTCTGCTCCCCTCAAAGGCTTCTCTAAGCCGCCTAAGAAATGGACTCTGCCCCTCTTATTATTTGTTCAGTATGTAGTACAAATTTACTTGTGTAGAAAGGTAGGGATCATTGCCTCGAACTATACCCAACCTCTTTACCTTATGGAGTTCGTTACTGTGCCACGAAGTTCAAGGCTGACAGACTCAATAACTCTGCGCGATCGCTCAGGGAAGAAATTGCTCGGAGCAATCGTACTGAAAGCCAGCGCCTCACCCCACGTTTAAAGTTATGATCCTTATCATAATTAATTCAATAAAGCAGTAATGTGCTGCAAACCCAGACCTTTGCAAAAACCATCCAGATCTGGACAGGGATAAACTTTCAGGCAGCGGCACTCCTAAGTGCGTCCAGTGTCTTCTCGCGGATGGTAATCAAGAGCAGACAGCGCAGAACAGAGTAGGTATGTTTGAACCGGTGCAAATAAGAGGGCTTAATCAAATTTGTTTTAGACTTTAAAAAGATACTTGCAGGGTTTGTGTTAATAACTTAATCACAATAAAAATGTGAAAGCTGAGCCAAAGTCAACACTTCACGGACGTCATTTTTCATTTGGGAAAAAACAAAGGCCATGAACAATACTGGGAGGTGTAATAACATACTGTTAATACGCGGTGGCTTTCAGTGGTGTTAGTGTATCAGACGGCATTAGTTGCGATAATAATTACTGCAAAAACTGTTAAGAGGACCTTCAGAACTTTCCGGGTCTGTGGTAATGAATGAAGCTGAAGTCATTTTGCCCTGAGCCTGCCAGTGACTGGCTTTCTTTAAAATTTAAAGAATGCTGGATTGTTGACTTATTTTATTAGGAAGTTAGCATAAAGTTTTTATTTATTTATTTATTTATTTTTAGAAAAGCTGGCGACCCACAGAAAAAGGTTTCATGTTTGTCTATTTTAAGAAAGATAAGCCTTGACATAGGACAGAGAGTGTCGGCTGACTAATTGCCTACAGTTAGTATGGTGATACTATTTGACCATTTTGATGCACGTTCTTCATGTTAACGCGCTCCAGAAAAAAAGAAAAAACATATGGGAAAAAGAGAGTGTAACTTAGCTTGGAACTCTGACTCACCCTCCTTGTTACAGTTAGGATTATGGCTGTTTCCTCTCTGGTGGTGGTATTGGTTACATACCGCTGCTTCCCAATGCAGGGAAAACCAAGACAACCTGAGTTTTACGGCTGCTCTTGTGGATAAAAAAATGCTCCCTCTTGTGCCCCTGTACTCTCGCTCCTTACTGTACATGGAATAATAAGCAAATAATGTTTGAAGTGGTTATTGTGTACTGTCACTGCAGTGTTTTTGACTGATGACTGCTCCTATTCAAATAAACTAACGTACAAAGGTACAAGGTACACAAGGTAACACAAGGTAACACTTTACCAGTAAATGAGAAATCTAACAACACCGGGCTTGGGTTCTTTTTACAATTGTGTTATTATACTATATGGCCATGTACTTTGCCTTCACCAGAAAGAATGATTGTTTTTAATCGTTGCTTTAGGAAAGGGAACAGTTAGCAAAAGTACTAAAGTCACAAAATGTCCATTTTGAGAAAATTGTGAAAATCAATTTGAAGACGTTTTCCCATCCTTCCCTCACGTGTGTAGGAATGTGAATTAACTACTTAAAGCGCAAGGATCTTAAATTCTCATGTCTTTTTTAGCCAGATGATTTATTGGTTAGTCAAATGCATTCAGTAAAGTGCGCCTTTTTTTTTTTTTTTTTTAAAGTAGCTTCCTAGTTTACAAAACAGTGGGACAGTTTTTCCTCTGCATTACAGAATAATCTTTCTTGCAAATGCCCTGGGGCAATTTCCTTCAGATCAGTAGGAAAATTATCCATTTGAAGCATTGGTCAACATTTATTGGGGGTTGAAATGTCATATATTGCGGTTTTCATATGCATGGTAATTTCCTGTGATGAATTAGTGAACTGTCCATTTCCTTCTGGGATAGGCTCCAGACCGCTATGAATCTGACCAGGAATAATTGGATTACATAGTGGATGGATTATGATTTATCACAGGATTGGAGAGATTTAGGCACACACAATGAAGAGCAGTCATATAACTGAACACTTAGAAAAGCTGAAGACAACAAAAAAGTTAATGTGAGTAGTATTGCCAAAACAATTATGTAAATATCTTGATGCATTCCCAGTTCTTATGATGAAAGAATGTGCAAAATGCATTATGTAACCACTGGGCATCCAGAGAGAAAAAGGCCTGATCAGTAGACCCCAAACATCATAACCGCAAATCAGCATTTGTAGGCGATGACATGTTGCAAATGATGACACGGTGAAGCCATGTTCAAACTGACGTAGAACACAGAGCCCAGACCTCTTGCCTACTATCTACATAGACGCCTCCTCTGTCCACAATTTCACCCGTGGTCAAAAAAATGAACTTGCATCTATCCACTCCCCCCATTTCATGAACAAGCTCTCTTGCCTTGGAGGGAAATCACTCAGGTGTTAGTGACAATGAAAAATACGACGGTGTTTCTTTTGGAAAGAACAGGAAGTTGAATAATTGTCCCATTGGTGACTGAGAAGGAGCCGGTGGGCCAAATCACACTTAGCCTTGTGCGCCTCTATCTTGCGAGCAGAGACTAACATTGAAAGATCAACTGGAACAGCTCCTCTTAAGAAACACGCCAGCCTGTTCTGAAGTGACCAGAAATTCAGTTGTGGGGCACAGACCAAAACAGGGTGTAAAATCAGTCTTGATAAACCATCAGAAGACAAAAAAAAAAATCTGAAAAAATATGCGCAATATCTAAAGGAAAAGCTTGATAAATCTTTGTGGAATAATCCCGAAAACCACAGCAGAGGTCAAAAGGCGCTGTTGGCAGCACGTAATCGATCAGGCTGGGTCTTGAGTGGAAGTATTTTAATGCTGTGGTAGTGGAGAGCACAGGAGAGGTAGAGTAAGAGTTGGGGAGAGCAAGACAGTTCAGTGACTAAAAATAAATCTCCTCTTTAAAGTGTGAAATTTGTATATTTTCTTAATCAGTTCCTCTGTGGTTTTTAGCCCTGGGAGAAATCTGTTTCCCTCCGCCCTTTCCCAAATCACAGGGTATGTTTCAGCCAATCATAGAGCTGGTTCCTTAATCCTTCGGAGAGATGTTGTAAATACTCTCACACTCAAGGGATGAAAGGAGAGTTTGCATTATATGGTATTTAAACCTCTCGCACAAATCAGTCTCCATTGACCCCCCCACCCCTCCATCAATGCTCAAACTCTAGCTTGTGTGCGAGGCTTTTGTGGTTGTTACCATTTGAGTTCCTTCAGCCAGGATATTTGACCAAAGTTTGCACCCGCCCCCCCTCGAATCCCCCTTGGATTGATTAAATTGGATCAAGATGACACTGATAATTGGCGCAAGCTGCAGGCCGCATAGACCCAATGATCCGTATCAGGCTCCTTTGTTGGTCGTGTCCCTTTGCGCTCTGTGTTAGATTTGGGATGGTTTACCTTGGCTCTGTCACAAGCATTTTAACACAATCCCCCCAGAAAACAGCAGATTGGTGACATCATGAGATCGACGCAAAGGTTACATTTTTCACAGATGTCTGTACAATTATCGGCTTTCTTGTTCATGCTATTTATTCCATAGTTTTAGTTTGGTTAAAGAATCTCTCCATCTGAATAAATGTGAAAACGCTCAAATCCAAATGGAGTTTGAGGAAAAGGAAGGGTGGCATTGTGGCGAATCAGACATATGCCCATAAAAGCAATAGAATGTTCATTGAATTCATCGGTCCTATATGCTGCTCAAGAGCCAAGGCCTAAAAATCTCTTCAACTACAGAATTAATTGCATATCTTGAGGGTTTTTATGCATGATTTTTCAGATCATTTCAACCATATTCCTGGCCCAAGACTATGTTGCACGATTCTGATAAATTAAGGCAAATCAGAACAAATAACACTGAAAGCTGAAAAATAACCACCTGAATATTCCTGAAATGCCCATTACACCATGTACTAAATACGAGATGACATGTTTATTTTGGTCAATTCCAGACTACTGGAATCTACTTTCACCCTAAAGGTCATGGACTTCTCTCTGTGCAATGCCTGATTCCACTGAGTAGACCTTGTTGACCTCAATCAAAGTCACTCAGCAAAGCCATAAAAAAATCGCTTTCAGAAATGACGGTGAGAGTTATGTATAAAGAACAGAGACCTAGACCCTGCAACATTTAATTCTATTAGTTTTTTTTTTCATCTGCGAATGAGAACGTGCTCTTGCGGAGCATGCATTGTTAACATTTAAATCAAGTAATAGCTCGTTATCTGGACCGCGATCAGCCGGCGCTTGGTTTTCTTCGCCGATGCATTTAATTACTCGTGCATTATCTAATGCGCTGTGTCAGGCTGCATGATCCCACTGCTCTGAAGAGACGCAGAAAACACACGGCGTCATATCCGACGGAGTGGGCCCTGTGGATCTCATCTCTTTGTCACCAAGGTTACTAATCAAATTTCCATCCAGTGCGGCGCATGCAGGATATTCTGATCAAACAGCCCAGCTTGGCCCCGCTGTTCTTCCCATTAGCTAACATGTTTTATATGTGCTGGGGTCACCCGCAGTGTAATGCCTTCAAAGAAATATTATACCTGCCTTTATAGTGGGTGGAAGGGAGACCTGTTGGAATAACAACCTGGATGTGGTGTTACAACCTCCCCAATGTCCTGCAGCCTGGTGTAACCAACAAAGATTCAGTAAGAAAGATAATGGGATATAGAGTAAAGTAAGTGCAAGCAATGCCACAGAGACTGAAGGGCTTGGTTACATGATGGTTCATTTGCTGTGATGTTACAACAGTACGTTCGTGGCATTGTTGAAATGAACTTGGTGTGTGTGTGTGTGTGTTTGTGTGTTGGGGGGGGGGGGTGGGGGGTGGAGTGGGGGGGTGGTGGTATGGTGAGCTCTTGCGTCATTTACACTGCACTAGTGATTTTAGGTTCAGCCGGAGCACTCTAAGCTTGGAGAAATACCTGACAAACCGACAGATCTGCAGCGACATGCTCGGTTCAAAAGGTCTGTCAGAGGACTTGATTGTTCTGCCAGTGCTTATTTACACAAGGAAAACCTTTAAACCCCATCCTTCTCCATTGAGAAGAACTCGATCAGTCACGGTAACCCGATGTTTGTAAGCTTTGGCCACAGTTAAATCGCTGCAGCAGCAGCGGAATCCAAGGTTCATCGTTATTAGAATAATTGTTTTGTACAAGAGGAATTCTCAGATCTCAAGTGGAAGACTCGGTAAATCAGAGAATTTGTCAAGAGAAAAGATTGGAAGAAATAGAAGAATATTTAAATACTTATTTATATATTCATGATTAAAAATATTTCCTGGTGGAGGGAATTACATAGTACAAGTCACTCCGTAGCATTGTAAAGAAGATAATGGGGGGATTAGTGTTTTGGATGTTTTTCAGAAAGGTAGATGGGGTAATTTTAGAACCCATTTGCCAAATTTGGCAGAGATGATGAAGGGTTTCAGGAAAAGTAGAGGCAGTTTAAGGGTCATTCAGAATAGTTGAATGTTGTGGGGGTGGGGGGTTAAGTCAATAAAGTAGGAAGTGAGAGTGTTTTTGTATACCCTGATTTGTAATAACTTTCCACATTTTTGTTTGGTCTGTGGCATATTCATAACACCTGCTGAGTAAAACAAAAAATAAAAATAGAGAGCCAGAATGCTTCCCAAAATCTGAGATGTAAAAGTAAAAATGATTCTATTACTCTTAATGTCACCTGGGGGTGTCACCGGATGGCCATTTACTTCACATGAGTGTTTAGTGTAAATACCCATCAGACTCTTGGCGGTCGAGCACATGTGAAATGTAGTAACCATGTTATATGATTCTATATAACCAAACATGCCTACCTGACATAAAGATTAATGTCGTTTTTTTCCCCATCATCCACTAGCACAAAACGTTATTTCACAAAGGTTCTTTGGCACCTGGGGAAAGATAAATTAATTAATTAATTTATAAATAAAATATAGATAGGGGGTGATCTGGTCCTGTGTGAAAAGGTCAAAGTGGAGTCACAAATAATCTTCATTCCAGTCCAAAAAGGCAAGAGCTGTGTTTGTCCCCTGCTATTGTGCATACATGACCATGCTTATATCTACACCAGCCTAATCATCTGACAGCAGCCCATTATGTCAAAGGCCCCAGTCTGACCGTATTTGACCACTGAAATATACTGCAGAGCCTGCATCTTGCTGCATTGTTTACAATACGGAGACATATGAATTGTTTTAGTAATTTTCCTCGCAGGATTGAGTGGAATGAGATTGTTGTTTAGAGCTGTGCCTGGGGGACAGATATACACAAGAAAACCTGACTGTGATTGAACTGGTCACAGTAAGACTTGTTAGCCAAATGTTATTTAACAGTGTGAGTTCACATTTACACTGCTGACACGCGCTGGTTCAGAAGCACGGTAGCCTTCAAAACCATTTGCTGCCATAAATCATCTGACTCATCAGATGTGCCAAGCAGAACAGCAGCAGAAACCTTGTATTCTTCAACAATAACATCCTTCCATTGTGTTCCACGTAGTGTGTTTTTAATCAATTCTTCTGGGTGAGAGAGAGTATGTTTGGGAATGCAAAGGTATGTGTTTGGTCATGTTATGTGGGTATTTGTGTATATTTGTGTGTGTTGAAGGCAATGTTTTGTGTCTGTGCATGTGTGTGTATGTGTGTGTGTTTGTGAAAGAGAGAGAGAGAGAAAGAGAGATAGAGAAAGAGACTGCAATATCAAGCTGTGAGTGCATCTTTTGATGGTCATGGGAAATTTCCTTCAAATACCAGTTTGTGATCGACCACGCTCTACCGCATAACACAATGGGAAAGAATTGAAGACCGCAAGGGAAAAATGATTAGAGTCACATTTTCACGTTGTGGAGAAATGAGGAATTAAAAATTCAAAACGATCTTAGAAATAAAAGCACAGAAAAAATATTCATGGAATATTATAATTATTATACAAATATTATAATAATATACAATATATAAAATATACAAAAATGCAAAATTCACTGATCGTTTTTCCTTTGTGGTCTTCAAATATTTTCAGTGAAGTTTAGGAGATCAGAGCAGCGAAAGCAAAAATGAAAAGTGAAGCCAAATATCATTTCTGTTTATTATTACTAACGCCCACCAACTCATAACATGCTGTATGTGGGAGACACATTTCTCTTGATGAAGGCTATACATAAGCAAATTTGGACAAATAAATCACAAAATGTACAATCTTAGAACAAAACGTGAATAGAAAGAGAATAACCCTAAAAAGACAGCTACAACATAAATAAAATATAACACAATGAATGCTAGAATTACCCTATTTCTCAACGAAAGGACCTTGCAAAAGTTTGGTGGATAAATTAAGATTCATTTATTGTGCTCAATATATTGTACATTAGATACCCACATACTGAGCAGTGATGAAGTATTTGCCCCCATCCTGTTCCCTTCTATTCTGGCACGTCCTACCCTCCTGTTTCAGATCTCTGAAAACCTTTTAATATAAGACCAAGACAACTTCACTGAATTATCATTTCTTTTATCAAAGTAACACAGCATTCCACATTCAGAACATCATACCAACAGTCAAAAGTGGTGGTAGTAATGTGGTGGTGTGGGGAATGTTTGCTGCCTCAGGGCCTGGGTGACTTTCCACACTTGATGGAACCATGAATGCTGAAGGAAACTGCCCGCTCATCAGTCCATAATTAGAAGCACAAGTGGGAATAAGAGACACAAATTTTTGGAGTGGTCCGGGCAAAGTCTTGACCAGAACCCCCTTGAGATGCTGTGACTGGATTTAATGTGAGCAGTTCATACTCAAAAACATTCCAATGTTGCTCGAGTAATGCGATTCTGAAGGGGCACTTACCCTTTCAGAAGGGTGACATAGGTGTCTTTCATCTTTTCGTTAAGAAATGAAATGGTCATTCACATTACATTTAGTATTCAGATCTGGAATCATAAAGCACGACAAATATATGAAAATAGATCAATTTGGGGGGGGAGGGTGTTGGGTGGCAAACACTTTCATGGCACTATAATTGTAAGCCCGGCCTGCCATCTTAACTCTTACCTGATAGTGTCTGCTCTCGCGATATCCAGTCATTGGATAAAATTTCATAATTTCATCATTTTTTTCACTGTCATTCCGTGCGCCAATATTTTATTTTGTACATTTGGTAACCAATTAACGGGTTGTTAATGACCACATGCTTTTGAAAGTCAGCGTGCTGATTTGCAGGCACGAATAAGACTGATCAGATCCGGTTCAGTCACTTGTCAAAGGGTTTGACGGCAAATAGATCTTATACAGCTTCTGATAACCCTGCAAAATCAGTTTCTTAATAGAAAGAGTATGTTTTGTCATCGTAAAACCCCTTCGCCCCAGCTCCCACTCCATTTCCTCAAAATTCACCATCGGCTGTAATCGAAAGCAAATCTGTAAGCAGAAACAGATCACCTTGTTCCTTATATCACTTTCCTATTAAACGGTGGAAAAGGTGAAACATGTGGGAAGGAATATGAGGCCAGAGAGGTCATGCTACACTCAGAGGGACTGACAGACGGACACACAGACAGACAGTGCGCCGGGCTGCAGAAATAGAGCTGTCGGTCCCTCCATGGTAATCTGAGAACAAAGGAGAATTTTCAGCGGAAAGCAGCGACAAGCTAAGTAAATGCAGCTGATATTGCATCATACTTCAAACATTCTTCAAATTAACAATATGTCAAGGGGGCAGCCCAGAGAGGGAGCACTGCTTTCAGATAAAGAACTAAAATTGGCATTTTGACAGATCATTCTACTGTCTGCGAGAAAAAAGATGGAAGAAAAAAGGGGGTGGAAAAAAGAGAGGAGAAATACCACAGAGAAAGACAGAGAGTGAGAGAGACAGCGACGACCTGCTCAAAGCTTCAAAACAACTCTGCATTCTGAACCACCAACTGTGACTTTAAAAGAGACAGATGAAAAAAGTTCCCAGGATCATGTGATAGCACAGCGATTACTGCCCGAGGCTTGCTTCAAGGCATGTCTGATACATGCAGTATGAGCATACAGTATGCATCGATATGTGTGAAATTATACACGCACGTATGTCCGCATACAGACGTTATGTAAATATATGTGCTTGCGTGTGCTCAACTATTTGCACGGGTGTCCCCCTGTATTTTCTCAGGCTGGCGGTCGTTCATTTGAGGGATGCTGGATGGGGGAACATCTCTACTCTGTTCATTATAAGTCTGTTTGTGAAGGGCTGTCAGGGGTTAGCCCAAATTCAAACAATTACTGGCAGCCTTAAAAGATTGAAGCACTGCTGGAAACTACACAGATAGGGAGATAGAGGGACATTTAAAGGGTGGGAATGAGAGAATGAGAAAACAGCGGAAAGAGAGAGAGATAGAAGGCACCCCTTGAAGGTGGATTATTTCAGACAGAGTCCAGGTGATTCACTGATCACTGCTACCTGCATGAAAAGAAGAAGAAGAAGATTTTAAAAAAAAACAACACATTAAAGCAAAACATAATTCAGAATGTGAAGCTGGGTTGGTGGGGAGGGATCAAAGTAGCACCTGAAGAGAAAGAGATAAAAAGAACAGAGCCTCTCCAATATGAATTTAAATTTTGAAATTTCGCAAGGCAACCTCAGACAAGAAGTTATATTTGGTTGCAATTTATCGTACAATTCCAAATTTTACCTGTATATGAGCTGGCTAATGATGTAAACTGAAAAACGAACCGTACCCAAAATCGAGTATATAAATAATATTAATATTTGTATTAATGTGATTGTAATATTGTCTTAATAAATCTTGAAGGGCTCCGTTGAAACAAAGTGTTATTATTTCAAAGTTCTGTTTGAAGCCAAGAGAGAGGACTCTCTCACCAGTGCTAACAGCGCAGATGTTCCCAGCCATCTGTTGGAATGTTATTCCTCTGCATGAGAGGCCAAAAGTGGAACTAATGGCATCTCTGATGCAGTCATGTGGGCTGGTCACATGACCTAGCCAACCGCTACTCTGCGCCACAGTCAGTCAACTGCTGACATCTCCATAAATATTAAAAATGCAGTTAAACACACTGCTTCACCTGAAATGGATTTCTGTGACGGGTAGTCCAAGCGGAATTAAAAATTTTATTTATAAACTCAATATCTCTTTTCTTATTTCCATTAAAAAAAAATAATGTTGGTCCTTCATCAATGAAAGGCAGTTCTGAATCCAATAAAACTTGCACTTTTATTCAACCTGGGTGCATGGATTAGCACAGAAATCTTTCTTTTAAGAATGAAGAGTACGTCAAGTGATTATGTGAATAATCACTAATTAATTGGAGTGAATTGGTAATGGGAGATGTCCCAAGTATCATTAATTTTACACTAAATTAGTCGTAAATGTGTAAAAAGGACCTGGGCTTATGAGAGGCAGAAACCCAATCTTGCATGATTGCCGGTGAAGGACGAGGTGGATTCTACCCTATATCAGCTTACCGTAGCAGCTGGCCTAAGCTAAGATGTTGTAGAGCATTAGTGTATTCAGGACATGTGTGAAACAATACGACCTACTCTTGTTCATGAAATAAAGACTCATGAAAAAAGGTTATGCAAGAAAACCAAATAATCTGAACTTGACTGATATTTTATGGCTTTACAGGTAACATCACCAAACACTATATTTATGAAATGAATCCATTTCCTTCTCATTGTTTTGGTAAAAGTGCTCTGCAATTTGCCCCCAAAATCAAAAAATATGATAGTTTCAAATTTTACCCGAACACATTCTATCGTCTCCACCATAAAGAACAGTAAACATAGACTGTTTTATTCATTAAAGACAAACAAATAAACAAACAAAAACCCTTAATGCAAACTTTAAAAATGTAACTTAGCTGTGGGTCAGTCTGTTTTCTATGTGTTTTACAAAAGGCTGAGTTTTATGTAGTAGAATTTGAACTCACATGCAAGCAAAATTCTTGCATGAAAGAGAATACAGCCATGGCATGGCAACATTGGAGTTACAGGCACATGCAAATACTTTTTCTTTTCTTTTCTTTTTTTTTTTTTTTTTTTACAGAAGATTAAATCTCTTGCCAACGAGGGTAGCAATGGTGCCAAAAACAATGGTACCTGTCAGACTGTAGTTTGTAAGATGAATAGACATTGTGACAGAGTTATGGTAAAGGTGAAGAGATAATGGGGGCTTGTAAGTCATTTTCACGGACAGTTGAGAAGCAGTTCATTTCTGTGTTCAAATTTAGGAAACAAAAACGACATAGCAATACAGCCTGAATATGGCAAGTGCCATCTAGTGCCTAAAGGCTGAAACACAAGTGTACTCGGTCCCTGTCCTTATCGAGGCATTGCCAATATTTACAGTTTAACATTGTGTAAGGGCCAAAAAAGAGAATCGATGCATCAGCAGTTATTCACATACTTTAGTGTTCTAAGATATCAGATTCACTGGTGAAAGTATATTATCTGACACTGTCTCTGCTTTGGTTGAGAACATGGTTGAGACTTGTAAACTTTGTGGGTAATGGAAGCCCCTCACGAATTCACTTTTCAAATTCCAACTTTCCAAATGCAATGAAGATTGTAACATTTTGAGAACAGCCTATTAGTATGCGGTGTTCTGTATTCTGATATGACATATCGTTAGCCTAATAGTATAGTTGCCTAAGTCATAGTTGAATGTTTTCAGAAAACAAGAAAAAACACCATTCTTAGCAAGCACATTGGTATTTTTTTGATATTGCAACAGTAAGCCAAAAAATGACTTAGGCATTTATGCTATGAGGCTAACGATATTCTTCATCACTGCCCCTGATTATCAGCATTGATGTGAAGGGACAGCAACTATTTAAAGGAATAACGTAAAACTTCATTTTTTCATGGAAGAATTCTAATACTTCTCAAATTTTGAGATCTCATTCAACTGTAATGAATTGTATGTGCATGAACATACAAAAAGCACTCGTCCCGAAATGATTCACAGAAAAACGTGTCTCATATTAGGATCTGTGGAGATTTTCCTTTTTAGCCAAAACACAGTAACGCTCTAGCTTAACAGCACCAAAATCAATATTTAATTATTGTTGTCATACTAGATAGCACTGAGAATTGTTCAGAAACGGCAAAGATTTTGAGATTCCAAAATCGCTTCTTGAATGGGAACTGCTGACCAGTTCAAATATATATAAGTGTTATATCATCTGAAATACTAAGATAATAAATTAACCTTATTAATTCCACCACAAAGTGCTGAAACTGCACATACTGTATATGGGTACGGCTGTGGAGAGGAGGGACCACAGCTATATTGCTGCAGTTAGTTGTTCCCACATCAAGTTCAAAGCCATGAAGTTCCAGCATTAGGTCACATGCAGAACTGTAGAATTGGAAGCCCTCAAGGGTTTCTGCGCCCCAGCTGCAGGGTATGCAGGGAAATCTCAAATGGGGGGAAATCTCAGAGTTTATGGGAAGCTGGGCTTGGCGCTATCGGTTAACAAGTTCAAATTGCTCTGGGGCCTCATCTATAAACGGTACGTAGGTACAAAAAGATACATACGTCACTTTCTTTGCGGATTTCTGATTTATAAAAAAACTTGACATTAAAAAAGGGAAATTATTAAGATTACGCACAATGTCAATTAATTCCAAGTCCATCTTGATTAAAGAAATGAAAATTCCATGCAGTTTATTTTACCCATAGGTTTATAAATGTGGTTACTTTTCACAAAATTACATTTTTTTATGTGCATACGTATTATTTAGGTATGAAATCCACACAAATATTTATAAATATGGCTCCTGATCATTATGTGACCTCAAGCTCCTGAACCAGACCAATAGCGGAGAGACACAGGAATGCACCTGACCTTCCCCAGCTGTGGGCCTTTATCTGTGGCCCAGAAGACAATGTACTGCTGATCCGTCAGGGGATGACCTGCAGGAGGAACAGGAAGAGGTCATATTCGCCTCTGCAGACAACAGTTATCGCCAGTCACTGCACAGCGCCTTTCTCACTGCTGGAGAAAACTCAATAAGGTACGTAAAACACCCTTCAGATTGTTTTCTGGGAGTTTTTGAAGATCTGGATTGGAAAGTGGCAGCAAGCAAGAGGTCCCCCCCCCCTGCCAGGACACCGCGCTCAGACAATGGTGATAAACCAGGAGCCCCACTCTGGACATGCTGTTCCCACTTATCACTGGAAAACATGTCATTTAAGATTCATACCACTGTTGAGGCCCTCCTCACCACTGCCTTTGGCTGCAATGTCATCAGATGGGCAATTTCAAAGATAATGTGCCTTCTATGGCAACTGCCACACACAACTAGAAGAGCACACAAACTATGTACAAACAAGCACACACTTACGTACAAACTCACATACGGGGAGGCAGGCAATAAATGCATTATATAATCCCATTTAATCCTCCTGACCCTTTATTTCGGCGGACACGCAGTTCAGCCGTGCGAAGGAGTAGACAGGCACAAGCAAAACAACATCCTGACAACAAAATAACAAGGTTTTTGCGTCTTATCCTGCCGTGAGCGTTCCCATCCCTTTCAGCTGCCCGTTTTCCAGGCCGCCGGGATGAAAGCGATTAATCACCTATTCGCTGATTAGGATTCACAGCTGGGAATGCAAGGGACAGCTCAGAGAGGCCGTGCCGCACTAAAATTAGGAGGACATTCAATCAACGGGCCAATTTGCCGGGCAAAAAAAAAAAAAAAAAAAACGGAGGTGGGTGAGTGCAGGGATATCAGTGACCGAGCCCTCGGGATTTCCTGCCTGAAGCGTTCCTGTGGGAGACTCACTTCTAATTACTGTCACTGACGGGGAGCGCTTTGACATCTTGCTCTGATTTTTCTGTTTTTTTTTCATCTTTCCCCGGATTCTGGAAGTAAGAAGCACGCAAACCCACTGAGCCAATAGCTGAATCCCCCCCACCCTGGTCCCTGCCGACCCTCCCCTTCCTTGACCTCCATGACTCTGTGCCCTTACCGCTTTCCATTTGAGCGCCACCCTCCTCTGAATCATTCAAACAGTATGAAAAGAAGCGATCAGCTGAGTGAGAAGCCCCCTCTTCGTGTTGCATGTAAGTCGAATCTGACGACATGCGGACAGTTCACAGTGTGGAACCTTAGTGCTGCTGAGGTGATTGGGGAGATTTTTTTAATGTATTATGGAGGTTTAAATGTCAATGAACATGAGCAGAAGTGACTCTGATCCAGGAAAGAGAGAGAGAGAGAGAGAGAAGGTCAGCTCATGCACTGGCCAGCCTCTTGGGTTGAGGGGGCAGGATACCGGGGGAGCCTGGGAGCCTTTGCGAGCACCTTGACCCCCAGAGTGCCCTAATCTCCCTCTTTTCTCTCTCCCTCTCTCCTCTCACTGTAATCACCAGTTCTCTCCCTCACTCTTTCTCTCACTCTCTATCTGCCTCCCTCTCTCTCTCTCTCTCAGGTGCTCCTTTAATCTTGCAGATTACACTCCATTGTGGGAGACAAGGCTGCAGATCCCCCCCCCCCCCCCCCCCCACTGATAATTATGAGACTTAAAAGTGGTCAGACTTATTGCTGGGAGGGAGCAGCAGTGAAATGTCACCGTGCCCTTTAGATCCTGCCTTCCCACACATCCACTCTCAGGCCAAATTTCTCTCAGACGTGAAAAGAGCAGCAGGGAGATAGCAGTCCTTGAGGTTGCAGTGGCTGTACTGACGCCCTCAACTTCGGCGAAACGCCTCTGCCACATGTACTACTGCTTCTTAGGTTTCACTGACCCCTACTCTGGGTTTGTAGTGCCTGGCAGACTGCGCTTTACCACCTTACCCTGTCAGGCAAGCTGCAAAAAACTACTGCGTGGGTACAGTGCACTCGACCGGTTCTGTACATCTGTATGTGAGGTGCTGCCTTGTTTCAGGCTATTTTGCTCAAAAAAATACACCTGTATTTACTCCACGTGATACTTATTTTGGTTACACTTTACTTGAAGATACCGTCAGAAGAGTGACATGACACTTTCATAACTGTTACATGTGTCATGTAGCAGTTATGACAGTGTCATGTCACTCTTATGACAAAGTTGTCATAATCAAGACAACCCAAACAATGTCAACTTGTCATCTGAAAAACCGAATGACACTTAATGACAACATTTATGACATTAACATAATGTTTATGACATGTTCATGATTGTGTCATGTCACTCTTATGACGATACCTTCAAGTAAAGTGTTACCCTTATTTTTTAGACCCATTTCCTGCGAACTGGGCAGAGGAGGAGCCAATTGCAGGATTGATGATGAGCCACTAAAGCACATTTATAATGAGGAGGATGAGGGGAAATTGAAGAACGCTTGGAGAACCTGCTGTACCTAATAATTTGCCAAGTGATTAATTAGATCCCTGGAAGAGACATTGGGGAGGGAAACCAGAATATAGTGTAAGAGGCTGGAGTAATCTTGTCTTGTAAGACAATCAAGCTCTGACTGACACAAGACCAAAAACTTAGACGGACAGGACCCTCAGACAGAAGGGAGTGTCTACAGCTGATTACACTAAGGGAAAAGGGGAATTCATGAGACAATCAACCAATTAACCACACAACTCATGCAGACTGCTGGAATAGGGAAGGAGCTAATTAGGCCGACATGACAGTTGTGACACCATTGGGTATTAGGGTCATAAGGCAGTGAATGTCATGGTTTTGGAGGCTGCATGGTGGTGGCTTTGAGAGCTTTCCTGGTTGCTCTCGTCCGGGACGATATCGGTTTGCCCACAGTCGGATTCTTGGACCAGCTGGCATTAATTGGGGGCGTCACCCAGATTCTATTAAAGCCCAAGTTCCGCCTCACTGCTCTTGCTACAGTGTCAGTGTTTTGTTTGCACTTCAGCTGGTAAGGTCTCTAGGGAGAAAGTTGTTGAGGTATTAGCTGCAAAAGAGGAAAGTGCTAGATAGCGAGGGCATCTTTCTGTTTTTCCTCTTTCTGGGCACCGTCTGGTGCTTATTCTTTTTATCTCGGTGTCTGAGATTTTTTCCCTTTCTATTCGTTCTGTCAAACTTTCTTTGCTTCCTTATTGTTATACGGACTGGATCTCAGTCCTTTGGAAGGGCGAGTTTCTCTCTCTGATTTCTGTCTGTGTTTGTGACACATACTCCCCCCAACCCCCATCACAAAAAGGCCTCCCCACATCTCCCAGCAGCACAGGAGTCGATTCAGACGGATAAGGTGCGGAATTTTAAGAGTCTTAGCTGTAGCAATTAGGTGAAGCCCAGCCCACCAGAAAGGCCAGTAATGAAGTGAAGAAAGAGCCACAGAAGTGGGTCTGGATCCAGATGCAACCAGCTGTTGCCTGCTGAAAATCTTAATCCAGTCACTGAGAGAGAGAGAGAGAGAGAGAGAGAGAGAGAGAGAGAACATTATTCAACAATTTTCATGAAGTATTGATGATTAAACATGATACATAAGCATGATCCACATTGAATAACTCTACTGAACAAATATTTACCGGCTAATATTTTCATGTGTTGATTAGATGGATTAAAGGTGAAGAAGGAATATGGAGAACTTATGAACTGAGGTCTACAGACATGCCAGGAATCTTTACTCACTGGTCACTTTGTTAGGTACACCTTCAAGGTAACACCCAGTCAATACAGCATGAATTATTTGTGGAATAGATTCAACAAGTTGTTGGAAACATTCCTTAGCGATTCTGGTTAATTCCTAGAGATTTTTTTGCTAAATATTCATATTGCAAATCCAATTTGTGCCCGATTAGATTGAAAACTGGTGACAGTGGAGGTCATTGGGGTGCACCATACTGTCATGTTTGTGGGGTAGCTTGAAATAACATGTGCGTTAGGGCATGGCACATTATCCTGCAGGAAGCAATTGTCAGAAGATGGGTAGACTGAGGCCATAAAATCATATTTACGCTTAGCAACAATATAGATATTATCATCAGTTTTTGGATTTGAAAATGGCTTTGGGCCTTTTTTTATGGGCTTTTCATGTTCTCCCCGTGTTTGCGTGGGTTTCTCTGGGCCCTCTTGTTTTTTCTCAGTCTCCAAATACATGTATGTCAGGCTAATTGGAGACTCTAAATTGCCTGTAGGTATGAGTGTGTGAGCGAAGGGTGTGTTAATGGTGTATGTGCCCTGCAATGGATGGTCGAGCTGTCCAGGGTGTGTTCCTGCCTTTTGCCCATAGTCAGCTGGGATTGGCTTCGGCTCGTCTGTGACACCAGTGAGGAAGAGGCAGTATAGATGATGGATGGGTGGACCTCACTCTGTAAACTCCTTGGACTAGTGTCAATGAAAATCCCGGGACATCAGCAGTTTTTGAGGTACTCAAACCATCCCCTCTGGAATCAACAATTATTCTACAGTCAAAGTAATTTATATCACTTTTTCAGTGACAACTGGTTGGCACAAGTTAAAATCCTTTTGAATTAATCAGTAGTTTTGAACTGCTATCAATCATTTTCCTTGATTGACAAATTTTCCAATTATTTTTAAAAATCCATTGGCAGTTAGGCTCTCAGTTTCCTTCTTAACTCAATGTTGTGACGTTTAAATTGTAATTTCATTCATAAAAATGTTTTATTCACTTTACATAAAAAAAAAAAAGAGATAAACTACTCTATTGACATCTGTGTTTCCTTTTAGCACATCTTGCAATGCAGGCTCTTTAACTTGTACTTGTCTGATTTATGGCAAAAAAAAAAAAGATTAATTCACCACGGAATAACTTTGATTGAACTGACATGTTGAAAATAATCAGTTGAATTTCTCTTCTTACCAAACTAATGACAACTGGCCACACCTGATAATGTGCATTTTTCAGAGTTCACTACGTGTTAATTCACAAACATGATTGAACACAGGTTGTGACCGAGTGACCAATCGTTAGTAGAAAGAAATATTCTGTGCCGCCTCCATTTTCAGCTCACCTGTCACCACTGCACGAATCTGCACTGCACTGCACTGCACGAATCATAGAATCATCATTCTATTGTTTGGTCTCCACAATATCTGCACCTTTAAGCCACGTCTGCTTGTTTTATGCATTGAGTTGCTTTCACATCATTGGATGATTAAATAAAAGCATCACTAGCAATTGTGCAGATTTACCAAATAATTTGTCACTAAGATCAGCTTATTCATAATGACTGGCCATTTTATCCTTTTAGTAAGGTATGTTTGTGCTTTACATTCAGCAGCAGATCTTTAACATCGCTCAATATTTGTGCTTGGTCACGACTTTCATATAATTTTTGCTTCTCTATCTCCATTAATTCTCAGTCATAGCCTCTTATAAGGGTGGTTTCTCCCTGTACTTAATAATGACCTCTTTACAGTTCCTGTCTTTCTCTGCCCTAAAGAACTGTTCCCTCTCTTTTTCCCCTGTTCTAAGCTCAAAATGCAGTTCTAATGCAGCTATTCCTGTTTACTGAGCTTGTCTAAAACAAACGGCCTGTGAGGTGACACCCATGATTGGTGGCAGCAGCATACCTTGTGAAAATAGGACTGTGCACTATGCAGCGACCCTCATGCTATGCAACATCTTTCCGAGTGCAAATAACAAACAGAATGTGCTTTTTTGATGCATGAAATACAGGTCATGAAATACAGTTGCTGGGATGGGTATTTATCTGTGTGTATGTGTGTGGGTGCGGGGTATTATTATCGTGGAAGAGATAACCAGCTGCCACACTGACTTGCTATAATCCCCCTATGTAAAAGCTGGGATTTAGCTCAGGAGGAAACCCACATGTTACCAAGACAACAGCAGAATTTCTGAGAGGTCATGTTCTAAGTAGCCTCAATTTTCCAACTGATGCTGTACTTCTGTGTGGCATATTAATCAAGACATTTATTACAAACTTCAACAACCATCATTCATTTTCATCTTTGAAATCTGAGGCATGGCGGGAAATAAATTAATCCCATATTTTTTTTTTTAGTATTCGGTACTGCCACTAATTGTCCACACTTGCATTTTTATGTTACCAATATTGTGGGAATATAAGTCGTTTGCATTTATTTAAGGCTGCTTAAGGCAGTCACGTTCACCTAGACAGAATTCCCAGCTATCAGACAACGTAGGAACATTCTGTGATTCATGGGAGTCTAGCCATGATGACTCAAATCTCAAGGCCTGGTGGATTGGCCATGATAAGAGCAGTCCATGGTCTAAGGAGATGGCAATGGGTTGACATGCCCTCAACGAGGTCCGACAGAGTGTTGTGCCTGCTTTCGACAATTGACAAAATACTTTACTGACAGCTGTTCATACTTAACAAGCTCATAAACATTAAACATTAGGTCTATACATGACGCTGTCAAAGCATTAAACCAAAGCAGCTCATTATATTTTGAAAAACGAGATGACAAAAAAACAAATGGATTCAATTATTGATAAAATGTAAGGTTCTAGTGTCATTAAGTTTTCCAAATAAAATCACTATGAATGAGTGGCACGATGTAGTGAATGGCTGAATGCGATTTTACCTCACTCAGCTCATGAGGGAATATAGAGACAAAACAGCTGTTTTCATTGGTTTTGCATAAACATTCCTGCCTAAGGTAAACACCTGCAAAGTATCTTGCAAAAAAAAAAAAAGAAGAGCAAATAAATTACATCATAACAACAACAACAACAACAACAACAATAATAATAATAATAATAATAATAATTATTATTATTATTATTATTATACAGGTCATCCTTTTGTGCCTCAGGGATTGGAATTTGGGAATATGTGTCATGTGCTATTGAAGCATTGAGAGTTTTATGTGACAGTACTCATGTAGTGCATTCAAATGACCACCTTGGAAATGCATGTTCTGTTAGATTAAATGTACAATAATGAGATCATCCATGAATGTTACAGTATTCATAAGGCCAGACCTGTACACTCAAAAAAAAATAAATGAAACCCGATGAAATGATAGATTTACTTAATAATGTTATGTCAACTGGTTCCACGCAATAGCTTTGCGTAACCTTTATTTGACTTCTAACATTTTTGGCCAGTTTAATTAATTGCGTTGAATGGAATGTACTTAACTCAGTTTTGTGGAACCAGTTGACATAACATTATTGAGTAAATCTAACATTTCATAGGGCTTTATTTTTTTGAGTGTAGTTATGACGTTCAAGTCCTAGTAGGGGAATTGATGAATACAGCAATATTAGAATTGCAGCATCTATAATTTTTGCTTTATTTATAAATATTTGAATATTTTAACCACTAGAAGTCTATAAGGCCAGGAGTGGCAAATATTGTACAGATGAGGTCCTGTAACCAATTAGTATATTGCATTATGTCAGGCGTGTGGGATTTAAGTGTTTTCCGCAAATGTATTGGCTCATGACAGCCGTGTTGTACAATTTTAAGCCTCTTTCTGGATCATAAAAAATTGTGTATTTTATTGTTTCAAATTGCAAATGTGTTCCATGTGAGGAGAGGATCTAGTGAATTAGGTTTCATGTGCCTTTGAGGTAAACTGGGACCGGAGTTTAGAATTCATTCCAGCGTCAGTTAAGAGATTTAGTGCCACCAAGTGGTCAATCTTTCATAATTGCATCTCATCTGTTGAACCCTCCAGCAAAGGGATGAGCAACTCTGTTTGAGGAAAGCCACTGCTTTTGTTAGTGTGTTTCTGTATGTTTCCGCAAAAGTGATTCATTTCAGTTATTGATTGGCTGAAAAATATTCATACCTTCCTTTTCAAGATACTTATTTGCTACTGATTGAAAGGAGACCAAAAAACCCCTCTGGGACCAGACCTGCCCATCCATACTTTAGCACATAAAAATCTAAACTAGATCATATTTATACCCACTCTGAACAACATACCTGAACATACAAATAAATATTCCCCCGTCCCTTGTTATCAATGAAGCAGACAGACTCTTACTGTGAGGCCTAAAACGTACATGTGAATTCCAACAATTCCAGCAAAACTCACAAAAACACTACTACACAAAAACATTTTCAATATTTATATCTGTCATGGAACGCTATCCACTAATGCTATCTGACTTCCAAGACACTGCTTGACCTATGAGCAAACAGTTCAGTTTCCGTATTAAATTTCAAAATTGACAATCATGTAATCAACTACTAAAATAACAAATGCCTCTGCTTTACGAATACCCAATCCTTCAATTTCTGTTTCAAGTAATGACCAAGCTAATGAAAAGCCCACGCTGTGATGAAGTCGAGGTATCAAGTCTGCCTGCTATTGATTTATACATTCATACAACAAACAAAAAAAAAAAGCGTAATCTCAGTTTCAAATGCCTGCAGTGCGCTTGGGAGTTCCATCAGGCTACTTTCCCCATTCATGTAAATATATATGTAAAACAAAACATAGCATATAACTGCTTTTGAACTGGTTTGTTCTGAGGAGTGATGTGTCGCAAGGGTACTCAATAAAAAATTGTTCTGCAGAATTTAATGCGCAGAAAATACGCCAAGACTACAGAATTTCAGACTTTAAAAGAGTTCTAAAAATTGTTGAGTTGCTTTGAATTTTTCATCTTGAAAATGAGTCCATCTTGAATTTTGACCTGAACCGCAGGTCAGTGAAAACTACACTTCCTAGAATCCATCGCGTTTCCGCTAAATCTCAAGCTGTAAACATGGCTGCCTACAGAAGCGCACGGTGTCTACAACGATGTTACTCTCGGATTACCAACGTCCGCAAAAACTCACAGATGCTGGCTATATGCGCAATAAGAATGCGGTGTAGCGCATCTGCTGAAAATGGTATGTGTGAATGGTGGATTATATTGCAGCACTTGTTATTTGAGGGGAAACATCTTCATAATTGACCTTGTACATGCTAGCTAACCAGCTATCATACCATTAAATCCTACCACCTTGCCAGAATGGTCTGAGTATTAGTTTGCATGATCATGTTACTGAACTGTAGTAGCTGACTGTTTAGCCGTGATATTATACTGCGCATTATTATGATTGTCCATCCAGCAGGCACGCTGAGTGAAAGAAGACCTGAGTTCCGAGATAAAGATGTGCAGGACATTCTTACCAGAATCACAGGCTTGGATCTTCACAAGATATTTAAACCCATCAAACAAGAACTGAAACCCCCAACATACAAACTAATGACCGATGAGCAACTTCTGGAGGTAGAGTATGCCTGAATTACGTACTGTCATTGTCTAATGGGGATTTTTAAATGACGTAAATAAAATACCCGTTGATTGTGGTTATGTGGGGACCGAGAAGGGTGACGTAAGAATTCTGTTACACAAAGCTTTCTGCTTTGCACATCATTTCACAGGCTACTCAAAAGGCCAAGGAAGAAGCAAGGGAGCGGCTGAGGATGCCCCCTGTATTGCCAGAACGGCAACCTATTGACGATGTTCTAGCCGAGGACAAGATTCTGGAAGGCATGGATTCAGCCAAATACGTCTTCACTGACATCACATATAACGTACCGCACAGAGTGAGTTTCTTTCATCCAGAAAATTGTTTAGGCACTCGTCCATGTGGAAAACTAATGGAAAAATGCTCAGTGCTGTGAAAAAGTATTTGCCCTCTACGGTTTGTTCTATTTTTGCATATATGTTGTAGTTCAGTGTTTCACATTACTTAAATAATTTATTATAAGACATACAAAATGCAGCTTTTATATGATCATTTTATTTATTGATGGCAAATAGTTATTCACAGCCTGTATCTAATAACCGGCTGTGCCAGCCTTGGCGGCAACAGCTGCTATCAAACTGCGATAACAGGCTATGAGTCTTTAATATGACTGGATGAATTTTGGTCCACTCCTCCTTGTAGAATTATTTATTCAGCCAGATTGGATGGTTTCTGAGCATGAACCACCTATTTAAAGTGGACCTATCATGCTGCTTTTTTTCTTGAATGTCGGAAAGGGAGGTTTATAAGCTTTTTAGCAAAAAATACATAAATAAATAAACCTATAATTCTATGATTTCTAGGTAGTTTGATTCCTGCCATTCCTAACCTCTGAAAAACAGGCTGTTCTGAGTGCGCATCCCCTCTGAAATTTTCTAATTGGTCATGAACTGAGTGCTACTGGCTACTGGCAAGTCTCTAAATACAGATGCCTGAACAAATGGCGAGCTATCTAGCTAGTTATTAAATTAGCTGCAAAATGACTATAGAACGGATTCTTTTGCAAGCTTGGCAATGATGGTTGATGCATTCTCAAAGAAATCTGACTTGCAGTCTCCATGATAACTATACTTGGAATTCAGTCCATTAAGAATGATCCATGGTTATTAGCTGTCTAGTTGCAATCACTGGCTAACATTTTATTTATTTTGCATAGCAGCACTACCCCATTAAAAATGGATGGAATTCCATTAGAATGGTCACGTTTTATCTGTTCCATTTGACGGGTCTCCTTCTTTGCCTCTGGCTAAACTAGCGATGGTTTATAATTTCGCAGTCAATTTAGTTGCTTGCTAGTAACACTTGGAATTCAGCTTTAATAAGAACAGAATTTAGAACCAATTACCTAGCTTGTTACAGATTATCCTTTAAAATAATACCAGGCCACCACTTCTTTGTATCCTCTGAAAAGCATTGTAGGTCACCTTTTAAAATAAATTAAAGCCATTGAGCCCTCACTTCTTTATAGTTTGGAAGTCCAAATGAAATGTATTTGCCCTTGCATTGATGAAAATGAAGTGTTCTCAGCCTGATGGTTATAGATCCGAAGCCTTCTGGCTGGTGGTCATAGTGAGGGGCGGCAGGGGCTGGCAGCCTTTTGTAACTTTGTGTTTTTGGGCATGACAAACTAGCTCACCTTGTAGCCACAGTGATTTTACCATGTTTAGGAAGAAATGGTTCAACTACGAGCGAGGCTTTTCACGCAGTTTTGCCTCAGTGTTTCGTGTCAGCAAGAACATCTCCGCTCTTGGGCGAACTTTGAACTTTAACTTTATATATCTTTTCCATACTCAATATACCACATAAAACACTAAAGAAAAGCAAATACACTGAAAGTATTTAAGTCCTCTTTAATGTCATACCACAGCATCTCAATTTCATTCAGGTCAAGACTTTGACGAGGCCACTCCAAAACTGTTGTATTGTTTCTTATGACTCATTCATAGGTGGAGTTCTCTGTGTGTTTTGGATCATTGTCCTGTTACATGACCCAACTGCGCTTTAGCTTTAGATCTCAAACTGATGATCAGACATTCTCCTTCAGGATGTAATACTGCCAAATCTGGTTCAAATTTTTGTTGTAAGTTTAAAGTTATTGAGAGTTCAAAAGACATATGCAGTTAAAATGACTTACTTGGCCCATGTAGAGTAACTTTTATTCATGAAACCAAAAAAAAAACATTTTAACAAAAATGCACCTTTTGCTGTTCATTTCGAGAAAATACGCATTCATTCGTGTGAAATGGCGACCAGTTTCACCAAGAAACATTCATCAGCGCCAAAAAGCAAACAGTTGCGCATATCGCAGATTCAATAATGTCATTGGCATTTTAATCATTCATTTTTGGACATTCTTAGCATCATTCGGCACACCGTAGAGGAAAAAATGTTTTCATTTGCGCTAATATAAAAGGCATTAACACCATATTTAAAGTCATTTGTGACAATCAATGAACAGTAAAGTGCATTTAAAAGGGACCTATTATGCTGATCCAAGAACGTGATTTCGTGAACATGATTTCCACTCTAAACAGCTCCTACCGAGATCTTCACGAGATCTGGGCAAAACCAGACGTCAGGTTGTGCCATCCAATTCGCAAAGACTTGGCCAAAGCCAATCATGGCGCTGGACCTGCCCACACCGGAAACTATTCAAGCAGACATGAACAATCGCGGATCATACTACGCCTTAGTAGCATCTACACTTCCAGAAATAAAAAAAATAAAAAAATAATTTCTTTGGACGCAAAGAAAAGCACCTATTTCTCTTCCAAAAGACGATGCCTCTAGAAGTCAGCGGATAGCTTTTTTGTTTGCTGGCAGCAAACTGGCATGGCCAAAGGGAACGTTAGCTGTTTGTGCTCAGCATTTAACCAAAGAAGCTTTGTCAATAAAGGATAATTCGACACAGGATAAACGTTTCAGCTGCTTGTCAAACCTGAAGCAGTTGCATTGATCAAGCGCTCGGAGCCACAAGCTGTAAGTAACGGGAACAGCAAATAATGTCTAACGTGTTACAGGAGGCTAGCAGGACCGCTAACGATAGTTAGCACTAACAATTGGCCTCCAACGCAGGCTTTGTAAAATATCTGAAGATAAAGCCTGTAACGGTGGCAACTGTCCGCGACTCACAAGCTATGTTTCCATCCACTTGTCAATCGAATTATCTGTTTGCCAAAAATACTCATGCGAATAAAGCTGATGAAAATATGTTTCTATCTTACGGCATTAAAGCGTATAAAAAGTGGTGCGTAATGACGCCACATGCTGTGATGGGATTAAATTGGTGTATTGAATATATTTCTGACATTTTAAGCTGTTTCCATTCATTTTCGCACTGAATCGCAAAACTTTCAAGTGAACAAAAGAAGTTTATTAGCCAGCTTATTTAGCTGGTTAGCCAAAATGGATTGCGTTTATCAACAAATGACGATAATTGCACAAGTTGTAATAGAGCTTTTAGGTGCCAGCTATTAGCAGCATAAAACACCATTATCAGATGGAAACAACGGCATCAAAACACCGTCAAGATGCAGTAGCAGATTTATTTGGTGAAAAACGTTTCCATCAGCATTTATCGCATAACCTTATACCGATCAAGAATCCAAAAAATCCAATGAGATAGACCGTACAAACTATGAGTCAGTAGTCTTGAAATCAAGTCAACTTCACCGTCTCCGTAAGGCATTTTTAATGCGATATTAGTTAATTCATATAAGAACGTGTGGATGGAAACATGGCTGCAGATACGAAAGCAGTTGCTTCGCTGCATAAGCCTACCCAAGTGATGCCCTGTTGAATGTTGTTGTAGCACTGTGGCTAACGTAGCCTAGTTCTGTTGCTAATGTTTGTGTCCTAAATATGCAAGAGTAATATCAGGGGAAATTCAACGGAAGGTGCGTGAACATAAACCTCATTTCATGCTAACTTTTTATACCTGTTTGTAATTTGGATGATTGGTACAACTGCCCCCCCCCGTAACAGAATTTATTGTCTGTAAAACCTGTATTGCAAGGTAACGTTTGTCTCTGTAGTTGTTATGACTGCTCTGTTATCAGCTACTGCATATTAGTTTGCGTGCTGTGCAAATATAAATGCTCCTGGTAACTTATAGGCAGTAATTATGATCGGAATACTTGTGTTACTTCAGTAAGCATCAATGTGGCAGTTTCATCATAGGCAGTCATAACGTTGCCTGATTGTAGCCACTACAGTTGAAGCTAACCAGAGAGGTGCTGTATGTTTCTACCGAGTTGGGCTGCGGAAGCTGAAGTTAGACCAGACGTAGGTTTTGCAAGGCTTTGGGTGCTTGTGAAACAATCACTTTACGTATCCATGACTGGGGTCTGCCTGATACTTCTCCTATATCTGGGCAAGCATTCTGATGCTACCGGTGAAAGCGATTGGGAAACGCACAGGCTATAACATGTCTGGTATAACAAACGATTTCTTTGCATTGCCGTCGGTTGAATATCAAATCAGCGATTGAATATTAAATTCTTTCCTGTAAAAGTGATCGATTCGCTAGCTCCACATAAACAACGGTTCACGCAAACAGAACTTGTGGTCTGAAAAACCTGTATTATGCTCATAACATAACTGGAGCTCTATCTAGCACTCGCGGACTATCCATAACGTGCCCATTCTGTGCGAGGAAATGCTGGTCATTCCGACGCAATGAGTTAACCATTACCTCGAGCAATGTCCGAAAAGGCCGTTTAGCCTTTCGCCCCTCCAACATATTCCAGCGCAGAAGCTGTTTGTTTCTCCACGCTTACAACACACCACAGTTATGCACACAAACCAGCAGGTCCTTATAATACACACCGAAGCATCAATAAGCTGTTGGTCCACTTTTAGCTGCTCGTCACTGTCTATGTTTCCCTCTAAACTCAGACCCACCAGATTTCTACGGTCTCTGGTCTACACGTGAGTATGTTGATTCTACAAATTCTGTATGCAGTGGATTCTAGCTATCCCTGCATCCTAGCTGTAGAGTAGAAAAACTGCCGTACTCACCACTGTTGCTTTAGCAAACTGTAGCAGATGGCAAATTTGAGCTTGAGCTGCCAGACTTTCGCACTGCGTTCTCCACTTTCGCCGCTGCGCTTCTTAGAACAAGCTCATTTCATAAGATCTATATTCAAGTATAGCGTTAGATTGCGGAATTTTCTTGCCGCTTCCATATTCCAAACGCGTCTCACGTTTCACTCTGGGGAGGCGGACCCGGAAAACTGCATTCTGCAGCCTCTTCTCGCCCAACTCCGCCCTCCCCAGAGGTGGCTTGTCTGAAGAAAGTGGGCACACGGGGAGTGGGGGCCATAACGGAAGAGAGCCACCCCAGTGAGGCGTGTCAGGCAGAGACTACAATGGACTGAAAATTGTTTTTTGAGGATGGCAGTATAAGCTAAATAAGCACCCTGCTTTGGAGTTTGAATGATCAGGAGTACTCTAGGGAAATCCAAGATCAAAATATAACCTTGGAAATATAGCAAAATAGGTTCCCATTAAAATTTTTATCACACCGTTTGACTATCAAGAGCATTTCTGGACCACGTTAGTGCAGATAACACAAATATTCACACGATTATACAGACAATTGAACGTTCATAACATTCAATCCACAAAAATCTTTATTTCCATTGAACAGCAGCCAACATTTTGCTCATTGTTGCATTATCAGTGTGGTGTACTGTGAGATTAGGTATGCCCTCTCAATTAGATGTGGAGTAATCTTTATCATTGAAAACGGCCAGTACAGTAAAAGCATCAGAAAATTTTGTTTAAGTTAATTCGGTTCGTCAAAGTGTTCATACCTTTCAGAAAATACCACAAATTCCTTTAGAAGACCGAGAGAGGATTGTTAGGGCATTTGAAAGTGAGATGGAGGACTATATTTTAGTCACAGACATGCTAGGAGTGAACCGATCTCACGGCAAGAGGCATCATAGCCCGCTACATCAAAGACGGCAGGATCCATGAGAGACCGAGAGGTGGGAGAAACAACGGGTGGGTGGATGATGTGATGAGAGTTTGCTTAGAGGAAATCCTCAGTGAGAACTGTCTTCTCAAACTTGCTGTGATGAACCGTGAACTGAGGAGGCAACTACCGGACAAACCCCAGATCCGTGACCAGACTGTTGCAAGGACACTATACGGCATGCTGTTTCGAGTAAAGCTGGCAAGACCCCTCCCTGCTGACAGAAACTGGCCTGATGTGCTGCAGAAGCGAGTTGAATACTCAAACTTGTCCATGAACCACGGCGTTGTGCATCATTGTGTGTTCCTCGTTATAATACTGGATGGCCAGTAGTTGCTGCAGAGTGTGGCTGGGAGAGAGGGCGTACTGCCACGTGTGTGGCCAGCGAGGACGAAACCTGACTGTGATCTTGGCAATATCGCCCATCAATGGACTTGATTGGCGATATGTGTTCTCCTCAGCAGGTGTCAGATGAATGAATGCTGCGAGTTTCAATGACTTCCTGACATAGGCAAGGTAAAGTCTGGATTCTGACAAGTGGGTGATCTTAGTGTATGACGGAGCACCGGCCCACCGAAACCCGACCATTCCTGCCCCTAACACTGAGCTGAAAATGCTTCCTCCCTATAGTCCTTTTCTTAACATCGTGGAGCAGCAGTAAGCTGTCTGAAAGCAGCTATTAAGGCGGAAATCTCAAGGCCAGAAATTTAAAGACAGATGGATAACTGAGCTTAGGCCAGAGCCCAAGGAATCCCTTTGGGAGAGTTTTGAACACAACTCCTGCTGGAAGCTTTACAGAAACGTCAATACTGTGACCGCAGTCAAAAGCGTGCAGTGGTACCGCTTCAGGCAGACCTATCTGCCAAGATGTTTGAATAGTGAGACTATTGAAGGGTAAACTGAATTTAAGAATCAAATGCTGTACTGTAATTCAGTAAAGTTTACTGTTCATTTGACTTTTGACTCTCTCATCGCATCATTCACTTGCATGTCTGCGACTAAAGTGCAGTCTACCATCTCACTTTCTAATGCTGTAATGAGCCTCTGTTCGAGAGGACTTCTGCGTCTTTGTGGGGTTTTCTCAACTGTATGAACATTTTGACGAACCGAATGAACTGGACAAAATTTTCTGATGCTTTTACTGTGCTGGCCATTCTCAATGATAAAGATTACTCCACATCTAATTGAGAGCCATAACTAATCTTACTGTACATCACACTGATAATGCAACAATGAGCAAAATTTAGGCTACTGTTCAATTGAAAAAAGATTTTTGTGGATTGAAGGTTAAGAGCATTCAATTGTTTGTACAACTGCGTAAATAATTATGTTCTCCGCACTAACGTGGTCCAGAAATGTTATTGAAAGTCAAACGGTGTGATAAAATGTTAAATGCTCTTTTATGTTCGTTGATTGTCGCAAATGACTATAAAGACAGTGTTAATGCCTTTCATATTAATGCAAATGAAAGTATTTTTTCTCCATTTGTGTGCCGAATGACGCTAAAGAATGTCCAACAAGGCATCCGAAAAGCGGATAAATAACCAGGTTTTCGAACCGCGACCAGGATCCGAAGATCCTTTTTTCACGGTATAGTTAAGCAGCAAGATGTGGACATCAATGGTCAAAATTAGGTGAAATCAAAAATCTGTCTAATATGTGATGAAGAGTCATTGTACACACCTACCATAAAAATCTGATCATTCTAGCTCAAGGCATAAAGATGTACTTGCCATTTTTCACTAACAGCCAACCTAGTGGCCAAATTATGAACCGAATTGCGCTGTATTTCGAAAGGAAATGGCAAGTATCGCCATGACACATGTCCATACCAAGTTGCAGCCATGAGAAAACATGCCACCATTTTCGACAATCGGCTGACCTGACACCATTTGACCCAGAAAATGGTCAAAAATAGGTCAGATCTAAAGCCTGTTTAATATGAGATGAAGGGTCATCCCATACACCTCCCATAAAAAATTGAGCAACCTAGTTCAATGTATAAGGAACTTTTGGCCACTTTTCTTTTCTCACAAAAAGCCCCCTAGTGGCCAAAATATGAATCCCAGGATGGCAATTTTTGGCTTGCAAGGTTATAAGATCAAGACACACAGTCACTCGAGGTAACAGCTCTTTAGGTTGAATAATTAGAAAACATGCTGCCTTTTTTAACAATCGGCAGACCAGACGCCATTTGACCTTGGAAATGGTCAAAAGTGGGTCAAATCAAAAACCCGGTTGATATGTGATGAAGGGTCATCGCACGCACCTCCCATAAAAATCAGCGTCCTTGCTCAATGCATAAGGAACTTCGGGCCATTTTTCCTTTTTCAGAAAAAGCCCCCTGGTGGCCAATTTATGAATCGAATCACTCCGGATTTCGAAAGAAAACTTCGTCTACCCACATACTATATATACAACCAAATTAGCAAAAATAAATCTCAAGTCGTTCTCAAGTTATCGATCGGAAACTGTCCAACTGACCGCCGCCCCGATGCCCCGCCTTCGGTATTTTAATAACCAGGTTTTTCGAAAACCTGGTTAATAAAAATGAATGATTAAAATGCCAATGACGTTACTGAATCTGCGGTACGCGCAAATGTTCGATTTTTGGCGCTGATGAATGTTTCTTGGTGAAATTGGTGGCAATTTCACACAAATTAATGCATATTTTCTTGTGAACAGCAAAACGTATAAAATAAAATACAATAAAGTTAAAAACACTTCTTTAATCAGTCAATGCCATATTATTGAGATTCTACAACATCTTAGATGATGGGTCTCAACACCTGGTTTCTTCAGGTGACACACAGTATCCCCATTCATTAGTGTACAGATATGCAGGATGTTTTTATATTTCAGAATTGTATGGTTCTCAAGATTATTAGGTTTGATTGCTCTCTGTTTTGCCTCAAATTATGAGTCCTTGAGCACTTAACTCACTCTAAATCAATACATTTTTCTTTTTTTACGTGCTCTTGAACGTACTGGTCAAAACAAATGATTATTTATCGAGGAATAGAATATTCATCTATTCTTGTTGTCGGTTTATGGAAGTGTCACAGCATATAAAATGTAGTTTTTTTTGGATGGGCGTCATTTTTCATTTTGAGGGCAGCTTATTGCACACAGCCTACCTTCAGGTTCATAACTATTACTTCTTTGTCACATCTTTTCCTGGTACAGGAGCGCTTCATTGTGGTCCGAGAGCCCTCTGGTGTGCTGCGGAAGGCATCTTGGGAAGAGAGGGATAGGATCCTGCAAGTATACTTCCCTAAACCAGGAAGGAGACTCACCCCTCCGCCCATCTTTAATGAGGAGAACCTGAAGGTGAGAAAGATGTTTTCATCAGCCGTAGGTTAGTTGTTGCTGTAAGGTTATACGTTTAATTCCCAACAAGGGACGCAGCATAGCTGTGCCATTCCTCATATGAGGGTTGGGTGCATCAGTACATATCAGTCTTCTGATAAATTACATGAACATGTACTGCTCAGCATTAATGGTGCCTTCACTGAAGTGCTAGTTAACCTCGCCGAGGGCACTGACATGACACCATAACAGAGCATAGTTTTTGAACTTTGTTGGTCTGGTTTGTGGGCAAATCTGTGATCCTTGGCCCATTTTAGCTCCTGGAAGGTTTGACTTTTCCTGGATGCTGCCTTTATACAAAATGATGATAACAATCACCACCTGACATCAGCTGTTTCAAATAACATCATCAGTCTAATTTTTTAGCTCATTAATTGTCTCAAATTGACCTTGTCCTAGCTTTTTTAATGATCGCAGTTCAGGCCTGAGTGGCAGGAATGAATTTACGTCGACAAATAAAATGTGCAGAATTCTGCAGCCCGCATGCTCACTCTCGCTCTTGAGAATACATTGCCCTTGTCCTCCAAAACCTCCCCTGGCTCCCTGTTGAATGAGGCAGCCATTTCAAACTTCTCCTCATCACTTGTGAAGGTCTTCATTACATGGCCCCATCCAACCCTTCTACACTCCTTCAACTGCACAGTCCCATTCGCACCCCCAGATGAGCCATTGCTAATCTCACTCCCAAAGCAAAGACCAAGCACTGCTCCTGGAGTACTGGGGCCTCTCAGCCACTGCCCGTGCCCAGTGGAACTCTCAGCTAACTCACATCTGATGCTCAGATTCACCCCCTTCCTTCAAAAAAGCATTAAAATACACATTTTTAAGCCTGTCTTCATTTTATCTGTTTGAAAATTAACTTGAAGCTTTAATTGTCTCCTCCTGCGATGTGGATTTCTTCTTTTCTTTTTGAAATTTAAATTGAAAAAAAAAAATCTTTTTTCCTCTTGATCTCCTCTGGGAAGTGTCTTTGAATTTCTTGAAAAATGCTTTTTAAATAAAATGTAATATTATTATTATTATTATTATTATTGAGTTTACCAGACACAACATTAAACACCTTGTCTAAGTACTGGCTGCAGTACATTACAATTTAAAGAAAATACTGAAAAAAACTGCATTCTTTATATGTGCATTTTTAGCTCTCCTGAACCAAAAGTCCAGCTGAGCGATTTGGGCTCTCGAGCCTCTAGTCCATAACTGTCCCTGCTTTTTCTGAATAGGAGTTACGTGTTGTAGCAAAGCTCCTTCATTTTCGTCACAAACTTCTACTGCTCTGTATTTCTCTGTGCATCTAGATTGTGTTTGGGCAAGACCGACATGAAGACATCCTGGATTTGTGTCTTGTGCAATTTGAACCTGATTCCAGGGAGTACATTAAGGTGAATGAACTTGGATGACCATTTCTTTAAGGTGTTTCTAATAGTTGTTTGGTGTTGTTTCCTTCTGATATGCACAGGAATAAAGGTCAGTCAGGAACGCCCACATCTCTGCAGGTCATTTCAAAGATCATCATTTACATAATGGAAACTCTGCTTTTAGCTGCAAGACTTTGTAGTTTTAAGCATTTTGTAGCTGTAGATTATAGACCTGATTCTACTAATAACCTGTACATACTTTGCTATTGATCTTGACTTGTAGAATCAGATGTGTAACCACTCAGTTGGAACGGAGTCTGTACTCAGACTGGCCCTTTCTATGGAAGGATGAAGTATGAGTTTTATTGCATTTTTGACATTTATAGATACATAATTCATTAAAGTGATCAAGGCTGTTTTGAGCTAGGTGGATGTAAGTTGCTTGTTCATTTTCCAGCCTCAGATCCCCTTTGATTAAATTGATGCCATTTCAGCAATGACACTGCCAGAAGTGCTATTTGCTTATTTTATGCCTTGGCCTTGATCCCTTTTTTGGGAGAGTCATTTACAGTTTCTTTGGAATTCACTTTCGAATATTTGTCAATTCATCGTTTATGCAGTATGTTCATCTTTGAGAGTGCAGTATGGATATTACTCCTCCTTAGTGTATGCTGGGGGGGGCACATAAATCTTCTGGTTTCTACATTAGTTGCACAACCTTTGCTCCTGTAATTCAGCAATTTAGGTGCCAACTTTTTATAGTTAACAGAATGTGCAAGTTGTGTTGTGTTACCCTTACTTTAATTTGAGGCTGTACCCACTTAAACATTGGCATCATTTAGTGAATCCATCTTTTTCAGGTACACCAAGCAACATATGAGGATATTGAAAAGCATGGCAAGTATGATCTGTTGCGGTCCACTCGCCATTTCGGTGGAATGGCGTGGCACTTGGTCAACTCGAGGAGGATAGATGATCTTTTGATCGACATGCTGCAGAGAGAATTGTGAGTGAACATCCTGCTACTGTTTCGTTACTGTGGTTGTGGCTCGGATATTTTCACCTTATGACATAAAAGTGACAACCGTCGTGAACTCGAATCCTTGGAGACCAAAAAGATAAAAGATTGGAAAATTAAACCAACTCCATTGTACTTGATGCCATTTATTTTTTATATTCTCTGACAAATTGTCATTAAGAATGGCCATAGTGTGTCCTCATTTTCAAATAACATCTTCTCGATTGGCTTCTTCGAATATCCAGTTATTTAGGCAATTACTTAATTTACTATAAACTATTGAACAACGAATATGGATATGCTGCAAAGAAACTATTCATATGCGTTTTTCCCCTTGTCCATTGATACTTATCCTTTTTTTGAGAAAATCGTTCTGATCACTTTAATGTAGATATATGTACAAAATTTTATTATTTTCCATCAGTATCATGGAACAAAAATTGGTAGAGGTAGAACATGAATAGTATAGCGGGATAAGCGCATGAGCTGAAGTTAAAATACAAATGGATCTATACTTTTCACATTTAGTATCCTGCAGTAGCTGGGCTGGTATTGTTTTCAGTTAATTTGCGTGTCATCAGGCCAGACCACACAGCAATTACTCTGAAACTTCAATAACTACCAGAAAAGCTGTTATGACCATTTTTGCAAGTGTTTATATTTCTGTGGACAATTTTCGTGAACATGGTAGCATTGCAACCTGTAAAGATGCAGCCTTCAAACTTCACAGGCTAATAGTTGTGATAAAAAAGGAAGGCTGAGTTCAAGATGGGTACTTTGAGCACACACTCAATGCATTATAATACGGACTTCTCTGATGGGAAACTGCGGAATAATGAGGACTTCTGCCCTTGCAAAGGTGTCGAGTCATGAAGTGCTTCACTGCCTGAGTGACAGAAAACTAAGTTTCCATACAAAGGTTTTGGTTTCATGCAATGCTGGTATTGTGAAATGTCATTTTGAGAACAGCTGTTCTGTAAGCAATGCCTGCTTCGTTCTTGCGGCTGGTGCGATCCCAGATGGTTTTTTTTTTTGCTGTTAAATGATGAGCAGCTAGTCTACAACCCGTAAGTATGCGCCAAAACAAAATGCCAAAAATGCTCATAAACGTCTCATATTTTCTTTGAACAGTTTCAGTTCGGGAAAATGGAAAATTGAGCTCGTTCATTTCCTGCCAGTGCCAATGCTCAGTGCTCATGCAGTCTCCAATTGGTTTGCCAATCAATCAACGAGGAAAAAAGTATTCAAAATTCAGATGCAGAGTTTTCTTCATTGCCACTGTCAAGTGTCCAGACTAATATCTGGTTTACAAGAAAACCCTTTTTTATCCCCCCGGCATATAATGCGGGGGGATATAGCGATCAGTGTGTCCGTCCGTCCGTCCGTCCGTCTGTAATGAAATCGTTTCCGGACCAGAACTCGAAAACTATACCTCTTAAAAACACCAAATTTGGTATGGAGCTTCTCCTTATGGTCTAGTTGTGCCTTTTGGGGGTTTCAGTCCGTCCGTCCGTCTGTCCACACAACCTGTAGGTTACACAACCTACAGCTGGGGGGATCCGCCATTGCCAGATGGCTCTTGTTTAGTTCCGACTCCCAGGCCAACACTAATAACTCTTTATGTTGTAGGGTGCAAGATGCAGTGAATCTGGTGACCCTGTTACACATGGTTCATCCCCAGAGTGAATCTGCCATAGAGGCTCGTGAGCAGCAGGCCACAGGAGTGGATCTGATCAAGGTAGGGCTGTTATAGCTGAAGTACGTCTGAGGATGAACAGGAAGCATAGAGATTAATTTACTGACTGCATATCATTATTGTAATCCCTGGACGGAGTCGGGCGACTACTCTGGCTTCATGGTCGCTGTCTTTGCTGCTGCGTCCGTAGACATTTCCAAGTTGATGCTCTACAGGTTTCAGATCTCAGCTGATTCCTTTGATATTTGGTGTATGCATAGGTAATACTTAGGTCACGACACCAATCGATTCAGGTCGCCGTGGCAAAAGAATTGTCAGAATAAAGCAGAATTTTGAGCTGAAAATGTTACTGTTTCAGTGTATGGCTTGTGAATGCTCTTGACTTCAGAGTTGGTAAGATATCACAAGAGGGCACTTGGAGACTACACCCATGCAGTCGTGGACGACCGAACTGCCTTGTTAATAAGTAAAATGGGGAGCGACCATTTTGCATGCATGATTTTTATTATATTTTATTATGCATTTTGGATGCACAAAAGTTGATATCTGCACATGTAGTGCAAGGTTGTGATAATTACCCATGTCATGGAGGTGTTAGAGGTTCTGTTTTTGCTTTTTCCATCCATTTGTCATTTAGATGTCTTGAAGAAGTTCCGCATAGATTTGCATAAAACTTTGTATAAATGTTGGTCCAGAGTCCAGGAGTTGATTACATTTTTATGCCGAAAATAGAAGGACGAACAGAAACTGGTTGCCATTCGCCTAATTCCCCTGGTCCCTTGTTTGATTCCCTGACATCTTAAACGGGGAATCTGAGACGGTAGTCCTGAAGGCTCCAATGTTAGACTTCTGCTACAAAAATACTACTTACTGATTGTGAGGACATTCAGATCTCACTTGAATTGGCATAAGTCAAAGCCCCATAAGGCATTTTATTGTCATGGTTGTCATGATATCAGATAAAAAGAATGGAAGCAAATGGCTGCTCTGCTGATTGTTTTACAGTTTCAGAATGAATGAAAGTCAATGAGAAGAAAAAACAAACCTGCCATGGGAAATGCTTGATGTAGTTACTGAAATCATTACTTCATTTCAGCCCATAAAATGTGCAAGAAGAACAGACGGTGAACAAGTCCCAAGTAATGAAACAACGTACAAATCACGCCAGCATTCACCCTTTGATTCATTTTCATGGAAAAAAAATATTACTGGGTCTGTAAAGCAAGTCAACAATCAGTAAAAATAGCTCAGCCATGTGAAATGTTTTATTGGAGATAATTGGTTCAGACACTGATTTATCTTTTTGAAATGGTATATGCAGACTTATAATATTGACATCCATGGCCACTCCATGTCTTGTCCGCCTTGTGATTTCGGTTGACCCAACATGTTGGCGAGGTTATGAGGAATACTTCTAGTTCGGTTTTGGGTACTTAATAGGTTTTTGGTTTGCAAATAAATTTGGGACGGAGTATGTTTGGATTTTTGCGGTCTACTTCAGGTTTTCTCTTTTAAAATAATCTTCATTGCTATTGTTTAGATTTACGGACAAAGGGAGTCCCAACGAGCGGGATACATCGAGCTGGCTTTGCAGGCCTATCAGCAGACCCCGATGGAGAACTCTGGTTGACTTACCCCTTCAACTTTAGCACGTTCCAGGTTGCTTTTTCCTCCAGTGCCCAGGACCACTTGAGAGTTCAGATGAACATCCCCTGAATTTGGGGTAATTATGGCTGCTCTGAGGGAACTGTTTTGGCTGACTCAAAACAAAGATTTGTCAACATTTCAGATTTTTCACATCCATATAAAGGCAATTTATTTAAATCTTGTTGAATCTGTGACTTTTGGATACTTCTTTTGTCATACTGTGCTCAGCATTCTTAATACTTGCCTTGCTTCATGTAAATAAATTCATTGAACAGCTTTGTATTCTTTCCTTGGCATGGGCGAGTCATTTCAGCAGGGTGCACATGGGAGGATGCGCACATGTTAAATCCTTTGGTCATCCAAGGTAAAAAATTAAGAGACTTCACCTCAAAAAGTGACAAATGATTGTTGACCTGGTGAAAGCTGTGAGAAAATGAAATTCCTCTGATCCCTCAGAGCAAAAACCAAAAAGTTTATAACAGTGGCAAATTTCTTTAGGAAGAAAAAGCACGTGCATACCTGCCCCCAAGCAGAGGTTATTTAATATGGCAAAGTAAAATGGAAGGATTGCGGCTTTAGTGCTGAAGTTTAGTGCACTGTTGGGGTTATAAATTTTCTCAGTCAACTATCAGACACCGTCTTGCAGTTGACAAGTTGTTTGGAAGGGCTGTACAAAATGAGCCCTTGCTGGGAAGAGCTCGTAAATTTCAGTGCCGAACTTTTGAAAACATTATTCATTGATTAAGAATTGGGCCACCCTTTACGAGGCAATGTCCCTTTCTGACTGACTTTCACCTGGTTTAAAACTGAATGCAGTGCATTCATCACTGGGAGGGTAGAGCTGATGCGCTTTCAGGCAGAGGTAAACGTGCACCAATGAGCCAAAACATTATAACCAGCTGCCTGCTATGCTGTTGGTCCTCTGCCTTTGACAGGTGATAAAAATTTGACCAGTGTCACGATTTGACCCTAGACTCAGTGTTTGCTGTGCATTCGCATTGGGATACTCTCCTGACTATACCACAGGCCTCATTGATGATTGCACTTTCACTGCAGGTCCTTCCACTCAACATTCAGGCAAGTAACAATGACTGAAAAAGCAAATAAAAATGAATTTCAAGATCTTGAACATTACATGGTAATCAAGTCCATTAGTCCAATACCCCAGGGCATACTGAGAAGGCTTCCCTATGCACAGGCTCCAGGAAATTAACAAAAGTCTCTGCTCCGTTTCAAGCTCTTTTGAGTTACTGGAGCACGATGGCCCTTTGAACATGACATTCATATGTAATACATATGCGTGAAAGCTGTACCTTCTGCGTTCACTGCCATGTGCTTCTAAATAGTTCTTTAATATTATGTCAGTAGTAAAAGCAAATAATCTTAAGAATATAAGCGGTCTGTCTCTCAGTGGGCCTGTGGGGAGTTGTGCAAGAACAAATGGATGTAGCACTAAAGAGTGAAAGGCAGAGTATATTAACTGTGGCAAAAAAAAAGTATCTTAATACAATCCATTGCCTCAGTCTTCTAAGAACATTAAACTGTTACTGGCAAACGTCTCCACTCGTCTGTGCACTATATGAAGCTGTAGCAAACGCTATACAAATGTAATGGCAGGTCGATTATCTACTTGCAAATATTTTATTTCATAAAATAGTAGCCAAATTAATGATTTAACAAAACTGCTACTGCTGAAATTGAAGTGGTATTCAATCGGCAATGTTTTGTTTATGTCATGTGCTACAATCTGTGTGTTCATTGACATCCACTATCGGTGATCATGGCATGCTATCACATTGCGCAATTGGGCCCCATATATTAGAACACTGTCAATCTCCTGTCTGAGAAAGAATGTCACCCAAGAATGGAGGCTTTGTTTTCAAGACAGGCTGTAACATCCATGTGACCTTCAGTTCGCACTTGTTCTATAATGAGGCCAAGTGGTATCATAAACGAAGTGTATGCTCAGTTTTGGCTACGTTCAGGCTCCCTAAACCAGGCTTTCATACATTTCTTGTTTAGAGATAAGATTGGAAATGTGTGTATTAGCCAGACAAGGCCAAAATTAATGTATTGTGACCATGTGCACCAACTGCATGCATGCTGGGAAATGGGGGCACATGCAATGAAAAGGACTTGGTTTCGACAGCAAAATATTGTGGTGAATCATTAATGCTTTGAAGCTGATTGGCTGTTCTTGGTCCGGGGCATCTTGTAAAAATTGATGGCATCAGTCTCCCCAGGACTAGAGAATTGTAGCTGAGCACCTGATTGCCTCTACCAGGAGGTTAAGACTTGGCAGCAGATTGACCTCTCAGCAAGACCGTGACTTCAGAAATATATCGATATTTATAAGTAGATAGTTTTGGGAACACTTTATTGCTTTACAATGATCATCTCAGTCTCTGGATTTTAACCTTGCTGAAAACCTGTGGATTGTCAGCTCCAAAAATGTTAATCAACCAAGTCAGACATTACCAGACTCAACAAGGAAAGCATACATTGGTCTCAAAGGGGAGGTTCCAGCAACTATTAATCAAAGGGATTTGACCAATTTGGAATTTTATTATTTTAACGCTTTAAATTGTTATTAGTGTGTTTAAAGCACATAGGTTTCTTTCACAAGTTTGAACTGAAAATATTCATGAAGGATGCCAATAATTTCGGAGTGGACTGTAGAAAAAAAAAAAAAAAACTCAGTAAACCAAAATGTTAAAAGAGGTGTAAAAGTTTATTCTGAGGTAAAAGTTTCATGATATCCTGAATAGAGAAATATACTAACAGGCACATCACAGCTTTAAAGTCCCAGATATCCATTGTAAAGTACAAAAATTTTGCTTGAATTGGTATTTACTAATGAGGTACTTGCACTGGCTTTTATTTTGCCATCTACAACCCGTCCCTTCAATTCCATTCCAATGTGAAACTTACAAAAGTACAAATACAGAGGGTTTGGTTACCAAATAATGATTTAGCTGTCCAAAAAGTCATCGTCCAGATTGACATCCGATGTGTCGATGTCCTCAAGATCAAAATCATCCAAATCATCGAGATCAAAGAGGACCTGACAAATGAAACAAAAATGTGGCCTGAAGCGCTCAGTATGTAGGGCCTGCAACAACTTCTCTTTCCACGGTCAATCATTAAAGCTTAAATCGGAATTAACTGAAATAATTGTTTAGCTTGCGGTCCAGATAACCTGATCCTTGTGACCTTCTAACAGATCCTTACACAGAAAATGCATGGCCATATGGAATGAAGTGAACACATGAATATTTATGAAGCCATAATGGCTTACAGTATAATGTGTACCGTTGCTAGCTAGTTTGACATTCCAATTATGATTTCTACCACAGAGCTCGTTTGCCAGTGTAGCTTCACAGTTAAAGAAAAAAGATGGGATGAAACACGGAACTTAGTGCAGTAGAACACCTTACCTCATCTTTCACATCAGCAGCTGATCCTTCTGCTGCAAGCGATATGATTGGGTCAGCCTCTCTTTTCTCCACTTTTGCTGTGGGCGTAGGATTCAGGAGAGCTGTTGCTTCTGGCATACCTTGGGCAGGTTCCAGTGGAGCTAAAGGTGGGACAGGAGCATCCATCAGTGCATCAATGGAGGCTTCCATCTTTGTGGAGACAGGCGAGTCGTCGACTGAGAGAAGGTCATCAACTTCTGGGATGTTGGGAGTCTCCAGTTCTTCAGGGACCAGCCCTTCAACTGAGCAGACAGGAGCTTCAGCCTCTGCAGGGATGGATGCAGCCTCAATCATGTTTTTGGGAGATTTTTCAATGACAGGGACTTGCAAATCTATGAGGGAAGAATGTTCCTCTTCAGAGGCAATGGGCATTTGAACTACCTCAGTCATAGGAACTTCTGTTTTGGGGACAGCAAAAGCTTCCAAGAGCACAGAGCTTTCGTCCGTCTTTTGGACAAGAGTATCGTCTTCCATAACACCAGGGATTTCTTCTTCCTCGGTGGCTGGAGTCTCCTCTTCCGTGACAGTGGGATGTTCCTTTTGCATTAAAATATTTGTGTCCACTTTAGTGTCAATGAGAGCTTGTGTATCTGCAGCAGGAACTTCAGTTTCCAAAACTGGAACTTCTGTTTCTGTAACAAGAGCTTCTGCTTCTATAACAGGAGATTCAGCTTCTGTAACAGGAGCTTCTGCTTCTATAACAGGAGATTCAGCTTCTGTAACAGGAGCTTCTGCTTCTGTAACGGGAACTTCTGCTTCTGTAACGGGAGATTCAGCTTCTGTAACAGGAGCTTCTGCTTCTAGAGCAACTTCAGAGTCACCTGGCACTTCCACTTCTGTAACAGGAACTTCAGATTCAGTGTCAATGGAGGTTTCCGCTTCTATGACAGAGGCTTCCGCTTCAGTGTCAACAGCTTCTGCTTCACTGATGGTGGCTTCCTCTTCAATGACTTTTACTTCTGCAACAGAAGAGCCTTCTGCTTCTGTGATCACAGGAGCTTCATCTTCTACTACAAAAGCTGCCTCAGCTTCTTTAACATGAGTGTTCTCAGTATCAGGGACAACAGGTGCTTCAGGCTCTGTGTCACCAGGGGCTGCTGCCTCAACTGTTGCTGAAACAGTCTCTGCCTCCATTAATTCAGCCGCCACCTCACTGGTCTCGGGAACCTCCTACACAACAAAAATGGACAGCTCGTGAGTGACCTTCCTTAGTACACACAGATCACAAGCACAACTTACTTTAGGAAAGTTACAGCTCTACTGTGTTGATTGCATGCTGAGGAAACGGAGGCAAGCAGAGTTTCATCATGTCTAGATTTAGTGAGATCATTTAATTTAGTCAGCCTAATCCTGATGATACACAGGAATCGGCTCTTAAAAATACCATAAACATATTTCTCATTAAATTAACGGTACATTTTTGGTGCAAAATTTTTAGTGCCACTTCAGATTGATCATTCACTTTTATATGTTCAGATGTATTAGCCATTTTCATGAACTGTCTCTCAACTTGAGTGTATGTGGCGAGCTGCAGGCAAATGAACTGTCTGAACAGTTTTCATCGTTTGATCCTAAATTGACCTATGGCTTAGCCCCGCCCTCAAATGCGATGAGCCAATCACAGTGCCCGTTCCCTCCCCATATACTCGGACATTCTGAGCCTGAACTTCCATTGAAATGCATTTCGGAAACTGCGTATCGTTCGCTTTTATGGGGTTTAAAATGTTTATAAGTTTAACAAGTATTTGCCACTAAAGTGTCTTAGTCCCCCGCCAGGAAATGGCAAATTGTGTCAAAATAAACAATGTCTCTGTGTAACCTTGAGAGTGACGCGAAGGTCGCCAAAATCGACTGGCGCCGGGGCACCACCCTAATACATGTTGACATGAAATTCGTTCTTGAGATATCGTGAATACTATGTCCCGCCGCTTCGCGCATTCGCGCGCCGCCAATTCGTTCTTGAGATATCTCGCTGACAAGGATTCGGGACGTACGCATGTACGTACGGACGGACGGTCGTGAATACTATGTCCCGCCGCTTCGCGCATTCGCGCGGCAGGGGACCCAAAAAAAAAAAAAAAAAAAAAAAAAAGTCAAACGCTGTGCTTGGGGTAAATGTAACTTTGATAAGAGGTACCCCGAGATGCTGGACAATGGGAAAGCCACATCATAACCGAGAGAAGTGTCTTCTCTGGTAAAGCTTTGTGGAAGACCCTACAATCAGATTAACGTAACAAAGATCAACAAGGATGTCTACATTTGTTAAGTCCACATTGTGTTTAAGGCAACTTCTTGTCACTTCACTGGAAATAAATGTTAAGTTATCTATATCATTTTGCCAGCTAAGCTAATAATAACCTAGTAGCAAGGCAAGTAACTTATATTTTACAAGTCATGTCAGGTTAGATTTCTTAAATTTGGTAGCAATAGTAATACGTAAATTTAATTTCTTACACTGCAGTGCACAAACAATGCTGATCCTCAATCTCGTGTGAGAGGGTGACGGAAATGAGATGCGGTTGACCGTGTTTGCACTGACACCTGAAATTTTTAGCTTCTAATTTAAACTTTTCATTGACCTTCTCCACTCTAAATTCATTAATGCATCCCTCCAGTGCATAGTGTAGCCGTTTTTGCTGACTTCTTGATGAAATTTGAGCCTTCTATCAACAAAAATTATCAATTGCATCCAGAAAAATACTGCCATTAGAAATGTTGATTGTTTGTCCGAGTCAGTGGAGGGGGCGGGGCTTAGCCATAGGTCAATTGTTTTAGCGGAAGCATTATGTGACAGAGCTAATATATGGCCGTCACAAATGTGTGTTCCTTGATGCGCTGTTGCTCACTGTAAATAAACAGGACTGGCGTGAGATGAGTAACTACAGTAGTGCAAAAAATGGTCCATTAGCAATGATATTTTAACTATAAATCATGAAGTGCATGGTGGTGAGATGTCAAATTATTCCAACAGTATAACTCATGTATGTCATCACCGGTTGCCAATCGGCTATCCTGAGCAGTGCAAGCTGTGGATGCAGGCCATCACATATCCAAACTACATCCTTATACTGTGGGATATACGACAACATCACCACTCAGTATTGTGTAAGCAGCGATCGTTTTCTGGAAAGTGATTATATTGTGGTTAGAAAGAACCCGTTCCTCAAGAGAACTGCTGTTCCCGAATTCTCCCTGATCTCTTCCCAAATCTCGCTGATCTTTGTGAACTGGTCAAAGGACTTCATGTTCAAAAGACCAAATCTACTTGTGTTTAAAATTATAATCATGCAAGAACGGAGCACAAAAATGACGAACAGAAACAGACCCTTTTTGTTGAATGCACAAATATATTACATTGAAAATGCAGTGAGTTTGGAGGTTTTTCCCAGTGGAAGTGAATGGGAAGGTACATTTCAAACGCTTGCTCGTTACTGGGTCACGGACTCTTGCTGAGTCAATTGCAATGTGAATTGCCTACATTGGCAACTGCATATTAAGCCTATATTCCGGGTTTTGCATATATCATTTTAAGATCAGAAGGTATTCAAGAATGAAGAATCAAGCATCTCTAGCCAAGCGGCCCATAGATTAAGGCAGTTCTTACTTCAGCTGGTGTTGGGATCCCTTTGGGCTCATACCCTCTTGACTCTTCCAGCACAGTTCGCTCCTCATTTGGCTGAACCAGAGTAAAATGGCAAGGTCAGTTCATATCAATGAGACTGTTAGTAACAGAGATGAACAGAAAATAAAGACAATATCAGAAGTTGAAATTGTGGATGTGTGTCCACAGTATTCATGCAGAAGACACAAGGAATTCTGCAATTAAAAAAATGATTACGTGTAAAACCAATACTTCTCCACAAGTGTACTAGGGATATCCATCAACTCACCTTCACAGTGGACATCGAATGGAGACTAATTCTAGTCCTTAAATCAACCCTCTCAACCATTAATGAGGAAAAAAAGACTCTTTGGAAAGCACACTGCATTAGAAAATACCAACATTATATTCAGATCTGATCTCCCTGATACCCCTCCTTGAATCAACACAAATACAGCAGCATGTGGACGATTTCTGTGGACGTGGCGAATTTTTTATGTACCAAATGTAACGACCTAGTACGTGCTGAGAAGGTGCAGAATAAGTAAAATTATGTCAATTTTCCCAGTGTGGGCCTGAACACAACACCCTCACCTACCAAAATCATAAAAATTTCTATCTACATTGAATATTAGCTTAACTGACGCTTGACTCGGCTGCAAGACATTTTAAATGTATTTTTATCTTATTACTGCACCAATAAGTTTATGCTCCTCTCAAACTGATTCCACACAGATGGCGCTCTTGAAATAATGTTAATAAAATGATTTCTTGGCTTAGAGGAATACATTTTTAAGACTCAAAGTACTTATTAACACTTCAATATTTCGGAGGCAATGAAAGCACAAACTACAGACTGTGGACTAAACATCAGAAACTACAAAAAATTACTTAAACTCTGAAGTATCCAGCCAAATCACAATCACAGAAATTCATATTAATTCATATTCATATGGATGCCAATTTGCAGCATGTCTCTGCTTAAAGGAGGTCAAACTACAGGCAAACCTTCAAACAAAATGAACATAGTACCAAAGTTGCAATGGGGCCATGTAGTTGGTAACCAAATTGTAGCAGTGGCAGCAAAATTACTAGAGGGTATGCAAGCCCCTAGTGGACAATATTCAAATGAAAATGTAATCCCACTATTGCATAATAATTTTACACTTAAGAATGAGTTATCTGAGACAATATTAAATTGAAAATGCCTTAATCCAGTTATCACTTGCATTTTCACATCACATATGGGAAATCTATGACTATATACAAATGATAATGAAGAGCTGTTTGACAGCTTTGACAGCTAGCTAACATCTCTGAAATCTGCAAGCGTACTTGGGTTGCAGTTGCATAACACTGCCGTGAACCCTCGGATAAGTTCATGCATATCACAGCCAGCTCAGTTAATAGAGTTGGGGCAAAAATCAAAATCATATCGCTTTAATGTGATGATCATTTACAAATATTTTCCTTAATTAACGTTAGCTAGCATACTCGCTACCGAGATGGCTACATCCAAAGCGCAACATAGCCTAATGCGCGATGGCACACAATACATAGCAGCCTAGCCATCATGACATTATCAGTAAGCCTCTGTGCGTACAAGTGCTTCCCAGAAGCTAATTGGTTGGTATGCAAATGAGGAACATGGTTTTTGTTTGCGCCCCTAATGAGTGACATCCTAGCGGAAGACCTGCCTTGATGAGACGCTAACAGATTGCATTTTAATTTTCACTGTGTCCCAAAAAGAGCGTGGTGACATGTATTTGAAAATGCAATGGAATGGGACGCGCCATTTCCCTTACTGCGTTTGAATATTGTCCCATGTATTGCAGGATAAGTCTTTGAAAATGAAATGTCAAATGTCGTCATCATTATTATATCATTATTATTTCCAAGTGATTAGAAAACAGCATTTTCATTTTCACTTTGACCCTAAAAGAGCGTAATGACATGTAAATGCAATAGGCTGGGGGTGCTGTTTTGCTGATTGCATTTGAATATTGTCCACTATATTGCGGAGCATGACTGTGTGTAGTGAAAAATCTTTCAGAAGAATCCAAGATCTAGACCTGGATCTAGATCAATCTCAAATCTAACCATTGCAAAATCGGGCAAAAAACCCACTTCTGGTAAAATTCTCATGCAAATCCATCCATTTATGTCTGTCCCAAGCCAATGTGGCTTACCCGGCCAGTGCTTAACTCCAGTTTCTGACTGCCTGAAGGGACTAGCAGGACTGATAGGCTCCAGTACCCAGTCATACACCCGGGTGGAGTGGGGCGCTTCACCATTAATATTCACATAATCTAGCAAATAATCCACCAAACAAACAAACACGACCAATCACATAATCCCCTTAGCACAGGTAATAACCACAGAACTATAGCTCAAAAATCACAAAATTAAATTCATCCATATCGGAATCAGTCTCAACAAAAAGGTGCGTTTTTTCTTCACAAAGCTGATATTTTTGGCAGGGCTGTCATGAGGATACCAGCAGTATCCAAGGCTAAGGCACAAAAATGCATAACATGGGTAAAGAAACCTGGACCCCTAAGCAATCGATATAAGTAACATGGTCTGATGAGTAATCATTTACTCTTTCAAATACCTCTGGGCAGGTTTATGTTTGGGGAAAGCTAAATGAGGCATTTAATCTACAATGTCTCTCGCCAACTCTTACATACATGGTTCAGTTACGGTACATGCATAGATCAGTTAAGGTAAGGACAGCCATTTCATGGGACTCAATAGGTCCAATGACTGCTCTACATGGATGTGTAATATGCAATTCAGCCTTGAAGGATAGGAACTGTTTTTTAAGGCAAAAGCTGGGCCAACTTTTTACCAGTTACCCGATATTTTTTAGTTTTTGCAGGAGTTTCTGATATTTTTTGACACCTTCCATACATTACCAGGAAGTAGAGAAATCTTATTGTTTTAAGGAAAGTGGACTCAGATGCAATGGAGGTCCATTACTCACAGTGACAAAGGGGTACTGCACTGCTGGCAGCGTTTTGGCAGTCTCACTGAGGTACTGTTCCGCCACAAAAGCCTCCTTCAGTCCAGGGAATAAGTTCTCATAATTGCAAGGGTCCGCCAAAGAGTCAGCGGCTTTCTGGTTCACCTTGGACAGGCTTTCTTTCCACAGCTTTACCACCCTGTCAGAGAGGATAAAGGTTACATGCAGTCTTTACAATGTGCTTTGAAGGAACCAAAATAACCCAATAACGCAACGGACTTCACAAGGCTACAACATTTCTGACCCTTTCCAGCATTCAAAAGCATAATGCAGTAAGTGCTTATATTAGATATAGCCAGGAAACACTGTTGTATGGGTCTTACATTACAAACCTAATTCAGAGCTGTATATTTCAGGTGCTCCGAAAGATCAAAGCCATAGCAATACAGATCAAGAGTATAATATCCTGCACAGCATAAAAACAGACATTCTGTTCGGTTTACCTGGACACCTTGCTCGGTAGGTACGTGCGAGCCAGAAAAGCAGCTTCTGGCAGCCGATTGGTTTGGATCAAGAGTTCCAGGCAGTTGTCCAGTCTGAGGATATACAGGTAAGACAGAGCTGGTGTTGGATCGATTCTTACAGTGTTGTTATTGACATTCAGTGCTGTCACAGACTTAAATAAATTAATTGCAGATAAACAAATGATCCTGCAAGGACAAGCTCAAACAGAGGTGACAATGCCACTTTTTTCTTCTCAAATACCAATATCAGAACCTTGAGCATCTGCTGATACCGATACCAGTTTGATACCACAAACCACAGTAATTGCGCTATGTTTTGGTGAAAACTAGTGAATACAAAACAGTCAAACCAAGCCCGATATTCAACAGTCCCAATCCAGTGTAACGGACTGTGATGGGGAACACTTACTGACTGCAGTTCACTATTGGCTAGTATTTGTAAAAGAATCAACATGTTTGCAAGTAAGCAAAGAATAAAAAAACAGCCTAAGTACAGTATGCAATTTGCTTTTTGTAGGGCAGGATGTGGACAAAATAAAAATATAATTGCGGATGGGAGCGGAACAAAGTGTACATTATTGCAGGAGCAGGACAGATCCTTGCTAGGGTGGGCAGGCGTGGGAGCGAAAAATTCCCTCAGCAAGCTCCTCTACCTCAAACAGCACCTACAAGCGTTTGCGGACGGCAAAAAAACCAGGACATTAAGGCTAGATTTGCCTGCGTTTTGTATTAGATTATATCCTTCATTTTTTCAGACATCCGATCCTGCGTTTTAGGCCAGAATCAGATCGATACAGATAGTGAATATCAGCTTGGTACACCCCTTTTATGGAAGAAAATTTACTGTATAGTGAGGAATTTTTAGAACTCCATAATCCCACCACCTTTCAACAACCTTGCTACACCTGAGCAGTCCTTCTCTGAGAAGATCTAACATACTGTAGGATTTTTACTCCAACCGTAAAAGCTGGAGATCTCATTGAGCAGCTCCCTAGTAGAACCAGGGGCGACAACATGGGGTTGAAATGGAAAACCTACAAGATGCAAATCTCCATCACCCCATAAGATCAAAAAGCTCTGAAACTGGGGCACTAGAAAGTTGAAGCCCCAGACTGGATGGAACCCATTAAAAATAGTAGCTCAAGACACTGTGTGGCCCAAAATTCCTGTTGGCCACTCCCAACTCCAAAAGCCACGTCCCCATACTCACTTGCCCTGCAGGAAGTAGGTCAGAAAAGCCACGTTGTTCTTGCCGTCGCGTTCCGCGGCCTCGGCCAGCTTCCCCACCATGGCAGCATCTCCAGACGAGGTAGCCAGCAGCAGCAACCCGCCATAGTCTTGGGCATGGTGAAGACACTCTTGCGCCAGCCTGAACTGGCACTTCGCAGTGGCTAGTTCTGCCAGCTGCTTCCATTTCTGCTCCGACTGGAGGTCAGGAAGGCAAATGGGTCACCAGTGCTTCAAAAGGTCAAAGAGCACACAATTCATACCCATTTGATTAAGGACATCACCAGGGAATTTTTTTTATGGTTGCTGAAAACTCTCTAAAAAACCCTTCAGTAAATTTAATTACATGTTATGTGACATCTCTTCCAGATCTTTCCCCTATTGCACAGAAAACCTGAGGACTGAACACTGACCTCTGCTTCAGTAGCAAGCTGGTAAGCGATCTTGAGCTCGCCCAGCTGCAGAGCCAACTCAAAGCGATGCTCCGGGTCCATGGACACAGCCAGGGCCTGCTGTCTGAAGCCCTGCAGCACCATAGCACAGCAGGCTGCTCAACCCCCATCGCCCCTTATCCACACAGCTTACAATTTACTGTAACTAAAACTCAGCATATTTTATGCAGACAGTGACTCACACCAATTTGCTTTTCAATTAAGTGAAGCACAGTTTTGAAGAAAGAATTCAAAAAGTCCTGTTTTGATCTGTAATACTTTGGACACCAACTCATTTTGATTCAAAATTGTTAAATCTCTTCTCTTATAACCACCATCTTCTAAGGTAGCACAAAATATCCTGTGCTCTACACTCACTCACTTGTTTCTCCAGGAAATGCGCCACTCTGGTCCGTTGCTCTTTTGGGATGGTCGGCAACACTTTGTCAGCCATACTGAAGTCTCTGCGCATGACAGCGGTCTGGTATTCCAGTACAGACACCAGTAAAGAATAACTCACGATGTTCAACTCCTTATCTCCCAAGTACAGGCGATCATCCTTGGGGATGTAGCCCAGCAGGTACAGAGTCCTACGGCACAAATGTATGACATCACCAACATGAGAACTGATCCACAGGACAGTGGCATTCGGTTTCCTTGTTTCTTCAGGCGCGAGCCATGCTAGGTGAGAACGTACCTGTCCAGGTGAGCGATGGTCACGATTTCTCCTCCCACAAAGTAGTTCAGTCTGTTGACAGAGCTGGTGTAGATGAAACAGTCTCCTACCCACAGTCCGGTCTTCACAACCTCTTGAATCTCACCTAAAACCTATAGTAAAGGGGAGAGAAAGCCCAAATCAGACAATGACAACTAAAAACGGTCGAGGGCGACCACGTATGTGGCCCCCGCACAGGTGCTACCATTGAGGGGGCCCTGGAAATGGCAATTGGCGAGCGATGAAACCCAAAATCTAATCGGTTTGTGTCAAGATGTCCCTAAACATGTTAGTAAGATTTGGTGTTGATGGAGCCAAAAGTTTTCAAGTTATCGCGGTAACAAGCAAGGTCTCTGGCAGCGGACGCGGACCGGCACCAAAAACATAGTGGCCCCCTACGCTTTGCGGGGGCCACAATGATGAAGTAAAAATCTAGCATCATACTGCAAATCCATAAATTTGAGAGAGCACTGATGACTATTTTACCACCACTCTCTGTTGCTTTTCCAAAAAGCAACAGAGCTCAGGTATTATTGATTTCAGGCACTGATGAGCAGGTGCTAGGGCACAGTCAAGACAGGGATTACATCACTGAGCAGCCCGAATGGCTGCGCTTTGCCTCATGTGGTGCGCAGCCACAGTTAATGCAAATACAGAGGCTGTCAGGGTTCAGTTCTGCAAACAGCTGGTTGTGATGAGCAACATGTAAGATTTTTTTACTTCTCAAAGCAAATACAGCTACAGAAGCAGCAATAGACCGAATTCCCTTACTTCAAATGCGTCCTCGACTCCGTCCTCCGTCACACCCTCATTACCCTCTTGAGCCGCTGCTACCTTCTCTGAGAGGTACTTGAGGATGAAGAGCGACTCATCCGTGGCGATACACACCAGCTCCCCCGAGTCCGACCAGAAGATCTGCATTGAGCATCAGGCCATGTCATTACACTCAGCGAGTGAAGTCAAGTAGAGCACTTCTGCGTGTACGATGTCGGGAAGTGAAAAGAACTCACATGTTTGGGCTGGATTTCAATGCGTCGAATCAGCTGTGTGTTTTCCCAGTCATAAAATGCGAGTCCGTTTGATGACCTGACACCCAGAAGGTATCCGCCAAACACACCTAGAACAAGTAAACGGGTGCTTGAAAATTCATGATACAGTCTACAAGTGTGGGTGTTCTAAACCAGTGTAAGCTTTAAACACTGTAAACAAAATAAGCAAAACGAGGCTGACCTTCTGCGCCAAAGTCTGGTTTGAAGGATTTCTTCTCCTTAAAATTCTTGAAGAGTTTTACCACACTGTTGCTTTCCCGAGTGGCATATCTGCATCACAAAAAACACCCAAAAAATGCTGAGACTACTATCATTTTACCAAAAAGCCCAGACTAAAAGCAAAGCTGGAAAAATGTTGTTTGAAGAAAATTCAAACACTAAGGAAGATGGTCTTACTCAGAGGAGTCATGGGCCCAGACGAACTCCTGTGCGGAGCCAAAGCTCTTGTTCCTCAGTGCCATGGCTGTGTAAATGATGTACTCTCCATCTCCACACACCACCACAAACCTGCACCCAGCAACACACACAGCAAAGGTAACATTTTAAATCAGAGTGAAGCTTAAAGTAGTATTTACTCTAAAAAGGACCATTTATTCAAACACATTGGGCCTATAGGATCTCATGTATGAGCCAATTGAGGAATCTTCAGGTAAACTACATTATTCAATTCTACTAAGTCAAAGTTATACTCATCTTGTTTGTGTCTACCTGGTCGATATATAAATACATTAACACATGTTTAATTTCAAGTTGAACCATTCGGACTGTATTTTCCAAGTATTAAAATTGCTCTGGGCATGTAATCACACCTGCCGTTGGGGTTGTGCTGGATGGTCTGAGGGTAGATCTCACAGCTGCCCATGTCTTTAACAGCCAGGGGCAGCCGCTCTCCATCCTTGATCTCCGTGTCGCCCATGGCCTTGAGGTTGGCCTGCTGCACCTCAGAGTGCCTGGCCCAGATGATCTTCCCGCTGCTGTCCATAGACATGGCGGGCTCCTCTCGTCCCAGCTGAGGCAGAGAGCGAGGAGAGCTCATCATCTCCACCGAGTTCACACCACATCACTCCCATTCGCACATTCATAACTCAAAAAAACCTACTGCAAAATATTTAAAAAATGAACACAGCCCCAAAAAATAATCCAAGGTAAATCACGTATGAGCTATATCTTCAAAACAATCGAACAAAAATAAAAAAAAATCACACTATTGACAGACACTGATTTATATGATTTGCAATTATTCCAAGGCCCTTCATTAAAAATTTCTCAACGCATTTGTGGTCCAAAAGTTGGTCCGCTAATATTCAGAAAGGATGGTATTAAGTTAGAGAGTGTAGTTGCCTACAGAGAAGATTTGAGATTTCCAAAGAACAAAGGCAGTGATGTGGGATAATGTGACCAAAAATCATTTGAAGAAAGCAGTTTATACCACAATCAGGCACAATTGAGATGATTTGCATCAATGAGCGAGAGTCACAAAGCTAAGGGGAGAGATGCAGGATGACTGAGATTTGAACACAACTGCAGTGAAGCATTACCTTTATGATGATGCTGCCTTCATCATAGCCCAGAGCCACACTGTTAGAGCTCCGCATGCTGCACACACACCACACCCTCTCCATGCCGTAGTTCAGCGTGCTCTCCAGACGGTAGGTGCTCGCATGCCAAATGCGCACTGTGCCTGAGAGGCAAAGCAGGGAAGGGGTTAACTCAACACCTGTATCCTACTGCAAGTAAAATTATCATCACTCTTTGATTCATCAGCCTACATTAAATTCAGTAAGAATATCTATAGGAAAAGTACATTTTCTCAGATTCTAACAGAAGTAAGCCTGATACAACTCATATCGCGAAAGAAACTATTCGCCATTAATACACGAGCACTGTGAACCATTGTAAACAAGAAGTTTTTGATTTTGGACGATGCCTGTTTGTCAGATGAACAGGGAGTGGTGGCTTGAGTATGTATCTTGGAAATGAAATGGCCTTTCAGGCCAGATAATTGGGAAACTGCCAGCTGTGTGCAACAGGGGAGCTACATTAAGGCAGAACAGCATCTACAGAGTCTGTAAACATCAGCTGAAGATGTTCATTTAAAGGAAGAGCCCCAGGGCGTTTCCTAAACAAGAGGAAAACACTTGACGGTACAAACCATCCTCTGATCCAGTCAGGATGATGGGCAGCTCTGGGTGAAAGCTGACACAAGACACGTTCTGCGCATGTCCCTCCAGAGTCTGCACACACGTTTTATTCTGAGATGGAAGGACAAATGCTCAGTCACTTGATAGTCATCAACTATTCTGCATTTCTAAATGGCACACTTTTAGACATTAATGAGACGCATAAATATGGACAGCCTGATGAGTGGAAAGTCTCAGAATTGAAGAGTATGATACTAAATTTCAACTAAACAATTACATCGAGACGCATGGAATTTTGGACAGATGGACGCTTATTATAATGCGTACGTTTGATACATCAGTTGTCCATTCAATGTTTGGGTGTACCTGGTAATCCCAGATCTTGACCAGTCGATCGTCAGCCCCTGAGATGAGGTAGGGCTTGTCGCCCCCGCTGTAGTAGTCGATGCAGTTGACCCCCTTCTCGTGGCCCTCCAACGTGAAGTTGGGGGAAGCAGAACCCAGCTGCCACACCTGAAACAAATGCCAGGGCGTTACAGGAGGCTAAACTATCACACGCATGCACACTATTATACAGCATTCGCACACACCAAGCCACTTAACGAAAAAATTTAAAAAACCCACTGGAGTTCACTGTGCTTCTGTACCTTCACTGGCAATTTTTACCTCCGCCAACAAAGTTGGGGCAGAGGTTATGTTTTCGCCCCTGTTTGTTTGTCTGTCTGGTTGTGAACAACATAACTCAGACAGTAATGCACGGATTTGTCTGAAGTTTGGTGGGTGGATTGCTATTACATCAAGATGGACCCTATGGATTTTCATCGCAATCAGTGTAACAATATGGCCGCCACAGCAGCCATCTTGAAATCCTATGACACACGATGACTCAACTTTGCTCCCACTCCTGAAGATTTGGATTGTGCTGCCTGGGCGGAGGTTTGCACTCTACAAGTGCCTCTAGTTTCGAGTAGGATGCAATATGACAGGGATGTTAAAATCAGGCCCTCAATCCAAATATAGCCCCATTATTCTTTTTCTCACAGATAATTAATTAGAAATAATTGGTTCTTATTGGCCACATTGTCTTTACATCTGACTCTTAGGAAAAGGAAGGATGAAATACCAGCAGCTGATGACTGATGTGGGGAAAACACAATAGGGCCTTACAGCTGAAAATACTATAGTAAAATAATTCATTGTGTTGCAATCTGTTAAATCTACCTTAATGGTCCTGTCAAGTGAGGCGCTGGCAAACTGGTTGTTGTCCTTTGGGTTAATGACGATCTGCATGACGTAGTGTGTGTGTCCCTCGAAGACTTGGCTGCAGGCCCACTTCTTCTCCCAATCCCAGAGTTTGATGAGCATGTCATCTAGTTATGCAGACAAACACACCAGCACACACACAGACACGTACAAGTGTGAAATCAGCACTGTGACAAAACATATGCCAAAGGTTTGTGCTTCATGCTTCTTGCCAGGATTCTGAAAGGAACCATAGGAATAATATATCGACTACGCGTTTACGAGTTTAGTAATAACATATTTATGAGTAATTACCCAAAGTCTGCTGAGAATCAGTTCACATATGCAGTGTTCCACCAAACATAAATAATAATCACACACTCAACCAAATTTAAGACAAAATCAGCAGCTACAAATGAAGATCATAATTCGTAAGGCAAAAAAAAACAAACAAACAAATAAAACCAACATTCATAAGTCATGATGTTTTGATCATTGAAAGTAGCAGAAAGATGAATATCATACCACTGCTGGTGAGGATGTATGGCTGCGTAGGATGCACAGCGATGCAGCGAATGTAGTCTGAGTGCGCCTCAAACATGTGCACGCGCTCCAGGGTGTTGTAGTTGAACACACGAATCTGCATGTCATCCTATTCCGCACAAAAGAAAAAGAAGAACTTCACACAAGAGCAGTCAGGAAGACCATTTCAGTCACAACTCCTTATGCTAAGCTGTGCCCCCCACCAAAACTCCTCAGCAGGATCCAATCACAAACCTGTCTGCTCATTTATTTAGCCCAATCCGCTGTTGCTGAAATCATGTCTCTGGCCAGATACGATACGCTTGTTCAACCATCACCTTCCCCACCACCACAAGCACAAAGTCTCCATTCAGCATCCAATGGATCACAGACATGGAGATAAGATGCTGCCCAATCATGGGATTCTTTACAGGATCACCCCCCAAATGGAGCAGTTTTGGTAATTCAGCACTGACAGTGTCAACTAGTCTCTCCTGCATGAACTAAATAGAAACCGAAATAACCCAAACATGCTTATTTACAATACATATGCTATTGATACCTCTGCTTAAACAAGGAAATTTCTAGGAATACCAAATCAGAAATCGGCATTATCCATAACACCCTTCATAATTTCTGTTTGTGAAGAGCATTATGGAAGTGGAAAGCACCTTAAGCAACTGCAACACAACACCGCACATTACAACTGCAATGCTACTGTGGCAAGTTGAGTAAAAGAAGCAGCAAAACAACTGCTTTAGAAACCAACAGAAGAAGTCAGCAAGCAAGGCACAAGACATACAAAAACTTACAGCTCCAGCGATCACCCAGTTCTTCCGGGCAACAAACTTGGCGGTTCTCACAGGAAGGTCACATATTTCAAAAGTCTTGACAATGCTCTGAAAGAAAAGCATGCAAATAATTATTCTGAAGGCTCTAGGAATTGCAGAAGGAAGCTAAATTCCGAGAGGTAGCAGTCATTCGTAGGAATCTTTTCAGGGTGCTCTCACCTGCGTCTCGTGGTTCCAGACGCAAACGCTGCCATTATACAAACTGGCAACCATCCATGGCTCGGTCGGATGCAGGTCCACGCTCTTCACTCGGTCTGAGCGCGACGTCAACTTTCTTTTAATGTCCAATCGGAGAGGCTGCATGTAACGCCAAAAATATTAAGCGGTGCCATACAGAACCGCATGCATGAACGAAGTAGCTAGTGTTTTAACACTGCTTAATGTCATGGTATTTACTATGTGCATTCTCCAACAAACTTATGTTGTAAGGTTGCGTTTCACGTAACCATCCGGGTCCGTGAATTTAATATTTTCTTTTAAAATAATTCGCAATACGTTGTAATTTAAAGTTGGAAAGATGTCAAGTAGATTCGTGAAATCGAAATTAGTTTTTAAGTTATGTAAGCGCAAGCTGCCAATCACGCCCCTGCCATACTGTACAAAACGTTTGCTTACTGCCCTACTTAGATTTAGCCTATGCATTACAGTCGTAGACAGCTGGATGACTTAACATTTAAATTGACAGCTTGCCATCCATTACGGAACCTGAAAATGACGAAATTACCCATCGCAAAGCTATTCAAGATGCTACCATGATCTGAGGATCCATATTAGCAACTTAAACTAGATCCGATGATTAGAAGTAGCCTGTCAGTGCCACGCATAGTGAGACTGCAGGTAAACCATTACGCATGCATGCTTACTATTTCGAAAAAATAACTAAAATCCGTGCGTCAAATGAAGTGCATTAAAAATCCGTATGAAACTTATAACTTATTTCAAGCTTGCCATCAAAGTGAAAGTCAGTATTTAGAGTGACTGTAGTTCTCTTGATGGCCGCCAATAAACTCTGGACTTTGAATGAAAGAACAGTTCGGACCTCGCCCACACAGAGCCGGATTGTCCAATTAAATATAAATAGGCTTGAGAGCATCTGCTTGAGGTTCTTACCATGTTTGCACGATGCCACAGGCGTCCTTTATTGAAACCCCCTATAAACACAACAGTCAAAAGAGGTGCGCGAAGTTGGCTACGTGGAGCTTCCAGGGACTCCCTCTCACGAGAACAAGGGACTGGTTGCGTAACATGGCGAGATCTCTGTCTGTAACGTTTAGCTTTCCTTCGTGTGTGCTGGGGGTGTGTCATGTTAACGACTGCACGATTTTAAGTCTGAAGGCCTTTATCTCTTAAAATCCTTTTATAATTCCTCCATGCCAGCAACCTGCTACACAGGTTATCAGATTGTATTCACGGTGTTGGAATTATCAACCTGATTGTTCAGAGTTTTATCACGCCTTTATTTTTTCCATCTTGCTTTGAAAAAAAAAAAACAAAAAAACAACAATAATTTTATCGTACGTTCATACAGGCCCCAACGTCGAAACAAAAAACCAGAGTGGGGCAAGCTTCAAAACCAAGATCATCACTCATTTGAAGCAATTAACAGATGATAAATTATGACACTGGTGTGTTCAGATATAGAAACTTGATTTACCAATGGCTCTAAGACTGTACTTTGAATTTATTGTACGGTAGAGAACCCCAGGATTTTCTTGCTCCGAATGAAGCCTTCTTGTTGGTATCCAGTCAACTCTTCGGTTTGTTTTCACCTGGTGGATTTTTAGACGCTTGTATCGCAAACTTGCCTTTTTTATTACCCCCGCCCAGCGATGTTGAAGGAGGTTATGTGATCATCACCGTTTGATGGTTTGTTTGTATGCAGGATTACGCTAAAAGTTATTTACATAAAAAATTGGGGGAATGATTAAGTATTGTTCAAGGAAGAGGTGATTCGATTTTGGGAGGTCAAGGTAAAAGGCATGCAAAAGGTCAAAAAGACATTAAAATATATATATTTGCGCGAAGGCTAGGACTGCATAAACACAGGGGTTGCTAGCTAGTACTGGCAAGAATAACATTGAGTACATTGGCTGAGGTACTTGCACTCTGAGCGCAGCTATAGTTTTTTTTTGTTGAGATTTTGGTTCTAAGTTGCAAATCATTGGCTAATAATCTGGCATCATGCATGATGCAAATCTGACTGCATTCCCCTTATTACTATTTGCATGATTTTTAGTCAGTTTTTTTTTTTTAAACAGGAAAAATACAGTATGTACATGGTGGAAGAAAATAGAAATTATTAGAAATAGAAATAAGTTTTACATAATTTAATTACAACCCCATTTCCAAGAAAATTGGGAATGCTGTGTAAAATGTGAATAAAAATAGAATGCAATGATTAGAAAATCATTTGAACTTTGTATTTGACTTTTAAAATAGAACAAAGACAACATATTTGATGTTGAAACTGAAATTTTATTGTTTTAGGAAAATATACAAGCAGTTTAAATTTGATGCCAGCAACACTTTTCAAAAAAGTTGGGTCAGGGGCGTGTTTACCACTGTGTTGCATGACCTCTCCTTTTGAAAGCACTCTATAAATATTTGGTGACTGAGGAAACAAACTGCTGTAGTTCTGAGAGCTAAGTGTTTTCAAACTCTTGCTTGATGTTGGATTTCAGCCGCTCAGTGCTTCGCAGCCTCCTGTGTCATGTCTTTTGTCTGTCTTTTGTTCACGCCAAATGTCTTCAGAGCATGATTTGTCTGGATTCCTGGCAGGCCAGTATAGCGCCTGGACCATTTTACATTGGAGCAATTGGTGAAATATGTTCAAAATTTTGATTGGTATGATGTTGCTGAAATAAGCTAGGCTGTACCTGAAAGAGTTGTCTGGATGGCAGTATCTGTGTCTCCAAAACCTGTATATATTGTATCCTTTAGTATTAATGGTGTCTGCAAAGATGTGCAAGTGTCCCATGCCATGTGCTCTAAAGCACCACCATATTATCAAGGGTGTTGATTTTTGAACTGTTCCATTCCACTGTATCCATTTCCCCTCATCTTATTGTGAATTACAATGATTATCAAGAATTTTCCTGTCCACATTAATGGTTAGCCTAACATGAAATGTCAATGTCTTGTGAAGCTTCTGAATTCCTGCAGCTCACAAATTATTTATTTATTTTTTGCATCCACATCCAATTGGCTTGATATGCCTAAGATAATGTTTCTGAAAATGCAGTTTTGCTGATTCAGGTCCGCGTGTTAAGGCTGCTCTTGTAAAAATAAAACTCTGTCTACAGCCAGTGACATTACCATAATGCAGGTTAACACTCAACCTATTTCCGAGTAAGAATTGGGTAATAGATTTAATGAATGTACTGAGCAAATGGGCTTCCCATAAGCTGCATTGCCATTAAGGATTAAGACACAGAGCTTTTCATCAGAGAGGAAGGCTACAATATGAGGTTGAATGGACGGGAAGTAAATTAAATTTCTCAAAATTCCTTCTTGATGTGGAATGTAATGCTTCTGAAGGTGGTATTTAAAGAAGGTTCGGATTTTGTTTGATGAGATAATTGCTGTTCCAGAAGCTGGCCTGTAAAGACCTCATGAATGACTTTGATACATTAAAAGGCTGATGCATGGCATGCATATTAAATTATTTTAATTGTCATGCGTCAAACTTTCAGGATGCACCAATAAACAACATGCTAAATTATTCAGTTACCAACGCTTCAACGAAAGTAGCTTTAGTAATTTAATAAATTAATTATTATCGTTTAGAGCGGCAACTAGTGTGCAACTACTTTTCCCTGCAAATGCAACTTATTCTTTGGAATGCTGAAAACATTATGATTAAGTGCAATCTTGAAATAGATTAGATTTATTTAAAAAATGCTGGAATGGCAGATGGAATTCAGGGAAAGCACTGGGTTAATTAATAATTTTTTATTACTTGTTTTTTTTTCCATCCATATAATTTTTTAAATATGTTTTCAATGTAGCCCTTTTGTGACCTGGTATTTCTTAATACTTTCTTAATAATCACCAGCTTATACAGTGGTCTTGATTATTCTGCAAATAAACTGTGTAATTATTAATCAAACAATCTTAAACAAGAACAGCTTGAAAGCAGTTATGCGTTTAAGTGTCAGGCTCATGACACGCCATTTTAAAATCCTATAACGCTGGTGTAACCGCTAGGGGGCTGTTGGGCTTCAGGAAGTCAAATATGATTTTAACTGTCATTTTGATGCAGTAAGGGAGTGTCTTCACTGACGATGGTTTTCTGAAGCCTTTCGAAGCCCATGCAGTGATTTCCACCAGAATATACGCTGTGTTTTTACTGCAGATACACCGGAGGATCTTGACCAATCAAAACTGGTTTTTCCCTTTGTCCCCTGTGCACAATTTTCTCAGATTCTCTGAATCTTTTAATGACATCATGTACTGTAGATGATAAAATCCCAAAATTCTTCTGCTGCTTTTGACACCGTCAATGACCAACTCCTGATCTCCACTCTGGCTGAGATGTTGTTACCAAGACTGCTCTCTCTTGGTTTATCTCGTATTCTGGCTGGCAGGACTTACCACGTGTCCTGGATGGGATCTGTCTCTTCCACCCAGCCCGTCACTATGGGCATCCCTCAGGGATCTGTCCTCGGGCCTCAGCTGTTCTCTATTTACATGAAGTCTCTTGGACCTGTTATCACCTCCCACAGTTTTTCTTACCACTGTTATGCTGATGACACTCAACTTTTCCTCTCTTTCCCCCCTTCTGACACATAGGTCCAGGGAAGAATTTCAGCATGTCTGGCAGACATCTGTACTTGGATGGCCAGACATCTGACGTTCAACCCTGAGAAGACGGAGCTCCTCTTTATCCCACACCAAACCTCCCCTCCACAACAGCTTGCCATTACTGTCGATGGCACTGCAGTAGCTGCTATCTGCTCAGCGAGGGGGTATAGGGGGTCATCCTAGACAACCAACTGGACTACAAGAGGCACGTCGCAGCTGTAACACGGTCCTGCAGATTTCTTCTGTACAACATCAGAAGGATTCGACCTAACCTGACCAACTACACAACCCAGCTCCTTATCCAAGCCACTGTGATCTTCTGTCTAGGTCACTGCAACTCCTTGCTGGGTGGGCTACCATCAAGCGCCCTCCCACCCTTGCAGCTCATCCAGAGTGCAGCTGCTCATCTGGTCTTCAACCTCCCAAAGTTCTCCCATGTGACTCCCCTGCTGAGATCCCTGCACTGGCTGCCAGTTGCAGCCAGAGTCAGATTCAGTCTGTCAGTCAGAAGTCCTAACTTTGGCCTATGCTGCAGCAAACAAGACAGTCCCTTCCTTTTTGCAACAGATGATCATCCCTTGCACATCTGCCTGGCCACTTCATTCTGAAGCAGCAGGACGACTTCGCCCCCCTACCCTGGGTCGGAAAGCTGGTCGTTCTACTAGATCAGTCAGCTTCTGCCATCTTGCTCCCCAGTGGTGGAATGACCTTCCCACCTCCCCACAAACTGTTCCATCCCTGCTGCTCTTCTGTAACCTTAAGACTCACTTTTTTAGACAGTTTCTGACCTGATCACCCCCTCCCCTCTCTTATTTACTTAAAAAAACCTTTACTGTTTGTCTCAATTTGCTTTGTTTCTTTTTCCTGTGTGCTACTGCCTTCTGTATAGTCTTTGCTCTACATGTTCATGACTTTAGGTGACTAATGCTTGATGCGAATTGTAATTAATCCAGTCTATTGGGCTACAGCGTCAGTGACCTTACTGTATGCACTTATTGTAAGTCGCTTTGGATAAAAGCGTCTGCTAAATAAATGTAATGTAATGTAGCTGTGGGACATTTCACCAGGTGTGTTTTTTTTTTTCAGCATCATGCAACTTTTCCAGTCTTTTTTTTTTTTTTTGCCCCCGTCCCAACTTTTTTGAAATATGAAATCAAATTCAAATTAAACAGGTATTTATCAAAATAAAATAGCATTTCTCGGTTTCAACATTTGACATCTTGTCTTTGTACTATTTTCAATTAAATATAGAGTTCAAATGATTTGCAAATCATTGCATTCTGTTTTTATTTACATTTTACACTGTCCCAAATTTTTAGGAAACAGAGCTGTAGATTCACCAGTATTCACCAGATTTGAAATGACCAATTATCCATCTCCAGGTCCTATTATTCCTTTCACACCTCACAGAGAGACCGTTCAGCGGAAGTGTCCTTTGTTTATGCACGTTTTTTACTTTTAAAAGCTGCCATCCACTGGGCAGCCCAACTCTGGTTGCCTTTTAAGAGGAAATAATGCAGCAATAAAAACGGATGCTTGGAACCCAGACTGTAACATGAGCAGACTTTCAGTGGTTATGTAGTTTAGAAATAGTCCTTTGAACTTTTTGATGACTTGAATTGGTTTGTGTTAATGCTTTAATTGGATTTCGCCATTCCACAGGGAAAAAAAAAATCAGACCATTACGCATTTCATGCAATATGGCAACAATATCTTTTAATCTTGTCAACATAACACCCCCGACCCCCCCAGTAAAAAATAAAAAATAAAAATAACATAAATGTAAAAAAGAAATTAAAATATGTTGATGTTGGTGTCCTTTCAGCGTTCATTAGGCATAACAGAAAGAAAACAGGATGCACAATACCATACTCTGCGATACTAATGTAACATGGACAAGGCTGCTAACGTAATGGACTGCGGATAGCTCGCACCTTTCCTGTTCCTGATGGAAGGAGACCAGTTCCATCCCATTGCTGTGGAGTCTGGTCGTAGCTAGCTAATGACAGAGCTGAAGTAATTTCTTCTTTATTTCTTCTTGAACACTTGATGGCATACAACATCTCCACAATTCAGCGTCTGAAAATCCAGAGATGATGTTATTAGTAATGAGTTGCGGCGAGGACATTAGGCATTTCTACTTGATAACTGATAAAATATCCCTCCCCTTTCCTTAAGCAAAACAATTAAGCTGCATACTCTACTCGCCAGAGGATGAACATGTCTTAGGATGCTAAGGCTGCTTATCTTGTTCCGGCTCTGTTCAAGTGCATTTGTTTGACAATGGCTAGCAGCTGTGCCAAGAAATAAACAAATGGCAGTGGCTTTGTCTCAGGAGGGGATGGGTTCTGTTGGTAGGAAAAACAGTGTCTCGTTGTGATTTGATGACCCCTGCTAGTCAGGTCTGTGGTCCACCCAATGTGCTATATATGAAGCCGTTTCCTTTGGCTTGTATCTGTGTAAGACATTATAGACTACGGTAATACCCTCACCCAGCCTTGTGACCTCTCATCAGTTTTGTCCCTTTGAAAGTTGATTGTAGTCATAGTCGATTTTTATATTGACTTTATATTATTTGCACAAATTGTTTTATTGAGGTATTTGTTCTGCAGGCTAATTTGCAGGGCCAAAGTCCAATCTATGTGGTCCCCTCTGGCATTTGGAACATTTCCTTCCAGGGTTTGCAGCACTTGTGTAATTGCTGATGTATTTTATGCTCTAAGTCTCCCTGGATAAGAGCATCTGCTAAATGCCCATAATGTGCTGTAATGTTATGTGTGATGAGACGCAGCTGATAATGTCTTCTTGCAATAGTGAACAATGATAATGATTCCCATGAGGCATTTTGAATTTTCGGGAAAGGAGAGACATTAAGAAAACGTATGTTTTTCTGAAAGAACGATTTCTTACCAAGTGAAGTTTGTCTCCCTCAATCCAGTGCTTCCATCCACGGTTGGCTTTCTCTCCCTTCTGGGTGCAGACCAGACTGTCGCCATCCCAGACCACTGTGGTCTAAACATAATCATTCCCAAAATCACTGAATTAGCATTATGTAGGATCCATCCATCCATTTTCTATACCCGCTTATTCCTCACTAGGGTCACGGAGCAAGCTGGAGCCTATCCCAGCTGACTACGGGCAAAGGCAGGGACCCACCCTGAACAGCTTGCCAATCTATCGCAGGGCGCACACACCATTCACAGACCAGTCACACTCACACTCATACCTATGGGCAATTTGGTGTCTCCAATTAGCCTGATATGCATGTCTTTGGACTGTGGGAGGAAACTGGAGAACCTGGCGAAAACCCACGCGAACACGGGGAGAACATGCAAACTCCACACAGAAAGGCCCCAGGCCGGATTCTAACCCACGACCTTCTTGCTGTGAGGCAGCAATGCTAACCACTGTATTATGTAGGATCATGCCAAAAATTTGAAAACAGTGAGAAGTGAAGAATAAATAAACAGAATTTGAAATAATCAGGATATGGCATTTAGAGCTGGGATGAAGAATTTGAGATGATTTTGACATGCGCTTGAGCACGATAAAGTCGTTAACATTTTGAGGAGAAGTATTTGAGAGGAAAAGACACCCACAATGAGATTTCAGCAGCTTTTTACGCTACCTTCACCATCCTGTTGTCCAAGCCCTTAGTGTGCTCCTCAAACTCCTCTCCAACTGTGAAGTTCAACTCATAGTTCCTGAATGTGCTTAGAGTCTTCGTTTCAAACTTGTCCCCATTCTGAACCAACACCTTTGTCTGTGTCAGATGGAGGGCAATTTTACGGGTGGCAAAATCAATATCTGTAGGGGGAATTCATTTATTACAACATAACTATAGAATTTGTTTTATGGATCTAAAATTAATATTTTCTACGCATGCAATAATTCGCAGACACTGATTTTGTTAAAAAATAAATACATTTTGTCGCACTGTATCTCTGCATCCTTGGGAATAGAAAAAAATAACATTTTCACTGCAGTTAAAATAACTGAAAATTCGATTGGCGTGCTGCATAACAATGACCTGCTTCTTTAACCAATTTCAATTACATGCCTCCACATTTCCCACCTTGACTACCTCATGTGCTGAATGAAACCTGAATTTCAATGAAAATGAGACTATATGAATGGAAAAAAAAAAAAAAAACTATGCAAACAACTGTATCTTTTGGCTAGGCTATGCATTAGCATATATATGCACAGGAAGCCCTGAATTTCCCCAGAGGGACGCAAATCGAAAGAAGACTAAATCAATATTTATTTGGCCTTGCAACTAGCGGGGTCTGTATGCTCTCTGAAGGTTAAGCTGCACTGACAGAGGCTCAATAAGTAAATGTAATAGCCCTGACATTCCGTACTTTCCTTTTTTTTTGCACTCAAATCCTACGTTCATCTATGTATTTAACTGATTCTCGTGCATACTGCTCAGTTCAGGAAGTGCACTTACCCAGTGCCTTCATGTACTCCTCAAAATTCTCATTGCTCTCCATTTCCCATCTTCCATTGTAATCAGCAGGCATGGTGACAGCGTGAGGGTCAGTTGAGCTCGGATTGAGGGAGACACTGAGAGGCGAAGAAAGAGTGCAGTGCATCCCAGCCCCTTTTATTCTGGAGTAAACTCCATTAGAGAGGATTGGTGAACAGAGTTCACATGATAAGATTATTCATTGCCTCATAGCTCTTTGTGGAGGCTCTGCTTTCAGACTCTGTGCCAAGTGTTTGAAAAAAAAAAAGCTGGATAAATCATTTAAGCAAAGGAATAGCAATGTATAAAGCATATCTGCTCATTCACGAAAAACAATCTGGAATAATCCCACATATAAAAATTGATTTCTTTTTCTCTTCATTAACGGCTTAGAGATCGCAGAGCTGTCATTTTAAATTGCCTGCCAATTTCGAGCTCAGCAAAAGGAAGTTTAAAGATCCTTAATATTATGGCGGGCTGTTGCAGATGGTCTTCCACAGGATGCTCTTAAATCAATATCTCTGTACTTCACACTGCTACTTAATTGAAAAGTTATGTATTATTCATGTGTGTACGCATGTCTGACCACAGGAAAGCCAGCCAGCCCATTTATTTCCCTGCATAGGCTGTTCAGCTACTGCAGACAGTAGGCCACTGTGGGCCCTCTGTTATGGACGGCATTGGAACCCCGTATTAACACCATTTCTATTGGCAAAGCCGATTGGTGATTGCAAAGGTGACAAACAAAGGCAGAGATGAAAGAGCGCCTGATTGCTTTGGAGAAGACACTTTGTGGACTGTGGACTGTGTCAGTGTACATTAAATTGTGAAATTCTGGAACTCATAACACTATTGTAACATTGGCATTTGGAGAATCGAGGTTTATCTGGGCCATTTTTCTTGTAACACCCAACTCACAACCACCTGAAAGATTTTATGTAGGATACACAGGCAAGTGTAACATGTCGATCATCTGTAGCTGTGTAATCAGTTATCTGCATTATCAAAGGCTCACACAGGACTGCAGATAAGAAGCGTATTCAGTCTTTCATGTGCTGATATGACACAATGTCCCTCTATAGCTTCAGTTTGTATTTTCCTCCCATACTTTGATATTACTCCTCAAGCAGTATCTTTTATCAGAATTAGATAGGAGACTAGTGTATTACCCTATACAGCTACACTGCTGGTCGAATCTACTCTATGATTTATCCCTCCGTAAACTGCTCAGGAACTAGGACACACAGCCTTTCCATTACATTGCTTGCGCAATACCAAAGAAATCACTCTACGATTGCCCGTAGAAAATGCTACCGATGCAGTTTTGTCTGTGATGTCTGAGTTCAGTCGGCAGGGTCGAAGGTCACGCCATACATGCCAGCCAGTGAGCTGATAAAGATCTGAAAGTGATTAGAGGCCCTTGGGGCCTGGAAAGGGACACAGACAGCCGGATTCACGGCGGTCCAAGTTCACACTTATCTGGGTGCTCTTGGTTGGCGGTGTGCCATAAGTACCTTCTCTCCACTGGAAGGACTTGACAGGCTGTCGGCTGAAGTGGAAGCCAGGGTTAGTTCCGAGCTGCTTAGCTGCCTGTCTGAATTTTTGAAACATAAAATGAAACACTTTTGAGATATTGATACAAGTATGGTGCTTGGGAACAGTTTTTTTTTTGTTGTTGTTTTTTTCTTTTTTTTTGGTCAAAGACATGGATATGAACATGAAAAATGTAAGCGTGCACATTTTTCATGATAAAACATCTCTAGCTACAATTGCTCTTGCTGTTCCTGCCTACAAAATGTCAAATAAACTCTAGACATTGATGTAGGAATGTTTTTGAGGTTTTAGGATATCCGTTTTTAATCACTTAAATGAACAAAACTTACAGATTGGCAAAATGGCCAAACATTTTCACCTGGCTAGTTGCATCAGTTGTTTCACATGTTATTAGAATGGATATTTCTGCATTTGCTTTTGTCTGCTTTCCATTGTTTTAAATCAAAATATAATGCATTTAAATTAAATTTAAAGATTAATGCCCATTTTAACTGAAGAACCCTACAAATGCAGAAACATACGTAGATTCTGCGCGTCCAGTACTTTCATCAAAAGCTAGCTGTATGGTTCTTCCCTGATTCTTGGCTCAATATGGAATCTGCACCTTATTAAATTCTCTTGCTATGGGTTGTGTTTTCAGGTAAACAATGTGCCTCATTGGCTGCTTTTTCTGTGAGGCTTTGGTCTGATCGAAATGATAAAGCACAGCTAGCTTCAAGCAAGTTTTCTAGTTACTTAATTAGATAAGAGACATTCAATGCAGATGTACAGCATCATTTACTAATGCTGCATATACATTCTAAGTGACACACTGTTGGGTAATTTATTTATTTTTTCTTTCCAGGCTGGCCCCTTGCATGTTATTAGGCAAAATGCTCATCAGAGGACACTAGGGAGAGTTATGTTTGTTGGTGGAATGAATAACTCGGGGGGGAGCTGAACTGCTTATCATAAATATAATACTGCATGATGTTTGGGTCCTTTCCATGATTGCAAAATCTGACGTGAATAATCCATCCCATCATCCTGCCTTAATCAACTTAATCTTTCAAATTGAGTCTCATGTCAGCATTAATCGCGGCTGGCTAATTATTGTCTTTATTACTTTGAGTGACTTCCCATACATTAGTCTAAGATAGAACATACCCAGTTGAATAGCATAGCCAGTTTGACATTATTACTAGCTTCAATCTGGTGTTTCTCCAACATTGTAAGTTTCATGTCGAACGGTCAAGTTCCCTCCCTGGGTCTCTGCAGTTCGAGCCTGTCGCCCGCTAAAATACGCCTCCAAATGTCATTTGTACAAGTAGCTTATTATGACCTAAAGTTAAGTAAAGGAGTTAAACGACCAAGTGGTCGTGTAAATAAAAACAATCCGGTGTCCATCGTCAGCGTTGCTGCCACCAAATCCCCAAACAAGCCCGAATCCTACGCAAACCCTAACTAACTCAGACTGTACTCCTGCCACCAGCAGGGGCTCTAATTTAGGCAATGCTCCTCTGGGTCGCATTACAGAATTGGAACAAACTATCTATTTGGGCGTTTGGTTGGCAGACAGGTAGTGGTGTTCAGTAAATACACAATCAATACCTACACACCATGAGCAATTTACAACCCATCACTTCCTCTCAACAATCAGAATGAGACTCATTGGACGACAGAAGTAGCACTCTTCAGGCACTGCAGTACACTTCCCTGCTAAAACTGTGCCTTCCTCTGGTTCTCTGGGCCCACTGATTCTAACTCTTTCTCAGGAGAAGTAATAAAAATGAACAAACACACTCTAGCATCCACCACAGACCGTCACAGAACCCATACCACTGACGTTACACTACTGCTGTAACTCTCAATCTGGACTCTTCCTGTCGGCACCACAAAACCAGTCATCTTGGCACTCCGTCTGTCTGCCTGGAATGGAAGGGAAGGTAGTGTGATTTTTCCTGAGGAAATCTTTTTATGTCTAAAGCTATTACCTTTTTGCTTGTATTGACCAGTGTTGAGCCAGTGAAACCAGCAGTTTCTCATTACACCACTGCTCTTGTACTTTACCTCATTCCTCAGTATCGATCTGCTTGAGCACCTGGCACTGTTAGTACTGCCAGACCCTAAATACTGAAATTCCCGAAGATTTTTTTTTTCAGTTCTTTTTCCAAGTTACAATACAGTGTTCATTATATATCCTAATGTCTTAGTTTAAATTGGAGCATGGTTGCCAAATCAACAATTTATTATTGGGTGAGACTGGATATCAAGTGTGGCCTACTGGGACTCTTAAGTCCCATCATCCACCTCATCTGCTTTTGTCATCTAATTCCCATCACTGCCATTTCTGATTAATCTGTTCTTTACTCCAGATGATGAGGGATGTTGGTAAGCAGTTTCAAACAGTATCATGACCCAATGAGAGCAATTGATGCCCATATACTGTATTAGCTCTTACTGCTGTGGGAGCTGAGGGGGAGTGCAGTTCAGATACATGCATTAGCTACATTAGTATCTGTACCGCTAAAACAGATGGCGGCATCTCACATATAACTGCTCCACACACAGCAAAATCACAAGTAGAAGTTCAGGGACAGTCTTAAACAGTGTCGGTTTTGTTTCAACACAATATGGCTATAAAGTAACGCAGCCAGGGTTATATATGACTAAGTACTGCGAAACTGGGCGCTTTTCAAGTTTTACACTGGTTGGCGCATATCAAAGCCACTCCATGTAATTTCTTCAAATTCTCAGTCATTCATCCGCCATTTTATCTCACACAAAGACAGACATACAGCATTTTGTCTATCAAGGTTAGTTGAAGGCTGTTGTAATTTGCATGATTTATGTAATATTAACTAATAATTTATGTATCATTCTTAACTTTTGATTGTACTCATTTGAGCTGTGACTGTTTTGTATAAAGCTAAATGGGTGTTCAACGCAACAGTAACTCTTTCCAGTTGTGCTGTGGTGGCTGAGGTTAGTTTAGATATTTAAAAGATAAAAAGTGCTACTTTAACTCTATAATATGGACTCATATCGATATTTTGTGAGTGTTAAATTTATTGCCGTGGGTATGAATTGAACCCTGACATTTGCGTCATGTAGAGATGTACTTTAATTGCACTCTTCCTGTGTAAGGCCAACTAAGTGGGATGTGATTTGATGTCCACTGTGAACCTACTTCATTAAGCTTACTTCTCTTTTGTAGCCCTGGCAGTAAACTAAATTGATCCTGCTGAAATGGCTGAAATTTCACTGTGACATCTTCACAAATACACAATACATTAAAACCATCTTTAACAGTCCCAAACAGGAAAGCCAGCATTCATTGTAAAGAATGAGGACACAGTGTTTCTCACTAGTGTTCCCACTAGCCTATTTTAAGCGTCCCACACCTGCACACTCCATCCTCCCTCACAGATGCTGCAATGGCCCTGAATTTCCCCATTAACCTGTATCCCCAGCTAATTAAAGAAAGGAGCACAGTGTCTGGGACAACCAATGATATGCTCATAACTAAACATATCACGCGGGATTTGTCTAGTGTCAAGACTAAAATATGAATTTGGATCTGGACTGTGAATGGCACTGCAGGTCACATCTTGGTAAGACTCTATATCACCTGAACTCCCTCATCTGGAATGTGTTTCAACATCTCCCTCATGGCCGTAGCTTATTCCTTTGTTTCATTAAAACTGGAGGGCTGATATAAGGGGCTACATCCTGTGAATACAGCAGAAAAGTCATGAGAAGTGATCCTCTGCTCTCTTCTCCATTTTCGCACCCTTTTTTTGTGCGTATATGACGTGCTGCAATCCTTTGATTTATTAAGAATAAGATTTGCTAAAGTCACAGTTAATTTAAGGGGCTTAAGCTGACAAATGTCCGTGGGACTCCAGACACTAAGTGTCATTCATGCATAGATCAAGAAATGCCACTAAAATGTCACATTAGATAGGATAAATGTTGGGACTAATTCAATAAGCGAAGGCAGATACCGGCCTTGTTGCTTACCCCTGGTCAAGCTAGTGTTTGTTTGATTCTGGACCATATAAATATAACTCCTATAATGTAATGATATATACATATACATATATACAAATAAACATGCAAGCATGTGTTTGTCAGTCATGGAAATATTTTTTTAAATCCAATTTCATTTGCAAAATATTGCTAACATACTGGTATTTTTATAATAGAAACAAACATAGCTCTAAATATTTTTGATTCAACATTTTATAATTTAGGTTTTCATACGGAAATCGATTTTTTTCTTTTTTTTTTTTTTGCCATATTAATTCAATGGACTATCAGTGCTTGATCTATTGCTTCATTAAAACAAATTCTGGAAGTGTTGTATTTCATTAGACGGCCCACAGTCTTCCAACCTGATGTATTTAATCACCATTTAAATGCGTCTATTGGTGCGAATAAAGAAGAATGGTGGTTTGCTATAGAAGGCTAAATGAAGCTTAATATTGCTCTCAGTGGATGAAAAAATGCCTGCACTCTGCCACTTTATCACTAGGGGACAGTGTAGTCATGCTTTTTTTTATTGCTCCCGTTTTGTATAGGGAATTTTCGTCAAATTTTTCCAGAGCTTTTTTATGTTTACAGATTCATAAAATACAATTCAGTTGATTTGTTTTATTTAACATTATTCATTTAAAAGCATTAACCGTCTGAAATTTTACAAGGCCAAGGCGTCTCTGAGGACATTTTTGCATTCAAAATGAGATGGCCAATAGCTACTGTAGCTCAATTTATGAGTGCTGCAATATTAGAAGGTATGGCTCACTGGTATGCTGCACAGAAATGTACTCTTGTAAGGAAACCAGCATCATGTTGTAGAGGCAAATGACAGTGGCAGTGCTGTAGTCTGTGACAGTACACTTGTGATAAGTACCCGTTTCTCCATGCTCAGAAGGAAGCAGTCGGCCGTTAGTGTCCTGATGCAGAGAACAGGAAGCCGTTGAAAAACACTCGCCCTCAGGCACTCCAATGGCACCGGGACACGTGTGCCACCTTATCTGCTGGCGAGACTGTTCGTTATTAATGATCTTACAGTGGGGTGATTTATTCCTCATTAATAATGCATCACCGTGACACTTTGTAAATGTGCGACGCACCCGCTTGACGGAAATGTTTATGAGGTAACTCTCCTGAAACTGGGAGCTCAAGGTCACTCAAGGTTCCATTTATCCTTTGATTAAATGCAGATGTGAGAAATGGTCTCCAATTTATCATGAGATATATTATTGAAACTGTGTATTCAGTGTGTGTGTGTGTGTGTGTGTGTGTGTGTGTGTGTATGTGGGTGTGAATGTGTGTGCGTGCATGTGTGTGTGGGAGAGGATTGCTGAACACTGGTATTTCAATGTGGGTGAATACATAATAAGCAAGATTATCTCCATTAACCCCTTAACAATGTACCAGTGCTGTATAATAGCTGATACTAGCAAACATCAACTACTCCATTATTCCAGAGCTAGCTGAATTGCCAGTATCATCTGAAAAAAAACAAAAAAAACACCATCTGTTGAGTTATTGAACATGGCATTTTGGTATGATATCACACTGCATTATGGGCATACAATTACACAGCACCACAGGTCCCAACTCTTCTGAAATAAGCTCCTTCTGGCAGTATCGGCGGCAGGAAATAGAGGTTGCAATTTCCTGCAGTGTTTGCAATTATTGAGGGCATTTAAAAATCTGTCTACAAAGACATTATGGCAACAATATTTAGCTAAAATGATTTTAGCACCATATTTTTCAGGTTTTAGTTCAGGTTTCGGGCAAAGTGAAATTGATTGAACTGTCTGAGCATTATTGAAAAGGACTTGTTGTCATTAAGGGCTGTCCCACCACAGTTGGCCTGTAATTACCCCAATAAAAGAGAACGATTGAAATGATGGCTGGATAGATGCGTAAACAGGACCAAACAAAATATTGAATTGAACTGAAACTAATGAGAGAGCATCATCCCAAAAGCTGCTTCATACGGCACTATTTTTTCAAGTCTTGCTAACAAATACTGAATCAACTGGTCCAAGATAATCACTTTTTTATATTTTTAAATATGACTCAGATTTTATTTTTAATGACTCCTGTGAAGAATCACCTGTACATTGCAGAAATCTACCCTCTGAATGACATTCAGTGAGAGTAGTATAATTGATGTTTTTGAAAATGGTTTTGCTGAGTCCCATTATTTGTTATCCTGGGCACTATATTATTTCTTTATGGAAATTAGATGTATAAAATGTTTCTTGCCTCCTGAGTCTGAGTTTGTATTAAAGTAATACAATGCAATAGTATTTGCACATAGCTTGGTGAAACACATTGCAATAGAATAACTGTTATACTAAGTGAAAGGATAAGGCCCGGGCCAATAGTTCCTTTAATTGCATCTGCATAGCTTTTTACCCCTCCCCACCCGAAGGGTGAGAGAAGGGGTATTGTTTTCGGTTCGGTTTGTTTCTGTGTTTGCGTTTGTGTGAGGTTTTACGAAATGAACCAAGAGCAAACACCAGTAAAATGCAAAAAGGAGGCTTTATTTCTGAAGGGGGAAACCCCCCAACAGAGCTGGCAACAGTACAATGTCCGCAATCCAAAATCAGAATCCAAAGGGCGAAATCCAGAGTCATACACAGGGCACCAATCAAAAAAAAATCGTAGTCAGACAAAAGAGGTCAAAAAACAAGAATGCGGCAAAAGTACTGGGAAGTACAGGGAGTAGGCAAAGCTCGATATCAAGGATGGTCCAGTCAGAAAGATAAACACTGAGAAATCAAGGCGAGAAACATGGCACGAGAAAACTAGGGAGAACGATCTGACAAGAAAGTGTACCAAACAGACATCTTATATACACACCCGGGGTAAACACATGACCAGGGAGAACAGGTGCAATCAATAGTAACAATGATCAGGGAGAGACACATGAGGAATAAACTAATTACATGAATTTGGCTGTAGCCAAAACGTAGACAGGGATCACAAGACAAACCTAAGTACAAACAACAGCTCCGGTTAAGGAGTACTAAAGTGCCAAGATAAAAGAAAAGGAAAGCACAAAGTATAAGTGGAAATCCACAGAAACTTGCAGCAGAGATAATTAGGGATAGGCAAGGAGGCGGAGATTAGAATTGAGCGACTGCTGAGAGATCGTTAGTCAATTAGTATGTGCAGCTATACAATCCCAAGTGCATGTTAGAAAGTTAGTAAAAATATACAAGATTAGTGTGGTTAGTAATTAGCAAAAACAATAAACTGTTAGTATGTGTTAGTAAGACAGTAAAAGAGAGAGGAAGGAAGAACACGAGATAATGACAGACGATTGAAACCCAGAAACCAATAAATCACCCAAATGAGTGGCCCACAAGACAAGGGACCGTGAGCAAAGATACACACCTGACAAGACAGGGGAGACAAAGTGCAAAGCATGGAAATGAAAACATGGCATGGAAACTAAATGATCTAAACATGAAAAATAATAAAGAAATCTAAATTACCAAAACACAAAACACAATCTTAAGAATGGTCAGACAGGCAGTGGTCACTAAACACAAGAATCCTAAACATGGCAGAGCCAGGCACAGAACTTAAACATGATGCAGAAAGCACAGCAGAACATGAGCAAAAAGCAGAATCACAACAGTTTGTTTGTTTATTTGTTTGCTAACACTCTAGCGGCAAAACTAATGGCCAGATTCACCCCAAATTCAGTATAGGGATTGCCACTGACCCAGAATAGATCCCTATTTGATTTTGTACAACTTGTTTTAATATGGAATTTAGTTAAGGATGTGCACTTGAGGAAAAGTAATTCCCATCAGCGGGTATGTTCTCTCACTATTAGGTGTTATTCTGAACCACAGAAAAGAGCCAAACACAACATCAGATTCATGCTGCAACTGGACGTAACTAACAAAACAGAAGAACAGAAATGAGCACACAGTGTGATGGGTGGTGATCAGATGCCAGGTGCCGCGACCACTGAGAGAAAACAAAGAGCAGCCCAGCTCAGAGACAAACACAAAAGTGGTACACACCTCTGGTGAAACCTTGCGCTTCCAAGGGCGAATAAATATATACGCAACACGGAAGCAGTGCGAGAGAAAAAACAACAAGAGAGAAGAGAGAACATTTCTAAAAGAAGCGATTCCTAACAGTAAATAGATATAACAAATCACTAGGAAATCAGACTGGGATTTTCTCTGGCCAAAGTGCTAGAAACAATCAGACACTCTAGCGATAGGCGTGGCGAATCCCCGGCCATATATATAGAGTCCGGAAAACTCCGCCCCAGCTCAATCAGCCAGCTGGGCCAGGAATTTGATGGAAAAGAAACTTGATATCGTCCAGGACGATAGAGCAAAGAAAGATCCAACAAACGCACACCTAAACCATGACACCCAGAGCTAGAGTGCATTTTCAGAGGACTGGTTTGGAAGCAGCCAGAACTAAAGGAGTTGGTTTAAAGGGTCGAAGGGACTGTTCTGAGGTCAGTAAGATGGCAGCCTGTATGAGCCAGAGTACTAAGGGATCATGCACGGCTTTACACTGGAGCGGACGTGGGACTGATGAAGCCATTCGCCAGGACTGAAGAAGTGGGTATGGATCTAAGTAATAAGTTGATTCTTGGTTTCACCAATAACAAAAAACACAGAATACGAAACACCAAAATGCATGAGCACAAAGTACAATGCAACAATCTAGCTATGAGAAGATGAAGACAGGAAATGTCACCTCATCAACCGAAGCACTGCGGTACTGGGGGCGAGCTGCGCATCGCGACAACCACCATATAAGGGCATGTTAAGCCACTCATTTTTTAAAGCATTAATGCTCTCAACCTGTCGCCATTTAAGATCCCCTGATTAATAATCAAACAATTTATTTACTGATCAATCAAGATCGGGACATAAGCCTATTAAGAAAGTATTATTTAAGAAATTAAAGAAATTTCCAATATGCTGCATTCTAGACACGTGATAATAGGGGCATTCACACCCCAAAAAGAAAGATTTAAAAATGGATTTTCCGAGCACGATTCAATTTTTGATTTTTTTCTGTGAGTGGACGTTGTGGACACAAAAATCTAACTAATTAGTGCAATCCTGATCGCGATCAAATTCGCAGTAGCTCTTGCGATTTTTCGAGAATCAGCTCGATTATTTGCCCAGCGCACTACGTACAAACAGAATTGCGAATTTAAAATTGGTTTTTGGTATGCGATCCAAATCGCACTCTTTCTCCTGTGTGAACATGCCTTTTTTTTTCTTTATTTTAAGCCCGCCACCACCCCCCCTCTTTGGAGGACAACTTTATTATTTTGCTGGACTTAAATGCAATGATATGTCACCTCTTGAGGGAAGGAATTAACAAAGGAAATACAGAAAACCAAAGAAAAAAGAAAAAAATATAATAAAGCAATGAAAGGAGAAAAAAAAACTGGAAAAATAAAGTACGTAACCACACACCAACAATTCTCAAAGCTATCAATCCTCCTGTAACCTCCCAAACCTCCTAGAGCCTCATCATTACAATGCATGATTGGAATTGTATTTTTACATGCAATGATGTCTCCATAAGAAGAAAAAAAAGAACAGATCACACAAGCTTATTCATGCAGATAAGATTCATTCATATGGTGAGTAGTGCCCATCCCTCACCTGTATTTATTTTCTGCCACACCTTTAAAAATTCAGATGCTCTGCCCAGGTTTCTCATACCTTCCAGATTATAGCTGTTTTTAACAAACATTTTGAAATTACTTAATCTTAGTGCATTCTTCCTTTGTGTATTAAAAATAAAGATTTTTCCAACTATAATTTTATTATTTAATTTTGGACAAGTATCTTTCAGGTCCCCCAAGGTCACCTCGAATGGAGTATTAAGTGTTTGTAGCCATTTCTGCACCTGTATCCAGAAGCCAACAGCATATGGACAATACCAAAATAAGTGGACCAAGGTTTCTTCCTCGTCCTCACAAAGTCTACGTGTATTGGATTCCTTTATCCCCTATATTTGCAACATTTTGTTTGTTGCCAAGATTTTATATAACAATTTGTATTAGAAAATTCTAGTCCTTGTCCCAATAGAAATTTGATTGATTAATTTAAAAACTCGTTGCCAAGGGATTGGCTTGTCTACTATATCCTCCCAATTTGTATGAATTCTGTAGGGAATTTCATTTAGGTTATTTTTCTCCATAAAAAAAAATCGTACATTTTCATTTTATTATGAGCAACCCAAATGAAATTTTTTTATGGAGGGCCGAAATACTAGTTCCTGAGAAGTTACTTTGTTAGTCTTTCTTTTCCATTGTGAAGGCAATGCTGCAGCCAGTTGATTGTGATACTGTATGGAGCAAAGGGCACCAGACCTATTACAAAAACTATTGTATGACATTAGTTTCCCATTTCCATCAATTAGATCATTCAGAAAGTAAATGCCCCCAGCAGACATTTTTTTCCATATAAATGGTTATCCTTTAATTGTAATATTTGAGTTAAAACCATATTATTTGTTCTCAGATTTCTACAGGGTGGCCTGGTGGATGGTACTGAAAACTTAACAAAGCTTTTTATAGACTCTTAAAAAGACTGATGAATCGGCCATGACTTTTTGAATAAACCGGGGAATATAGAGTGATCTTAATTGCAGAAATGGAAAGAGCTGGCTTTCAAATATGTGATGAAATGTACATAATAATCTGTAAGAAAACCTGTTTGGCTTATGATAGATTTTTTGAATCACCGATGCTTTTAAAGTTAGATCCAATGCTTTAAAATGTAATAATCTTAATCCTCCATGTTCATAGTTGTTGTATGAATATTTGGTTACACTTTACTTGAAGGTATCATCATAAGAGTAACATGACACTGTCATAACTGTTACATGTGTCATGTAACAATTATGACAGTGTCATGTCACTCTTATGACGAAGATGTCATAATCAAAACAACTGAAACAATGTCATCTTGTCATCTCAGAAAACCGAATGACACTTAATGACAAAGTTTATGACATTAACTTAATGTTTATGACGCGTTCATGTCTGTGTCATGTCACTCTTATGACGATACCTTCAAGTAAAGTGTTACCAAATATTTCCCCTTTATTTTTTCTGGTTTATTATTCCAGTTGAATTGAAATATCTTTTGTTCGTATAATTTGAAGGCAGAATCTGATGGTGACGGTAAGGACATAAATAGATATGTAAATTGAGAAACAATCAAGAAATTAGCTAGAGCAATTATCCCATATAATGTTAAATGTTGACCTTTCCAAGGTAGCAGCCTTTTATACATTTTGCGAAGTTTTAATTTAAAGTTTGTATCCACTAATCCCTTCATGTCTTGGTATGGTATATGGTATATGGATCCCAAGGACATTTACTGGTCCATCTGTGTGAACATGCTTATTATAAGGACTGCAGTCATGCAAATTATTAATTAATCCTAAACTTGCTCTGAATTCAATCACCTCTTACAGCATTTTTCAGCAGTTTTTTATTTAAACTTATTCAAAATGTTTCAGGGTTAAAAAGAACGCATTTTAAATGGGAAACATCATCTTACACATATCAAACATTGGTGCAAAACAGCCTCCGTTATAAGCCAATATGTATTGTTTTATGAGCTTCAGGAATTCAGAATCTTTGAAAGACATCAACATTTTATGTCAAGAATGTGTTTCAGAAGATGCCTGATAACTGTGTGAAGCCAAATAACAATAATGCCAGCCAAAAACAAAATGGCTGGATGTTGCATATGGAAGCCCGTAGTGGACAATATTCAAATGAAGGTGAAATCCCACCGTTGCATTATAATTTTCCACTTATGAATGAGTTATTTGAGACAATATTAAATTAAAAATGCATTAATCCAATTATCACTTTCATTTTCACAAACACATATGGGAAATCTATGACAATATTCAAATGATAATGAAAAGCTGTTTGACATTTCATTTCCTAAGTCATGCTCCGCAATACAGTGGACAATATTCAAATGCAATAAGCAAAACAGCACCCCCAGCCTATTGCATTTACATGTTATCATGCTCTTTTAGGGTCAAAGTGATAATGAAAATGCTGTTTTCTAATCACTTGGCAATAATAATGATATAATAATGATGACGACATTTGACATTTCATTTTCAAAGAATTATCCTGCAATACATGGGACAATATTCAAACGCAGTTAGGGAAACGGCGCCTCCCAGTCCACTGCATTTTCAAATACATGTCACCACGCTCTTTTTGGGACACAGAGAAAATGAAAATGCAATCTATTATGTCTCATTAAGGCGGGTCTTCCGCTAGGACATCACTCATCAGGGGCGCAAGCGAAAACCATGCTCCTCATTTGCATACCAACCAGTCAGCTTCTGGGGAGCACTTGTACGCACAGAGGCTTACTGATAATGTCATGATGGCTAGGCTGCTATGTATTGTGTGCCATCGCGCATTAGGCTATGTTGTGCTTTAGATGTAGTAATCTTGGCAGCTAGTATGCTAGCTAACATCAACTAAGGAAAATATTTGTAAATGATCATCACATTAAAGCGATATGATTAGATTTTAGCCCCAACTCTATTAGCTTAGTTAGCTGTAATATGCATGAACTTCGCGGCAGTGTTGTGCAACTGCAACCCAAGTATGTTTGCAGAATTCAGAGACGTTAGCTAGCTTGCTAGTGAGTCTAAAAGCAATTGCTTAGGTACAGCAAGCTAGCTATGATGCCTACTGGAGATGCACTTACAGCCCTGTTTTGTCACTTTCAACGCCATCTCACACACACAATCTCTTTCACCATTGATTAGCAGCTTTTTTTTACCAGAGATATGTCATTTCATAGCTAGTTAAAGCAGCATCATCCTTCCATGCGTGCCATACCGTATTCCAAAAGTTAGCTGAAAAAGCAGAATCCTCAGTGGATGACCAAAAGCATTGGTAGGATTTTGAGGGAAAAGAAGAATCTTTGAAAGATTTACATAAAGGATAACAATGAGAACACTAAGGCTGAATACTGTAATGGGCTGTGGTCAAAAAAGAGCTGAGGAATGCTAGAAGACTGTATGAAAGACAGATTGCAGAGGGGGCAAAAACTAACGCTAAGCGCTTCTTACAGTACTGTAGCAGAAAAAGGAAAGTTAAAGAGCAGGTTAAGTGCATAAAGAATAGAAATGGATCGCTGCTATTTCATAACAAGGATATTGCGGATGCCTTTAACAGTTACTTTGTCGAGAATTTTACCTCAGAGGGGGTCTTTATTTGGCCAGAGGGCATGTTAAATGCTCAAGATTATTTAGCAGAAATCGAACTCTGAGATAACGAAGTATTAAACAAGTTGAATAAACTAAAGGCAGATAAGGTGGCGGGTCCTGGTGGCTTATATCCTAGAATGCTCAGGGAAGTTGATGAGAGCATCTTTATCCACCATCTTCAGGCGGTCATTAGAAACTGGAGAAATACCAAATGATTGGAAAGAGGCCAATATTATACCAATATATAAGAAAGGGGACTGTACCAAGCCAGGAAATTACAGGCCAGTCAGTTTAACTTGCACTGCCTGCAAAATATTGGAATCTATCATAAAAGATGAGCTGGACTTATTTCTTGAACCGAACAGTATCTTGAGGGATAGCCAACATGGTTTTCGTAAGGGAAGGTCATGCCTGACAAACCTTCTGGAATTTTTTGAAGAGGCCACCAGGACTTATGACCAGAGCAGGGCTTATGACATAATATACTTGGATTTTCAGAAAGCATTCGATACAGTACCGTATAAGAGACTAATTTTTAAATTGAGCTCCATTAGAGTTACAGGAGGTATTGTGGAGTGGATTCAAAACTGGTTACATTACATTACATTACCGGTTCTTAGCAGACGCTCTTATCCAGAGCGACGTACGAAAGTGCACAAGAACAGTACAAAAGTGCAGACCTCCTAGGAGACAAGTACAAGTGCTAACAGTCAGTGACAGAACACGTTCCATTGTTACAGTGCAACTAAGGGGCAGAGTCAAGTGCAATAAAATAAAATAAGTGCAATAAAAGGGCAACAGGTTAAGTGTAACAAAGGGGCAGGAAAATCAAGTAAACTGACAAAATAGGGTGCAAAAAAAAAAAAAGTAAGGTAGACAGAAGTAAGTGCAACAAATCAAGGGATGTAGGGACAGGATTCAGCGCAATGGAGCTGGGGAGAGGTGGAGCTTTCAGGCGGCGCTTGAAGATGCTCAGGGATTCTGCTGTTCTGACCTCGATAGGTAGATCATCCCACCAACGAGGCACCAGGACAGACAGCAGCCTTGAGCGGGAAGGGGAGGAGCGGAGAGGGGGAGGACCCAGGCGACCAGAAATAGCAGAGCGGAGTGCTCTGGCAGGGGTGTAAGGTCTGAACAGTCTCTGGATGTAGGCTGGGGGTTTTTTTGTTGACTCCCTAATAGGCTAGCACCAAAGTCTTGAATTTGATGCGAGCAACAACAGGGAGGCAGTGGAGCTTTGTGAGCAGGGGGGTGACGTGGGAGTGTCTTGGGAGGTTGTGGACCAGGCGAGCTGCAGCGTTCTGGATGAGCTGCAGGGGTCTGATGGCGGATGCTGGGAGGCCGGCGAGGAGGGAGTTGCAGTAGTCCTGGCGGGAGAGGATCAGTGCTTGGACTAGGAGCTGCGATGAGTAGCTGGTGAGGAAGGCCTGGATTCTACGGATGCTGTAGAGGAAGAACCTGCAGGTCCGAGTCACTTCAGCGATGTTCACAGCAGAGGAGAGCCTGTCGTCAAACAGGACCCCAAGGTTCTTCACTCTCCGCGAGGGGGAGATGGTGGTATCCCCCAGGTTGATGGTCAGGTCCAGGAGAGGGGAGGATGGAGCAGGGATGTAGATCATCTCAGTCTTGGTTGGGTTGAGCTTCAGGTGATGGTTGTCCATCCAGCTCTGGATGTCATGTAGGCAGGCGGAGATGCGGGCGGAGACCTGGGCATCAAGGGGAAAAGAGAGAAAAAGTTGAGTTTCATCGGCATAAAAGTGATATGATAAACCATGAGCAGAAATTATAGGACCGAGAGACTGGAGATAAAGAGAAAAGAGGAGTGGACCAAGAACTGAGCCTTGGGGTTACAGGACAGAACACAAAGAGTGGTGGTCAGTGGTATCTCATCTGAGCTAGGTACAGTATGGTGGGGAGTGGCATCCCCCAGGGATTGGTGTTAGGGCCCCTGCTGTTCTTCATCTACATTAATGACCCTGATAGGAATATTGAGAGCAGATTGGTTAAATTTGCAGATGATACTAAATTGGGGGGTTTGGCAAATAGTTTAGAGCCCACTAAAGTGATTCAGGATGATTTGGATAGAATCCAGAATTGGGCAGAAATGTGGCAAATGAAATTTAATGTAGCAAAATGTAAAGTTGTACATGTAGGTAATAAAAACATTAGACGAGATTACTTCATGGGACGTTTAAAAGTGGAATGTGCTCCACACGAGAAAGATCTGGGAGTGATTGTTGACCAAACCCTCAGAGGCTCTAGCCATTGTGCCGTAGCAGTTAAAAAAGCCAATCGAATGCTGGGATACATTGCCAAAAGTATTGAGTACAAATCTAAGGAGGTGATGCTTCTTTTGTACAACACATTCGTCAGATCACATTTGGAGTATTGTATACAGTTTTAGGGACCATACTAAGATAAAGAGGCTCTAGAGAAAGTTCAGAGAAGAGCCACTAAGCTTATTCCAGGTATAAAAGATGAGAGCTTTGAGAAGAGGCTGAAGATCCTTTATCTCTTTAGTCTTAGGAAAAGGAGACTGAGCGGTGATTTGATTGAGGGATTAACAAAGTGAATTATGTAGGATTCCTTCGACCAAGTGTTGTGAGTAGAACTCCGGGTCACAAATGGAAGTTGACCAAAGGTAAATTTAGCACTGATATTCGGAAATATTTCTTCACCCAAAGAGCAATTTCAATGTGGAATAGCTTACCTGACCATATTGTTGAGGCAGAGACCTTGGGGGTTTTCAAGAGCAGGCTTGACTTAAAGCTAGATACCATTGAGTCACTGAGTATCCGAAGGGAATTATTCACAATAGTATGAAGAAACTGGCAAGCGTAGTTGGGCTGAAAGGCCTGTTCTTGCCGTTCATGTTATGTTATGTTTAACATTACTCCAGATAAAACGCTATCCATCTTCCAACCCTGCTGACGGGGTCAAACCACTCTCATTAATTAAACAAACATCAATCCTCATTCCATATTGTATTTCAGCAAGCCGAAGCATCTTACTAATTCTACCATTAAAATGTAATAATGTGAATCAAACTAAATGTATACATAGGCTCAGTTGGAGAATAATAAGATCTCCTGACACTCACGTATCTTGCAAAAATGGCCTGTCCGTAACACAATTACCATACATTTTAAGAAAAGGGTACTAAAGGATACCTCCATTGGCCCGTCGCTGAAAATCCCAGGTGGAAGAAGTTAAATACACAAGACAACAAGTGTGGGAAACAGGTGTGCAATGCACAGAAATGGAAAAAGGAGTCGAGGAAATGTACATTATAATTGACTAAGGAGAAGCCACTTACAAGGAGAAACCAAAACTGTGGAGGATGGTTGGGGGCGAGGAAACAACACGAGGAATGGGTTGTGACAATTGAGGGTATTTCTTAATACAAGAATGAGCAAGCCAAATTCTCTTCCTTTAACATTAAATCAGGTGATTTGCGATTATTCTTCATCTTTCATAATTCCACATCCTTTTTCGCTGCATTCAAATCAATGCTACTCAATCATGAGCCATGGAGGGCCGAAGGTATGCAGGTTTTCATTCTAACCAATCATTACGCCTGCTGATTACACCAAATAGTTCCTTCCTGTCTGCTTGCAGGTGTGCTAATCAGTGAGATCAGCAGGTGTAACAAGTGGTTGGGATCAAAACTTGCTTACTTTCAGCTCACCATGGCACAAGATTGGGTGCCACTGCTTTAACCCTTGTATGGTGTTAGGATTTCTGTTACTCAGCCAGTGTTCATGGGTCTGGGACCCGCTAGAGTTTTGGGTTTTCAAAATTGTTTGATTGTGTTGTTTTATGTTAAAATGCTCAACAGTTGTTTACTTCATCCCAATTACAAGTCATATGAACAGCAAACATGGTTTGATGAAAACTGAAAATGGGTCCCACAGACCCAAACACCATAAAAGGGTTAAAGCATAATTTCTCGTAGGCTTACAAACTTGTATTTCCGTCCCTAGCATCCTTGTGTCCATAATGTAATTCATAACAAACTACATTCATTACACTGTACACTTCCGTGCAGAGTAAAGGCCAATTCCAAAATGGCAAAGTATTGAGCTTTTTGGGGTCTTAAAATAAATCACCCATCAGAAGAATAGCAAGAATGAAATAAATGCAGTCCTGAAACTTTCTGTACCATCTTTTGCTCATTATCTTTGGCTGAAGTGAACTATTTGGGGAAAATGCAAGAATCCACTTCACTGTGAAGCTGAGCTGCTTCACTGTGAAAAGTCAGCTATGCTTTGGAGTTCAGGAAAATATTGCAGAGATGCTTGCTTCAAATAATTGAATTTTTTTTTTCTGAAGAGGAATGATTAGATGTTATTTTTCAATAACCTGCAGTTAAAAGCTGTCAAAAAGTTTATCCACAAAGCTTATATTTTGAGAGAAGACAAAGCAAAATGCTATCCCACACTAAGTTACATTATCTATCTGCTTATTTCTTGTTATTTTTCTGAGCAATGATTTGTTGTTAACACTGTGAAAAGCTTAAATCACTCAAATGAAATCAAACTTTTGAGCAATAATGCATATCATATATGCTGCATATGATTATCCATTTCCAAAAAGTGCTTAATATTTCATCAGAAGCTTGAGCGCTGATCTTAAGAATACCATAATTATTTTTGAGTAAGTACTTTTTTTCTTTACTATTTTTCAGTCAGCATTCTTTCATGTGACGCCCTTAAGCTATTGAACCAACAAGCCCAAAACCGCTAATCATGCCAATTTTAGCTGTATCTCAAAGTTACATTGAACAGCAGCTAAATAATAAAAATTAAATTTATTCTGTCCTTATTTAGTGCAAACATATCATTGTAATATATTATTTAATGTTTATTTTTATTTTTGTTAGATAATCCCTCTCTGTAATAGATACAGTATGAATAGGGTGACAACTTACCCTTCTCCTGCTCTCACATATAATATGATATAATATAATATTTGGGTAAACAGTTAAATTATTAATACTTTTCCAAAAGTACCTCAAACTCTGAATAACTTCTGTGAAAAAAAGCCCAGAGTGATTTCTCTCTTACACTGAAATTGAAATTTGCCCAAAGGGGCTTCCTTTGCTTTTCTTATTTTAATGACTTTTACCCTCATTTAAATAGAGTTTTTCTATTTGAGAAATAACTATAAATGTGATTTGAATTAATTCCAGATATGCAGCTTGCAGAGATATTGCTTGACATTAGTTACTCTCCATTGCATTAGAATGATAAATTATAGGCCGCAGGACACTTAATGTTTGGAACATCTAAATCCTTAAAATGTTGAAATGGTGCAGGGTACTATCTGGGCTGAGGCAGAAGTGAACTGGCATTATAGGTGTACATATGATATGTCAGGGTACATTGAGATTTGGCGATAACGAGAGGAGAAGAAGTGTTGACGGTGAAGTTTATTTAATTACAGCGGCAAGCATTGAAAATATGGAATTTTGACTGCAGACAGAAATAATAGTAAAATATAATGATCATTACATTCATCGTTTTGAAAGAATGACGAGAAAAGCATAGGATCTGTGGTCTTGAACATTCCTGATTAGATAGAGCCAAGTCTCATTCTATCAGTACAGGAGGAAGGAATATACCCCAGCTTGGCACCTACTATGCACTCAGTATGAATTGCATAGTTACAGAAACATAATTGCAGATAAAATGCTCAAAGAAAACTTGCAAGAAAAGGCCATAACAAAAATAATACACAGCTAAAGGCAAAAGAACAGTTTAGGAGGTACCAAATAGGAATTAAATACAATTACATTACCTAGTTTGACAGCTGTGTTCACCCCCCAGCATATAGTTTGATGACTTTTCCAAGAGTAATCTTACCTATTGAAGAAGTTCAACTTTGGCCGTTTTAATATTTCTTATTAAAGCAGTCCACCCTCAGGGGCAAATAGTTTTTTAACCCCACAGTTATTGTCAGAAATCCTGTACAAAGTTGAGCGCAATACTGTTACAATGACAAATAACACAGAAAAACAACCATGATATTGGCATTGTTGTAAAATGCAAGGGTATACATTCGAGGAGGAGCAGTCTCTCTGGACTCTTCATGGTAGCAGAGCAGTTATTCACTGATTTATTGATGAGGGGCAGGTCGTTTCTATGAGAAAAATATTTGAGTTATGGTCTGAATTTCAGCGATGGGGCTTTATCACTAGAGTTCTAGGGGGAGAGGATTGGTACTGGACCCACGGAAATGAAATGGGGTGCTACAAGCATAATATGAAGTCAATAGGTGTTTGTTTCCTGATAATACTGAGATGTTATGATTGAGGAATATGTATAATGAGGTTATTAAGCAATAAATACTCTTTATAGGGATAGCGAAACGCTATATAGATTTGTTTGCAAAAGGAAGCTAAAAAAAAAAAAAGTTGATTTGCAAAGCAATGGGGCTGCAAAAATAAAGGACAAAAAAAAAAAAAGCTTGCGTCAGGGAAATTTTTAGTCAATCAACTGTAAACTTTAGTGCTCTCAGAGCTCCCAAATGTAACATGTTATCGTGAACTCATAAGCATATCGGTTATATGTATCTTCATGAATTAAACTGTGGTACAGTTCAGGAACCACTCGCGAGAGACAGAAATCCAAAAAACGCATGCTTTTAATGGAGTCCGAGTCAAAACCAAAAAAAAAGAAGAAAAAAAGGAAACCCCCAGGAATTGCCAAGCCGCAATACGAAATCCAAAAACAGTGTCGACTAGACAGGGGTCAGAACCAGTAAGACAGATGAGCAGAGGTACAAAAACGATTGGCAAAAAGTTGTAGTCGATGAACAAAGCCAAGGGTCATACACAGGGCATCCAAACACAGAAATCGTGGTCATACAAAAATGGGTCGAAATCCAGAAAGACAAAAACAATACAAAAAGGGCAATGGCAAAAATCGAAGTCAGACAAACCAGTAGAAGAGAAACAATACTCATTGGCATACAAGGTGCTCTGCACAAAGAAATATTGATCAACATTCTGACAAGAGCTGTGAGTGAAAAGACTGCTTATATACACACAGGGAAGGTCACATGCTAAACAGGAATCAGGTGTAGGGAATCAGACTAATTACAATGGGAAAATCACATGAGGGAAGCCCTAACCATGAAAATTGGCGAAAGACAAGACACGATCGAGAATCACACAAACAGCCTCTGACATTTAAACAGCTCCGATCCAGGAGTTCTACTTGCACAGATAGTGAGTGCAGGAAAGTAATTAAGCACGTGGGAGTGATCTCGCTGAAACTCAGGAGAGGACAGGGAGAGCTGAGCAAGAGGTGGAGATTAGAACAGGGTGATTGCGGAAAGGGAATTAGTCTAAATTAGTAGCAATGCAACTTTACAGATTTAACTAGAGTACTCGTTAGTAATCTATATACATGGATTCGTTGTGTTAGTAGACTATGATACAAAATACAAATGTTAGTCTTGTTAGTAATCAGAACAGAAAGGCGAAGGAAGTAAACGAGAATCGACGGAATATTTTAAACACCTGAATTCATTTAAATCATCCAAAGTCAGTTAGCACCCAGACAGGGAAGACTGACTGAACCAACTAGATCACAAGACAGGGGAGACGAGTGCAATGGGGCTGAGAAATGGAATGAACTAAAAACCTGAGTATTACAATAACCAAAAGGAATAAATAAAAAACAAAATCATGAACACAGAACGTGAATATAAACATGACAACAAGGCAGAATCACAACAGAAACACTTGTACATTGTAAAGCAAACGACAATGTTGTATTCCATTAATAATAATAAAAATAATTACCTGAAAATTTCCCAGCTCAGGCTTCACCTATGAAGTGGGCTCATTGATTAAAGTTGACCCTGACTGCAGTATTTATCCTCATGGCGCTACGACATCCTCTTCATGTGCTTGTGCACATCTGGTCCTGGCACAGGATTCTTTGAGTCGCTGCAATGAGAATCCTGCCTGTTCTCCGCAATTCAGGTTGGCAATGTGATGGCTTAATTTATAAAATTCACGCAGAAGCAACAACTTCTCAGCACAACATAGAAAAATTGTTCAGTTACTTTAACTCTTACAAAGTGAAATTCAACCTTGCAGGGTGTATTTGACTCCACTTTTGCAGAGTTAATCGAACTCATAACATTTTGCTGTGTATACTGCATGTTTAAATATCAGTCACATGGCTCAAGGTCATATCAGATAAACACGAGTTGGTTTTTGAATATATGCAATTCAGCGGTATGCTTATGACCATTTGAATTCAGTAGGGGATCATTAAAATATCCTATGTTTGCTAGCTGTGTTAAAAATGCTTGAGATTCGAGTGGGCTGAGTTCTGTGACGGACAGCCGGTCAATAATGCCCTGGAGATAAACTGGAGGGTGCAACTGAAACCAGTGCACGCTCATCTGACTGAATTCACTTCTAAACCTGTCAGCCACGATCCTTTTCAGTTGAGCTGAAATGTTAGTTTTTCATCCTGCAATGAAACCATGGGCTGGCATCATCGCTGTACTTTGAAGGAAGATCTAAACTGGTACAGCCAGCCAATACTGTTCAGCCTGAGGTAGCGCCTAAAGACTGCACATTCTGCTTATGTATAGAAAACACATGCAGACTCACCGTTGTTCGGATGAGTTACTTGGAATAATAGCTGCGAGAGTATTGTGCTGAAAAATCCCCTCATTTATAGGTGAAGCTATGGCTCTGAAAAAGAACGTATAGAGCTTCTTTATAAATTCTGCAAATACCGCTGCTTTCCCTGGAGTTCTTTGAAGCCGCACTTATTGTTCAAATCGATCAGGTTTCATGTTTCATGTTACTGTTGCTAGTGTTACCGCTTTGGTCCAGTCGACTGTTTTGGCTAAAAGTGGGAAAAGAGACTCTTAGAAATGCATGCAGTGTAGTGATATAGAGGTGGAATGGTGGCATTTTGGAGCCCTACTGCCTCACAAAAAGACAGTAGTGGGTCTGAGTTTGGTCCTGACGCCTTTCTATATGGAATTTGCGTGATCTCAACATGATCCTTCAGGTTTCCTCCCTCAGCTGTAACAAATGGGTGTCAGACCATTACAGACCATACAGATCTAATTACAGACCATACATTTTCATTTGCATGAGTGAGTGAGTGAATGGTGCGTGATCCCAGCGATTAGCCAAACTTTCCAGTGGGTGCTTCTGCCTGTCACCCATTGTACTAGGTGTGGCTGCAGCCTGAACAGGATATAAAAGGGTCATATACTGTATGGATATGAATTACTGTTTCTCCTCTCTCAACTTCATCAACACTAATGGCTGATCTGCCAACCGTTACATAAGTTCATCCTCAGCAGATGTGCAGTGAGTGTCTCTTTGGGAGCACAGAAGTAAACACACTGTATGCAGCACCACCACACTGCAGCCTGCTGTATCATCTCCTGCATGCCTGAACCAGGAGAAGAGTGTAACATTCTGAGCCAGCAACACTAACTCTCTTCTGTCTGTTCAGAGACAGGCTGCAATGCAGCTCTTCATTTCTGCATCCATTCAAATGATAAACTGCTCTAGTCCATGATGAAAGATGTTTTTCTTTTTTAAGCAACGCCCTCATGAGGATGATTTAACAAGGAATAATTTCATTCGGAAATCAGTAGGGCCCGGCACAACTTACCCCATCCCAAGGGACGTTTTAAACGATTTTTTGTTGGACCATTAAATGCCTTTCCCAAAAATTTTGTGTAAATTGATCAAACTCTTTTTGCACTTAACTGCTGACAGACAAACAAGCAGACAAACAAAACCAGACCTCTTTCCCTCAGACAAGGTAGTTCAACGTAATTAATAAGCAACGACTAACTGGTTTTAGAGGCAATCCCCTGTTTGATAGCTAGATCTTTTTCTTTTTTGCAAAATAAGTCAGCTGGAGGGTCTCTCGCCTCTCGCATTCACGCCCATAAAGCCTCAGCTCAGCCACGGGCGTACTTTCACGCCGAAGCCAGAGTCTATCCATGCATGTAATTCACAGATGGACGAAGAGCCGGTGAATGCGCTGCGGAGGAGAAAGTCAAGCTTACATATTAGCAAGCCTAGCGCTCTCAGCTCTGACCGAGCCTGCAGTGGGCTTCGAGGGTGCGGCCAAGTGTTTCGTGCAGGCGATCCAGAGCACCTCAATCTAGCTCACATTTAGAATTTATTTTAGTTGCATGGCAGTCTCTGGGGACGGCTGTAAAACTGAGAACAGCGCGTGCATGAGTGTGAATGCATCTAGCGTCAGGCTAACCCGTCTCAGTCAAGAGCATGGAATGGCTGTCAGATGGAGTAACATACACATCCATCATGAATTACAGCAAAGGAAAAGATGTAATGAAAAGAAACCAATAGAAATATTCATCCTGAACCAATCGCTGATCTGTTCCTTTATCCGTTCACCTCAGTGCAGCGCTCTTTTGCACTGTGACCTCCAAGAGAATTGTGATAAAAACAGAAAATTATATTTGCTATTTGAGATGAGCGCTTGTTTTGCGCGCTAGAGAAGTAATCTGTATTTACGATATCCCCTGCTGCAGTTTGTTTCACGTTTCAAACCTTTGCTAGGGCACTGGTCTACGGGGTGGTTAAATGAACAGCAGCTCTGTTCTGTGGGCCTGTTTTATTAAAAACAAGTGCAGATTCTTTTTGCACACATACATTAATTTGTGCAAAGCTATTAACATGACCAATAAGTTTTTTATTGGTTTTTATAAGTGCTAAATATTTTTTACAAGTGTTGAAGGTCTTTGTAAATTAGACCCTCTGTGGTTATTGCAGATACACCGTGCCTTCCCGCCCACTGTTTTTGGTGAGCTATTCTGCGCTCATACCTTAGAAATTGACTGAACTATCAATGGTAGTAAATACAGTTTGATCAATAGCCTTCTATCAACGCTGTTATGGCGATGAAGTGGTTTATTTATTTATTTTTTTTGTCTCACTATTTTAATAGCTAGGTTGAGTATCATTGCTCATTGAAGTTAAGTGGATACCATTATGATCTCTCACATGACAAGTTATTCAGGATAAGAGCAACTGCAAAATTTATGTCATGTAATAATAAAAGAGCTGTATCATTGTATTACCCCTCGGAGTACAAACACCATTGTACAGTGATAAGAAAGTTTCAAACTTATAAAGTTTTGCAGAAATCCAGTGCTATTCCATTTGCTGTAGTCATACTTTAAATCTGACTGGCAAGGTGCAAAGCAAGGACACTTCATCCCCCTTTCAACACTGTAGTTCCACTTTTACACTGGTAACCAGCCCTGTTGTACCAAATAAACCATCGTCTGGGTTTTCAGTCCAAATGAAAGAAAATGCACCTCATTCAACAAAGGTCTCAGAACGGATTTGTTCCATCAGTAGAATCAGTGATGCCAGAATTGGACTTGAAATGAATAACAGGGTTGATTGCCGTCCTGCTTCAACACTGTTATAAATTGACTGAATTTAACAGTTAAATTAATGCATTGTTTCCTTGTTATTTTCACTAGAAGTAGAGTTCTGCACACATTTAACTGTAATAAAAAGGTGCCAGTTAAAGTTACTGACAAAAAAGATGCCAATTTATAACAGTGAAGATGTTTTGCAATGAATCATAGTTAGTGTGGCTCAGAGCTTTGCACAATATCACTGTAAACCCAGATAGTGTGGTGCACTCAGTTGTTTTGTGGAAACTAATGACCTCAAAAAAATGTGTGAACCAACTTCGTGATCCTGTGTGCACACACCTGAAAACATAGTAAGAATAACTTTTACCATCTGTCCTTTTAGTACCATCCACACAATGCAATTAAGTTGGCTCACATATTTATTTATTAATGTATTTTGAGGTAATAAGTTTCCACAATTATAGGACCTCAAGGTACCTGTGTGAACCTTTTTAGGGTCTAAAAGGTACTTTTATGATAACCAAGGCTTGTCACTGGGGCAGTACCCTCAAAGGTACTGCTGTTGTACCTTAGAATTTGGTTTTTATTTATTTTGGAACGTAAAAGTACCTTTTAGACCCTAAAAAGGTTCACACAGGTATCTTGAGGTCCTATAATTAGCCCTAAAGGGTACATAATACCTTGGGGAACAGAAATGGTACCCCTATTTCTGAGAGTGTACCCTATCTGGGTTTACAATATGGTTCTGAAATGCATACACCTACAGACCCGTACAACACTTCTTACGTTGGTTTAAATAGGAGAAATTTTGGGAGTTATGCAGTATGATGTTATTTCAGGGCAGCAGTCAAATAGAGAGCTCCCATTGGAGCACCTTCATCCATGATGAAATAAGGTTCTCCATCAGCAATGGGGTCAACGCAGCAACTATGGCCACGCAACTAACAATCTTTCACATCAATACTCCACAGCTGCATGATTAATGAGACCTACCCTCTTCAATAATGTAATCATAGAAGTTAAGCAGCACCATATGAGATAGAATAGCAAAAATCCTTTTACTCAGCAACAATCGGTAGAAGAGAGAGAAAAAAACAAACATATTTCCATTTTTTATTTCAATCCCCTGTAAAAATTTCAAATTACACAGGCTTAATTTTTTTTTTTTTTAATGAATGATAGCGTCATGAAAGTCCATCTGATAGAGAAAAGCTAATGTTGAGCCTCCTCTATATTCACCCTCTGCTCTGATTGACCTCGGGGAAGGCTGCAACACAGCGGGTGTTCTGTCCGAGCCTCAGACATGCCGAGGAAAGAGCCGGTTCACTATCAGAGTCACAGCAGACATTATTATCAATAACCACCAGTGCTGCCATGCGCAAATTCGCTCACTCAGTTGGGCAGCCCTGAAAGTTGGAGAAAAAAATCTAAGGCATGGAGGTTTTTTCTTTTTTTTTTAGGGGGGATGGATGATCAGGAGGCAGTGGGGAGAACTTCAAAAATATTACGCATAGCACATACACTGGTGGATGTCCTGAACAGCTAATCACCTGGTAATATTAAAGGGCCACCAGCTGGGCTCCCGCAGTTCGGTCACAAAAGCTCATTTTTATGTGGGTCTTGGTAAACTATCTCTATCCTCAGCTGGAAGGGGATACATTGTAATCCAAGTGAATCTCAGCCATTTTCCTGGCCATCTGCGCTAATTTCACTAACAGTTAGAAAGTTTAGCTACTTTCAGCTACTTTTACTCTTAGAAAGTGTTTTCTCAGTCAGGCATTTCGGACTTCAAAATATGGCATTGGTAAAGCCAACCAATGTTTTCTCCCGAACACCATATGGATGGGCAAAGAAATGTGCACAATTTGGCAAAACCTAAAGAAGACTTGCCTTTCTGTCACTGATTCGGTGTTTTTGAGCAATTTGCTCTCAGTTGAGCTTTGGTGACATGACAGGCAAGAGAAATCTACATTTTGGCCCAAATGCGCATGCTCAGCACATTTTCTAACTGACCAGCGGTTGTTCCTAGCCCGCATGCCCAGCTGGTTACACAGCTCCTTTTATACAGAGAGCGATAAAGCCAACTGACTTAATTTCACTACTCCCTGATGTAAAGTGCAACTAATGTACTCAATTTGTTTACATGCATAGTTGAGTGTATGACTGCTGATAACTCCCAATAAGTGGATCTGTCAGTGCGTCTTCACCACGCTTTGAAACATGATGTGATATGCAGGAGAAGCCTGTCAGTGAACAGCTTTGTGTACACCACTGTGCAGTGCTTGACCTAGTTATTCTTTCTCTAGTTCAGCCAACCATGAATCACCCCAAACTATAGTGAGCCTGCAGGGAAAAGAGGAGGCGATGAACACAATATGCTAACCAGCACCCACATTCTCACGCTGCTCCCCGACTGAGACTGTAGGATGTGTCAAATAAACACTTGCGCATAATACCGGTAAGTTTATGTTTCAGAAAAGAAGAAGAAACATACCGAGCAGTTAACTTACAGTAGGCCTGTCTCAATTCAAGTCTTTGTCAGTGACACAAGGATTTGAAAGGAAAAAAATCTGTCTGATACTCCCTTGAAAGCCTGCCACTGTGTAGTGGAACAGTTTTGAATATGAATACACACACAGAAAATGAAGGTAAATAAAAAGAACAAATCAAAAAACTAACTCCCCAAGTGCAGGTTTATTTTCAGCTGTCAGCCATCTCAAAAATAAATAAATACATAAATAAATTCAATACAAAGGGCTGTTAAAGACTTTTGGCAGTAGTTCTGAATTGTGCATGAGATTGTACACATTGAGGAGTGGAGCTTAAGTACTATTCTGCTCTGTATAGTGATTGCAGTGTTTGAATGTGTGTGCTGAACTACAGGGTCGGCAGGTAGTTCCTCTGTGAGCCATAATTGTTGGTCGCAAATGACTTAAAAGATGAAATATGGAGCTGAAAATGAGGCACATCGCTTCCTGTCATCATGATTCATCTCGCTTCAGGACAACACTATCATAACAGCATTTGCTGCAAGCCTGTCAAAAGCTGTGTTAACACAGTGTTGGCCAAAATATTCCCCCGTTTATATTTTGTGTTGTCAATTTTTTATCATCAAATCTTTGTTTGACGACCTTAATTTTATCAAAGGTGTTAATAAAGACTGAGAATGACATGCCACTTGTGCTTCAAGGAACTGCACTAGAGTATTCACATAGTTATCAGTTTCCTTCTGTTTTTAGTTTTATTTGCGAACAGCGATATCCGCTTTTGGTTAAAATTTTCTGTGAAAATCCAAGATGGTTTTTATTATAATAAAGATAATTATTCTAGAGTTGGATTAAATGTACTACACATACATTAGTACTCAATGTGAAACAAACTCAAAAAGCTTGAGGAGTCAGCACTTGAAGGAAGTAGCACTTCTCTTGAAGGGCCTCCCTTAGCGTCAACAAAAGCAGTAGTATCTCATTCATGTCACATGACATTCATTAGATGCTATGAGCACCTTGCTGGCACAGAGAACCACCTCTCACCTCTAATCATAGACTGCAACACACAGATAATGATAACAGCTGCATTGATTGTAGGTGTCCCTCTTGAACCAAAAAACAACAGTCTCAGGAACTGCAGTTTCAGAATTGGCTCCCGCCAGAATACGTCTGAGTCTTTTGCTATTTTTTTTAATGACCCAATTTTGACTCTGTACCTCAAGTCTACCATTCTATCAGGTAGCGAATGGATATGCTTTCAGGCTGGCCGGGTGAATCACCACTCCTGCTGCTGTGAGAGTGGCTTGATAAACAAACACCCCTCACCACTCAATGCTTGACAGCTCTTGCTCCTTTTGGCACCCAAAAATTCTGGGCTGTGCTCACACACTCATTAATATTGATCAGTACATGCCTCAAGCCCAATCAGCCTACAGCAAACACAAGCTGCACAGAGGATATGTATTAGTTACAGATGTACTAAAAATGGAATAGAATTCTGCTGAGTAATTCCATGTCAAATCACCTAGGACTGACACCCACCATTTCAAATGTTGCTGAAACTCAATTGAATGGTGTGCACTGATGAAAAAGTATTATTCTTTCTGTGGTTTCATAGATAATACTTAATGCATGTCTGCTATTTTGACAGCTTTTTTTTTTTTTTTTAATTGTAATAATTTTAAAATTGAAGACCGGTGTGCAAAAAGTACTTAAATCACATTTAAATCACAAAATGAGCTGACAAAAGCCACAAAGGCCAGAGCTTCTCATACCAAAGATTTCTCAGAGGAAGCGCTCAAGCCCTGTTTATTCGTGTGTTGCAATTGTCAAATTCTCAAAACTTTGGAGCAGGAAATATCCAAGTCCATAAAAGTTCATGACAATCCAATCTAAATTCTAGAATGTGTCACGTGACCAACTGTGAAAATGGCAACCATGGAAGCTGAAAAGTTGGCTTCATCTGTTGAAAATACTCAAGTCCAGCCACTTCCAGGTGAAAAATATTGAAGTCCAGGTATTTAGCAAAAAAAGTACTCAAGTGTCAAAACTGATTTTCTTATTAACTTCATGTTACATGAGTTTTTTTTTTTCACAAAAAAGGGTTTTGTCAGCTCTCAATAGCTCTTGGAAACAGCAATGAGCTCCACAGTATGCTACCATTAAAAAAATTATCTGCACCATGTTTTGAAAACTTTGACCCCCAAAATCTCAAAATCTGTTATTCTATGACTTAAGTACGTCTTGCACACTTCTTCAATAATGACTCTGATTTGTAGGAGCTTTGGCAGTATTACTGATTAAGGAACAACAACTAAATAGCCCTTATTAAGCCAATGAACCCCACAATTTGCAAATTTAACTGGAATAACTACAATACAACCGCATTATGTCAGACAAGATATGTGGAGCTGAACATTTCAAATTAATTTCTGCATTCTTGATCGATTGTGCTTGTTGACGATTGTGATGGGTATTTTTTTCTGTCAGGAGACTCAAATATCCAAATTTATCACATTATTATGACCATGACCATTGCAGCACCTGCATGGTCTATTGGGGACATCTAGTGGACTATGCTGGTGCTGCAGTGATAATGGTCATGATGCAAAATGTGATGAATTTGGAGATTCAACTCTCCCGACAGAAAAAAAAAAAAAAAAACAGCACAATTTTCTGTGAAAACAGTCTATCAAGAATCTATTAAGTGTGCAGACATTCATTTGAGATGTTTCTCTCCAAATGACTTTTCGCACATAGCAAAATTATATTATACACAGTCCAGTTAAATATTCAAATTTTTGGGTTCACAGGCTTAATAAAGGGTGTTTGGTTGTTGTTTTGGATTTCTTATCCCTTAATCTGTAATACTGCCAAAACTAGTCCAAATCAGAGTCATAACTTTAAAGTTATTCGAAATAATAATAAATTAAAAAAAAAACAGGACTCTTTTTAAACATTTTCACTGTCATTTTGCCCCTTTGTCTCCTTAGTTCAATGAGTTGGTTTAATTAGCAATCTATAACTTGCAGTCACATAGCTGGTTTGTCATCACCGTCATATTGACGCCCAGTGCCTGACTCTGATATTGTACGAATTGACTGGGATGAGTGCTTTGAGTGTGATTCAGAGGAATTCAGCTTGCATTTATTACCATGTCAAACTGAGTGATCATTGAAAATGCCTGTGATGTATTGTGATTTTGGGTGCAACAATCAATTTGGAGTCGATGGGGTAATTTTTCACCATTTACCTATTGATAAGGACTGGTGCAACCGGTGGCTAGCAAGCACCATGAGAGATAAGTGGATACATCTGTGGCGTGCTCACTTTGGCTGGATTTACACTGCGGGTTAAATGCGACACGAATGTGACACGAATCAGACCTTTTGCTCAAATGCGGCCAATATCCAATCTGTCACATGGCTGTGTAAGCAGAAAAAAAAAAAAAAAACCACATTGACTCCGCCCTCGATCGGATCCATCAGATCGAATCCTGGCCTCATTCAAATGTGGTTTTTGTTCGGAAATGTATCTGATGTGTTTTGGATATGTGCCAATGGGCTCTTTGTGTAAATGCATATCAACATGCAGATTGGATATTTTGTAAAAAAAAAAGAAAAAAAAAGCCCCAGACTAGGGCGGAGTCTGTCTGCGCATTTGCAATAATGCAGGTGATAGGTGTAAAGCTGCTTTCACACCAGACGCAAGACTAATTTTTCGCGCAACAGATTACATTCAAAGTCAATGCAAAGACGAATACACGCAAAACGCGTATATTCACATCTTTGCATTTACTTTGAATGTCTTGAGGATTATATTTCAATATTTATCATCAAATTCATCAATAAATCAGTAACTAAATTAATTTGTTTTGCGTCCAGTGTGAAAGCGGCTTAAAAGGTGTCAACGGGAGAATCAAATGTAGGTTACCCTGTGAAATGTTGCAAGCTTGCTTCATGTTTTGGTCATTTCTATGACTGTAAGGCCTTTAACAATTTGCTTTTATTTTCGATAGCCTTCTCCACTGTGCGCATGTGGATTGCCCAAAACAATGGCCAGGTAGTGAGTGGTGTAAACAAACGGAATCGAAACAAAACAGATATCATTGTAGAACCTGAAATTTTCATTTTGCTTGATTTTACTCAAAACATATGCCAAAAATCATATTGTTGGAACACATGCCCATTATGCATGTAAAATCTGAATGTTTGGTTGATCTGGTGCAGCTCAAAAAGTCAGCAGTAAAGTTTTATAACCCTAGAATGGTCTTATTGCCTGCCTGCGAGAGTGGCATCCTTTGTTCCCCACGGCGGGGGGTGAGAGCCATCAAGTCTAGCAGGCCCAGCATCTCTGGAACTCAAATTCACTGGTTTCATTGAAGTTAAAGCGCAGCTACTTCAATTGGCTTAAAACAACTTAAACTTCTATCAAATTCATAATATATTTCTATTCAATATCCTAAAAGGAACCTCTCATATATTTATCACACTATTGGGCTATAATATTCCATTTTAAGGCTTTTCCATGACAACTGCATCATTTTAGCACACATTCCTATCATGTTTGGTCTCTTTATTCTCGGGGGAGTCCAAGGAGTTGAATGGAACATGTTTCATTTCCCTTGGAATTATGGTTCATTTGTAAGATTCATTCAAGCAACTACCCTAGTCTCCCTGTGCAAATTCTTATCACCTAGGCCAGTAAAACTCTGATTCGGCCAACCTTCCCTCTACCTTGTTCGGAGGTGTGGTTTGGATCCTTTAAAGGTATGAGATCCTGAGGGGGGTGGCTCTTCTTTTTCTGTCTCTTCTTGGGGTAAGTCACCTGTTGCCTTGCTCTGCGGAGCGGGGGAATATTTGAGTTCTCCCCGACCACGTGGAGCGACTTATAGCTCCACGTGGTCATTCATCTTTTCCAGGTATGAAAATACTCTAAATTCTTCTAAATTATATGTAACGGTAATTGGCTTATCATTGATTTGTTTGATTCAAGTTGTGCCTACCTGATGAATTAAATTATTGTTGTTCCTTTTCTAGCTTGCGTGGTCTCCTGTCTTTTAATCTTTTTATTCTTCTTAGCCCCGTCTCGGCGAATACCTAGGGGAATAGTTTAGCCCCACTGAGGAACGACTGGCCAGCGGCGCGGTGTGGGAATCGGTTGGTTAAGTTGATTTAGGCAGCCAGGATCTACCAATATACGGATTCATAGCCCAAGTGTGGAGTGAATCTGGGTTCACTGTAATTCAAGCCAAAAGATGCTGTTGCAGTGCTGGTTGACTTCAACCTCTAACCTAACCAACGAACCTAGGATTCGAACATGGTGTTAATGCCCAGGAACATTAATGTAGCGGCGGTGGTTGTCTGTTTGGAATTCAAGGTATAGTCACGTCATGTTTGTCCTGAGAGTTTAAGTTACTGTTATCACTGTTTCGGGATTCACGCAGGTGTTCCCTAAATTATCAATTCTAATTCTAATTTGGAGTCAGATTTCTAACGAGATTATTGCTAAATTTTGTATTCTAACTGTTATATGGAGTCAGATAGATCGTAACCATTGCGCTTTCATGCCCCGTCCTCGGACGGTGAATAATATCCATTATATTGTGATTCACACCAGCCAGAAGAATGCTCTAATTAAAGTTAGACTAAGAGAACACGTGAGGCCTTCAACCCGGGCAATATCCACCTTTTGGTCATTGTCTTGTTGGGGTTTTACATCATTCAGGCTCACAGCAAGATGTAAACACACAGTTGAACAAATCGGATATGGGCCTCAAAATCCGATCCGGGCAACAAGACTTGCAGTGTAAATCCAGCCTTTGTCTAAGGTAAGCATGTAACAGAGAGAATACAGCTAAAATGACCTTGATAGATACAAGACCTTATATAGTGAACCGGTATACTCTGTAGCTCTCAACTTTCATCGACCTCATTCTGTTTTGTTACCGCTGCTGTGATGTGACATTTCCTTTAGCGCAGAGCTAGCATATCACTGCTTAAACCAGTGATTACATTTAAGTCACCATACACTTACCAGCTAATGTTTCAATTATCCTTTTAACTTGCAATCTACTTATTTAAGTCTTGAGAAAAGAAGATCCCTTGCACAGCTCCTGTTGCGCATCACTGTGCATGGCATCTTCTTTTTTTCAGAATTGAAAAAAAAAGCAAGTTACAAGGACAATTGTTGGCTGGCAAATGTGTGATGGCTAATTTAAATATAATTACTGGGTTAAGCTGTGACGTGCTAGCTCTATGCACAGGGAGATGTCACATCACAGAAGTGGCAAGTAGCTAACAATACAAAACAAGACTGGTGAGAGTTGACAGCCACAGAAACAGTACGACAAAAATAGTTGGGCATATAATGGTATCTATCAAGGTAATTATAACAAACTCTCTAGGGTTACATGCTTTTCTTGGGACAAAGTGAACACCGCAAAGATGCTAATGCTCAGTCAGCACCCACTCGCCTCTCCTGGTGGCAGTTAATCTCCAGTCCATATTGGAGGGCAAATCATGAAACTTTACCCCTTCCACTCCAACTTGATTGTTGCAAACAACAGCACAACACATCTGGGGCATTTTAAGTGATTTCCCAGTTTGACACAGTTACAAATGCAATAGGTTTGAATCTGGGAAGTCCTTCTTTTTCAATCCAATCAAATTTGACCAACATGGTCAAAGCTTGTTGGTAAATTGGATCAGGTGCCCTATACATTTTACCCTCCTCTGCTCATTTTCAGCCTTATCTCTTTCATTCTCTTTGATCATCAGAGCAGACTAGCATGTTCCAGGAAAGGCCAGGTCTCCACTGTTTTCTGCAAGGAAACTGCATTCCAGACTTAGGGGATAAGTTGTAGCTGGAACTGTAACAAACAAAAATATACCCTCATACCAGTGCAATACTCACAAAGAATGAAAATGACTGTGATCAAAGTCATTATTTGATTTCAGACAAGTAAATGCGTTGCACTTTGTAGAGAAAAAAGCACATGAACAATTAATCAGTAAAGCTCTATCAGTATAGCCCATTCAACATAGAAAAAAGATGCCATTCCTCCAACAAACAAGCCCATGACAACCTTCATCTCATTTTAGAAAGCTTTCCATATTTTCACTCATGAAAATGAAATCATTAATGACATTACTCTATATGCTTAAAAAAATTGTTTTATGTCACAGCACTATCAAACTGTTTTTTTTTTTTGTGAATGTCAGGGCCTTGTTCAATCCTTCACATAACACCTGATCCCTTTGCTGTATCTATTTCTTTCTCCTACTGCGTACCAATCTATTACACAGCCAACTAGAGAGGCACTTCAGTAATGGGACTGGATATTGTCATTCCTCACTCCCATCTCTACAAGCACTTCATTGTGCTTAACATTACTGCCGAAAGAAACTGTGTGTCAGAATTCTGATTTCCTTTCAAATTCAAGAGCTTTTTTTACAAGATGCATCCATTTCTACCTTGTTATGTGTGCAAAAAAAAGATAAAAATGCTCGGCCCTAAGGAAAAAAAAAAAAAAAAAAAACACTTGGGCCTTGCAACAGACTGAACGACTGTAGCCACCTCAGCCGGCTTTGGCTGAAGTCAGTGTCATGATCCAGACCAGAAAGCAAGTGCGGAGTCAGAGTGCAATCCAACTGTAGGGTTTATTGATAGTAATAAGGTATTGACTGAGGGACGAAGCCCAAAGTAGTATGACACGGATAAATTCAGATTGAACACGCTTGAGTGCAAAAGGCGTGTCTGTGCCCAGTCATTGGTTTTCCAGATCAGCTGCCAGATGGAGTGCAATCTTTGTTAGACCAGAACTATCAGATGGCAGGACTGGGGACTTTTTGCAGGGACACATGTCCAATCCTGATGATCGCAATAGGCATGGGAGGGCAGAGGAGCAGACTGAAGGATGATTGATAGGATTGAGGTCCCAATCCTGGAGACTGAGAGTAAGGCTTGGGAGCTTGTTCCTTGTAATATAATTAGGAAGAGAACTTCGGTATTGATCATTAAAGATTTAAGAATAATTTCCGAAGATGATAAACAATAAGTGAAATTCTGCAACTTACACGCTCAAAGTAAGGAGTATGACAGCTGGGCAGGCACACAGGACTTAAACCAATCAAAAGAGACAACAGAAGTAAAAGACCCGCAAAGCAGCAGGTTGGGTAGAGACAGGAAATTGATTCACATGAGAATTGTGATACCCTATCCAATCATCTGGACAAAGATCCATTAACATTTGATTTCCTCATCTGCACTAGCATTTTGTTTTTATTCACTATACTTCCCCTTGACTGCTTTATTTGCTCAACGGGGGTGAGACAGTGGAGGGAAATAATGCAGATTCCATGATAGGTGGTGCATGTATCAAAACTGCGGTTATTCAGTTCCAGTCCCCAGGACTACAACGCCCACCTCCACCCCATGGCCTTCCTCACCTCTCAGTTATGGCTTTGCACCTATTTTTGGCTGTTAAGATAAAGGGGTCTGGCTGGTTGACCTATGGAGGACAGCCTCTGGCGAGGGCTGCATATACTTGCTCAACTCTCAGCCTCAGCCTGGAGAGCAAACCTTCAGCGCAGAGTGCGGCAAGTGAGCACTCAGCAATTATCCAGGAACCTGCTGCATTGCTGGGAAAAGATAAAGCATTATTGTGTTGCCAAGGCAGGCAGGGCAGGGTGGCGTGACGTGCTTTAAGAATCCTTTGTTAGTTCATGACAACGGCGCTGTTTTGTCTCCGCATCTTTGCTAATCTTATCTGTTTTGAGCAACATAACAACTGCCACGACAGATAATTTGTAACCCACAACAGAATGCAAATATGCACCACAAAGCCCTTGCTCAGAAAGCCCATCAACTACCCCACAGTAAGAGCCACAGTTTCTGCCAATATTTGCGCTTGCATCAGTGACTAGCCAAGCAATGAGACTCCATTGCACATGATTCCACTGATTTACCCTGCTTATATACTGCTAGACTTCCAATTTAAGAGTTCCGGGAAAGCAGATGCCTATTAAGTAGCAGTAACATATGGACACACAGTTGCACAGACATATGTTTTCACGTGTGCAAACATATAAATTGTCTTAATTGATGCTAGGTTGCATTTAAAGTAAATGCTCAGACTTTGCTTTGCGTTGACTTTGAATGCAATCTGTTGTGCAAGAAATTTGTTTCACGGCCAGCGTGAAAGCAGCTTCAGAGAAGTTCCACGATCAGCTACGAATGACCAATCTTGGCGTTCGTATCTGAGAGCACGAGAGCGGGAACTAAGCATAAGTGAAGACACACAAATAGACACAACATGGTGCTAAACAATAAAATACGCAGATGATCTGTGCATTATGTCCACTTAAAGATGAAGTGAGTAACTCTGATTATCTCGTAACAAGGAGACATATTGAGGGCTGACTGCAATAAATAGTTATGTCCAGGCGTAATATATTGGACAGAACTGTTCATTGCCGTCAGCCCTCGATATCAAGGTTTGTAAACAGACCTGTGGAAAGCAAACATTTGGTTCTAATTGTCGCCATATTGGATTTTGCAAGGAATACTAAGTCCTATTGCGACTTTAAAAAGGCTGTATTGTTATGGCCAGAAGACTAAGTTGGAGTATCTGTGAAGTGACAAGACTTGTGGGGTGCATTTGTTCCGCAGTGGTGAGTACCTACTCACAGTGTTCTAAGGAAAACAAGCCACAAACTGGTGACAGGGTGACAGGGTGTTGGGCTCCCAAGGCTCAGTGAGTGTGTGAGGGTGAACAATCCCCTGTGGTTTCAACCAAGGGGACAGTGACTGTAGCAAAAGTACAATGTGGCACATTGTACCCCAGATAGCAAAAAGTGATTGAATCAACATTGTGATATTCTCAGGCTGAAGACTGCAATCAACATTGATGTCAGATATTGAAAAAAACATTGAAAGTGCTCGCTATGTTCAATATGGAAATAACGTTGAATTTCCAATCAATTCTAACAATGAATCAACCTTAATTCCACTATGATATGATCAACATTGAAAGAATCTAGAATTGAATCAACATTGATTGAACTATATATATATATATATATATGCATTGCATTATACATTGAAACAATGTTATTATTAAAGGGCCATTTCAACACTTTTCAACCCTCCTCTATTTGTTTTTAATATGCCTCATTAACCCCTTTCTGCAGATGTAGACGCCGGCGTCCGTAAATTCCAAAATTTAATTCCTAAAATTCTGTAATTGAATTTCCAAATGTCTAGCTTTACTTGAATAATTTTCAAAAATCTCTGTGTCACAAATCCTTAGTTCTAAAGCTTAAATAGGCTCATGCACAACAGGAAAAATTGGCAAAATTTTGTATTCCGCACAAAGGGGTTAAAAAAGAATCACTTTATTACTCTATTTATGGTATAGTTCAACAAGGAGCATGCCAAAGTAGCCTAATGGTCAGTGATATCACTGCTATATGCCTGAATGGCAGTGATGTCACTCATAGACGAGTTTGGAGCGACCATCGCAGAACTTTAACACCAAATAGAGTAAAATGATTATTTTTTAAATAAGACATATTAAAAACATGCAGACGAAGGTTAAAATGCTGAAATGGTCCATTAAGTATGCTATACTGCAGTAGTTCTCAACCTTTTTATACAAAGACCCCACTTTACAGAGACATGTTTTGGGGGACCTCATACGTGATTATAATAATTTCATAGGTGAATATTCAAAAATGTGTTGTGAGCTTTTAGATTGACTATTTCCATTTTTTTTTAAGAAACCAAGGTTGAAAACAGCTGCTTTACTGCATGCTCTATTAACAAAAATAAATAAATAAATAAATGAACCAAACATTATTAATTTAGCTATATATTCAAGATTCAAAAGAAATTACACTTTTGCACTTCTTTTTTACATTTTAGTGCACACCTTTTCTCTTGATCTTTTAAGGTGTCCTGCCTGGGTTAGGTGGAGAAAGCGCTCCCCCATGCCTTTCTGATATACTAACTATGAACACCCCCCCCCCCCCCCCCCCCCCCCTTCAGCACCATTGAAACAATATCAATTCATTGTTGGGCATTTCAACATTGAAAAATCATCATCTATACTACATTGATTCAACAACAGTTTTTCAAACATTGAAATGGCAACTGTAATTAAACATTGAATCAATATAGATTTTTCAACCTCAGCCAAAAATAACCAATCTTACTAAAATCCAACATTGACTCTTTTGCTATCTGGGAACCCTGTCTACAGTCGAAAGACCCAACAATGGCCAAGTGAGAGTGGGAACTTGTCCTTTCCTTGAATGAATGGAAGAAAATTACATGGCCCAATGTGTCCCGTTTTCTTTTAAAACGCATATGCTGTTCAGGTATGTGTGCGCAATTTACCTGGAGGCATAAAGCCACTATGCAGTGTAGGAGGAAAACAAGCTGGTTGTGGGAGTGTGATGCCCTGGGAAAGAAAAATTTGCAGGGGCACTTAAGAGCTGGACATTCATGTGGGCGTCAGTTTGATAGATCTGTATTTGCAGCATGCGGAGGATTAACGGCATATTAGGCAGGTGGTCGTAATGATTTTCATCATCATTCATATTTATTACCTTTATGTGCATTTATATTTTAACTCTATAATGCCCAGACAAACATCATTATAGGATAAATATGACCCAGTGATATTTTTGAAGTGTTGAAGGGTAGTATTCAGATCCACTGTTATTTTTTTTGGTAAAGTGACCTTGACAGGTGAGCAGAACTTCTTCTAATTCCAGGAGTATAATATCTGACACAGCCAAAAATCAGCACCCCTCCAGAACTCAGCACTCGAAATTTCAAAATATTTATATGGTCTCTACTGTCTATAGCTGTCCCTTAACATGTATAAGAATACGTTTTTGTGTAATACTTACCTTGGAATGCCGAACTTCACTGTCAAAGTCCAAGGAAATTCATGAATTCCTATTCACATGGGAGTTTCTACCTTGAAGTGAATGACTAGGGGAGAGACTCCTGTAATCTCACTTCTTCCTTCCAGGTGGCAGCTCTGTGTATCAGATATGGTACAGTGAGCACTCGTGGTTGTGTTGCATCTTACCAATTTGCCATGGTCTTTCAAATTTGGTATATCATATATGATACACAAGGCATTATATGGTTTAATGTTTATCCTGTGCGATAAACTGCATTATGCTTCAAAAATTTCCACATTTTGTCCAGGAAGTATATTTCATACATTAACAAATGCTTGCAATATTTGTAGATATGAAACTAACTTGAATTAATATTTTTCTCTTAAGGGCCTAAATGTGATATTTAACTATACACATATTCAATCACAAGATAAATTTTTCAACAAATTTATTCTCCAATAATTTTTTTTTTCAACAAAGCTATACATAGTTATTGAACGTTGAATCTTTGGTTCCAAAATCATCTGCTTATTTCCAAGCAAAATATTTAGCCACATGTAAATCATTGTTTTCAGTGTTTTGAGTCCAATGTATTAATCCTCATCTTTGGCTTATGGAAATGGAGTTGTGGGAAGGACAAATACATGGTCAGCCAGCTCCCCTTCAGTCAGATAGGCATGCACATATCCCAGGGGGTGGGAGTAATGCCCCAATGCCCTCACCCCCTCTGATCCAGTGAACCCATCTGTTTCCAACTGATATCAGGGATCTTCTAGGAAGCAGCTGGCCAACATGTTGTTCACACATCTAATGCGTTTCTTTACGCACAGCTGCCATTTTCCCATCTCAATCGTCTGGCATCTATTCGGTTTTTATGATGCCCTTGAATCTATTTGCCTCACCTCCCACTGGTATCAAATGGTGCCTCCATGACTGAAGCACTCAACTATAAAATAAAAGCAACAAGACCAACAATAAACTGAGCTGCTGTTTTTGCTCGATTGTGATGAGAAATCTATGTTCAAATTATCGGAGCGCACACATGGTGTTCCAGTGGGAGAGAAAAAAAACAAACAGAACAGAAATTTACCACTTTAGCTAATGGCTGAATTTTACTGAAGATACTTCCAAATAAATTCTACCCAAGTCCTCCAATAAAATCACTTTGAATCCTGTGGCGTAACATTTCTCCAGATATCCGTTTGAAATGAACGAATTCATGATTGACACTTTATTGACAATGAAAGCAAATAAAGAGTATTCCACTGAGTCATTCATTTATATAAAATGACCACGCTGGGAAAACATTGGTTGCTGTGATTAAACTGCAAAACCTTATCTGTCTGTATGTCTTCATGTGTCAATTGTGAGGTATCAGATTAATCTGTTGCTGCAGAAGAGCAAATTTTAAACAATTTAAAACCTTGTGTTTTAATTGTATCTCTCACACAAGCTTTTTATTGAGTTTTGAAAAACAACAAGAATAAATCAGTTGGGTCCCATCAGGTAGTTAATTGGGAACATTCAGCTTTTGTATTTTTCGCAGTACTAGGAAGGATCCAACATAATCCTTCTGAGACAAATCAGCCACTATTTCATTAATTATCCTTGACATGAGGAGGCCTTGGCACATGCCGCTTTGCTGCTTAACCTCCCACTCCCTGTACTAGGGTTCTGAAGGGGAAAGTGATATATCACAGCTTGCTAAGTAAACAATGTCAACTGCTTCCAGCGAACATGACATCTAAAACATTTCCATGGGCAATGTCCGACAGACCCCTAACATGCAAACTGGGCTCAGACGGGAGCCTATATAATGAATAACCGATGGGAAAAAATGAATGTGAATGAGTTTATATTTGAGATTTTTAGATTCCTCTGACTGCCAATTGGATTTATCACCATCTAAAATTTGATAACTGGACAAACAGTTTCAATAATTTTCAATGCAAAACAAACAATTTATTTTCCAGGCACCGGTCCTTTGGGTGATTTTAAGGTGAACCACATAAGAAATAAAGAAAGCATAAGAGGAAAGATTTGCCTGGCTTCCTGAAAGTAAAGGATGGTGTGTTCTTGCTCAAGTCTCAAACACGGAAAGGCTGTGTGTCAGATCTGAGTACACTAGTGTGCCTCAATGCAAATGAGTGAGCCACTTCATTCCCATTTACTTTTCTATAACTTTCAAATCTGGAACTCTAAATACTATTGTGGATCCATTACGCAATAACAGCAACTTAGAATAGAACAGGAAATCAAACTACTTAACTGGAAAGTTCACAGCTATCTGAGTTGAAATTAATAACTTAAAAAAATAAACCACAGAATATAGCATTATTTTTAGGAGTTTAACCCTCTCGTAAGTTCAAATTGAAAAAGAAAATAAATAAATAAATACATAAATAAATTGGATTGAGGTCAGTTTGATCCTCGCAATGAAACACTACATTAAATGTGTGTAACTGACAGTCTCACCCAGTGTCCTCTTAGCTCATTAATACCGTTCTACTGACCATTTTAAGAGCCAAGTAAATAAATACAACTCCCCCATCTTAACCTTACACATCAAGCACCGATTTTACATGATTATGGCAAAATAAATGAGACCAGATGTGAAATGAATGAGAAATTAATTTGAATTAAATAATGTCCCCAGTCTTTGGCAACATTACGAAGATGATATCACGATGACCCAAACGATACTGATGCTTACGACATGTACAAGAACTATTTTTTTTTTTAGTTAAATTCATGTTTTACTCCTGAAGTTGAGGGAAAAAAATCTATTTAAAAAAAAAAATCTACAAAAAAAAGTTAACTATGCTTTTAGACAAATTGAACATGGAGTATGACCCGGAACATAACAGCGGGGTTAACCCTTGTCCAACCAAGGGGCGGGGGAGTGGTTACCACCACCATCCCACCCCCAGGATTTTTTTTCCTGTCGCACAAAAATGTTAACAGACATGATCTAATGCTTCTAGGTAATTGTATTCGTGTAATGGCCAAAGGCCAAGCGCAAGGACAGAGAGGAAAAGAGTAGCACAAACACAGTACAAACACATAGAATAATATTGACCTAACGCAAGTACTCGCGCTTCCAAAGGACGTATAATAGTCTGAACCACGGAAGCAAAGCAAGATAGAAAAAGGGAGGAGAAACCCCAACAAAAAGATAGAAAGTCATACAAAACCTGACTACAGATATCTTTGGCTATAGTGCGAAGCTAAACACAAACACTCCAGCGAAGGAGGCGTGCCGGACATCCTGCTTATATAGATTCTGGGGAAGCACCGCCCAAGCTCAATCAACCAGCTGGGTAAAGAATTTGATAGCCCAGGAATTCTATATCGTCACGGGATGAGAGCCGCAAAGAAAAGTACAAACAACATGCACACCTCACAAACCATGACAGGACCCCCTCTCAAAGGAACGGCCCCAGAAGTTCCCAGAGAGCCCCATGCATGGAATTCAGAAATAAGGGTAGGATCCAGGATATCCTGAGAAGGGACCCAGCATAGCTCCTCAGGACCATAACCCTCCCAATCTACTAAAAACTGAGCTCCATGGCCCACACGCCTCTCGGCTAAAATACAACGCACAGTGTAAACCGGTCCCCCTTCAATCATCGATGGCGGCGCCGGGGTTTTGTCCACCGGAGCCAGGATGCAAATGCTAACCGGTTTGAGCCTAGAGACATGAAAAGAAGGGTGGATCCGTAAGGATCTAGGGAGCTTTAACCGGACTGTGACCGGATTGATCCTTCGCACAATCTTAAAAGGACCAATAAAGCGGGGAGCCAATTTCTGTGACTCCACTCTCAAGGGCAGGTCCCATGTGGAAAGCCAGACCCTTTGACCAACCCGATAACATGGGACTGAATGGCACCTTCTATCTGCGGCGGTCTTTTGTTTCCGTCCCGATTGCAACAAGGAGGAAAGGACCCTGGCCCAAACTGACCAACAATGTCGAACAAAGTAATTAACTAAAGGAACCTCTGAATCCCTGTCAGTCTCAGGAAACAGTGGAGGCTGATAACCCAACTGAGCCTCAAACAGGGAAAGACCTGTCGAGGAGTTACCCAGTGAATTGTGAGAGTGTTTAGCCTATTCTAAAAATCGACTCCACAAAAATGGATTGTCAGCTGCAAAACATGGAAGAGTATTCTCCAAAGACTGGTTGGTTTGCTCAGTCTGCCTATTAGTCTCTCGGTGGAGACCTGAGGAAAGGCTCACGGTGGCCCCCATCTGGTTGCAAAACGCACGCCAGAATTTGGCCGTAAATTGAGGGCCCCAGTCAGAAACCACATCTTGAGGGATGCCATGCAGCTGGAAAACATGGTCCTCAACAAGAAGGGCAGTCTCTCGCGCCGAAGGCAGCTTGAGCAGCGCGATAAAGTAGGCAGCCTTAGAAAAACAGTCAACCATGACCAGGATGACTGTGTTGCCTTCCGAAACAGGCAGCCCCGTAACAAAATCAAGAGCGATATGGCTCCACAGGCACTTAAGGACAGGCAACGGCCACAGCAGACCAGAGGGGGGGGGGAGTCTTGTTCCCAGCGCAAATACAGCATGCCACAACAAAGTCCCGGCTGTCCACCATCATGCTGGGCCACCAAAAACATCGGGCCAAGAATTGCTTAGTTCGATGAACCCCGGGATGACCAGCCAGATGGGAAGAGTGCCCCCACTGGAGAACTTGGGACCGCACTGCTAAAGGAACAAATAAACAGCCAGGCAGCTCCCCACCAGGACCAGGATCATTTTTCAATGCCTCCTGCACAACAGGCTTGATGTCCCACTGAATGGGAGCCACAATCTGAGCTGCTGGGATAACCGGCTCAGGAATAGGGTCCCGACCGGAGCGGTTGTGAATCCGCAACCAAGCGTCAGGCTTGTGGTTTTGGATCCCAGGAGATAGATAAAGTAAAGTTAAAGCGTTTGAAAAACAATGATCATTGCACCTGCCAAGAATTACGTTGTTTAGTCTGTTGGATGTATTGGAGATTTTAATGATCCGTCCAAACCACAAATGGCTGTTCAGCCCCCTCCAATCAATGGTGCCAGTCTTCTAACGCCAGCTTGACGGCCAACAACTCCCGGTCACCAATGCTGTAATTCCGTTCAGCCTCCGACAACGACCGGGAGAAGTAGGCGCATGGGTGCAACTTATTGTCCCGAAGGGGGCGCTGGGACAAAATGGCACCTACCCAGACTTCCGACGCATCCTCCTCCACAACAAATGGGAGGGAGGGGTCAAGCAAAATGAGAATGGGTTCTGAGCTAAATAATTTATTTAACTCCTGAAAAGCAGCCTCAGCTGCCGGAGACTAAGCAACGACGCTGAGGTATTCTTCTTAGTGAGTGCGATAATGGGGGCAGCTACCACGCTAAAATGATGGATAAACCTAAAAAAATTAGCAAGCCCCAAAAACCATTGCACCTCCTTAACGTTTTGAGGGGCAGGCTAATCCTTGACCGCTGATACTTTGTCAGGATACATGTGGACCGACCCTTCCGAAATAGTTAAGCCAAGAAACGAAACTGTCTTGGCATGAAAAACGCATTTCTCAGCCTTGACAAAAAACTTGGCTTTGAGGAGGGCCTCAAGCACTTGTCTTACATGTTGTTTATGCTCTGAGAGAGAAACTCCAACAATAAGATAGAAATTCATACAAAAGCTGACTACAAATATGTATGGCTATAGTACGAAGCTAAACACAGACACTCTAGCGAAGGAGGCGTGCCAGACATCCTGCTTATATAGATTCTGGGGAAGTGCCGCCCCAGCTCAATCAACCAGCTGGGTAAAGATTTCGATGGCCCAGGAGCTCAATATCGTCCCGGGATGAGAGCCGCAAAGAAAGATCCAAACAACACGCACACCTCACAAACCATGACAATTCATCATTTGCGCTCATTTTCATGAAAAAACAATGAGGGTACCGGGGGTAGGGTAGGCTGTCAAACTCGAAGGGTGGGGGCGGTTGCCTCCAGCATCAATTTTTGCCTGTTTTGATACAAAAAATATGCTCACAAATTAGTTCCAAATAGTATGGTATTAATGTGTAACAGACACACACACACACACACACACACACACATCTCTTCATTTTAATGTAATACATACACAACCACAACCCTGAGCATTTTAACTCATTTAAATTGACTGTCAACGCTCTCTTTCAACTTTTCTTTGTAACAAAGACTTGGTCTTGTTAGAGTGGGGTTGCCCTCCCCAACTTCCACATGGTCAATAAGGCACCTCCACTCACACCTTAGATCATCCCTTTGTTCTCTCTCTCTCTCTCTCTCTCTCTCTCTCTCTGTCTCTCACACACACACGCACACACACACCTCCTTCATTGTGCATATGGTGCTAGTGTTTTGTGTAGGTTACAGTAGATTATGTGTTTTGATTCATTTAAATAAATATTCCTCAAAGACATATGCTGTGGTTATTGATGTTGTACAAGAGTGAATGAAATTGCCAACCTCTTCTATGTAGAACTCCAAATCCTTCTATCTAACTATTGATTGGGTAAGTTGGTCACAATTATTAATTTAATTATTAATCAATTTCCATATTAATAGCTTAGTGGATATTGAGACTGAGGTTTTATTAATTGGCTATTGTTTTCCCTTCACTGAGGAAGGGTGGTGCCCCGAGGTATTTATATTAATATCTAATATATATCATATGTTTTTTTGATAGTCAAATTAATAATACTGATATCATTAGGCAAATTGCCTCAACACATGCTGTCCACTTGTGAGGTGTAATCCCAACAACTGGCGCCCTCGTGTGACGTGCCATTGCACATACAACAACGTTACCACTGCTTGGGCATTATCACCACAAAGGTGTCACCATTTGAGGCATTTCCCCAACGCTGGTGTTCTGTGCGAGGCATTACCCCAACAATTCATAGATAAATCTTTTACGCAAGTGTGTTCTATCATAGGGAAAAACAAAGTAAAGAAAATGTGAAAAACGTTCAGAAAACTATTTGTTTTCCTTTTGTGTGTGTTTTTCCCAAAATTAGTTATTTATGACATCATAGTAATGTGAAATTTATGTTACTCATGCGTTTATAACATTTATAATAATACTAAAATATTAATTTTAGTATCAGTAGTTCTAGTTTCAGAAAGTTACTTATTTTCAGCTAAAACTAATAAAAATATTTAAAAAACATGGATTTTTGCCATTTTGATGTTTTTTCCTAATATGCTGTTAGTTATGACATCACTATGATGCCATAATGTTGAAATGTGATTTATTTGTACTTTATTTGAAGAGAGGACATCAGTAGCTGTATACTGATACCAAACAAGATGATGTTTATCGCTTAATTTCGAAATAATCGGGGGGGGGGGGGGGGGGTTTGGGTGGTCGGGGTGGCAGAAGAAAAACCCTTGGTTGGACGAGGGTTAAACAATAAAAATAAATGAAAATAATATTTGCAATGGATTAAAGTGTAAACAAAAAAAAACTGGGAAAATATTGATAAAAATGAAATGTCTTACATAATTGTAAGAAAGGATGCATCATTCTGACAAGCCACATGGAAAACATCTTAAAAATATGATTCATTTTCTTTTCAATAAAAGTTGCACATGTAAGGGTCAGCATGGTAAAACCTGTCAGGATCTGATATTGTCCAGTCATATTTTATGTATATATATTTTGTGACAGTGTTTGTTATTTTTCATGTCTCTTCATTAATTTTAGCAGTTCTATGCACTAGTTTAGTCTTTCCTGGGCATTTTCTGTACTCGCTCCCTGCACATGCTCTGCCCCTGTTTACTGTTTGATTGCTTCTCATTTGTAGCGACTCCTCCCAGCTCAATCTTTCGCTCCTCATATACCTGAACCCAATGTGATTAGGCCCTTTCTTTTCCGCCAGTTGTTGTGAGCTCAGCTTGTGTTTGTCTCATCCTCTTCTCCAGTGTCTATCTTACAAATGGGGTTTCTCCTGGGACTTCAGTGTGTGCAATTTAGTTTGGTTTTGGCTTTTTATTCTGTTTAGCCCTCTGTGTACGATTGATTATTCTTTTTTGATTTGCCATTTGCCTTTTTGGCTTTTGATTTGTCTATTGTTTAGAGTTTCACGTACCTACTTACTGGTTTTGACTTTTTGGACTGTTCATTGATTACAACTCTGGATTTGTGGTTCAGTACCAAACTCTCACTGCCTGTTTTCGACCTGGATTTCCAGACTACAATTATTAATAAAAATCAGTGAACTGGACTTTTTTTCAGCATGGGAGTTCTGAGCCTGTTCCCTTTCATAAATATATGCTTGTAGAGACTGAGACCAGTGGCTGACCTCCCCTATATAGGGGACAAAAATGAATCGTAGGGTCTTTGGTTTGGGTTGACAACCGATTACTTTGTTTAACTTTGCTCTCAAACAGAAAGCACGCTGAAATCTTAAAATATTGCCTGACCTGGGGCCTTATTGATAAAATTTGCATAGATTTTATACCTAAATAATACGTGCAAAAAATGAAAATGGAATTTAATAGAAAATAACGTAATTTACATACCTATCGGTAAAATAAACTGCATGCAATTTTCATGTATTTAATCAGGATGACCTTTGAATTTACTGACACTGTGCATAAGCTTAATAATTTCCCCCTTTCTGATGTCAAGTTTGTTTTTATGAATCAGAAATCTGCAAAGAAAGTGACGTTTGCATCTTTTTTGTGCCTACTGTCAGGGAATTCGGCCCGCCGGCAAGAGACAAAGCCAGCGGGCACTGGGACCATGTTCCCAAAGAGCGGTGAGGGACCCAAACACACAGGCTGAGTAAAATATAAAGATTAAAAGCGTCCCAGAGGTGAGCAGCAGCAAGACAAAAAGTAGCAGGGCTCAGGAAACCAACAAACAAAATACTACTGCACCAAGATAAGTGCAGCCCACTCTTTTTTTTTTTTTTTTTTTTTTTTACATTTTTTAAAAATTTGGCATCTCCAATCCCACCCGAATCTGGAATGCCCAATTGGGGAACTATGTACAAAGCTTGCTCGTATGCGACCCCTTGCTGCCAACTCAGGATAGTGAGACAGTTCACGGCTCTCCTACGAAGCACGTGCCTGTCTACCACTGATTCTTATACACTCGTTGGTTGAATCTTCGCAAGTTCAGAACTAGGGCGGAGGATACCCGGACATGAACCAGCCCGGAGTCTTCCTGACGAGCGCCCATCTGGCCAACAGGAGGCGCTGGAGCAACGAACAAAGCTGATATATATATATATATATATATATATATATATATATATATATATATATATATTTATATAATACCCAAATCCGGCAGTCCCTTCCCAATTTGAAACCCTGTAGCACGATAGCCAATTGTGCGCTACTCTGAAAAAGCTGCCGACCCCTGCCGGTGGGTACGCCGGGGCTCGAACTCGCGACGTGGTGATCATAACCGTGTGAGCTACCCAGCTGCTCACCAGCCCACTCTTAAATACTAATACTTCACCTCCACCCTAACGAGCAACAGGTATGGCTCCTTAAGGTGGAGGCAAAGAATGCAGCAGGGGGAAGGGCCTACAGGCTAACACCATGACACCTACGGAGGCCCCAGGAAAGGATTTGTCAGGACTTTGAACAGTTAATATCACTTGAATTGTGTCAATAAATGAGTCCAGGCAGATTAGTCTTACCTTTAATTCATACTAATCATCTAGGTGTCACAACCCTCATGTGAATTCCTATTGAGTCTCCTCTCATCAACAGCTTGCTTGTTTATCAGAAGTATTGTCTCTTGATTGGTTTACGTCCTCACCACGTGTGTTCCATTCACGTTTCCCTTCCCTCATGTGTGTGTGTTGATGGATTTATAACCGACACTTAAAATTTGGACATTGCTGGATTGTCATTTGCAATATGCCCTTTAGCAACCAGTCAGTATATGCTTGTGAAAGCTCGTCATCTTAGGTAATTATTCGTAACCTTTCATGATCGAAATATAGGGACGTTCTTTTCTTAGTTTTATTAAAAGAAACAAGCTCCCAAGCCTGACCCTTGGTCTCCAAGATTGAGACCGTGATCCTGTTAATCAATTCTTAGTCTGTTCCTCTATCCAGTTTAATAAGAACTACCTACCAAGCCTTCTGCTATCATCAGGATTGGGACCACATCACAGCTAAGCTCCACAGTCCTACCATTTGAAAGTTCAGCTATGGTGAAGTGTGCTCTGCATCTGGCTTTCCGGGCACAGATTTGCCTTTGCATAATAGCCTGTACCATCTAAACTGAACTGTTTATTTTGCTCTTGGCGCCACTGTCTTACTGTATCACTATAAATAAACCCCACTATTGGATTGTACTCTGACTCCGTATTGAGTTCCTGTTCTGGATTATAACGCTACAATACAACCACAAGAATGAATCCATGGATATGCCCAGCCCAGTTGACACTTTGAGGTACCAGGGGGTGCTCCTTGCCTAGTGTGAGGAGATACTTCACCAGCCGCGTCAATGCGTCGGTGCCTTCTTCAGTCAACTCAAGGCTGTTATTAATGTCTTTCCAGACTTCACCTCCACTGATCAAGTAGCCAGCTGTATTGCACAGCAAATCCTCACATCAGGTGCCCATCAGGAACTGAACTTCGCGATGATGAATGCCAACGATGGCAACCCTGCCATCTACTGCAGTTTCAGCCCTGGTGTTTGATGAGCTTTGAACTACAGCTATCCTCATTCCTCACTGAATGCTCCAGGGTGGCATTAGTCATAGCTCATCTCCCTGGACGTACCAGGGTCTGGGTTACTGCCTGGAGATCCTACAGTGCTCAGTCTTGCTGCCTTCACTGAGGAGATAAGGAAAATTTTGGCCATTCCCTCTCCAGCTACTCCGCTATCTGGAAGTTGCTCCAACTGCACCAAGGCATCTTGTCGGTGTTGTAATAGTCCATCAACTTTTGAACTCTGGCTGTCTCAATATGCTGGACCTCCTGAGCATTGTACACCTATTTATTCAGCTTGGAGGAGCATGTCCAGGATAACAGTGCCCTTCTTCCAGATAAGGACAGCCTCTTCGACTCAGCAGTCAGAAAATATGTCCAGCTGCAAGATCGGAGGGTGAGATCACAGGCGGCTACCCTGTCTGCATCCCAAGATTCTCAATTTGGAGTCCCGTCCTGCCTGGCTCCTTCAGTACCCACGGCTGCTGACCAGGCCTTGCTTCATAAGCTGCCCCTGAGGAGTAGCTATGCTGAATAAAACAGAAATTGTGCCGAATAAAATTAGAAGTTATGCCTGCACTGTGGAAGTGCTTACTTCACAATTGCTGAATGCCATCTTCAGCAGACACGATTTTCATCTGATGGAGAGGTGCTGTTTGGTGCTGCTGTCTTGTCCACTCATTTCTGTTCGCCTGACCCTCAGGGTCCCTCTATTTCCTCCTGGGCTAGTCGACTCTGAGACAGATGAGAACTTTTCCCATCCTGGTCTCATTTGTCATCTGAGTGTCTCAACTGAATCACTGCCCTCCGGTCCCAATGTCTTGCAGGAACTGCCCATCCTGACATCATAGATGTAACCCGGCCAGTGCCCAATCTGATCTCTGATAAAAGAGTTTCAAAGAGTTAGCGTTTCTCATCTTGGAGTCACGACATGCCCTGGCGGTCGTGCCCTGGCGGTATTAATAATAATAATAATAATAATAATAATAATACATTTTAGTTAAAGGAGCCTTTCTGAACACTCAAGGACACCTCACAGACATATACATTTACAGAAAATACACATTAAAGGAAACTATACAATAAAAGTGACAGTGGTAAAAATAACTAAAATGCTACTAAATGACAGAGCAATTGGCGTCAGATGGAGTAGGCAGTTTTAAAAGATGTGTTTTGAGTTGTGATTTGAAATGGGGGAATGAATTGATGTTTCTGAGTTAGGGTAGTAATGAATTCCAGAGACGGGGAGCAGAGCAGCTGAATGCTCTGCTCCCCATGGTGGTGAGACGGGCGGAGGAGACAGACAAGTGTAAGGAGGAAAAGGACCTGAGAGAGCATGTTGTGTTCCGGGGTTCTGGCCTTTGGCCAGAACAGTATTGCTTATGATTTTTAAAGTTCATGTTCAAGTTTCATAATTCATGCCATGGTTTTAACAGTTTCATGTTTCATAGTTCAGTTTCATGTTCCATAGTCATGTTCATAGTCATAGTATTTCATTATCCATGTTCCATGTCCATGTCTTGATCTTGCCATGCCTCTTGTTTCTCTCTCTCCAGGTGTTACCCCTCATGTCATGATTTCCAAGCCTTTATCTGGATGCGGTGGAAGTTGGCTGGCAGACAGTGTCTCAAGTTTTGTTTCTCGCGTCTCATTTCATGTGCAAGTTTAGCCAAGTTCTTTTGTCAAGATTCCCTAGCATTTCTAGTTTCAAGTCTCGTCCTAGCCTCTTGTTTTGTGTGTATATATTTAGTCTTGTTATTTATTTTTCTTGATCCTCTCGCCTGGAGTTTCCAGTGCCTTTTGTTTTTTGCCTTTTGCATTTATTGTTTATAGCTCTGTGTAGCTTACCTTAGTTTGTTTTTTGCAACCCTTTGGGCCAAGTTTTTTGTTGGCCCTCGTGCCTGTTTTGTTTTGGTTTAAATAAAATCCTCATTCCCTTTTCCCGCATCTGGTGTCACTGATTCCATATCAGAGCAGGAGGGAGTGGAAACATGGCGGAGATCGGACAGATTTGGGGGGGGGGGCGCAAAAAGTTGGATGGCCTTGAATGTTAACAGGACTTTAAATTAAATACAGAACTGAACTGAGAGCCAGTGGAGTTGTTGGAGGACAGGAGTGATGTGGTGGATGGAGAGGGTTTGAGTAATAATACGGGAAGCTGAATTCTGGACCAACTGAAGTTTATGGAGGGATTTGTGTGGGAGGTCAAAGAGGAGAGAGTTACAGTAGTCTAGATGGGAAGTGACGAGGCTGTGGACATGGATGGCAGCAGTGAGGGGGGTGAGGGAAGGGCAGAGACGATTAATGTTTCGTAGGTGGAAGTAGGCAGACTGGGTAATTTTATTGACGTGGGATTGAAAGGATAGTGTACGGTCAAGAATGACACCCAGGCTCTTAACCTGGGGGGAAGGTGAAAAGGAAGAGTTATCAATTGTGATAGAAAAGCTGTTGGTTTTGGATAGAGTGGATTTGGTACCAATGAGGAGAACCTCGGTTTTGTTTCTGTTTGTAATTTAAGGATGCTTAGGGTGAACTAGGTATTTATTTCAGTGATAAAATCAGTGAGAGAGGTGGGCGGGAGAGTGGACAAGGGTTTAGTGGAGAGGGAGAGCTGGGTGTCATCCGCGTAACACTGGAAATGAATGTTGAATTTGCGGAAGATATTGTCGAGGGGAAGGAGGTAGATGATGAAGAGAAGGGGGCCCAGGACGGAGCCCTGGGGCACACCAGTGTTGACGGGGGAAGGGATGGATTTAAAGGATTTGAGTTGAATGAACTGAGTGCGGCCACAGAGGTAAGACGTTAACCAGTCTAATAGAGTGTGGGTGATGCCAGTGGAAGATAACCTGTTGATGAGGGTGGTGTGACGAATGGTATCAAAGGCTGCACTCGGGTCGAGGAGGATGAGGATGGTGAGGAGTCCAGAATCAGCTGCCATAAGGAGGTCCTAGGTGATTCTGATGAGTGCTGTTTCGGTGCAATGAAGTGGGTGGAAACCGGGCTGGAACTGTTCATATAGGTTATTGTGGGATAGGTGAGAATGGATTTGGGAGGCAAATGTTTTTTTGAGGATTTTGGAGATGAAGGATAGATTGGAGATGGGACGAAAGTTGTTGAAGTTGGAGGGGTTGGCGCCAGGTTTTTTCAAAATTGGGGTAATGGCAGCAGTTTTGAAGGATGTAGGGACAGTTCCAGTGGTGAGAGAGGGGTGGTTAATGCTATAAATAAGGGGGACCAGAGAGGGGAGGCAGGCTTTAACAAGTTGTGTGGGGAGGGGGTCCAGTTGACAAGTGAATGGCTTGGATCTCTGAATGAGTTCTGTGATTTCTGAAAGAGTGGGGAGCTAGAAGGAGGAGAATGAGTGTGTGGATGGGTGAAAGTCGGCTGAGATGCTGTGGTGAGGGTTTGAGCTAAGGTGCTTGTGGATATTCCTGATCTTAGCAGTGAAAAAGGACAGAATGGAGCTGCAGAAGGAGGTTGTGTACCAGTGAGGGGGGACAGAATCCTGGGGTTGGCTGATATTGTTGAGTGCGGAGAACAGTGACTTGGAGTTTCCTTTATTTGTAGTGATTATACTAGAGTAGTAGTGGGTTTTGGTGCTGGCAATGGAGTCCTTATGATGTAAGATGTGGTTATTGAACATTTCTTTATGAATAGTCAGACCAGTTTTTCTATGAAGTCGTTCTCGTTGCCAACGAGGTCAAGGAGACAGGAAGAGTGGATACTTGAAGTGAGAGTGGCAAGGTTAATGTTCTTTATATTCTGGAATGAAATGAGACGTGTTGTTTTAGAGATGGAGAGAGTGAGTAAATGAGAGGAGAAAGTAGTCAGTTATGGGGAGTTCATCAACTGCAAAGTCAAAAGGGGTGACACCAGAGCAGCACATTAAGTCTAGGATGTGTCCTTTGGAGTCTGTTTGAATGGTGGTATGCTGCCGACATCCAAAACTCTATCCAAAACAGTAGCAATGATGGTTGAAGTGGGACCAGACAACTCACTGACAGTGAATTTGAACTGGAGACGGGTACAGACACCGGCGAGACTTTCCACTTCTCGCAGTAAATTATCGCGAGACCTCCTTCCCGACCAAAGCCACGGGGTTGACACATGTAAACAAACCCAGGAGGAGCAGATTCATTCAATTGAGAAAAGTCGTGTTTCGGTCAAACAAAGAAAGTCTAATTTACGATCAGTGAGGAGATCCTGGATGAGATGTCCTTTACTTGTCATTGAGCAAATGTTGAGCAGAGCGAGGTTGAGTGAGGTGTAGTTGCGGCTGGTGCTAGTGCTAGCCGACCAGGCTAGATGGTCAATAACCCGAGTGGTGGAGCGTGGAGGGCGTCGAGAGCTGGACCAGATGGACTTTATTACCGTTGAGCTGTTATGATGGAAATTCCGATGGGATCTTTGGTGAATCTATCTCTGGAGGGGCTGTAATCGTGATGTCCGGGTGGAGGTGGAGTGTCGCTGGCGCAAGTCCAGGCAGGTAACAGTGCAGCCGGAACAGGTCAGTAACCGAGTACTGAAGCAAACCCGTCACTGGCAGGTGAACAGGCAGTTGAAAGAGCCAGACACATACGAACCCGATGTATGTCCTACTGGTCCACATTGTGGATGAGGACTCAGGCAGCATCGAAAACCAGATAAAAACGCCAGGTAAGGGTCAAGCCAGGACAGGACAGTTGAGCTAATGCTATTAAATACTCACTCAGACGGTTGTGCTGGTAAATTGTAGAAGTATTCCAAAAGTAGTATTCCAAATGAAGACAATTGCAGGGTCTGATTAGGTCATAAAAATCGTGAAATAAGCCTAGAAAGTTAAAAAGTTCCCAGTGAACAGTGGCTGCAAGTTGCGCCTCAGGAACCATTCTGGAGTGGAGTCTATCATGTTCAAAGTTCTATCTTTGTTTAGCTTCCAGTCCCACTGCGCCTCCATCCTCTGACCACCAGGAGAAGCCGCTGGACTTGGAGGGGGTTCCCCCCATTTAGCACGACCTCCGTCAGGCATTCAGAAAGGCACAAGCTGTGTCATTTCCCCACACAGTGCTAATGATTGTGCCATTCACCTGCTACCCAAAATATCACCCCTTAAGCGTCGGCTGTACTCATTGACCACACAGAAGTCCCAAGTTATGATGGGGTACATGAATAAGTCCCTGTCTTCCGGAATCAGTTAAGCGACTTCATCGCCAGACAGAGCTGGTTTCTTCTTAGAGGCTAAAAAAAACGGGCTTCTTCGTCCCTGCATTCACCATCTGGGAATTAATGCTGTTACTATTAAGAATCATCATCCTCTCATTATCCTCTTCCTTTGTTGGACACAGCATTCTATGACCTTCAGGGCTGTCGCTATTGTGCGAAGGTGAACCTGCACAACATTTCTCTCCTGGTGCCTATATGGGAAGTAGATGAATGGAAGATAGCATTTAAAACCCCTTCAGTCAACGGCAAACACATGTGCTGCAATAGAAAAATGCATTGTTGTTACTCTTTGCAAAATGGGGGATGTCTATTTAGTATCCTTGCCTCTTAGGCTTTTTCTGCAATTGAAAATGGCCCCAAAAATTATCTTTATCAACAGATGCTCCTGAACTGACACAAACAAGTCAACACTCTCTGAGTCGGGCTGTAGGCAGCTATTTAGAAAACACAGCAGCATAATTATTGCACCTGATTGCTGTGTCCTGTTGACAATAGACCAACAACATGAAAACACAGATATGTGCCCACAAACATTCCTTTAAGGGGTTTATTTTATTTTCACTCTCTCAAAATTAAAAACAGAGACAAATACAGACAGACACAAATGCACGCACATGCGCGCACACACACACACACACACACACACACACACACACACACGCATGTTCACACACATACGCACATATAAATACACACATGCAAACAGCCAGGACCATGAATTCCCCCCTTTATCATCCACCTTACCTATGTGGTATAATGCTAATATGTGTGTACTACTTGATTATTAGTCTTGGCTAATAGTACCAAGTGGTTTATAGCATTCGGAAAACATTAAATGTACCACTGTATCAAAAATACCCAGATTTCACAGTATGCTACCAGAGTTGTCTCTGTGGTGTACTGCATCCCACAATGCAACACAGTCAATGCAGCCCAAATTATCTTAATTTCCAGGTGTTTATCAGACTGTGTAGCTCATGACATACTGCCTATTAAACTATATCATACTGTGGAGAGCAGCATGTATTAACCATCATATACTGGTGCGGAATGCAGTTTGGTGTGAACAAATGCGTGTTTCCGAACACTGCCCAAATCCTCATGGCTCCAAGACAGTGCAGTGCAGGATAACTGAGGGTCAGCATATGTCTATCGACTACAGGTAAACAAACAACGTGCAAGAAATAAACAACTTTCAATCAAAAATATGAGGGGAACAAATGATCCATGCATTGGTCCTCTGAACGACCAGAGTGACTCAATTCTGTTGTACTTGTGTTGAATCAGTCGATACATCTTCCTGTTATGATTTCTCTGAAGAAAAATCTCTGCAAGAGACTGCAACTGCCATCAATTTTTTAGTCATTTTGTTTTAAGAGCGAAAGGTTTGTACAGATGATTATCAAGTCAGAATGCTTTCATTAAGCCCTGTGATATTCTATTGGAAAATAACATGCGTACATTGATTTTGCTTTTAAAAGCAGCACGCTATATATTCCTTCCTATTTTTTAGAATCATAATGCGATCATATGCGCCTACTAATGGACAGTGTAAAAATTCATTTAGAACTGTGCTATTAGTTATTAGTTAGACTATGCTATTTGCTATTTTAACCAAGGCCTGTAAAAAAAGCGTATTTAAACAGCAAATAACATTAAACTTTTGCTCAAATGTGGAACTCAAAGAATAACCATAAAGAATAAGTTGAAAAATAAAAATATGGCTTGTACACACATATGGCCCGGCGGCCATTTACCAGCTGTTTTACCCCCTGTCAAACACTGTCTCATTCTCATACAGTCAGCATATAGTGTTTTTGTTGTAGTAGTTGTTGTTGTTACAATACAATATTTGGTATTGCAGTTGTATGGGGGCCCTGGGAAAAAAAATATGGCGGATGTGGGAAGGTACGCAAAGATCTTGAACATCCGTGAATACAACCTGCAGGGAAGACTGAATGAGTCAGGACCAGTGTCCACAGGCAGCTGTTTTTACGCTGGCTGTGTGTATTTATTATTCTGATTCCATGGAGTTCAGCATTGATAGTGCTGAATGTCCTCAGCGCAAAAAACACCGTCAGCCTACAGCTTTTATTCTGTTATACTTACGGCTGTTATGTTCATGTTCTGGGTCATGTCCTGCACTGCCAATGGAATCGTCCTCGTGTCTGCGTTCCAGTCCACGGCTCTCGTGCATGCACTGCTTCTACACTATTGGTTGGCTGCTGTATTACCTTATTCCTTCAGTGCTGTTCTGGCTTCAGGTCTGTCTTAGCTTAATGTCAATTCACAGTTTTTAGTCACTAACAGTTACTAACATTCACGGGGGGTGTTTTTCTCAGAAATACACTTTTACTAACATTACTAATTTAGAAAGGGTAGTGGCGGGCCGTTCATTTTACACCTAGGCCTTCTGTAAGCCTCCCGCAATTAACCTAAATTTCACCGCGGCAACAGCATGACGTCAATACGTAACCCCCCCACAAATTCCCAGTGACAGCATTCACACATAAAGCACTTTGCCATACGGTCTACATTAATCAATCACTGCCTTAACCAAGAAACAAGAAAAAACTCACAAAAACCAGTCACATCCAAGTTGACTACCAAGGAAAGACTACTAGGACACAAGCCAAGCTGCTGCGCATAAACACACACGTGCCTCAATGTGCAAGGGTACAGCCAGACACACACCAGCAGTAACGATCTAAAACAAAAACCAAAACTTACCATAAATAAAATGAAAAATTTATTAAACTCACAGCAACTCTATCCTCCTTGCTTTCTTACAAAAATAATGAATGATGCGGTCGTACAGCATGTTTCAGCATTCTTTCAGGATTACCACGGAGCCTGGTGCAGACAGTTGAGCCTGCCCAGGTTCATTTCTCGAGTTAGTTTTGATGCGTTTAAAGGGCTGAAAATGACCGCTCGACAGAGGCAGTAGACACCGGGATGGTCACCACCAGATATGCCAGTGCGTGAAGTTGATGCATGCGCTCACATAGATCGCATTGTTACTCAGTTCACAGTGAATTTAAAAACCCCAGTTAGCTAACTGTTTGTTCAAACGCGAATGTCTGTGACTCAGAGACTGTTTGAGTACCAGTGAAGGAGTCAGCTCAGTGCTAACTCTGAGTAAATTTTGAGTTTATAGCTCGTTAAAGCTCAAAACAACCGCATAATTCACTATAGTCATTGCATTACTTTCATAGGACACGCCCACTCATGTAAGATCTATACAGACTGTTCCATTAGTTGACGATACTAACCCGTTGTCAGCTTGTAACGTCCTGACATAGGCAGAGGCCAGCTAGAAGGCTCTGCTGTGTCAAAGATTACGCCCCACTTGGCATACTTGCAATCTAATTGGTTAAAAATATGACAATCAGCTAAATAGTCACGCTCTTTTTAATGGGAGAGGGAAGCAATCTACTTTCTGAAGGCATTGAGACTTGAGACCAGAGCCATGTAGAGAGAGCAGCTTTGACTCGGAGACAGCAGAGAAAATGTGCTTGGATAAGACGGAGCTGGCCTTTATAAAAGCTGTCTGCACTGTGGAAGCTGCGCAACTTGGAGTTAAGCAATGAAATCACTTCGATATAATGATTGAGGATTTTGATTGACTTTCTATTAACGCATGTAGCAATTTCCAATTTATCAAGGCCAGCAGAGAAGGCCTTGCTGGCCCTGACGGCACGCCACTAAGATGTTAATTGTCATGATTCCCCACTTTGTTTCTATTTCAGATCTTGCTTTACTTTGCTGCGGAACTTTTTCACACTTCCTTCAATGTGCTTACTTTATTGGTACTGAGCTGAGCATGCTCATTTTCTTAATGGGCATGTTATGTCATTAAACCTTTGTCCAATGTCTCCCGCTCATGCTTTGTTTCCTCCCTGTTTTGTCCGAGTGTTTTCCATCCCCCCAATGAAAGCTTGGGAGGTGTTCCTAACAAACTGACTCAGGGGAAGACACTGGAACATAGGATTGAAAAGAAGGTTGACTTAATCATGGAGGCTAGGTTTTTAGCTCGTTTGTTTTGATTAGACACTGAAGAGTGATTATGTTTTTCTTTATCACTAATCTACCAAAACGTGGGAAAAAAGCTTAGCTAGATGACAAAACCTGACTGGAAGGATTAGTTGGTAACAAACCTTGATGATCCAGGAACCACACTGACACAACAATGACCTCATACCGTTGGTTCCTTCTTAATGAGGCCTTAGCTTGACACTCTAATAATTCCCTCGTTGTAATCCACAGCAACGAGCAAATAATGACTCCACGGTATTCTCTGGATTCGGATAAATAGTTTACTTCAAAAAATTAACAGTAATTGGTACAAACATTTGTCCACAAAGAGAAATTAAAATGAAATGGGAGAGATAGAGAAAGAGGTCAAAAAACTGTGTGGCTCCATTCCATGCTGCCTGACTGAATATCTGACCGGTTAACCACGCCTACCCATACCAGCCCGTGCTTGGCTGCAATTAAACATGCGCAACTACTATAAAGCCACAGGGGGAAGCTACAAACTGCCACATGAGGAATACAGATGAACTCTCAAACGATCCAAATTATCCACACACATTCTTAGTGCAATTAATTAAACATTACTCTATTACTTGCTGTATATATGATTTGTAAATATTCGACTATGTAAATACTGTAAATACTCCTTTTTAACAGAGTAAACATAAATCACCATGAACTTATATTATTGTCCAATTATTAATGAACTAAAATTGCATTTAAGCTCCTACACATACATATATGGACTATTCACAGAAGGGTTGAGGTATACAAATGATAGCACTGGGGAGCAAGGGAGGAGACGAAACAATAAACTAGTCATTTTTAATATTGGTTGCATGTCCTTTGAATGAAATGATTGCCCAAAGTCTGCAATGCATTGATATCATGGCACATGTATCATGGCACAAACTTAAAACTTTTATGAATTATTAATTTCTACACAACATACATTCAACCCTTTGTTGCATGTTGTCCAATACTGCATCAAAGGGTTAAATCTATGTATCAGATGCATCTGTGAGGTTGCATTCAGGAACCAGTCGCGAGAATCCAGGAATGCAATGAAAGTGATTTTATTAGCGGGTAAACCCCCGCAGGGCCAAAAGCAACAGAACAAAGTCCACAATCCAAAAATCACAATCCACAGGGCAGAATCCGAGTTGAAAAACCAGGGCAGCAAACACAGTAATCGTGATCGGGCAGAAAAAGGGATCGTGAACAGATGCAGACTAAAGTACCAAATCAGAGCCAAATAAAGACGAGGACGGTCCAGTCAGAAGAGCAACACTATGAGTACAAGGTGAAGACAAGAGCAGCACAGGTAAACTTAGAGAAACGTTCTGACGGGGAACTGCTGTGAGAAGACTCCTAATATACACATACGGGAGGTCACATGCTAAACAGAAAACAGGTACAGGAAGTCAGACTAATTACAAAGAAAGCAAATATGAGGAAGAGCCTAATCACATGAAATTAGGCAAAAGCCAAAACGCAGACATGGATCACGAGACATACGGCTCCGGTTAGGGAGTTCTAACATGCACAGATAATGAGAGAAGGACAGAGTGAGCAGGTGTGGAGGATCCACTGAAACGCATCAAAGAAGATTAGGTAACGGCAAGAGGCAGAGACTACAACAGGGCGAGTGCTGAGAGCTTGTTAATTCATTAGTAAGGTGCAGCTATACAATCCCTAGTGCTCGTTAGTAAGTTAGCATTATATTCAATGATAGTCTAGGTTAGTAGTTTTAGCAAAACAACAAACTGTTAGTACTGGTTAGTAAAATAGCAAAGCAATGTGAAGGAAGTAAACGAGATTGGAAGGAATGGTTGAAATCCAGAAACCGTTAAATCACCCGAAAGAGTGGCCGCAATACCGGAGCTGTGAGCAGAAACAAGACAAGAGACCAGACAGGGGGAGACAAAGTGCAATGCATGGGTGAAAGCAAAACATGGACCGGAATAATAACAGGAATATGGGTACTGGCAAAAACAAAAACGTGGCAAAACTAAACTAAGAAAAAACATGAACATAACCAAGCAACTAAATCACAATACACAATACAAGGCAAGGTCAGGCAATGCAGAGATCAGAAACCATATCAGACACAAATTCAAAAACATAGCAAACATAGCAAAATCATAACAGCATCTCTATGCATCAAAGGGTTAAATTATGATGCGTTCCTGCATCTTGCCCCTCTCTCTACCTCTCTACCTCATGCTTGCTTATCTAGTCTGGAACATGAACATGTATCTCCCCTCTCCAGCTTCTGTTCCACTCAACGCATAGGTAAACCACCTGTAATGTGAATATAGGCCACTAGATGGCAGTATTTACCTTTTTTTTGTTAAGCTCAGACTGGAGTCATGTTTAGACATGTCCTGGACATGTCTGGGGCAAGTCTCAGAAAATTAAAAAAAAGAGGTCTAAATGTGGGTGGGGTCTGCAAAAGAGTATATACGGAAAAGAATTGAGACAGTAGAGTAGAAGGAGAAATTGCAAGAAGATGACCAGACCTGCCATTCTGTTCAAGACCTGTGACGTTTCTTTTGTGGATTTCTTTGCCTGTGTTTGAGCATTTTCATCATCCAGGACATCACCAAGCCACCCCCACGAAAAGGGATTGTAAATATTTATGTTTTGTACATAATTCAATCTTGGTCTTTAGGTTAGTTAGTTGTTATGGTGTATGTTAATTAAATGTGTTTAAGTTGTTAAAAACTGCGTGTCATCCCTTGCTGTTGCTGTTGTTTTAAATGTAATAACAAATTGGGGCCATAACACACCTCACTCATCCAGCCAAAAACAGGGCAGCTCACAATCCTATTCCAAATTACTGAAATTCAGAAGCCCACAGAATCAAATAGAAAGAGACTGCTTTATCAGGCCTAAGGGGGGTAGGCAACTATGTACTGTTTCTGCTTCTAGGCAAGCAAGGACAGCGAGACTGTGAAATGTGCATGTTATTTAATTAGCATTCCCCACTGTAAGAGAAGCATTAAAAGAGAGAGAGAGAAATACAAAGGAACATATTTGGCATGAGTCATCTGTCAAAAAATAAGGCCGTGCTGGTCGGCGAGGGGGTGGGGGTGGGGGTGGGGGTGGGGGGGGGGGGGGGGGGGGGGTGGCTGTGTGTGTTCATCCAAGCCGCAGAGTGAAGCCTCTTCGCCCTCAGAATAGCCAGCTCTGGGTCTCTGGGCTGGAGGAGATGCAAATGACTCCAAAACAGGGCAGGCACATCCGGAGCTTATCAAGGCCAGCAGCTGATGGGTGTTGCATCGGGTCAGCAGCATCCATATTTAACTACGCACTCTCGCTGTCCCTGCTGTATTGCAACAGCATGCCGACACAGCTGATGAAATTAACTGACAACCTTGCCCAACAGGCAGCCCCTAGCCGGGCTGCAGTGACCTTCCTCTAAATACGCCAGGGATCGCAACCCCTGTCAATCACCTCCCTCCTGTCTTTAGATCCACTGTGTATGGCTCCAGTACTGCACTGGATGGCAATTTTCGGCAGGTAACGAGTATTTTAGGTACTATCTCCGCCCTCTGCTATTGCATATAGGCAAAAGTAGGTGTGAAAGTGCAGAGCAAGGGGTTTTTTTCCCTCTTGAAGTTAGCGGTAAGGGAATAAGAGATCATACAAGAGATAGGGAACAGCTGTACAGATGCGGCTGCCGGTGCCCAGCTCTTTGGAGAGACAATAGGAGCAATCAGATGTACAATACGGCACCAAAAATGTAAGAATTCCAGGCACTCAGAGAATAATTGGATCCCTTTTGGATCTAATTATTCTGAGTGCCTGGAATTCTTACATTTTTGGTTTACTCTCCCATCCCATGCTTCCAAGAGCACTAGCTTTACATTCTTTTATAAACTTTTTTTATCCCACGAACGCCGAATATTTTCTCTCATACGCCGTCATATAATACGGCACATCCCCACACAGCAAACGTCCCAGTGTTAACTGAACTCCAGTAGAGTTTATATGAGACCAACCGGTCTCAAATAAACACTACTGGAGTTCAGATAACACTGCGATTTTTGCTGTGCATGCCGATATGATGGGGGTCAAATGTGAAAAAGTCGACGAGTGAACTTCCGCTGATATCCGCGCAAGGTCGAACGCTAGCTAATATAATGGCGATTTATAGCGTTTCGTTCCAAAACGGGAACCCCGGCTTTGACTCGTTTGTAGCGTTTATTTGAATTTTACAGTTTTTTCATGTTCATATCGGTGTATCCCCGATGGTATTTGATTGCGAAGCTGCGCGATGCTCATCGCATTTCGTCACGCATGCGTTGGCTTGGTGAAGCCAGTCTTATTACTGAAGGTGCGAATGTCGACAAAAAATCTCCATCCTTTATCTCATCTCCCGATTTACGACAGTTTTGCGCTATATCAGATGGCTCCTATTGGGCTGACGGCGCTGGGAGTGCATTGTGCTCAATATGCAGCACAACATGAAAAAAATTAGATTGTTTTCATTTTGTTTGTTCTTTCCCTCTTACTTACGTGCCAAAAGGCTAAAACAAGGCAGCTATAATTATCATTTCACACAGTGTTAGCTGACACTGGCGAAGCAGAATAGCTCACTTGAGAAATGTTGAATCAGACAAGACCATGTAGATGTCGACCTATTACCACTAAATCTATTACAGTTTCACATCCTGTCAGGGGGCAAAGTCCTGAAAGAGCATGTTCTGTTCTTTTCCCTCTTTCTCTCTCCTTATCTGTAGGCTCTCAGATCATCACACCGCTAGTAATAGCAAATAATTCTTCTCCTAACATTCAGATTCATTTTTGCGAAGCCATGTTGAATAATTGCTAAAGAGCTGGGGGATAATATGGTGCCACTTTTTAAATGGAAGTGCTAAGTCTCTGCAAAGAGTTCATTAGCTCTTCTGTTTTGTGTCGAGGGGCGGCAATGAAAGAAAGAAATTACCTCTATCCATTTGAGGGGCTGGATGGGACCTTATTATCTCCCTGGCTGTAGAACATGTGATCTCTAAATTGACACAAAAATGGCGTCATACTCAAAGTGAGTTTTTTCTGTCCTTTATAGCTCATCTCCCAGGTGCAGCTGTGGTGAAGGAAGCAGAGGGAGGGCAGGAGAGTTGGTGCGGAGAGCTGCAGGTGGGGCAGCCATGTTGTGGCGTTTCCTCTAGTTCTTACCAGAGTACATTGTGAGTACACTGGGCTGAGGTTGGGATGTGGGTGGTACTGGTCAGGATATCAACAGACCCATGTCTCAAGTCTGTAAACTTGTTTCTGAGTTTGCATTAATAGCTGTATTGTCCCGTTGTCTGATTGAAGAGAAGAAATAAGAAAAGAACGATGCAGATATGAAACTCCCACACTGACTGGTACCTGGACACTGAGGAGCGGGCAGATTTAGTGCTGTAGAGCTTCAAAGTGCCTCACAGTGATAAACTCACACAGACATAAAACAAGCAGAAAGATTGAGCTGACATTGTTGGTGAATAATTAGCCTATTATTGCTCTTCACCTCATAACAAATAAGCTCTTTGTCACTACCACCATTACTAAGAAGCCAGATGAGGCATGTTGGATAGTTGCTTGGAGTGAAATACAAAGAATGTGAGTTTGTTGGTGAATGATGTACCTTGAGGAAACTCAAACTAAGTTGCTTCAGAAAATATTTATATTCGTGCAAATAAAGTGGTCATGTTTAATAAGCGAATAAGTAATGCAACATAATGGAAGGTGGACAAATCTGAATACATTTACATGCCTTTAATACTTAATCACTTTACTACTACAAACACCATAAACATAATATTTTGTATTGCGGGGTATGTGATGAATTTTGTGGACTCAGTCATTTCAAAAAACGCTCCAATTGAATTTCATGTCATATTTTCCTGGATGATACTGGCCCTTTCATAATTCATTATTCATGCTTTGTCATCCCCTTCATTGTTTTCCTTGGTGATGTCTGAACTGGTTCACTGTTAGGTTGTAAAAGATTATTCCTTAAATTGCCATGTCAATATTGTACTTGTGAAACCACAGAGGCATGGAGGTCAAGGCTGTTTGCTCCCAATTTAATAGTAATTTCATCCTGTGGTCGGAGAGGACGGCATAACAAAAAGCAAATGAGACCTATTGCAATCTATTGTTTGCAGCCCAAATAATGCCAACTACAAATAATTTATTTCAGGTTAACAGAAAAACTTCAATAAACAAAGTACTGGGTTGGGTTACCAATTAATCTGATGATTCCCTTTGCTACATCACTACATCCTCACACAGTGGATGTTCCCTGCGCACAAACAGCGCTCATTCTTCAGTTAATAAAAGTTATCTACCTTTCCACTAATTTTTCTCGTCAAAAATCATTTAGTACCTTCACCCAACAATGTTGGCATGAAGTTATGTGATCGGTGCAGTTTGTTTATCTTTTTTTTTTGTGAACTAGATAACTCAAAAAGTAATTAACGCATGGGCTCAAGCCCCGGTAGTACCAACCGGCTGTGGTCGGCAGCTTTTTCAATTGGCTATTGTGCTACAGTGTTTCAAATTGGGAAGGGACTGCCGGGAAAGGGAAATAAATAAATAGCTTTGTTCGTAGCTCAAGCGCCTTCTGTTGGCCGGACGGGCGCTCGTCAGGAAGATTCTAAGTCTGTTTGCGTCCGGGTATCCTCCGCCCTCGTTCTGAACTTGTGAGGATTCAACCAATGAGTGTGCAAGAAGCGATGGCTGACCGGCACGTGCTTCGAGGGAGAGCCATGAAATGTCTTCACTCTCCTGAATTGGCAACAAGGGGTCGCGAACGAACAAGCCTTGTACATGGTTCACCAATTGGGCATTCCAGATTCGGGGGGATTGGAGATGCCAAATTTATATTAAAAAAAAAAAAGAAAAAAAGTAATTAAAGCATATCTCTGAAATTTTGTGGGTAGGTTGGTTGCTATTACATCAGAGATGGACTCAATTAATTTTGACAGCGACTGGTCAAACAATACGATGCAATCCTATGACACGCAATAACTGAACGTGGTGGAGGTTTACACTCTCGGAGTGTCTCTTGTTTATAAGTTTTTTGACAAACATATAATTAAACTAGCCCATGTCTAGGGTTGGAACTCCCACAACCAATCTGACTGCCATAGCCACAGCATTTACTGCAAGCCTGAAAAGAGTAGTTGAAAGATGAAATACTTCCTTCCAAAATGTTAAAGAACGCCTCCACTCCTCATATTTACCCTACAGGTGTGATGACTGGCATACGCCCCAACGAGGGCCATTTGGAAAGGTATAGGAAGGCAAGCTTCAAGTGAAATGGCCCACCTTCCTTTGAGGCATCAAATCACATGCTTACTGAATATGCACATCACTCAGAAAACTGCTACATAATATGCAAAGCACCATCAAAATGCAAACACATGCGCAAAAAGACACACAAACCAAAAGCCGTAAATACTATTCCACGTCAACATCCAGCATGAAGCACTATTGGTTGTGCATGCAGTTATCAGAGAAATATTTGAGCAAAAGATGAACTTGGCCTTTTTTCTATGAATATCCAGCTGTGTAATTTGGCTTCAAAACAAGAGAAATTTTGCTAGACTCTAAAGCGGATTTAAATGGGTTTGCTTGGCAAACCAGCAATCTAACACAATCAGAGGCATTAGGCAATTAACACAATGTTTTAGCTTGAAGCAACACGATCCAGCACTGCCATCGTGACACAAAGTGAAAACTACAAGTACCACAGCAGGTTCCTGACCTGAAATAGTGCAGGAAAAAATAAATATATAAATAAATGAATCAACCGAACAGTGAAAGGACTGTTCAGCTGACTCTCTGGAACTGGTTTGAAAGTTCTACATTTTTCAGTTATACAGTAGCTTGCAGTCTCACTTTAGTGATAATGTACTGAATTTACAAGGTTGGTGGTCTCAGTATGAATTCTATTTAATGACTTCCACTATTACTGGCAACTAGCAGGTAATGAAAATAGGATGCAGCCCTGGGGTACAGTGTTCCAGAGGCACATCATGGAGCACAGTGGCATTATGCACTTATCAACAAGCCTGACAGTAATGTCTGTATGTCCAGCTGTGAGGAGAAAATGAGGTTTATTTCTGTGTGAGAGAGAGAGAGAGTGCGTGTGTGTGTGTGTGTGTGTGCCTGTGTGTGCACGCGGTCATGTGTGTGTACGTGCATTTCCACACGTGCATGAGTGTGTGTGTGTGTGTGTGTGTGTGTGTGTGTGTGTGAATTCATCCATGTGCCATGAGCATGCATGTGTGATTGTGTTCATACTGTATGTGTTCATGGGTGAGGTCAGCGGAGAAAGACTGTGAGGACGAGGGGCACAGAGGTGAAACAGTCATAACTTCAGTACGAGAGACAAATACGCAAACCACCCAGCAGACTCGCCTCTGTCACACAAACACTGGAGGCTAGAGTCCGGGAAAAAGTGCTGGTTTGTGATTATTGCTTCTGATGGTCAGTGATCATTGTAGCCCCGCACTGGACAGATGGCACACATCTATAAACGCTGCAGAGGATCACTCACGCTCAGTTTCATGGCACAAAATGGCTGATGCTCCAGTTCTGTCGGGGACCAGAGACTCTGTTAAATTTGAAGTGCTGCTACTTTCTGTGACATGCGAGCATTTTCTCAGGCTTTTTGTCAGGAATCCATTATGAGGTACAGTACACAGTAATAGTTGAATGCAACTGGCTACACAAACAACAGTCTGTATAAATAGATTTGACATACTTGCCTGCTGTATGACCAAAGTAAGAATTCCAGCCACCGAGTGTCTGTCCAAAAATTCCTCTGTGGATCTGCAAGGGCTAACTGAGTTTTAACTGCCACGCCAATCGACAGATCCGCTTTAAATTCTCCGCTATCACAAACTCACATTTGCTGACAATGTTTTCTGGCATATTTCACAGCAGAATATGCCAAAATATGACACACTGAATTGAACTGTATCACACCATCAGGTGGTCCCTCATGATGATTTCTGCAACGCAGACCTAACGTGACACAAATTCTCAAAGCGCACATGCCCCCTTACAGGCACGCAGAGAAGCTTCAGCATGCTTGAGATGGTGAAGCCTGTCCACAGCAAAAACAAAGACAGGCAGGGAGAGAGATTGAGAAATAAAGTAAAGAAGAATTAGTAAAAGCACGGTTAGGAGTATTAGACAAAGTTAATGCTCCACATTTTGTATCCACATCCGAAAACCAGAAGAGATGCTCCAGATAACGTTGATGAGGAGGAATGAGTCACCAAATGAACTTTAAAGGTCTTACTGAAAGAATTCAGAGAGAATCGAGCCCAGTCTCATCCTGACACGTCATAGTGACACAAACTGACTAAGCGTCGATATATATGACGCAAAAGGAGGCTTATGGCATCCTTATTTGACACCAGTTTAAAACGAACCCTACCCGCTAACCCCTAACCCTTAACCCGAACCCTAACGGTAGGTGTCAAATAAGGACATTTTAGGTCCAGAATGTGTTGAAGAATCACCAACAAAAAACATCTAGTCAAAGACTGACATGGCAATGTGTCGCTGCCAGATATTTGGTCTGTGTTTCAGCAGGAGATGATTCACCTCTATGGGCATCATCCACTCTGAGCCATCATTCTGCAATTAGGAAGGAAACTACAATATAACTTGTACATACTAAAGCAATATCATTGTGTAATCAGATCAGGTAAGAGGAGCCACAATCTTTCCTGGTCATCAAAGACAAGTAGAGCTGTGGCAGAAGCCTGAGGCACATGACTGCCCCTCGTAACTCGGCAACATGGACTCCCATGTGTAATGTGAATATAGGCCACTGGATGGCAGTATTTACCTTTTTTTTGTTAAGCCCAGACTGGAGCTAGGCTTGGACATGTTCTGGGCATGTCTGAAACAAGTCCCAGAGAAAAGAAAAAAAAGTCTAAAAGGTGGGAGGGGTTTGCAAAAGAGTATATAACGAGGGAGAATTGAGACAGTAAAGTAGTAGGAGAAATTGGAAGGAGAAGGATACATGTGACCAGACCTGTCATTCTGTTCAAGACCTGTGAAGCTTATAGTGGATTTTTGCCTGCGTTAGAGCATTTTCCTCACCCAGGACATCACCAAGGAACCCAACCAAAAGGGACTGTAAATATTTCTGTTTTTCTTGTTAATCAATCTTGGTCATTAGATCAGTCAGTAGATTAGTTAGTTGTTAGTTGTCTTTGTTAATTAAATGTGTTTAAGTTTTAAAATTGTGTCTGTCATCCCTTCCTGTTGTGGATGTTGTAAATGTAATAACAAATTGGGGCCATGACACATGTGACTGCTCCAGCTCACTGAGAAACACTCAGAGTAGAATCACAATCCTCTGCCATCTTCCAGCCAGAACTCTGCACTCAATGTGGACTAATCATCTGACCAAAGTAAGAGAATGGGCACAGACTATATATTGACTGGAACTGTGCTTTCCTAATGCAAAAAAAAAACTCAGCAGAATACGGTATACTAGGTTTTTTTTTTTTTTTTACAACAGCTGAATGCATTGGTGCATTCATGTGCAAATTTTGCATGCCTGTTCATTAGTATGCAGTAATGTGAAGGGTATCAAAATTGTGCACATTTTCCAAAGCCATGGTCCATTGAATGTGCTGTAGCATAATTCTCCATCAAATCCCTGAATAGACTGAATTTCCATAGCCTTTTTCTTTTTGCAACATTGCTCATGCCTTGCTGTCACTGCTCCAAAAATCTCCCATTTTTTATTCAGTGTTTCTTTTCCGCTTAACATTTTTGAGGTTTGATTATTTTTCAAGCAGCTGTTGGACAATTTTATTTTTTCACAATTTGAAGTTCTTTTTACTGGAAAATGTCCACTATAGACAGCTGCGTGGGGACATTTTTTTTTCTTTTTAACATAAATGCTAATATGTATGTTGTGAATGATCCATCACCAGCCTTTTTTTTTCTGGCTAACTACAGTGCAGGCAGTTAGCATAGTCATGTCAAATTGTTACAAAACATTTTAAGGTTAAATCAAGGAACCTACTTCGCAGTGCTTTACCTGAATAAAAATGAATATGTTATGTATACTAATAAAATGCCTAGTAGTTTTACCAAAGGTTGATGAAATTTTATGGGCTGCATTTACCATTATAGATTGGACCTAAAAATGTCAAATGATATGTATCCTCAATTGGCATGAAAATTACTTGGATTTCAGTCGGGCGCTCAAAACATTAAGTAAACTGCATGTTGCAAGTGATGAATTTTCAAAAACAAAATAAAAGGGTTGAAGATGTGTTGCCTTTGTCGTTTGCAGATCAATTAGTTTCTTGGCATTTCCATTTAAATTTGTTGTCAGAATTATGAGTGAAAAAAATAAGTGGTTCTGAGCAGGACCAGGTCAAAGCAGGCTTTTTAATAATAAGAAGAGAAAAAACTGGCATTGAATGTTTTCTTGCTTCTAGTATTAGTTTACTAATGTGAGCAAATTAGTTATGTCTTTAGCATTATTACTATTGTCTGCTGCAATTCATAGACTATCCATCAGAAATTTTTACAACAAACACTTCCCTTAGTTATGAACTTGGACTTGGAGTTAGATGGCACCCCCTCATGAAATGCTTAGAAAGTTTAATTAAAAGACAAGTGGGTGATGTAGCCAGCGTGCTCCAGTGTAATCAATGACAAAGAACATCAGACAGCATCCAGGGGCTCATAATGAGGAAAGGAGTGAGTCACGGACGAAGGGCTTTTTAGATGCCTGACTCACTCAGCTCTTATTTGAGTATGTGACCATTTCAGAGTGCAGAGATGAGAAACCACAAGCACCAAGGCTTTACTGGTGAAAGCTACACTGCGAGCTCACCTCGGTGCTCTGCAGTGCTGGCAGCTGCGGGACCTCAGCTCATCTGCATGGGAGAAGAGCAGGCGTGCGGGGGTGAAGCACGACAGCGGCGCTCGGTCGGCGGGGTTGAGCGGCGTGGGTTCGTGGAGCAGCTCCAGTCAGTCGCAGTTGCCTCGGCGGATTAGCGTAAACCCCGCTGTTACCTTTAGTAGGGTGCCCATGTCCTCAGGCTGGGGAGGACACCCTGCCCCGCTGAGAACCACCTCCTCGCGGCTCCCTGAATTATTCATACATCGTTCATCATCCGAAGAATAAATATGCAATCCATATGAGACTAAATTTTTCTTTGAGGTTCTGTCTCACTGTTTTGGGAATGTTCTCTGGAAGTGGTCGAGAGAATTCTGGTCTTTATTTCACACACAGTGAACATTGTGAAACACACAATTATAACGCCCATTATCATTATTTACAGTTGGTTTTGTGTATACATTTTGGGAGCTGCACAGGCACATGGAAGAGTCTTAATACCCCTACCAATCTAAATGGCTACGGGTGCAAAAGCGAATCTTACAAAAAGAGAGAGGAGTACATAATTGCCAGTGCTCATACTGATTCTTTGCGGAATATGATCATAAACAACTCCAGTTTGCAGTGAGCAAAAGTGATCTGTGTTTCACAAGCCATTAGTTAGGCTATTAGCAGGCTTTCCTGGGGGCTTGCAGTTTGTAAAATGGTCTGGAGAGTCCAGCACATTATATAAACAAATAAATCTGCCCAGGTAACATAATGTGAAATTAGAATGTGAAAATAATGTTTGTGTTTTCAATCGTGGCACTGTTGAGGGCGATGGTGGACTTTGGAAGGCCTTTTTTGTGTTTGTGGAGGAGAGTGAAATGCTTTCACTTTATGAACTGATTGGGTTATTAGTTAGTGAAACTGAAAGAAGCAGATTGTGCCTTTTGCCATAAAACCTGTGGCAATGCAGTTTGTGATATGTGCTCTATGTGTGTTACTTGGATGTATGGATCAACTGAGGAGCACAATTACAATTTTTTAATACATATTCCTTTTTCTTCCTTTCTTCCACTTAAAGACTCTGTCTTTCCCTGACTTGTTTTCTCTCTCTTGCTCTTTCTCTATTCCTGTCTCTTGTCCTCTCTCCCTCTCCCTGTCTCTTCCCCCCCCCCTCTCTCTCTCTCTTCACGAGTGAATGTTGTTCGGCTGAGGCCATTGCTCATTCTTGAGCTCCTGAGCTAATGCTCTGCTTCCTTTATTTAGTGCTTGATTTACTGGCTGTGTATCAGTAACAGCTGCTGTTCCTCCGCACCCCTCCTCCCTTCTCCATGCTTGTTTTCACTGGGATGGAAGACATCCCCAATCTGCCCTCCTCTGCCATTATCACCTTGATTAAAGTGGCTCATTGTCTCGCAGAAGAGCATGAAGTTCTCGCACAAGTTTGAATTATTCACTGTTACATAAATATTGCACATTGTTTAGCAAGAGCATTGCTGTTAATTAATACACTAATACACTCTTTTCCTGTATTTTCCCACATTCCAAATATTTCCCTTAATGAATACATTTTCAAAAGTATCTACCTTGGAAAGACATGCAAACAATGAAATTAGAATGCAGATATATTATAGTGGGAAGATGACCTGTTTTTATCTTGTCGTTTTGTGATCATGACATGCATGTAACAGCAGTCAAACAGAGACCGCTTGTCTGTTTGAATAAAATCAGCGCATAACCCCTGTTCTCCATACCTTCTGTGTTTTGGTCTTGTTTCTTTGCTTACAGAATTTGTGGTTGCCCTATTTTTAATCCCACTATTAGTCATAGTGAAGTATTCAGAGAGACCACTGAGGGCAGGGAACTGAATCTGGGCACAGTGGAGTTGGGTGACAGTGTAAAACAGGACACAACGCTCAGGGGTGACTTCACTAGGAATCTGGGGCACTTCCTGTTGATTGTATGGCTTCTGTGCTCGGCTTGGCCATTCAATGGCACTTGAAGGAATGCAGTTGAGGGAGGGTGTTGTTATCAGCAGCTTGTTGACATGTCAAGAACGGCGATACGCTGAATGGAGCTGGGCACTGGAGACACTGCCGGCCGCTGAGAATTTCCACATATTTCTTTTTTCCCCTCATCTTTCACACCTCTTCCACTGACATGGAATTTGAGAAATGTCAGGTTAACGAAAAGCATCGGAAGATTAATCATTTGGATAGAGAGGAATGTTACTCTCATAATTACTAACCTGGAACTCAGCAAAGGCCAAAAAAATTCATAAACGGCCCCTCTTATTGAAAAATAAATACATGAAAAACCAGAGAAATGTTTGCTGAAAGTAGAGACCATCAATCTTGCAGCTTTTTTAATGGTCAACAAAATTTAATGGCGAGCAAATGCTTTCCCGCCTGCGTCTCTTGACAATTTATCCTTTGATTGATGTTTCCAATGTGGGGAAAGGATTGCCGCACTGATGCCTCCACTGTTGTCTCCACAGCAGGTGTCAGGGCTGAAGTCAAGACCTGTGGGGCAGGTCTACCTGAGGAAGGGCTTTCTTGGTCTGGCTTTACTCCAGTATCTCAGGAATCTCCACATTTGGCATCCGCACCATTAAAAGATAGAGAGGGCAGCTGGGCCAGCCAGCGCTGGTTAGGGAGACAGACTCTAAGCTTCCTGATGGAGCTATGACTCCCACTTCACTACAACAAGCAAACCCTCCAACCCCTGCAGCTGTCAAGATGTGGGTTCAGCGTACAAATGATGGCTCAAAACTCACAAACGATTTACAAATACTGTTTTCATGTATAAATATAAGGTTTCCTGACTTACTCTTGATTCAGTAGTGTAATGTACTTCCACAGGGGGGAAAAAAAAAAAACATTTCTGACATTTCCAAGCTGCCATTCTTTCAAAATGCCTTTCCTTTGTGTTCAATCAGATGGGTTAAGTGTTTTTTTCTTTGGGCACTGCTGTTAAGTTGATCTCATAAAGAATTCTACACACAAAGATGTGAATTATGCAGTGATCACTGCTCAGGTGTGTGAATGTGTTACAGCTAGTAAAATATTTAACGGGGGCTCATTTTCCATTTTTACAGTGTTCTAACACAGTTTGTCTCAGAGTTAACAGGACACCAGGATAAAATACTCCCTCAGCATTGAAATAGACGCAAAACTACCTTTCAGAAGACCTTCTCACTCGAAACATCAAGCAGTAGCTTTTGGCCATCAGACAGTTTCCGTCACTATTCCTGGTTATTATGTATAAAAATGCAAATAGTACAATCATGGATTAAGGTTTTCAAGTGAACATAGAAAAGTATGATAGCACATTATTATGCTGTCACTACTTTTCTCAAAGCAAGGATTTTTTTTTTTTCAGATAAATTCACAAGCTACTCAATTTGATGTTTTGATCTATGATGGCGAACAATAAAATCAGAGACACACTGATACGTAAAGCATTGTTGAGGATATTTATTTATAGAGCTTTAATTAAACATTAAGAGAGTTGTTCAGTTGGCAGTGTTGTTGCCATAACTATCCTGACAACATGCTACGGGTCAGCTAGCCACAGACACCTAAGCCATTAGCATACAGAATGAGGTGCATAAACTGACTCGCAAATTAAGCAGTGCTACAATGTCCTAATCCGACCACAATTAACATCAGAACTTAGTGAGGTACAGCGGCGTTAGTGCAGATAGTATCTCGAAAGTACTATTGTAATGGTCTTTATGTGAAGGCTAATATTTGCAATGGCATGCATGTGAGACTAATTGCCTTCAGCAGATATGCCTGTGTTCTGTTAGCATAGCAGGACTCTGCGGGCCAAGGTATTAGACCCCTCTCTATCCAGCCGTGATAAAAACCTTTATCACCACTTGCCAACCAGGGCAGCCCATTAAAGCTTATTTGAGGGAGACCTGCATACGCCGTGTCATTCATTACAGGTGGATTTTCCAAGCATAGTAATTCACCCCACGTCCAATAAATGGCCTTTTACTAGTTGAGATGAGAGTCCTTAAAAGGCACTAGAGGTCCATTCTTCCTACATAATTCATCAAAAGCCCCGCTTAAATTTAATGGATAAAGATATTTGGAGAAAGAGAAATGGAGAGACTGTACAATGCTTGACAGAGATAGAATATAAAGTGTCAGAGAAAAAAAATTCAAATTATTAAATCATATTCACACAGATGTCATCATCTAATCTAGAATTTTAATTGTTAGTCATAATATGAAAGTGCAAATTATGAGACAATTAACAGAAAAAAATGTGCTCATAATTGCTATTAAAAGACCGGCGCTCTAATTAAATTCAAGAAGCTGTACCCAAATAATGGCTGTCATAATTGTAAATATATGGAAATGCTACTGGCTGCCTTATATTTTATAGGGCTAACGCATAAAAATTATATACTGCATTGGCAGCAAATGCGTTGATGATACTTGACACAATGTATAGCTTTAACTATACTCTTCCAAAAAAGAAACAATACAAATATTGAATTATTGATTACACTTTCTTTTCAATATGTTTTCCACATTTGTGAAAACATTTCATGTATAATAAATTGATGCTAACAACAATGTATAGTTTCTTTTTTGGAGGAGTATATTTTTATTGATGCTTCAGCAGACAAGTCATAACTGTCAAAAGTTGAATAGCTGATAATATGTACACACACACACACACACACACGCGCAGCTTGCGCGCGCGCACACACACACACGCACAAAAGAGCACACAGTCAAACAAACATGACATGCTCTGTCATACAGAGCGTTTGGAATGTTATGACCCAAAGTCCTCCTGTGGTTGGCGTACAGTAGTGGCTGTGACCTGAAGCCACCACAATGATAAGCATCACTTGAAAAATGATCCAGCTGAGCTAATGGTGAAGTGTAATTAACAGCCATTTATTTACAGTAGAGCTGGGAGTTGTAACTATATGAAAGATGTTAAAGCTAAATGTTAAATAGATGTAAAAGCAAAGCTAAGAGTATGAACAAGCTTCTCAGAAGTTGCATTTCTCACCAAGGAGCAAGTGGCATGTTGGTAGAAGACGACAAAGTCTAAAGTTAGTGTCCTCAGTCTCTTGGAGGTCACAGGCGGTCTACAGTGATGTAAGGTGGTCTGGTGAATAAAAGATGTGCAAACCCATGTAAAGTTCTGTATATTTTTTAATGCGCTGCAGGTATCCTCAAAAAATGCGGCAATTAAACAGCTGGCTTGAAGATCTTCTTCTGTGTCTTTGGAAACAGCACCACTCAGACGTCAGTTTTGCGGCAACGGCACGCGTCCTCCGTGCTTGCATCTGCATGCTCCTACCTGGACTGTGACATCACCTGAAGCTGTATCTGAGAAATACAAAACAATGGCAGCAGCATCCAAACCCACACAGGTAAATGTAAAACTGCAAAAACATTGGGACAGAACAGGAGGATTTTTCTGCTTTCGTGTCAAGATTGTGTGCTGTCCATGGTGCTGAAAATCTTCATTTGAATTTAAAGATGCCATAAGGATAGCTATTTCAAGGATTCCAGGAGATTCTAACAGTTATATATAATTTTATAGTACTGTTATAAAGTATTTTACTCATTAAGTATTATAACAGAAATTATTGACATAATATATCTATTTTCATGCTTTATTTAATTTAGTTTAAATAGCCTGTAAAAAAAAAACACCCCTGACACAAAGACATGCATAATGGGCTGATCAGAGGAAACAAGTAGGAGTGAGTGTGCAAATAGCATGTGCACCCGGTGAAGGATTCAAACTGTTTGGGCGTATTCCTGCACCACTCACTGGATGCTACACTGATGTAAATTGACTGAATTTAACAGTTAAATTACCACATTGTCTCATTATTTTAACTGCAAGTAGAGTCCTGCGCACATTTAACTGTGATTTACACTTAACATACATGTCAAAAAAAGAAAATGACACCCGCACACTGTCAACACTTGGAAAAATATAAATATACTTTAATGGATCTACCTGATGAAGGTCTGTGACCGAAACGTTGTGGCTCATTAAAGTATATCTATATTTTTGCAAGTATTGACAGTGTGCAGCTGTTATTTTCTCTTTTTCACACTGATTTCCTTCACCTACGCACCTGTTGTAGACCGATTTGGAGTGCAAAGGATTTTTGTGATTCCTGTGACACTTAACATACATGAAACTTCGGTTATAAACTGATTGTAAAATTACAGTTCAATTAAATGGCAAAAAAGGTGCCAGTTCTTAACCGTGTAGGACGGGCTCCCAGGCTCCCTTGTGATCTTAACCAGAATAAATGGGTAAGAAAATGAATGGATGTAAAACCAGCCAGACTCATTAAGATCCCATTTACAGTCAGAATACACATGGAAAAGAAAACAAGTGTGGCCTGCTCTGCCTGGCTGTGGGAGTGTCTGAGGGAGCATGAACACTGCAAGAGAGCATCCAGACGTCACACAGGAGGCCCATGGCCAAGATTAAACCTGGGGCCCTGCAGCATGTATAATGGAGGTTACAGAGCTGTCTGACGCAATACAATGTTGTACCTGTATAGTAGGGATCTCAAACTTCAAATCCTGAAAGGCAGCTGTGCATCAAAGCCTTTACTGACTGTCAAAACTCTCCAGTGAATTCCTTGAGTGTCTCCTCACAATTCAGCCACTTGCGTGTCAACTATGTGTATGTGCATTTTGTATGGTTTATGTCTTCTCTGTGTCCCCTTCTTGGCTGAATCTTCTTACTCGCTTGTTTCCTCATGAGTTCCACACCTGTCATTACCATACTGCTGGCAATAAACAACCAATTGTATTGCAAGTTTGCCTCTGCACTTGATTCCCTGTTTGGGGTGCGTTTTCCGAAATCAATAACTTGCTAACTTACATGGTTGGGCCCATTGGCTGTGAATGGACAAACTATCTAAGTTGCTGGAAACTGTGAGGAATCGATCTGGAACCAAATGCGAGGACACGGGATTGCAAAAAATAGGTGCTTTATTGAATAAGGGGGGTAACCCCCGCAGAGAGAAAGGCAACAGTACAGAGTCTGTAATCCAAGGCTGGAATTCCAATGGGGCTGAGCAGAGTTCGTTACCAGGGCACCAATCACAAAAATTGTAGTCAGACAAAACAGGTCCGGAACACAGGCGTAGGTTTGAGGGAGAAGCAAACTCATAAGCCAAAGGACAGTCCGAATCGTATACAGGGCAGCAATCCACAAAATCGAGGTCGGGCAGAAAAAGGTCAAAAATACACAGATGCAACAATATCCAAAAGAGCAAACCAAGAGTCAGAAGTCGGGCAATCCAGTCAGAAAGATAAATCACTATGAGTCGAGGCAGAAACAAACGTGGCACAAGAAACAAGGAAGTTACGATCTGACGTAGAAGTGCATGTGAAGACATCTTAAATACTCATCCGGGGTGAACACATGACAAGGGAGAACAGGTGCAATCAATGAAACAATAATCAGGATTGACACATGAGGAATATTCTAATTTCATGAATTTGGCAAATGCCAAGACGCAGACAGGGATCACAAGACATTCCTATGAACAAACAACAGTTCCGATTAAGGAGTACTAAAGTGTATAGTCTAAAGAAAAGGAAAGCATGAGATATAAGTGGAAATTCACAGAAGCTGCAACAAGATAGGCGAGAGGGCGGAGATTAGAATTGGGCGATTGCTGAGAGAACGTTAGTCAATTAGTAAGTGCAGCTATACAATCCCAAGTGCATGTTAGTAAGTTAGTAAAAATATACAATGTTAATTTGTGTTAGTAAATTATCGAAAACAATAAACTGTTAGTATGGTTAGGAGATAGCAAAAGGAGAGGGGAAGGAAGCACACAAGATATGAAGGAAGATTGAAAACCCAGAAACCAGTAAATCTGTGTGGCACGTAAGACTAGGGACCGTGAACAAAGACTTACGCAAGACAAGACGGGGTAGACGTAGTGCAAAGCATGGCATGGCAGAAATAAACAAGACTAGAGAATGAAAACATGGCATGATAAACTATGACAGGAAAATAATAAAAACATGAAATCCAAATTACCAAAACACAATACACAATCAAAGAATAGTCATAATAACAGGCAGTGGTCACTAAGCACAGAAAATCCATCAACATGGCAAAGCCAGGCACAGACCTTAAAGATGGCATGAACAGGATCCTAACAGAAACACACCCCTGGACCATAACAATTGACTGCTGATGTGAAAGAAATCACAAAAGCCAGAGCAGAGTTTGAGACCCCTGTTGCATTCTGTAAAAATAGTCAAAAATTGTTTTCAAATCCAGTGCCAGGGTGAAAAATGTCATTTCAGAGAAGGAACAATCTTATTCAGCAGTCTGGCTGACAGACTGACCAGTGACAGAACATTTCCCAGTTTTATTTCTAAATGGAGTGCAGGCAATTGCAGAAATCACTCCAGAATATTTACAGTGCAAATTTGGACAACACCCTCATCAGCAAAACAAACAATTAATGAAAAAGGCTTTGTAGGCTATGCGATGCATGCACTCTTCAGCCAAGAAGTGGGTGTCCGTGCTGCTATCACACATAACAAGCTTCTCTTTCCAACTGGAGTCCTAACCCTATTTATAAAGCTATAGTCCTTCCCTGAGAGATTTCACTTAAAGGAAAACACATTTATCTTCTAATTTTAGGTCTTTCTGTACATTACACAAAGAATTAACATAATGAAATATAAAGTGTTTAAATATGTTTCATGAATATATTCCCTCTTTGCTTCACATTTACACAATGGCTTAACCCTACCGCCCTTGTAAATGTAACCTTACAGTGTCACTGAAGATTCCTTAGGAAAACAACAGAGACTGTTCAACTGGTTCTGACAATATCTGTGAATTCACGGGCCAATTTCGAAGGCTGGCCAGCCTAAGACTGCTTTCTGGTTTTGTGGCAAAACTTCCATCCTTTCCCTGATGTTACATAGTTGTTTCTGCTCTAAAAGTACACAAAACAGCGGAGCGAGCGTTGCTATTTCCTGGCTGAAGTCACATCTTCTGAATGGAATTAAAAGTACACAAATAAGTTTTCATTATAAGGTGAATAAACCAATGATGGAATGTCTGTGAACATCGAAAAAAAATAAATTGACACAACGGCAGGACTTTATCTGCTGAAAATGTTTTCTCATAAAGAGAAAAACTGGTGACCAAAACTAGCATGCATGACCCAGAAAAACTGGCATATTAATTACTGCCCAACACTATGTACTGTTTCAAGAACTCTATGGAGACCTATTTTTATAAAATCATTTCAAACCCCGTAAAGCTGTTGTGAAATCACAACTTTTGTACAGTCCGTCTAGAAACCAGACTGCTCTTATTCTTATAACCCCACCTGAAGGGTGAGTGCAAGGGGTATTGTTTTTGGTTTGGTTTGTTTCTGTGTTTATTTATTTACACTTTAGCAGCAAAACTAAGGGCCAGATTCACCCCAAATTCGGTTTAGGGATTGCCACTTGAATTTTGGAAAAGTAGGTCAGAATGTGTGCAAGTGGTGGGGTTTGTTGGACCTGAAACCACTTGTTTTCAGAGGTGTTCGCTCACAGAGATTTGTGTACTGGGTGGAACAGTAATGCAGTAGATTGAATAGTCACCTCTCTGGATGTAAGGTGCCAGGTTCTTGTTTTGGGATTTTATGCGTTATTTGAACCTGCCGGAATTTCCTCCAGACACTCCAGTTTTTTCCCACAATCCCGAGCAATGCAGGTGCGCGTGGGTTTAGTCAATATCCTCTGCATATACACAAGCAATGTTAAATGCATTTCTGTGTTTACGAACAATTTACAAGGAGCCGATATGTTATTGATTGGATAATTTTGACTCAACTTTGTTGTAATAGGTACATAAAGATTGTCTCATGCAAACATTTTACTAATGCTGATACATTGAACTATTTAATGACGCATTTCAAGTGATGGTGAAACGCTTTAAAAATGTGCAATCACGTTTCTAAAAAAAATAAGCGCTTTGGAATACTGAAAGACTAGAAAAGCACTTGCAAATGATTAAGATGATTAAGATCTTGTGAGTCAAGATTTCGAAGGAAAGATAAATGACGGAAAACTTGGTGTTTTTTATTTGCTCAGGAAGAACAGGACTATTAGAAAACATGAAGAGCCATTTGTACTCATTCAGCTTCAATAGAACTGGAATTAAATATTTATACAACCTATAACTTGCAATGTACACTATCTAAGGGATCACACTTCCCTGCTGGGCATTTTGAACTGAAAATGTGGTTGTCAAGTGTATTGTCCTAAAAAAGATGGGAATCTGAATAATACCATTGGCTAGAATTACAAATACAGTATCCTTTGACTATGATGATGTATTTTAAATCCAATAATGCTCTCAGGTCAGGAGTGAGAGTCTATTTACTCCTCTATGTTTATCTTCAACCCTCCTGCAGTGTATGAATTTGCTGCTGGACAAAGAGAATGGCAGACGTTGAAAAACTGAACATGGAAGGCTCTGTGATAACAACCGAAAAAGCATCTGCAAGTTGAGCACGCAGTCAGATTTAGAGGAGCAAGCAGAAATAGCTTTTTTTCAATCTAATCCAACTGCAGGTAAATTAGCTTCCAAAGGGGCTGGAAATAATATTGCATTTCAAACTACCTCATTTTCTGTAAAGTAAAGTGATTATCAAACCCCCAAGGGTTTGAGGAAATGGATGTTTTTCAAAAATAAAAAAAGAGGCGGATTACAAATGAATTGGCAAAAGTTTTTCTTCAAATGACAATCTGGAATCTGCTTAGATTGGAGGTTTGGACTCAATCAGCTTTCTTTAAATTAATTCTGCATCCTTGGCTATAAAACAAATAAACAGAAACAGAAATGCAAGGAAAAACAAGTTCTGCTTCATACTTCACTAACAGTCAACATATCCTGATTGACTGAAGTGTAATTTAGCCTTCCTCTGAAGTTTGGTCCAAACTTCTGCACTAAAACAAGGCAGCTTTCACATGACAGGAACCACCCAAGAGGCAAATGCTTCATATCTCTCTGTCTGTCTGTCTGTCTGTCTCTCTCTCTCTCTCTCTCTCCCACTAAACTCTGCTGTTTGATTTTTCTGTCTTCCATTTTTTCATTTTTTTACTCAGACACACACAGCTCTTAAATCATCCATTTTCACAGTTTAACATGAATTATTTAAAAGAAACATACATTTTTGAGTGACAAAATTATTGGCTCTTTTACGCAGTCTTTTTCATATTTTATATTCAACACTAAACTCCAGTGCTGATGGTGCTTCTCTGTGCTTATCTTCCTTGAAAAGGACATTTAAAATCCTAATGGGACCACCTGGGAAAATCAAACATACATAAAATTAAATTGAAAATGCGAAGCAGGAGGTGTAATGGAAAGAAAGGCTATAGAATTTAACTGTAAAGGTTTCATGAGGGAAGAATTTGGTGAAGGCCTGAAAAACCTTGAGGGCTGTTTTATGTGTCCTTTTGACTGATGGCGATTAGAAGATCAGCCTCCCATTGGAACACAGCACATCCTGGGGTGGAGCATCAAGGGCCATCAGATTGATCTCCAAGGGATGGTTGAAATAAACACTTATTCATTTCAGGCAAACACAACCTTTTCCTGAATAAATACCCTGAGCATACTTTTGCTACGAGGTCATTGTCTATGGGCCTCATTTCGCCTCTGCTGAATACATAGAATTACATGAAGGGATGACATATTCAGTTAGAGTCTTCCTATATCCCTCTTTCTCCCCCAGAAAACCCCGCTGACTCAGGCAACTAGCTGATCAAACAAGATCACCTGGAGGTGCAGCCCCCAGAGGCAGTCCACCATGCAGAGAGCTGCTTATCGGCTCATGGAGACTTATAATGTGTGGAGGTGATGTGGGCATTGTTCGCACGACTCATCTGATTTTCAAAGAATACAACATGCAATGAAGTAAGCACATCTGGTGTGGCCATAAACACCTATAACGAAAAAAGACTTAGCCTGGGAGCAAAAAAACACATTTGACAATTCCGTGATCCTCTGAGTGTTTGTGGTGAAATTGTACCAGGTGCAGCCAAAACAAACCAAAAGGCATCACACAACATCTGCGATGCACTGTAGTGATTTATTCTGTTAACTTTACAGCGATTCCATGTGGTTTTGTGGAAGGGCGGGATAATATGAGTCAAAAAAGCCACCTGATGCATTATAGCCAAAAGTGAATGAATACTTTGTTGCGGCCTTATTGAATATATAGAATCTTGGGAATTTTTTAATTCTACACCTGAAATTTTAATTGATTGTGTAATTAAGTGGTCAAAATGAACAGACGGGACAGACCTTCAGCTTCCCTTTGAGGGTATTGTAATGCAAATTTCAAATCCATTTCGCCATTAGGATTTTGTGGCACTTTGAATACCCCTTCAGTCCTGCACTGAAGGACCATTGAAACTAATTGGAGTCCAACCATGAAGTAGAATTGTATGAAAATAAAACACTTAAACGGAAGTGGAAAGTGTGTCCTATCAGCTCATACTGACCAATTCATTGCAAATTCAATTAAAACATCAGATATTTAGAGTCTAAAATTTCCATTTTCTATGTATGTCAATGAGGTTTCGGTAAAGTGCTCACAGACTTTTTGCTGAATGGTTTATCACAATTTAGCCACTTTTGAATGGAAAATGTGCTTTAAATTAATATAAACTTTCAAATTGGAAATACAAATGAATACCTAGGTAAGTATTTCAGGTTTTGATGTTATAATTGCAAATAAATACAACCTTAATTTAGAATATTTGGGAAGGCATGGAAAATGCACATAAAAACAGAGAGGATTGATTTCTAAAGTTACTTTGCTCCGTATTTCATTGCGGACAAGATATTTAATGTTCTGTCAGGTCAACCTCATTTAATTTGTAAATATACATACATACAGTGGTGGAGGTAGAACTGGGAATTGGAAGTGGGGGGGGGGGGGGCACAGACACGTCCCTTTATGACAACAATCAGTCCTGGCTGGTTCTCAATCATTTTCCTTTATTGACGCGTTTTCTAATTATCATAACAGGCAATTGGCGAAAGGGTTTCTTTCCATGTGCGATCTAACAGTGATGAAATAATGGACTAAAGTCAGTCCAGTGGCAGAGCCAGAACTGGGAACTGGGGGGCACGGAAAATCCATTTAAAACAATTATTTGTCCTGACCTGTTCACAGTAATTTTCATAATTAAAGATTAACTCCGAGAGCACTCCACATTTACCAGGTGCTGCTAGTTCTCTTTGATTGGGTAAGATGACAACCATTCATCTGGACGCGTATTTGCTGCATTAAATCAACAATATTCAAAACTGCATGCCTGTTGACTCGCATGGATATGGCTTGAGTCTCACACTTTTTATATTTAATTGCCGAGTGCCACCTTTTTATCAACCCAAGCTGTACCGAGAGTGGAAAGCGATATTTCACTGGAACGTGGATCAGTTATTATTTAATCAACGTAAATTTAAGAAAAGATCACGTGGAAATGAACACTTTATATATGTAGTTTGTCTGTTTTTAAATGACGAATTTAAATGATTATGAAGTGCAAGTTAAATCGCCTGATGAGCAAAAAAGGTAGCGTGGAAGTTTCAGAGCGGTATGTCTTTCGTAAAGCATTGGCCTATTAATAGGTAAATTATTTTTCTGTACTGAATTTAGCCCATTATTTCGCAGTTAGATCGCATATGGAGAGAAACCTTGTCTTCAGTGGCCAATTACAATAATTGGAAAAGGCGTCAATAAAGGAAAATGATGGAGAACTTGCCAGGTCTAATTATTGTCATAAAGGGATGTGTCTGTGCCCCCCCAGTTCCCAGTTCTAGCTCCGCCACTGCATACATAAACATCCATTACTGCCATTCAGGCTTGTGACAATTTTCCGAAAAAAAAGAAAAAGAAAAAGAAAAGGGGGAAATTCAGGACGAGTAATGAGATAAATAACCAAATAAATAATTAATAATGTGACCAGAAACAGCTGATGTCAACAGGTGATTTTAACAATGATTTGGTACAAAAGCAGCATCCAGGAGAGGCTAAATCCTCATGGAGCAAAGCTGTACGGAGGATCATTAATTTGCCCACAAATGTGTAAGAAAATCACTGAAATGATTATAAAGAATGTTCCTCAAAGAAATAGCAGGGATTTTTGAATTCTTGGCGCTCTAAGGTGCATAATATAATAAAAGATTGGAGTAATCTGAAGGAATTTCTGTGTGCAAAGGGTAAGGGTCGTAAGCCTAAGCTGAATACCAGTGATTTCCAATTACTCAATATAGCACTGTGGCAAGAGCTGTCATTTTTCTATGTGTTAGTGACATCAACGTATGGGTTCAAGATTACTTTAGCAAACTTTTGTAAAGTGCTGTAATATTTAGGTTCGTTACATCCACAAATACCTGTTAAAACTTTATTGGGCAAAAGGGAAGCCATATGTTAGCAGTCCAAAAGTGCCGCTGGGTTCTCTGTGCTTGGGGGCATCCGTGATGGATCATCACACAGTTGAAACTGGTATTGTGGTCAGACAAATCAATTTTTTGGGTCCTTTTACTCCTGGATAAACAAAGCTTTGGAAGGAGTGCTGTGATGAGACTTGAGCATCACTCACTAATCAATCAATCAATTTGCCATTAGCACGACCATGGGCAGTAAGATTCACAAACAGCTTATCCAGGAGTTAACCATAGTATCTCTAATTTAGAAATGGAAGCCATGTGTTCTGGACTAAAGATTTGAGATTTAATTTCAGCCACATATTTAAAAAAAAAAAAAAAAAAAAAAAAAAAGGTTAACTGATTCAAAAACTAAACTGGCCTTCAACAAGACCATCAACAGTTATAATAGCATATAATACGTTAACAACACAATTCATTCAGGATGTAAACACATAGCAAATATACTTCTGTCCCGCAAGAACACTATCTGCATTGGTGGCGCTGCAGGACTAACCCTTTTTGAGAGTCTGTGGTCAAACCGTCCGCCCTACACGAAATATTTCATGGAATCAGAATTATACGAGGAGGGGGGAAAAAAGCAGTTGATCTCGAAATTAATATTAAATTATCCCCTCCCCGTGACGTAACGGTCTAGTCCCGGGTGCGCAAGTCTGTGGTCCCGTCTTACCAGATATTAGATAGACTCATTTCCAACAAACGCTGAGAGCACTGTTCAGCTTGTCTGTGCCCGGCGCTTTCTCACAGCTTGCCTTTGAAGTTCGTTTATGCGACTAGCGTTTCTTCTGGGGTTGATCAAGCCTATGTCATTGAAACAACTGAATATAGCCAGTGCAAGAAGCTGCCACTCGGCAAAAAAGACAGAGGGAGAGAGAGGTCATCGAGTCCTATTCGATTTCATCTTAAAATCATGAAGACGCTGAGAATATCGCTCGTCTCAATACTCCTGGCGATGGGGCTGTCCACCGTCCTCTCTGGAAAAGGTGGGTGAAGGTAAACTTATTAGCGGCAGCTTTCTGAGATCCCGTACACCAGCGCTCTTGAGGCTATGTGATGCTCTGTTTTCTTGGAAGGTGTGGTGTGCTTGCTGGAGGTTTCTTTACCATCTGCTGGAGAGACAGCTCTGAGTCACGTAACTAGAGAAAATGGCAACGATTAGCACGAAAGACGTGCACCCGAAAGTATGATCCTGTTTATCCATCACCCTTCGCTGTCTTGAGTTTTTAGGAGACGCGGGGTTGGGTTTCTTTCATTAATTGGCGCGTGGCATTCGCTGCTTCCCCTGCAGTGATCTGTTATCGCTCAGAGCAAGTTTTCCGCTGCGCCTTAACATCAGAGCCCTTACTTGTTATTATTATTATTATTATTATTATTATTATTATTGTTGTTGTTGTTGTTGTTGCTTTGTCGCTTTTGGTAGGCTACTGTTGTGTTGATGTGGGGAAAAAAAAGATTTTGCAATTCAGGGAATATAAAACATATGAGTCTGAGTGTAATCACTGGGTTCAGCTGAATGCTGATAAATCCTTGTGAAAGTAAGACATTTTGCCAGTCTGCTGACGTTTTCTCCACCCTGCTCATCTCTGAAGAAGGCACCAAGATACTGTTCTTGTTCCGAATTTGACTTCGCGTGTTCGAAACCTGTTATCACTCCGACCAACAATGGAAACACCTGCTAAAACAATAGTCAGATGATTCCGCCCAATCTGTATGTAGAACCGTTATTTATAAGTTCCCGTTATTGTCTTTTGTGCGAGCTGGTAACTCGCCTTATGGCTTAGCGAAGGGCAACCGAGCTGAGGCGTTTTCCTCCATGCTCTTTTCTTTATTTTAGATTATTATAAAATTATTGATACAGGTGGGCAACTTTGCATGCTTTTTACCTGAGAGGGCCAACTCAAGTTTTTGTGTTTTTAGGTCGCGACGATGCACTTGCTATCGCGTTTCAAGATCCAGTTTCCAAATAGACTAGAAGAAAAGTAATTCTTGGGGAGAAATGAACAATCCCCTCTTCCGGGGGTTATTGTACAGTAGTGCTAAATCGAGCTTAACATCAAAACATTGCTGTCAATTTAAGCTCTCCTGACTGATTTAAAGTTTTCTTGAGGCGAAAAGTCCACCAATCCAAAAACGCTTTGACCACTGTGACTAGCAAATATTGCACACTTAAACATAAAAATATGACACATTCATAGTTACTCAGAAAGTCAACTTTTGTTGTTCACAAAGAACTGTAAAGCTTACATGATGTAGGAGATGCCTTAAAGTTGTGCTTGAGCACCTGTGGAGATGGAAATTAATCTCATATAATTTGAAAAACAAAGCACTCTCCGTTGATCACAGTCCCCTTGAGACATATATTTAATCTGAATATACGGCAGAATTGAACCACAAACTGAATATTGTTACATAAATGCAAAGCCATTTTGAAGGCAATTAATTTGCTCCTGGATAACTGTTATGGTCCTGATAATGGCTGTGGAAATGAACAAATCTCGGTTGTGTGCAATGGTCTTGAATACGACGAATTTGGCTGTCTTAAAAAGTCCTTTTGCCAGAAAAGCCTGAAGCTTCTCTTTTTCCTAATTTCAAAATATCACTGCCGGAGTTTTGATGGCTCTTTTTTTCATTTGTTTGAGCCCAGTTTGCAGCTATTTCATTTATCTACTCATCCACAGAGTTTTTATAAACCCTTTCAAACATGTCATTATCAAATATGCTTACAGGGCCATTATCACCTGTGAAAAGCAGATTGGTGTTTTTCTCCCTTAAATGCACTTCTCTTTGTAATAACTTTTAATTTTTTCAAAACCACTGCTGGTCTCTCTTTTTTTTTTTTCTCTGAGTGAATCCATGACAGTGTGTGAGGGAAAACAAATTAAGGCTGTTTATAATTTGAGGGCTTTTTGGAGAAAAAGGCAATAGAGGCTTTGATGCCTGATGGTCAGGAAGTAATGTTTTTCTACCTCCCAGATCTACTTTTTTTTTTCAGAGGTTCTCTCTGATATGTAAACATAGAATATTGGCTGTTAGACTGAAATATTAGATGGGATGTAACCAAAAGGATAACAATATTTTTTCAATACAAGGTACAGTCTGTGGCACTATAATGTGCTGCTAGTCGGCAGTGTGTGTTCATTTGATGTGCAATGGGAAATCAACAGGGGGTGAAGCAGGTAAGAGAGAGAACACTTTTTCAGAAGGACCACTTGTTCCCTAATGTGCTCCCTCGCAGGAACAGCTAAAAGTCCTCGAAGAAAGCTTTTTAGGACATTGAGATTTTCTGTAGTTTCTAAAAACTCCCGCACTGGAAGAATTAAGAGAGTGTGCTAGAGTCTGAAAAAATAAAACCCAATTTGAAAATCGTGGTGGATTTATGTCTGCCTTTTCTGAAAAGAAAAGCGTTGTTTTAGTGGCGCGTAAATCCTTCGCCTGGAAGATACGACACTCATAACTCTTGGCCTTCATATTGTGACTGAAAACAGCCATGCCTGGGAATGTGGTTGCATATTTCACTGATGTTGCCTAGCGAGTGGAAGAGCACAGAGTGCTGTGGAGGACACGGCAGGAGGGCCCTCCCCTTCCTCTCTCATTTACGAACAACTACACCGTTTCCCCTTGCTCTCCACGCGTTGATTTTTTGGAGGAGTCCCTGGTGTTCTCTTGGCAGTCTGAGTTTGGCCACGCAACATTAATTCCATCATTAATGGCGGAGTGGTCTGAGAATACTCCAGTGGGGAGGTGGGCTGCTGGGCTGTGGCCAAACACAGGAACCCGTACAGATGGCTTCGCTCAGTCCCTCAGGTCACTGCTGGCTATTGTGTGCTGGGAAAACATTCAACACTGCATCGATTTCTGTTTAGCGCCTTGGAGGTGCCAAGAGACGAGGGGGGAAAAAAAGTCCGCAGACGCAAAATAAAACCGGCAAATTGACTTCAATAGCATTTAGAATAAATGTGCTCTGTGTTATTTGAAGTGGCTACATCAGGGAAAGCAAGACCAGGACTGATTGCTTGCGATTGAATAAGAGTAATAAACACAATTAAGGGTAAAAATGAAAGTTGTTTTTTTGCTTTGCGGCCACCCTTTAGCCTTTTCAGCTGAGCCGCAAAAATAGCTTCTCGAAGTACAGCTAGACCGGGTGCTCTTGTTCTCTGCAAAGGAGACATACTAAAATAATCTGCGAAAGGCTTGTGTCTTTCTCGCCTTATGTGCTTCAGTAAGCACGCACAAGTGCTTTAATATTGGCCTCTGAAATGATGGAGATGGAGACCAGAAAGAGGAGTCATTACATTAAAAGCATGGCCCTTTGTATATTGTACATCGCATATTACTGCCAGTGTTCCCTCAAGAAGAACTTCTGTTTGGATGCATTCCTTTTCCTGTTTCGTACCTTTTAACAGTGTGAGAATTCTTAGGACTTATGTAAGCGGTCATTTCTGTGGCATAATAAATTTGACTGTAGTCGTTTGGGGTAGGGTGCGCACATCCAAAGTCACTTTTTGCAGGTGCCAGACAATAGTCTCAGACAGTTGAAAAAGGTAGGTCTGCACACTGCCAAACGAGCTCCAAAAATAAACTTTATTAAATTGAATTAAACAAGCAACGTTTCGATCACCCTGGATCTTCGTCGGGCATATGCCCGACGAAGATCCAGGGTGATCGAAACGTTGCTTGTTTTAATTTAATAAAGTTTATTTTTGGAGCTCATTTGGCAGTGTGCAGACCTACCTTTTTCAACAATAATAAATTTGACTCCCAAATCATGATGTACATACATGCCTTAAAGGGGCAGTTTTTGTTTTGTCGGTTTGTTTGCATGATATCGAAAAGTTTACATTTCCGGAAAATAAAACATACGAACTGGTTTTTTTGAGCTTTGTAGTTCTACTCCTGGAAGCTGTGTGTTTTTCAGCCCCATCATTCAATTACACTTTCAGTTTTATCGATCACTCTCTATGGCAATTCAATTTTCGTATTTGTATTAAAACAACAATGACTTGTTCTTCAAGGAATTAAGCTCTGACTTGACAGGAGATAGGCTAGATAGCCTCTGAATAGTTCTGTGATCCTCCCTCCTGGTTTGTACCTTGTTATTTCCAGTCTATCTGGCTGGTCTGTCAATGAAGTTACACATGAAAGGCCGTAATTGTTTAATGTCCTTGGTCCTCTGAGTTCTGACATTCCAAGGGACTGAACAGTGTGTGTATTGAATTGACCTCGCCTTCTGTTTGATAAGTGGACATCTGTACATCATGTCTCAATGCTCTTCAGCACTAGCAAATGCAAAACATGTCTGATTAGTATGTGTTCTGTTGTTTCAGATGTATTGCATTATTTTTTGTCCTGCAATGGTTTTACTGAGGGAGTCTCGAAGAGAACGGAAGCTGCCTGTCAAGTGACCATAACGAAGGCACATATATCTTTTTTCGGTTACGTTTGGATTTTTTTGTTCAAGACATTCAGCAACATGAAATATATTTATTCAATCGAGTCTTTTGAAACAATATAGCAATCTACTATACAGCATTCAGCATTTCACTGTTTGCTGTCTTTGCAAATTTGGTTTGTAAGTGGGGAGGGGGAAGAAATTCTGACAGTAATATTGAAGCATGGGAGCCAGTGAGCTTTTTTCAATGTGTAATGGCTTGGTTTTTTTGCCTCAAATTCACTCCCTTGACTAGTCAAGCATGGACTTGGTGGTGTCTTTCTAAATGTTTATCCTTGCATTGCTGGTATTACCCTCATAGAATTGTTTCAAATCACAGTTCCTAGCTTTATTTTCCCTTGGGTGTTGGCTTTTTAATGCAATTTTAAGAAGAAATTGCATTCTTTTTTATACTTGTCTCTGGCATGGATGCCAATTTAATTTTTTTTTGTGTGTGTGTGTTGAAATGTATGTGCAACTGTCTATTTGCGTGATTATCAGCCAGTCCATGTGTAAGGTATAATGGACTGTAATAATAAAGAGAGTTTTCGGGACTTGACTGGACAGGCTGCTCGATTCCCTACATGTCTGTGTTTAAAAATAAGTAAGCATTTAAAGTGGAGGCCACTGATAACACCTGTGATACACAGTTTATTCTGATTTTGAAGGTATTTAACGGACTAAAATATGAGCTGAAAAATAACTGTTGATTATGGGATCAATCTGCTTGCATTGAGCACGTGTTGGGAGTAATTATTTCCTTGCAGTCTGCTCCATGTGTGATGCTGGCCTGATGAGGGGGTCTATTTCAATTAATCCATGGGGTATGTACTATTTCTGACTGCTTTGACAGGGGGCGACAGCGAGCTCTCTGCCCTGCAGAACGCTTGTCACTCGGAGCTCCTTGTACGACAGGGATCCTTATTGTAAAACCTATTTTATTCTTAATCCAGTTTTATTGTTCCACGCAGTATGAATTGCATTACATAGACCTGTTATCAAAGTCTGCAGCTGCACTGAGCCGGCAGCGATGTTTAGCTCACCGTGTGGATTCATAAACATCGCACAGTTCCTTAAACAAGACTTGACACATCGTCACGCCGAATGCTGGCAGACTTACAGCCTGACTCCTTCTCGTCAACAGATTGCTAATGCCCAGGAAATGAGTGCAGAAGCACAGATGAAGTCCACATTTAACCTGACAACTGTAAATAGATTGTATATTGAAGGAGAACTTGCTTGAAATTGTGAGAGAACGTGAAGGGAATCATGGGAATTGGATGTATTTCTGTATGTGAATTAAAATGGCAGATTTGCAGGTCATAAGTTTGCTGTTCAATTATGGCAGAAAGGCAAATGGCTCCTCTCTCCTGGCCTATGAGGACGTTCAGTATTTCTGTGTTTACTACATGTATTTTTAAAATGGGCCAAACACTTATTGAGCTACATGCTGTAGACTCCCAGCCTTCATTTCGCCCCCTGCTCGGGCTGTTAATGCCCAAAAACTCTTGCTGTTTCACACCTGCTTTAGTATCTGTTATCTTCACTCCTTTGAGGTGCAAAAGAATTACCTCTAGTTTTGGCTGACCCAAACTTTAGCTAAGTGCAGACCCTCTTTATGTGTTTCTGTATCTACTTTTGTGTTGTATAATATGACAATACATAATGCAGGCCAGGTGCCCAAAAGGCTGCCTCACGCTTCTTCACTTTCAGGTCAGAACTGAGGACGCAACTGTCAGTGCTGCACTGGAAACTGTAGCCCTCATGTATCTGTTCGTATTCCCTTTGTGACGGGCTTTGTTATTGTATAGCTGCTAATGGCCTGAAAGTATTTGTTAAAATACAAAGGGCAAGGCCATTGTAGACAAAGCTATGCTGCTATAGCACATTTTTGACATTAATTCTCACAGACAGAGAGAGATGGAGGTTCGTGCGTGTGTGCTTGTTAGCACTGAGTGTATGTGGGCAAGTGTCTGTGTGCCCTTGTGTTTGTATGATACGTGTGTGGGTGAAACAATTTTTCACGTGTCCAAATTGCGTGTGTTTCTATGTGTGTGTGTGTGTGTGCGCGCGCGCGTGTACGTCTTTGACACTGACGGCGGGAAACATGGCCGTGTAATGAATTCTCTCCACATATCAGCCGCAGTATTCATTCATCAGGTTCAGGAGAGAGGAGCGAGGAAACGAAGCGCTATCTCTATTCCCTGGAGACCTCCCACCTCCACACAGATCCGCGCCTAATCGCTCTGTAAATGTGCTCGTTACCATTTCTGATGCCTATCCCAATCTACCTCTGTACATTTACAAAATGACATGGGGGGGGGGTGGCAGTGACTGCTTTGCGGGCAAACATATTGATTCATGAAAAAATAATGTTGTAAGAATGTTTAAATAGAAATACTGATTCGAAGACGCTCTCAAAGCACTGTCTAGTTGATGCTGCCTCGCTCTGCTGATTTGCGTGTAATGAATAGCATATGGCACTGACAACTGTTGCTAGCGGGGGAAATGGCTGCAGCGTTGAATATGCTGAAGCAATGATAAAACAAAAATGAAGCGGGGAAGGATGTAAAGGGAGATCCAGTGTTGGAATTAGTGGGGAATTGTATTGAAGATGTGCTGCGTGCATTATAATATTTAACTATCGCATTATTGGCTCTGTGTACGCTGACAATGTTGGCAGATAAAAGAGAATTGAAAGCTGGTCCCTCCAAAGGAGAATTAATTTTCTTGGTACGGTTTGAAAGAATTATCTTCTGCTTCGTCCTGCAGCGACACAGTCGATTAACTTTAGATTCATTCATTAAAAATGTGTCCTCTACTCATGCAAACATTTCCATATTTTGAAAGTCATTTTTTAAGTGCAAACAGTCTTTCAAATTATAATTTAATCGCATACGATGGACAGTTTGTTTTCGAAGGGAAAGTGGTAGTCGGACACTGGGTGGCGGGAATTGGACCAACAGCGTGATCTATCTTGCTGCTCTATGACCTCTGTTTTTTTTGGGATCAAAAACAGAAGCCTATGAGGTGTATTGTATTCCAGCATACTGTCTCCAAAGACACTGCGAGTGGGACCTCACTACGCCCTTTGAGCGCGGGAGAAGAATTCTCTCACCTTTGAGACGTGGTGAATTCCCCTGAAGCCTTTGGCTGCTAGGGGTAGAGCAATAATGCATGAGTTATAGCCCCAGCACAGATGTGCAGCCCCTGTCACCCCTCCCACGGTCCACTGTACTACAGCCCTGCCATCAATCCCAACCTCTTATGAAGCCACTGTCACACTGCAGCGTCCCTATATAAGCTCTGATATAGCTGGGGACCGATGGATGTGCGGTATGTGAGTTTATGTGCTTTGAGTTTCAGGGCGTGTGAAGGTGTGTGTGTGTGTGTTTTTGTTGTTTGTGCGTGCGGACAGCGGAGGAGGGTGGGTGGGATGAAGGTCCATTTGCAGTCATTGGCTATTACAACCTCGCAATACGGGTCAGTGCACCTCCTCCATCCTGTGGAATCTGTCGACGCTGTGCGTGTAACAGAGCGGTAGAGTGCAAGCAAAGACCACCTCCCCTGATACTGCATCTCCGCACCAAATATGGATCTCACTGAGGCTCTCTGTGATGTTCAGTATAACTGGCCTGGGGCTTAGTTTAATAAAAGAATCATGAAGGCAACACTAATGCAAAGAAGCTCTGCAATTCTGACAAATCCTCAGCCTTTGTCTCTCTACTCAGTCACATCTTTTGCAGATGTTCTGTTGCCAGGGGTTCCCCTCGGACACACTCCCATCGGAGGGCGGGTTATTTTTCCAGGACTGGGAGGTTCTAATTTATCCCAGTGTGTATTGTGTGTGTGCGCGCGCGTGTGTGTGTACACATGTACATGGCCTTTGGCTCTTCCTGAGAGGTTCCTGCCCTGCTCTGTACCCTGAGCAGTGGCCGGTCTCCCAGCGGACCCCTGATGGGTGTCACTAATGGCAGCTGACTTGCCAACGCTGTGTTTTTTTCCTGTTGTTTTTTTTACTTCAAGTAAATCAACATAGGATTTTCCTCAGTGGAACTAGGTGCATTTGTACAAGCAATTTGTGCTGCATTACTCATGGGGACGAGAGCCATTAACAGCTGTTGAGTCTCAATCCTATTATTAACCAGCACCATTTCTGTTATTGCTGTTAAAATGCAAACGAAAGTTGCTCGGCAGTATGAATTAAGCATCTCTGCTGGGTAGTTTTTCCATCATACCAAGTTGCATATCATTGATTACCAATGAGTGAAGTACAGTTGAGCAAATGTATGTATTGGATATACATTATGCTTTCAAAATTCATTTTACATTCAATTCTTAGTCTCAGTTTGATGCATATTTGTGATTTACAGTTACAGTTTATTGAAGCATAGTTTTATGCATCTATTCGCTGAAAATTATCAGTCCATGGCTCAAAATTAATGGGAATTGTGTGGAATAGAACTGATCAATTTGCGTTATTGCAGTATGTGTGTGTTTACTGTAAGAAATATCTGCAAAGAGGAAAAACAGATGCATGGTCGCCTCCATACACCAGGAAGTCACCTGAGCAACCTGGAATTAAAATGTGATTCTTGGTTTTCTAGTCTCTTCTGGTTTGGGCATACAGACATGGCATGCTGTTGATATCTGTAAAATTCCACTGCTTTTCCGTGGGCCAGGTGTGCTGTATTGTTCCTGACCTGTCACCAGGTCTGTGGAGGATTTGACTGGAGGGCTAGTGTCTCTGCTGCTCGCTTCGTGCTTTGTGTGCAAGTTGGCTCTAGCCTTGTCAGAGGGATCTAGGTCAGGACTTACCGATTCGTCTGCCTGCCCGGCGCTCCCTCCGGAGCCCATGGCCTGGCTGCAGCTCCATTTAATGGCCTCCTAATTGTTCCTGCAAAGGCTGGTTGAGTCTTCCGGAGATGTGGACTTCTCCTCTGGGCTTCCACCCCCCCCATTTACATTTAGAATAAAAGAAGAATTCACACTAATAGACTCCACCTGACAGCACTACAAATTACAGCTAGAACCATTTGCAGGAATTTGTCTGCTTTTTCCTTGCTCACTCGGGTGGAATGAGTGGTGTTTTGTCGGGTGCTACTCAAAAGAGTGGTGGTCTGCCTCGGCGCAGGGGGACACAGAGATACAAAGGTGGCTCTCTTAAATCCACGGCTATTATAGAGCTTTATGGCATTTCCACCCTATGCTGTCTTCAGGGAACCTAATAACAGTATCTAGAGACATTAAATAGGATTTTTTTTCTCTTCGTTCTAACATGCATCCCTCTTTTCTCCTATCAGGACAGTGGGGAGGTGTTGTAATCTTATTCTCTTGTTCTTTCACTCTCTTGCATTGCCAATGCTTGATGTTGAACTGGAGTCTTCTGACTTCATCCTCCTGTAGCTGGATTGGTTTGGCCGTCAGGTTTCCGAGGGGTACTCAGAACCAAGTAGTTAGGAGAGTTTGTGGGCAGTGTCTTTTGCCCTCCGTTTTCTGCATAGACAGCAGTGTATTCCAAGCTATTAATGTCTCTAGTCGAGAGAGAAGTAATGTGATTTGGGTGCATGGAATGCAGGCATGAATGCTGACTATCTGCGGGGCCATATCCCATTCGCTCAGCACTGGAATAATGTTTTCAGTGCTTGCTGCTATTGTTGCGTAGGTCTATCAGTTTTATATACAGTAACTGCAATGCAGTCCAGGGAGTGGCCTGTGACAAAGTTATTATTTTTTTTCAATATCTTTCAATAGGGTCATTCCATGTCAATTCAACAAATGCCTCCCACTTGACCATCCCGGATTTGTGTAAAAAAATTCTCAGCGTTTACAAGGCGTTACTAAAAAATTCATAACAATTTAATGAAGAGTTGCACCACAACCACCTTTGGAAAAAAGATAGCCAAGAATGTAAGCTTTAAGATGGTAAAGATTCCAAGAATTTACAGGTTGTCACATCTTGGCAATTTGATGTAAAATTTCAGGAAATTTGGCTTTTTTAGGATTTTGCTGTGTATTTTCTGGACAACCATTAAATTGACAGGCTTGCTGTTTATTGTACCAGTAGCACTGTGTGAGGAGAGCTGGCCCAGAAAAATCAGCTCTCTACCTGTACAACTTTGGTCATAATTGGTCTTCAAAGTTGGTGTCACAGACAACTTCGTCAAATAAATTAGCAATTTCAAACAGCCACAGCTCCCTAATAAAAACATATTTGCCATTGAAAATGTGTTTCACCAGTGTATTGGGCATAGATGCTATACTGTGGAAATTCTTTGGCCCATGGCATTGATATAACTAGAGATATTGCCTCCTAAAAATCCACTTTTATTTTACGTTGCAAAAAGGAGTGCGAAAATCAGCAAAACGTTGCCATCTTTATTAATTTTTTTTTGTCAAAACTAAAGAAGATATTTGACTGAAACGTTACACATATCCTGTTAAGTACATGGCCTTGGTTTGAGAATTTTTAAAAAATAAATCTGAGATGGTCAGGTGGGGAAATAAATTTTCTGAAATTTGTTGAATTGACATGGAATGACCCAATAATGAAAGTTGATGCAGAGCTGGTGCCAGTATCAGTCTGTTAGTAGAAATCTTTAAATGGACCCGGCCATTTTATTTGACCAATTATATCTATGCACTATTGGTAAAACGCGAGTAGAATTCCACAATCTGAAGTGATACTTTTAAAGTCTGCATCAGCTCATTAGCACATTCAGTGGCTCGGAGTCACAGACGTAATTATCACCTCTTAAGCATGGAACCTCGACTGCAATGCTAACTGGAAACCGTTTGTGCATGGAGGATGTATTGTCATGAAGACTGATGACTCTTTCTGCTGGAAACACCTACTTTACCTTTAGGCCAAAGACTTTGGTCAGCAAAAAAAAAAAGACTAAAAAAACCTGACATCGACCTTCGCTTCTGAGGGTAATAATGCACAAGAACCATGCCAGGCAAATGTATCCCTCAATGCTAGCTGGCCCTTAACTATTGCATATGTTTTTGCCCATTACCTACAGCCCATGCTTAGTTCAAGAAGCTCATGATCTCTAAAATAATGTCATTTATTTTATTGGCAACATGTTTACATGTTTCATTGGTTCTCTCTTTTCACATCTCATTTCTATTGTGCCGCTTAGCCTAAGTCATAATATATTCCCACAGGTAGTGAAGTTATACTATAAACAACATCAAAGAAGGCAATAGCGGGCATTACAGGAGCCTGATTTATTCCCTGGCTCTGTATTTGTGCTGTTTTTCAGAACAGAATTGGCAGGGATGCAAGCTTGGTTGCCATCTACAAATTCTTTTCAGAGCGAAACGTATGGTGCAACATGATTGCTCTTGAACTGATGGCTGAAGTCTGCCTGCTGCTACAGCTTGAGTTGTGTGTACAGGTGAACCCCTGATGAAGAAGAATGATGGTAGAACTAAAATATGAAGGGAAGTAACTATACAGACTTATCCTCTGCTGTATGACACTGAGTGTCCTGGGAAATACAAATGGCGCAAACATGAAGAAACCCTTATCTCATGATTAACCGTGTTCGTGTTTGCTTGTTTGGTCTTCACTGAATGGGGACTCATCTTTGGTCTGCATGGTTAACCTCCATGCTCATAGCGAGTCCATTATCCTCTCAGACGTATACCGGATGAAAATTCTCTCAAAAAGCTGGATTCAATTCAAATTTTTTGTGAAGGTTAATTAAACATTTCATTTTTTATTGCTCATGGCTTGGACTGAAAATATATGAATGACAACCATTACGGATTAACATGAAGCGTTCATTAAATCTTGTTCTTGTTCTGTTGGGTCAGCAGCTGTCAGATGTATTTGAATTTAAAAAGATGAATGAAGACACTGTTGCCACAAATTATCAGAACAGGCGTTTGACTTTAGATGAGCGTGGTTCCCAAAAGGATGTTCCCATGCATGGTTGTGCTCATGCGTATACTTATGTTTATTTTTCTTTCTAGTTGATGGCTATGAGACGATGCGTCCTTCATGTCTGCCATTTCAGTATGGTGAGCACAATGAAAGGATTTCAATGTATCAACTACATACGCTATCTCTGATTGTATGTGAGAATCTGTGAACATCAGGACTTTTGTGTTGTCTTTTATGGCTGATGGATGGATTACTACACTCCCTGTCTGAACTCTGACCCTACTAGAGTACTTTCAGTGACTAGAGCAGAGGTGGGCAGCGAGGGCCGTATCTGTCCCTGGTTTTCACACCAACGTCTGCTCTTTAATTAGTTGATTGTCTCAATTAGCCAAACCATTTATGAAATCTGACTTTTCATGTGCATTTCTTTAAATTATCATGACACTACAAAGACTAGTCTTGTCTCCCTTCATAAAACATTTTTCTTTGATCAAATCATTGCGAAAATCTATATTTGTGCACGCAATCAATTAACTCAATTAGTCAGGGTAATTGATAGGAATAAAAACCTGCATACACACCGGCCCTCCAGGACCGTGATTGCCCACCCCTGGACTAGAGCATGATGCTTGCACATAGTGCGAGATGGGTGAAGATGTCCCTGCAGAGGATGATGTATATTGTTTGCATTGTTTATAATATACATCTTGCTACCATTTGGGTGAACTGTCCACTTACTGAAACTCCAGAGCCCCATCAATTATCAGTTGTTTTCAAAACTTGTAACGCAAATTACTGAACTTTTTCAACAAATATTTTTTAATTATTCTTTCTTTAAATAGCGCAAAGAGTGGAATACTTTAATATATATTTTGTTTTATACAACTGTAATGTGAATTGAGGCCACTAGATGGCAGTACTCACCTTTTTTGTGTTAAGCTCAGACTGGGGTTATGTTTGGACATGTTTCAGACATGTCTGGGGCAAGTCCCCGAAAATAAAAAAAAAGAGGTCTAAATGTGGGTGGGGTCTGCAAAAGAGTATATAAGGAAAAGAATTGTGACAGTAGTAGTAGGACAAATTGCAAGAAGAAGGATACGTGTGACCAGACCTGTCATTTCTGTTCAAGACCTGTGAAGTTTCTTTTGTGGATTTTTGCCTGTGTTTGAGTTTTTTTTTCCTCACCCAGCACATCACCAGGAAACTGTAAATATTTCTGTTTTTTGTACTCAATCTTGGTCAGAATATTAGTTTAGTCGTTATTGTCTTTGTTAAAAATTAAATGTGTCTAAGTTTTTAAAACTGTGTTTGTCATCCCTTGCTGTTGCTGTTGTGTTGTAGATTGTAATAACAAATTGGGGCCATGACAAATTGGGGGCTCAAGGTCCGGGATAGACCATTTTGTGAGTCATTTATTAAAAATCTAACATTTCAGATTGTAAAATTGTTTTTGTGAATTTTCCTATATAAATATATTGACAACAGCAATGGATGATTTCTTGGCATCACCAACCGTAGGGGTTTTGAAGTCTTTTAAAAAGACCGAACTGTTGGAAATATGCAGACATTTGGAGCTGACAGAGGTAAAACCAGCCATGCGAAAAGCAAGACTGGCTAGAGAGATAGTTGAATATTACATTGATGAAAATGTGTTTGCACCAGGAGATCTGGAACAGTTTCCAGTGGAAAATCCAAATATAGAAATGGAACTTAAATTAAAAATGCTAGAGATTGAAAGGGAAGAAAAAGAAAAACAAAGGCAGTTTGAGTTGGAAAAATTAGCTAGAGAAGAAAAGAAAGAAAGGGAACAAAGAGAATTTGAGTTAGAAAAATTTGCAAGACAGTGAGATTTTGAATTAGAGAAATTCGATAGAGAAGAAAGACTCCAAATGGAGCATCTAAAAATTAAAATTCAAACTGAAAATAAATTTCGGGCTAGCCAGGAGGTAAAATTGGTGCCTCCATTTTCGGAAAAGGATGTTGACAACTATTTCCAGTGTTTTGAAAAGGTAGCAAAGAGTTGCCAGTGGCCAAAGGAACACTGGCCTTTGATGTTGCAAACTGTCCTCAAGGGTAAAGCTCAACAAGCCTATTCGGCTTTGTCTGCAGATGATCCCTCTGATTATGAGGTTGTCAAAAAGGTTATTTTGAGAGCTTATGAGTTGGTTCCAGAGGCTTACCGACAGAAATTCAGAGGTTTGAAGAAATCTGAAAATCAGACTTATGTTGAATTTGCTAATGAGAAGCAGGTCTGCTTTGAGCGCTGGTGTACTTCTATGTAGGTCAAGGATGATTTCAACTCACTAAAAGAGATGGTGTTAGTTGAAGAATTCAAGAACTGTGTTAAGGATGATGTTAAGACCTACCTTAATGAGAAGCAAGCACTAAATTTGCAATCAGCTGCCAAATTTGCAGATGAATATGTTCTCACACATAAGTCCAAATTTCAGTCTAGCAGTAACAATAGATGGTCCCAATTTCAGAAAAAGGGTTACGGTGATACCCAAGATTCTTCACCCAAAGACAAAGACAAATCTGGTGATGGTGCTCAGAAATCCAGTAACAGGTGTGATCAAAGTGTGAAAGCTGACAGTGACAAAAGTGGTCTAGTTTGCAGTTATTGCAAGAAATCTGGTCATGTCACAACTAACTGTTGGATCCTTAAAGCGAAGAAAGAAAAAGACAAGGATACCAAACCAAATGCCTTTGTGAAAACAAGGTTAGAAACCCCTGTAGTTGATAATCGATCTGCTTAATTGCCTGCTTCTTGTGGGGCTAAAAAGCCTAATACAGCTGACTTCGTGAGGGAGGAATTTCTTCCATTTGTGTCAGAGGGATTTGTGGCTCTGAGTGAGCATACTACTCCTGTCCCCATATATATCCTAAGGGATACCGGAGCTTCTCAGTCACTTTCGTTGATGGACTCCTTGGAGTTACGTGATGAGACCGCTTCAGGGGATTTCATACTTGTACAAAGTATTGAAGGGAGGACTGTATCTGTACCCCTGCGCTCTATATTCTTGAAGTCAGATTTAGTTACAGGACAGGTAAAGGTGGGACTTATGTCAAGTCTACCTATAAAGGGTGTTTCTCTGTTGCTAGGCAATGACCTGGCTGGGGGCAAAGTAGTTCCCCCTGTACATCTTACTTCACAGCCGAGCACTGAAGATGGGGATGAGGACTCATCTCTGTATCCTTCTTGCGCAGTGACTCGTGCTATGGCCAAGAAGGCTAAAGAAGAAGATGTTGTGGTGCCGTCCAGCACATTGACTAGTCAGGACTCAGGTGGTTCGCCTCATGACTCTGATTGGCCTATTATGGTTTCTCCGTTTGAGGACTTATCAGATACTTTTATCAGTTCTCTATTCAGCCAGCCGGATGGGTCTGATGATTTTGATGGGTCTGATGATTTTGATGTGTCTGGAGACTTGTCTCTGTCCAGAAAGCGGTTGATTGAGGAGCAAACTAATGATCCTGACATTTGTGCACTAAAGAAGAGAGCCCTTCCTGATAAAGAAATAGACGCAGTTCCAGTTGGGTATTATCTCAAGGATGGTGTGTTGATGCGGAAGTGGCGCCCTCCTGATATCCCTGCCAATGCAGATTGGGCAGTGGTCAGGCAAATTGTTGTTCCGAAGGTCTACAGGAATGAGATCTTAACAATGGCTCATAGTTTACCTTTAGGAGGTCATCTTGGTGTTAACAAGACTGTTGATAAGATCATGAAACACTTCTTTTGGCCTGGGCTTCGGAAAGACATTTCCAACTTTTGCAAAACCTGTCACACTTGTCAGGTAGTTGGAAAACACCAGTTAGACCCACCTGTAGCTCCATTGCAGCCTATCCCAGCATTTGGGGAGCCATTCTCTAAGGTCATTGTTGATTGTGTTGGTCCATTACCCAAGACTAGATCTGGAAATCAGTACTTGTTGACAATCATGTGTGCATCTACCAGATTCCCTGAAGCCATACCTCTACGTAACATCAAGGTAACTGCAATCTCAAAGGCTTTGATAAAGTTCTTCACGTTGTTTGGCCTTCCCAGGGAAATTCAGTCAGACTAAGGTAGCAATTTCACTTCAGGATTGTTTCAGCAGGTTGTGTATGAACTAGGTGCAAAGCAGATTCTTTCTAGTGCCTATCATCCAGAGAGTCAGGGTGCCTTAGAGCGGTTTCATTCCACTCTCAAGACAATGATGAGGACTTATTGTTATGACCATGAGAAAGACTGGGATGAAGGTGTTCATTTGCTGTTGTTTGCAGCTAGAGAAGCAGTGCAGGAGTCTACTGGATTTAGTCCATTTGAGCTAGTGTTTGGTCATGAAGTGAGAGGACCTTTGCTATTATTGAGTGAACAATGGCAAGAGGAAGAGCCGTACATCAGTCTGTTAGACTATGTTAGCAAGTTCAAGGAAAGATTGCGTGCAGCTTGTGACCTAGCCAAAGAGAACTTGAAATCAAGTCAGGGAAAAATGAAAACTTGGTATGATCATAAGGCGAGAAGCCGTGAGTTTAAACCAGGAGACAAGGTCCTTGTGTTGTTTCCCTTGCAGTCCAATCCATTGCAGGCTAGATTTCATGGTCCTTATGAAATTCTGACAAAACTCAATGATCTCAATTACATTGTGAAGACTCCAGATAGGAGAAAACCAAAACAATTGTGTCATATTAACATGCTAAAGCCTTATCATGACAAAAATGCTAGGGTTGCAGCTGTCACTTCAGATTCTCCAATGGTCGAAACGTGTGAATGTGAGGGGGAGTTTCAAGATGATGAACCAAGAATTAAAGCTGAAGTTCTTTCATGTAAATTGTCAAACACTGAAGTGTTGCAAAATCTTGATATAAAACTCCAGCACTTAGAACCCTCACAGAGAGATCAGTTTGAAAGGTTGATCCAGAAATATGAGGATTTGTTTCCTGATGTTCCAAAGAGAGTTACTATAGCCTCTCATGATGTAGATGTTGGTGATGCCAAACCAATAAAACAGCATCCATACCGGATGAATCCTGAAAAGAGAAAGATTGCCGAGAAAGAGGTTGAGTACATGTTAAAACATGATATTATCAGACCCTCCAACTCAGATTGGAGTTCACCCTGTGTGCTAGTTCCAAAACCTGATGGAAGTACTAGATTCTGTACAGATTATCGCAAAGTCAATGCTGTAACTAGAACTGATGTGTTTCCAATACCTAGGATTGATGATTGTATTGATAGAGTAGGGCAAGCAAAGTTTCTGACCAAGATTGATTTATTGAAGGGTTATTGGTGTGTGCCTTTAACTGAGAGGGCCAAGAGCATCTCTGCTTTTGCCACACCATCTGGATTGTACCAGTATGAAGTCCTACTCTTTGGCATGAAAAATGCCCCAGCCACGTTCCAAAGGATGATACAGTCTACAATCGCCGGATTGCCACACACGGGTGCGTACATCGATGACCTGATCACATGGAGTGACTCCTGGGAAGAACATCTAAAAGATGTAGAGACGTTGTTCCAGCGCCTGACCCAGGCTAACCTGACTGTTAACCTGAGCAAGAGTGACTTTGGTTGTGCTACTGTCACCTATCTTGGCTACGTCATAGGCCAGGGTAAGGTGGCACCCATAAATGCTAAAGTCCAAGCCATCATGGACTTTCCAGTTCCTGAAAACAAAAAAGCTTTGCGCCCCTTCCTTGGAATGATCGGGTACTACCACAAGTTCTGCAAGAACTTTGCTGAGATTGCTCTCAGTCTAACTAACCAACTGAAGAAAGGCGTAAAGTTCACTTGGGATGATGCATGCCAGAGAGCCTTCGATCGCCTGAAGTCTCTGCTGTGTCACTTCCCCGTGCTCAAATCTCCTGACTTCAACAAACCGTTCTCCATCGCGGTCGATGCTAGCGACCAAGCTTGTGGATCTGTGCTCCTACAGAGAAGTGACTCTGATGACATTGAGCATCCCGTGGCATTCTTCTCCAGGAAATTCAATCGCCACCAAAGGAACTATTCCACAATAGAGAAGGAACTGTTGGCTCTGGTCCTTTCATTTCAACACTTTGAGGTTTATGTTTGTACAGGACAAAAGCCAATGGCTGTGTACGCAGACCACAATCCGTTAATGTTTTTGAGTAAGATGAAAAACAAGAATCGGAGATTGTTGAATTGGAGTTTGATTTTACAGGAGTTTGACTTAGAAATTAAGCATGTGAAGGGTACAGACAATGTAATTGCTGATTGCTTATCCCGTGTTTGAATATGTATATATATATCACGTGTTTATTTGAATATTGTATGATATATATGTACACACAAGTGTCTACTTAACCATTTTGTTGTATTTAAAAGAAAAATTTTGCCTTTGTAAGTCAAAATTTTTCCCTTTTGGAATGGAGGTGTAATGTGAATCGAGGCCACTAGATGGCAGTACTCACCTTTTTTTTGTTAAGCTCAGACTGGGGTTATGTTTGGACATGTTTCAGACATGTCTGGGGCAAGTCCCCGAAAATTAAAAAAAAGAGGTCTAAATGTGGGTGGGGTCTGCAAAAGAGTATATAAGGAAAAGAATTGAGATAGTAGTAGTAGGAGAAATTGCAAGAAGAAGGATACGTGTGACCAGACCTGTCATTTCTGTTCAAGACCTGTGAAGTTTCTTTTGTGGATTTTTGCCTGTGTTTGAGTTTTTTTTTCCTCACCCAGCACATCACCAGGAAACTGTAAATATTTCTATTTTTTGTACTCAATCTTGGTCAGAATATTAGTTTAGTCGTTATTGTCTTTGTTAAAAATTAAATGTGTTTAAGTTTTTAAAACTGTGTCTGTCATCCCTTGCTGTTGCTGTTGTGTTGTAGATTGTAATAACAAATTGGGGCCATAACACAACCCATTGGGACGAAGTGTAATTTGTGAATAAAATCAAAATGCAATGACTTTCAGATCACAAGCTAATATGTCATTTACAGTAGAATATGGATAACATTTCAAATGTTGAAACTGAGACATTTTACATTTTTATTCACAAAATGAGCTAATTTCAAATTTAATGGCTGAAACAGGTTTCAAAAAAGTTGGGACTCAGGCATAAAAGGACTGAAAGCTGAAAGAACATTTAGCAAGTAACTAAGTTAACTGGCATCAGGTGTGTAACATGATTGGATATAAAAGGGATGTCTTAGAGAGGCTGAGTCTCTCAGAAGTTAAGATGGCCAGAGGCTCTCCAACCTGTGAAGGCTTGCATAAAAAAAATTGTGGAATACTTTAAAAGCAATGTTCCTCAACGTCAAACTGCAAAGGCTTTGAAGGTCTCATCATCAACAGGGCAAAACATCATCAAAAGATTCAGAGAAACTGGAAAAATCTCTGTGTGTAAGGGACAAGGCCGCTGACCTTTACTGGATGCCCATGATCTTCGGGCCCTCAGATGCCACTGCATCACTCTCTGGCATGATTCTGTCATTGACATTGCTAACTGGGCCCAGGAATACTTCAACAAACCACTGTCTGTAAACACAGTCTGCCGTGCCATCCACAGATGCCACCTAAAACTCTATCATGCAGAAAGCAAGCCATTGTTGAGCATGATCCAGAAGCGGCACCGTGTTCTGTGGGCCGAAGTTAGTTTAAACTGGACTGTAGCAAAGTTGGCAAAGTGCCCTGTGGTCAGACCAGTCCAAATTTGACATTCTTGTTGGAAATCATGGGCGTTGTGTCTTCCAGGCTAAAGAGGAAAAACAACACCCCTCCTGTTATCAGCAGTCAGTTCAAAAGCCAGCATCTATGATGGTTTGGGGATGCATTAGTGCATATGATGTGGGACACTTGCATGTTTTAATAAGCACCATGAATGCCAAAAGGTATATAAAGGTCTTAGAGCAACATATGTTTCCCTCCAGACGACATCTATTCCAAGGAAGGCCTTGTAAATTTCAGCAGGACAATGCAAAACCATGCACTGCAGCTATTACAACAACATGGCTTAGTAGTAGAAGAGTCCGTGTGCTGAACTGGCCTGCCTGCGGTCCTGATCTTTCACCGATTGAGAATATTTGGCACATAATTGAACGAAAATTCCATCAAAGGAGGCCCAAAACTCTCCAGCAGCTGGAAGCCTGTAATAAAAAGAGTGGCTAAACTCAAGAAACTTTTCTTCTCAATGCCCAGACACCTCCACTCTGTGTTATAAAGAAGAGGGGATGCTACACCATGGTAAACCCTGTCCCAACTTTTTTGAGACCTGTAGCAGCCATCAAATTGAAAATGTGCTCATTTTCTGGATAAAATTGTAAAATGTCTCAGTTTCAACATTTGCTATGTTATCTCTGTTCCGTTGTGAATAAAATACTGGCTGGTGTGATTTGAAAGTCATTGCGTTTTGATTTTATTCACAATTTACAACTATTTATCCCAACTATTTCGGAATTGGGGTTGTATAATTTGAACTATTTGTCTTATTTAGCATGCTTAGGTTAAAAGAGGGAAAACATGAAAAATCCCTTCGAACTGCTGATTATTCTTAATCTGTTTTTCCATTATTAGTAATGCGTTAACAGCAAAAACACTCAACAGGTGTCGCCAGTTCTCAACAAAATGTTATGGTCAGGTCGAAATCGAGTTCTCTGTTTGCCAAATTAGGCGGAATATATGCTACATTATTCAAAATTGTGGCTAGGTGTTGCTAATAATTGTTTTAATCTCAATAATGAAGTACAGGTAGCTTGCATTGCAGGCTATTCTGCAAGTGAATGTGGAAAATAATAGAGTTATTTATCTTTTTTTGTAAAGCGTAGGGGTGCCTTATGAATAAAACATTTTTCTGAATTGGTTTTATTTTAATTAATTAACCTAATATTGCATTCAGAAAGAGCCTGTGAGTTTACCTTTCAATTGATAATTGTAATAATTGAAAAGCATTTTAATCAGGAAAATGGGTCAAGACTAATTATCCTTTTAAAGGGATTTTTTTGTGATTCTCCTGTTTTCAGCTGAGCGTTCGCCACTGTTAATTACTGTAAACTGTGATGAATGACAAATCATTGTGCAGAAGGCACATTTTAAATCTTAATTTACTCTGATTTGCTACAATTTCAAATCTGCATAATGAAGAAGATGGTGATTTTAATAAGAACTGTAACAGCAGTGCTTTTATAATGAATTCTGTATTATAATCAATTTTGAACATGCTGTGTGATCCAATGGCTTTCCAACTCCCCATTCTGCAGCTTTCTACTCTCTCTGTCTTCCACCTTCTCCTATACTACACCTCTCCCCCACTCTGCACTGTACATCACCTCACCCCTGCCAGCACAATGCCCTAGTGTCCACTACTCTTATACTAAGACAGCTTGGAAAATGGACTGCCCTGAGGCATAGCCTCACCTTTATATCATGTCTGACAGTTAATGGGTGACAGGAACTCTGAACTGTTAATCTAAACCCTAACTGATTGATAATTATTTTACACTTTATTTCAGCATTGCATATACATTTTTTTTTTTTTTACTATTGTATGTGTCATAGACTATTTGCTCCTCCTCCTATGTACATTACTAGATGGCTTATATAATGAATGTCAAGATTGGCTGATTGGATACTGACAGTGCAATGCATAATGTTACTCAGATGCAGGTTAGGAGCTTCAGTTAATGTCCAACTGTCAGGACTGCCAACGCAGTAATAGTCCATGAATGTAACAAACCACACATATAATTCAAATTTCCTGCTTAAATTTTTTTTTATTTTGCCTTCCCACAAATGTACCAAATTCCTGCAGATGTAATAGTTATTCAATTTGTGGTAAATTTTGTATTATGTTTGCAGTGGGCAACTGCTATGACATATGTGGGAAATTTATTACATTTTGTGGGATAACTACATTGAAAGCTGCACGTTTGTATTACGTTTGTGGGCAATTCCATGAAAAGAGGGACATGATGAGCAAAAATTAAATCTCTGTTTAACATCCAGCAAAGGGCCTCAATCTATCCACAAAACCCCCAACTTTAAGAAACATATATATTCATGACTGAACCACTATTTTTCGGCAAGTGTTTTGCATCCAAACAGATGGCATGAATTTTACCCTGAAATTGGCCCAAAATCAGGTAATTTGGACCTTTGAAATTACCAGTAAGTAAATGGGTATTACAATTAATCTTTCAATTTATTATACCAAAAGCTTCAATTTAAAGTAGAGGGGAGCTTGAACCCTCATGTGGAAGTTTGCTGGCCAGAACGTAGGAGTGACTTAATCTTCCCGGTCAACGTAAGGTCCGTGAACAAAATTCTGAATTATTTTTATTGGGAGAAACTGAGATGGAGTATTAACTCAACCGTTTCAATTCTCTTAGCAGTTGCCAAGGCAAAGTCAATAATTAGGGCCCTATGATATCCGCGATCACGGAATTGTGGACGAAATCGCGGAATATGCCAATAAAAACGGAATCTATCGTTAAACGTGGTATTTCGTGGAAATTTACATCATTTGACTGAAATGCTGTTAGTAAAGCCATGTTTCCACCGGACGCTAACAAAATATTTGCGCAACCAGATTACATTCAAAGGCAATGAAAAAATGCGAATTCATGCGTTGAACAACACATCAGGTGTTACGGTTGTGCCACATCAAACATTCGTTAAAATTTGATCTCAGTGGCTTTGATCGTGGCATGGTTGTTGGTGCCAACCGGGCTGGTTTGGCTATTTCTGAAACTGCTGAAACTGGGAAAAGCCTTGTTTGTGATGGAGGCAGGACATGAATGGCCAGTTTGGTTTGAGCTGACAGAAAGGCTATGGTAAATCAGATCACTTTTCTGTAGTGGGCATAAAATCAGCAAAAATTGCACAACATTTCAGAAGTTGAGTTGAATGGGCTTCTGGAGTAGTTGGGCCCTATTCCTGCCTGCTAAGAATGAAAATTTTTCGAAGAACGAAAAACTGCAGTGGGCACAGGCCCATCAAAACTGGACATGATGATTGGAAAGCTAAAATCTTGTTTGATGAGTCTTCATTTGCGCTGCGACACATTGATTGTCAGAATTTGGCTTTATTAGCACACGTCATTGGATCCAATCTGTCTAAACAGTTCAAGCTGGTGATGGTATTGTGGTGGTGTGGGGAATGTTGTCGTACCACCATTGGTGCCCTGAATATCAACCAGTCATTGCCTGAGTGACACAGCCTGTTTGAATATTGTTGCTGAACATTTGGATCATTTATGGCGACTGTACATTCTACTCATCTTCAAATGAAGATTTGGTCACATTTTACCCATCTTCTAATGAAGATATTACCTTAGTGTAACTTAGTAATGCACTTTGTCATGTAGCAGAAGTCATCTCAAACTGTTTTCATGAGTGTGACAGTTATTTCAGTGTAATTCAATGTCCTTTCAAGTCTCCAGGCCTGAATCTATAGAGTACCTCTGGCATGTGGATGAACAGCAGATTTGTACCATGGTCATGCCACTGGTAAGACTGCTGAAATTTTTTGATGCAATCTTGCTATCATGAACCAGAATTGCAAAGATGTTTGTAAAAGATGTTGTAGAATCCATGCCTTGAAGAATTGAGCCTGTTCTGAGAGTGAAAGGCAGTCTGTAATGTGAATAGAGGCCAGTAGATGGCAGTATTTACCTTTTTTTTGTTAAGCCCAGACTGGAGATAGGTTTGGGCATGTTTTAGGCATGTCTAGGACAAGTCCCAGGGAAAAATAAAAAAAAGCCTAAAAGGTGGGAGGGGTCTGCAAAAGAATATATAATGAGTAAAATTGAGACAGTAAAGTAGTAGGAGAAATTGCAAGGAGAAAGATACATGTGACCAGACCTGTCATTCTGTTCAAGACCCATGAAGCTTTTAGAGGATTTTTGCCTGTGTTAGAGCATTTTTCTCACCCAGGACATCACCAAGCAACCCACCAAAGGGACTGTAAATATTTCTGTTTTTGTATATAATCAATCTTGGTCTGTAGAGTTGAGTAGTTTGTCGTTAGTTGCCTTTGTTTAATTAAATGTGTTTTAGTTTTAAAATGTTTGTCTGTCATCCTTTGCTGTCGTTAATGTCATATATGTAATAACAAATTGGGGCCATAACAAGCCCAACTTGGTAATAGTGTTGTTTTAATTATTGTTCTTGGTGAGCGTATATCCTTTGAAATCCTGCACCTAGCTAGCCCTCAAATACTTGGCTTTGTCCAACGAGTTGATCAGACTTGAATCCTCTCATGAACTGAGAGGCAATAGCAACCTTCACTCCAAACTTTGCCATGTGACTGCACTATATTGTTCTGCACCTCCTGTCATGTCCTCTCAAAGAAAATACAGGCTATCTGAGGCAGACTATCCTTTGAGGGACCATCAGCTGCATGATGATGTAAGCCGCAGGTGCCTAAAGTAGATAAAGAAACCAAAATAAAATTGTGAATGAGTGTCCAGGTGTTGGAGCGAGATACTATCCAGTCATTGCACTGAGTAGTGTAATCAGTATTGAACAGGGCTTGTAAGCCCCTGCAAGCTCCCGGGTTCTGTTCTCTGTAAGGACATCTGTGATTGCCATTTTGAGCAGGATGTTCAGGTAAATATCTTGGTTCACGTGTAAATAAAATCAGAAGGAAGAAGTTGTCTAAATTGCTTGATTATGAGTATTGTAAATGGCTGAACCAAGATATTCCATGAAAAATCATACAAAATTTAAATTCTTTTATCAATGCTATTTTAAGTACAAGTAATATACATAAGTCATGGTACTTTGGTCTTTGTCAGCTCAAAGAAAAAATGTGAAGTTATTTTGCTACAATTTTACGCATACTTTCAAAGTAAAGTTGGCTGGCACAATGGTAATCGGTTGCCACAAAATGTTTGAATGCAACAGACTATTCAGGTTAGCAGTTGGATGGGGGCTTGTGGTGGGGAATTGTGTTTAGAACAAAAACTGCATACTCAGGAGGGCCCCAGGCTTTGAAGCATGTTTGGGAACCATTGTTCTAGTATTTTTGAACAGGTTCTCACAGGTGGACATGTGAATTTGTGGCACAGTTGTCAAAACACACATGGCTTGGCTTATCAAGGCCAATGCCTGTACATGATTAAGCCACATAGCCATTTATTTTGAGCAAAAAAGAATAAGTGATAGTGGTGCACCTCGAGCTTGAAGTAAAATTTCTTCTAATTGGCAAAATGTGTGAAATATGCTAACAAGACTTTGAATCATGAGCACATGCAAAACTATTTATCGATCGAGTACAGATTTGACTCAAGTTCTAGCCATTTATATGGTGCTCTCCTCTAATTTCCCCTAATGTGAAGAGTGTCTGATCTGCAAGTGTAGAAGTCTTTCACTACGGCTGCATAATTTTATTGAAAAACATATTTTACAAAAAGAGAAGCTTTTGGCTGTACATGAATTTACAATGCCTTGATAATTGTGCTGCCATGGTAAAAAAGAAAAAAAAATCTATTCTTGTTGGTCAGGCACTCTTTATTACGTGACATTCTCGCATATTTTAAACATTTTTAATGCACTCATACATTTTTGCACGTGGAAATATTCAACCAAATATTTCTGTGTAAAGATTGAGCTCTCATGCCCTAATAGGCAAGATGAGCTGAAGGAATATATCAACATTCTGTACTGTTTTGTATAAATCCCATTACAATATGGCTTGCTGGGTGAGAGATGGGGATTCAGTCTCAAACTTTGTGCTCTAGATTTTCTTTATGGGAGGTTCAAAAGAGGCAATTGATATTTGGTATATCTTCAGCCTAACGTGTCTGCAAACTCTGGTCTCCGCGAGGTTGATAAAATATCACTGCGAAAAAGTTATGCTTCTCATATACGTATGTCAATGCATTCTCTCTTCACCATAAATCATCAAAATGGTTTAAGTCACAGCACTACACAGTCTCATACTTTTATACAGTGTGTTATACTATACACTATAAATTTGCTCGGTTCAACATTTACTCACTCATGTGTATTTACATGCTGTGAATAAAATGGGAAACAGAAGTCTCATGCTGTAAGGGCCTGTTCTGATGGCCATTTTCTTCTTTTTTGAGGCTGTCATTCGGGGGGCAGACATGGTCTCTGCCCTCATGTGTTGGCCCGTAACTTTTCAGCTACAATGGAGCCCAGTCAGCTCCAGATTTTAAGTAGTGTGGGAGGGAGGCAATCTGTTGAGTGTCTCTGCAGTGCGAGAGCACCTTTCACTCTCTTGTCGTGCATTTTGAGCACCTACTCTCATAATCTTTTATTTTTAACTAAGTTCATGTATCCCAGTCTAGTGCTGCAGCTCTATCTGCGGGGTCACAGGAGACTGCTATAAACTTAAGGCCGAGAGGCAGAGTTCAACATGGTAACAAGTGCAACGTGAAACAGGTCTAACCAAACTAGTGACTCTATATGCAGGTAATGAGTAAGTGCTTTAACCCCCTAACCCCCAGCTGCCACCCACACTCCCAGCATCGCACTTGCACATTCCCTACAACATCAAGAATTAATATCATTTGTCAATTAATTATTGCTTTACCGTCGTTGATTTCCCTGGAGGTTTGAGCTGCGATGGTGTTAAGGCTGGGTGGAAATGAAGTGGCGACAAATTGCTGCAGCCCATTAAATATCGGCTAGCTTGTCGGCCAGATGAGTGACCCGGGTCGCGGCTGTTAACATGTACATCGATGGTGCTTATGGGGACTACAAGGACGCTGGGAGCTCCTGATCCAGGCAAAAGTCAAATCGCTTCTCCTTGTGGGCTTTCTAATACCAGAATGGCTGAGGCCTCAGGAAATGCTTTTGTGTTTTCACTGGCAGCCATTTTGATCGATTGGTTTCTGAAAGTAAAGGAAGTGGAGGATTTTTTTCTTTCTGAGCCACATTGCCTGTGAAGAAATAACTAGTTATTATTGAGTGGAACAATATTTTTTTCAACTTCATTAATTAATTTGTCTAAAATGTGTTAAATCAATGATGCCATGGCTGTTTTAGAGGAATAGAGACTGACATACGGTGATGGGCAAGGCAACAGAAATCATGAATGAGTGGTCAGAAAATGACAGTATTGACTGCAGTTCAATTATATATATATATATATATATATATATATATATATAATTATTTTATTTTTTCCTACTGCTTTTGAAATTATTGCGCGGAACTGATGACGTCTGGTGGCGGAGCAAAGTTTCAATCATTTGCTGTACATTCGTGAACTAATGACATTCTATTAACTGCTATTGTTTGTTGTATCTGGACAGAGAAATAATTCGTAAAAAAAAAAGAAAGAAATTAAAAAATAGAAAACTGTCATCCTGGAACATTCCATGGTAAACGGTGTTCCAGCTCCAAAGAGTAAAAAGAACGTATGTATACTTTATTTCCTTTATTGCCACTTTCAGTCAACAGCTTTTAAAATCTTCTACTCATTCTTACACCCACACACTTTCCTTTGGTTGGAAAAAAAAAAAGACGAAGGCAAAGTAATTAACTGGCAAGCACAGATGGTAATTGATCTCTGTGACTGTGGTTACACAGTAAACCTCGGTATCACTGGTGCATGGCATTTGTCCGTTTTGTGGTGACATTTAATTTGGAATTGAATGAGGCTTCTGTACCTGTGCTGCAGGAGAGTCACATGTTCCAGCGCAATATTTAATTTGAGTTGGCTTCGTTATGTGGGCGTGTATGTGTGTCTCACACATGTATACGGCCAGTCTCTGTTAGATCTTGGCTGCAGTGCTTTCTGAAATAAAAAGACAGGTGGGGGTTGTGGGGGTTCGGACAAACAAGCCACCATCACTAATATTGATCGAGAGTAGAACAGGCTTGTTTGTAAATAGCCAGCAGACAGCTCGGTGCTCTCGCCTACTCCCCCACCCCCTGCCCCCGCTGGAGCGTGGCTAATTGCGGTTGAAATAAAAAATGAGGAAACTTCGCATACCAGCCGTTTCTGATTTTACCTCCGTAGACAGTGCTTTTTACTTTGGAGTCAAGATATCAAAATCAGATAAAGTTGAAATCCTATCATGCGGCAGCTTGTTTAATAGAGCTCCCGCAGGGGAGATCTTTTAAACAAGCTGCCAAATGCTAGATTTTCAACAGCTCAGGATAATTCCTTTTTTAATTGCTTGAAAATTTACTCGGCGCTTTGAGGGTTGATCTTTTGAGTGGGGCTATTGATACAAAAGCACACGGAACCAGCATTTAACTGCATTCAGTATTCAATATCATGTTCTTGGGTCTCGTATGTTATTATTTTTTTTCTCAGGTAAACATTGCTTAAGTTGCAAAAATGTTCTGATAATTTTCTCTGTGGCTTTATCTTGCCTCACGGAGAATAGTAACTGTTAATCTGCGCTGACTCCCAAATAAGAACAAATCACAAAGTGCAGCAGGGGAAATGTGATGAGGAAGACATTCAGATTCCACCTTTTATATGAATTTTTATGAAATATTGATACTTTCATTTCTATGGAAAATGAATAACACTTGGATAAGTGCGCAAGCTTGCTCTGAGATTGTACACTTCCCTGATCAATTTGAACTCATAAAATAGACCACAAATGAAGCTAATCATGCATTTTACACAGGCATTTCCCATTTGAATTGTGGAATGAGATGGTATCCTAGCATCCACAAATCATTGTATTTACAAATCTGCCAAAGTCCAGAGTTTATAGTGTTTAGTGTAAAGTGTATTTATAGTGTCTTTTATATAACAGCATCATGGTTTTGTTCAGGAGTCAACGAATAAGTCATTATAAAGTAAACACTATCAGTTACTTCATATGAAGTCCAAAGCAATTATTTCATTTTCAACCTCGTCTTTTTCACCAACCTGTTGCTTCCTGGCTAATAGACAAACAACCCAGTGTCCATACAGCATTATATATTCCTTCATCAACTGAGTTATTTAGAAGTGACCTCATTATGAATTCAGACTGGTCCCTATAGCTGAAGCATTGTTGGTTACTCTTGGCTTTGTCATTACTTAAGTATATTAGGGTAGTGGGATATAATTTAGATACCAATGTACAGTCTGGCTTTCATCCACCTTCTTCTATCTGTGTCCCATTTTTTCATGGGTCTGCAACTTAACTTCGACTCTCATCAGACACTTCCTGATTCTAATTTGGTCCAGGACTACCTGAAGGCAGAGTGTTGTTGAGAAACTCCCTTGATTTCAGCACTACCACACTGCGGTTCCACAAAGAACTGGATTCCATAAGGACAATGCGCTACTGGCAGTCTAGATCTCATAAAGTCACCAACTTTCCCAGAATCCAGAGGCAAAGGTGAAATTGGTTTAATCTATTATCAGTGAAATACGATGGTCATCTGCTTTTGCAAAGTCAAAAGACGAACTTGATTAACTCCTGGGAATGCATGCCACTGCACTGGGGACATCTGTTCTCATTGACCTCATATCAAAACGCGTTACTTGACGGAATTCTCCAGGGCTGCCCGCTCTTCCGTGTGTAATGAATTAGTCTACGTTTCCACTGCTGTGACTAGGATGTAGCACGTGAAGCTGACAGTTGGGAGAGGAGGTCATTGGATGTGATTATAATCATTCTGCTCAGTACTCTTTTAGGAAATACTGCACCTTTGTTGTTAGTCATGTCCTTGCACTCACCACTTAGAGGTTCCTTCAGGACAGACACTTATATGTGACTCTTGTTCTACCGGAGCAGTGATTCTCTTTTGAACTGAAATAAACCCATTACTTGAATTGTTCAGTTCACTTTGTGAGACATGGGATGGGATGTTAAAACATGGTTGTACCCTTTTTTTTTTCTTCTTCTTCCTAGGTTTGTGGTGAAGGGGTTTTGACAGAGGGTATAATGCGACTGAGGGCAAGAGATCTGTGTGAAGAGTACCTTAAGTAGCAGAGAAACAGCTGACTCTTTGGCTTTGCCACAGTACAATCTGATGAGCTACTTTCACAAGTACAGATTTAGTTAAGTCTATGGGCTAAATTCGTAGACCAGGCGCATGCGCGGCAAATAGGGGGAGTGCCGCGCCAACGGGGTGTGTCCAGGCGTATAGTGCAATTTTGTGCCCGGCGTAGCCTGGGCGCAAGTACTCCTCTGTCCCGCCTCTGTCCCTCTTGCCGGCGCAAGAGGCAAAGAGGGAGGAGAAAAGGCTTAAGTGGATTTAAAATAGCTGAGTCAACTCTTCACCAATAAAATGAGCTCCTCTCCTCACCTTTAAAGTGCTGAAATAAGAAAAGAACCCTCTGTCCTATATCTGCATGATGTGTTAATGTTGCATTTTACTTTGCTGCTTCAGGCATGTTTTCTGCACCGCTTGCATCTATATTAACCATTACGGATATGAGGCATTCTCGAATTATTACCATTAGGGAACTTGAATGTTTTTTCAAAGCGAAACTACATCAGATCATTCAAACTTATGAAGTTGGAATGAAATACAACGGTTGCTCATTTATTTCTTCTGCCTGCATCATTGGGAAGAGAAACGATAGCATGTTCCTATTATTACACCGTAGATTTTGGGATTACCATGCATGGACAACAATGCTAGATACGTTACACATTCATTTTCAATATGTGATTTTATCTCAGTACTATATCATAGCAAACAGGCTGTATTCCTTTCCCCCACTAAAAACGATGAAACCTAAGTGACAATAACAGTAGTATGAAGCCGCTTGCACACTGGACGCGAAACAAATTTTTCGCATGACAGGTTGCGTTACTGCGTTGAACGCAGTGTCTATGTGCCCGAAAGTCGGACAGGATTTTAATATATCTCCGTGTCTGACAGTCGATTATTGTTTTTAATTTATTCAAATGTACTGAATCGTTTAGATATTAAACGTGAATGTTTTGATACCAGGGCTCAGTTCTTCAAGATGAGTACCGAGAATTTCAGTCAATGTTTCTGTTTAAGCTCTGCTCAATAAAGTGAGTTGGCAAGGGACAATGTGCAATGCCTGTCGAACATTAAATGCACAATACTCCGTGTCTGACAGCCAAAAAAAAGGACGATTAGAACAGATTGACAATGAAATAAAGAATAAAGAGAAACATTTTAACAACAAATAGAACATCCAGTGAACACTGCGATTTATTTATTTGCGGGCGATCTTTTTTGGATGTTCTGTTTGTTAATGACATATTTTTATTCTTAATTTCGTTATAAATCTGTTCTCATATCAATACTTTTACTTTTTGCTGGTTGCCGGACATGGAGTATTTCGCATTTCGCGCCGGACATGCAATCATGCATGTGATATTTAGTTCACAACGTCAATGGTCATGGAATTCATTTGGTCGCTGACTACAAGCTCTATTTTATCTCTGGTGTGGAAATAAAACTTGAATCTGTTCGATCCATCTGACTAATTTTCAAAAGAGACACCGAATAAAGACTGTTGTCTATCTTCAACGGATGAAAACAGGAATAAACAGACGCGTGTATTCGTGTCTTTGCATTGACTGAGTATAATCAGTCGTGCGAAAAAATTTGTTTCGTGTCCAGTGTGCAAACGGCTTTACTGAGAATAGAACGCAAGCATATATGCAGTTTGTGGTTGGCTGAGAAAGATGTGAAGTCGTTAGTTTGCATCACAGATTCAGCTGCGTTGATTAAGCCAGGTTGAGTTTCCATTACGCGTGCCAACTGCCTTTAATCTGACATCAGGACAATCGATATAGATACTATAATTTATGTCCTGATTCAGGTAGTTACATTAAATAGCGCTTGCTGTAATTATTTATTGCATTGAAATGTGCCTGACATTCTGGAAACCTGCCTGTGAGGTTTCGGTGACGTGTGCGCCGGTCAGCCAAATTGGCACTGCACAGAAAGTAAACCCAGGTTGGAGCTGGCGAGGTTTCTGTGCAACTTCAGCGGTGACTTTTTTTCCCCTTTAAAAATTTGGCATCTCCTATCCCACCCGAATCTGGAATGCCCAATTGGTGAACTATGTACAAATCTTGCTCGTATGCGACCGAACCCGCTCGAACCCGCGACATGATAGTCACCTCTGCACTGCAGCGCAGTGCCTTAACCGAGTGACTGCTGTTATGGCCCCAATTTGTAATTAGATTTACAACGCAACAGCAACAGCAAGGGATGACAGACACAGTTTTAAAAACTTGAACACATTTAATTTTTAAACAAAGACAAAGACTAATAACAACTAAACTAATATTCTGACCAAGATTGATTAGTAAAAAAAAACAGAAATATTTACAGTCTCCTGGTGATGTGCTGGGTGAGGAAAAAAAACTCAAACACAGGCAAAAATCCACAAAAGAAACTTCACAGGTCTTGAACAGAAATGACAGGTCTGGTCACACGTATCCTTCTTCTTGCAATTTCTCCTCCTACTTTACTGTCTCAATTCTTTTCCTTATATACTCTTTTGCAGACCCCACCCACATTTAGACCTCTTTTTTTTAATTTTCTGAGACTTGCCCCAGACATGTCCAGGACATGTCTAAACATGACTCCAGTCTGAGCTTAACAAAAAAAAAGGTAAATACTGCCATCTAGTGGCCTATATTCACATTACACTGCGCCTTTATGAATATGTGACACCTTCCCCTACTACGCCGCCACACCCATCTGGGCGCAAGTCCGTCGACCAAATTGCCAAAGTGGCTGCACATGGTGTTGCGCCGCACAAAATTACCACTGTGCGGGCTGCGCCCCACTACGCCACGCTGCGCCGCCCTGCGCTGCATCAAGAAATTGGAGCCCTAGGACTAAGCAAAGTTTTCTTTGGATAATTTCTGCATACCGCAAGCAGGTGCCTTACGAGGCTCAGCAGCACCCTGTATAATTCATCTTTCTGTTCGGAATGAAAATGGCACATACAGTATTTGCAGAAGTAGTGGTCAGGTCTTGCAGACATAAAAAGACAATAGGAACATTAAAAGTTTGAAAATGTCAAAGATACGCAATGAAGAGTTAACTGAAGCTAAATGAAATCATATTATGTGCGATTATCCTTCGCTGTTAAGTGTGCAGGTATTTCGTCAGGGAGTTACTGGAGAACCTTCCACAGTTTTTCTGGAGAAGGGCTATCTCTTTTGCTTCTGTCTCTCCAATTTATCCGAGACAGCCGTCATGATCCTGATATCATTGATCTGTAAAGGCCATACCATCTGCTATTTCTTTTAATGAAACACAAAAATGTCTCTGCAACATTTGCATTTCATTTGAAAAATAGTTTTTAGTCTCACATCTGTTCTTTTCTACTGACACGACTGGTAAGAAGCAATTTAGTTAAAAAAAAATAATAATAAGACAGTGACCTTTGCAGTGTGCTTTTTTTACACAGAGTGCAAATGACAAGGGATATATGTGGATATATGTGCACCAGTTCATTGAAACAGGGAGAACCATGTCTTTCTGTCAAGTGGTCTGTGGTTGAAGTGCTACTGTTTGTTGTTGTTATTTTCAGGGGAGATTGAAACATTGAAAATTTTACATTTATCTTTAATGAGGGAACATCAAGTACTCTGTGAAAACAAAAACTTATGTGCTGCCTTATGAGTTTAAGCTGTGCTCCTGAGGCTGTGAGTCTCAATTTATCTTGATAATTAGGTACAAACATTTTGCATATCTGATCACACTGATGAGCTTAGATTTTGAATTCTCAAGTTTATTCAGCCAAAACCTTAGACTGAAAAGCCTAACCAACACACCCCAATTCCGAAATAGTTGGGACGAAGTGTAAATCGTGAATAAAATCAAAATGCAATGACTTTCAGATCACATGAGCCAATATGTTGTTTACAATAGAACATAGATAACATTTCAAATGTTGAAACTGAGACATTTTACATTTTAATCCACAAAATGAGCTTATTTCAAATTTTCTGGCTGCAACAGGTCTCAAAAAGTTGGGACACAGGGCAAAAAAAAAAAAAGCTGAAAAAGCAGTTAATATATTAGAGAATCAGCTGAAAGAAAATTTAGCAAGTAATTAAGTTAACTGGCATCAGATGTGTAACACGATTGGCTATAAAAGAGATGCCATTGATCTTCGGGCCCTCAGATGCCATTGCATCACTCATCAGCATAATTCTGTCATTGACATTACTAAATGGACCCAGGAACACTTTAAGAAACCACTTGTCTGGAAACACAGACAAGTTCTAGATGTTCTAGCGTGAATTTAGTTACTGCCGTGCAATCTACAGATGCCACCTAAAACTATCATGCAAAAAGGAAGTCATTATTGAGCATGATCCTGTCATGGTTCTGGATGTTTGTGTGTGTTTTGGACTTTTCCCAGGATGATATCGTATTCCTTTTCATCTGATTCTTTACCCAGCTGGCTGATTGAACTGGGGCGGCGCTTCTCCGGACTCTAAGCAGGATTTTCACCACGCCTCTTTGCTAGAGTGTCTGTTTGTTGCTACGCACTTTAGCCGAAGATATCTGTAGTCAGAATTTGTTTGTCTTTACTTACTTCCTGCACCTGTTTTCTGTTTAGCTCTGACTTACCGTATGTGTATATTAGGATTCTTCTCACAGTATTTCCTTGTCAGAACGTTTCTCTCAGTTTGCTTGTGCCACGCTTTTCCTCGCCTTGTACTCTCAGTGATTCTATTCTGACTGGACCGTCCCTGTTTACGATTTTTGGCTCTGTTTTGGATTATTGTTGCACCTGTGTTTCTGAACCCTTTTCTGCCCGACTACAAATTTTGTGTTTGCTCCCCTGTTAACGGTTTGCATTACGCCCACTGGATTTTGGCCTCTGCTTCTCTGACATACTGTGATTGCTGCCCTGGTTTTTGACTCTGTTTCGCCCAACTGGATTGTGATTTTTGGATTGTGGACTTTGTACCTTTGCCTTCTGCCCTGCGGGGGCAGTAAATTTATTCACAATTTACACTTTGTCCCAACTATTTTGGAATTGGAGTTGTAGTACAACCCCAGTACCTACAAAGTAGGTGGTAAAATGCATGGTAAATGCAAATTAAATGAAAATGCACTGATTTGAAGTCCATTTACCCTCTGCTGTATTTAACACTGCAACAACACATTACTTGATGTTCTAGCGTGAATTTAGTTACAAAAAAAAAAAAAACAGGAATGAAAAAAATACATTGTGATAACTGTGACTGCAATGAGTCCAAAAAAAGTTGGTACAGTCAATTGTTTACCTTTATGTAACTTCAGTATATCTAGTTTCACTCATTGAGGTAGACATGTATTGATTTGAAACTTTATTTAAAAAAAATGGTTCTATTTGGTATCATTTTAGAGGGCTTGCAATACTCTCTTTGTCAACATTTTCCACCCGGACATGATAATGGAACAGCAATGGAAAAAATCGAAAACAAGATATTATAGGGACGTGCTCTGCGTCATCATCAATAACATAGGAGCATAAATCCAATTCGGAGGAAATGTAAAGCAAAACGAGATGGTCGAGATTGAAACGAGATTGAAAAATGGTCAATGCACCCGACTTCCTTACTGCATGTTCCTGTCTCCCACGAATTACATCATTGGAAAGGGGCTATTTTACTGTATTTTGGCCTTTTTGGGCGTATGCATGAGTTGAAAGGGTGTTCAAATGCCACTCTTATTCTCTTCCTAGTTAAGTGAGTGTCCAGAAAGTGTTTTATTCATCATCTCCATCACATTAGCTTTTCATAGGGGTATAATTTGCTCATTATCTGATTTTTCTATACTTGTCTACTTCAAGTAGCCTACTTGAGCTCTCATGGCAACAATTTTTCAAGGCTAGCAAGCAGAACTTCACTTTCTTTGATTTTTTTTTTGCTGAAAATCCAATTTAATTCCTCCACATAGAAAAATCAATCTACATTCTGTCGTTGGCAACTGTAAAAGTTGAGAAAAGTTTCATTTTTTTAAGCTAAGTTAAATTCCATTCACACATTGTCAGAGGAGAGGGATTAATGCATGTAAAAAAAAAATAAAAAAAAAGTTTCACACAGCACCTTAAAGAAACCTTGTTCTCTATAGGAACCAGACACCTTATTTCTCTGAGAAAAACTCTTAAGTTGAAGTGTAGATTAATTTATTACTTCAGAAAGTCTGACATTTCTACTGTGCCACAATGCAGTACATTTGAACAGATCTACTGCAGGCTAAGTTGATTGCTAGCACCAATTTCAGGTCACTGATTGAAAGCACTCATGGAGTGCATGAGTGTGAATTTAATGCTGTTCATATGTTGCCAATAAATTGATTTTACTGTAAAAATACATTCTGGCTGCTCGGCTTGCATTATGCCCTCTGTTGCATTTAATCTGTGTTCTATAATTTTGTGATCAGACAGGATGCTTAAAATGTCATTAGCTCCACTGTGACAATAGTCACAGTCAGTGGAGCTTTTCTAATGCAGAGTTGTCTGTTGTCCGTCCGTCCGTCCATCTGTCTGTCTTTCCGGTGTCAACTTTTCACTTCAAATTTGAATATCTTAAAAACTGTCCGAAAACTCTTTTTCTAATTTGGCGTGAGCCTTCCTTACGATGTTCTTATTGTCCCCTGTGAAAATGAGAAAATTCCACCTCCCGGTATTGGAGATATTCAGCATTTTGGACATAGAAAATCAGTGATTGTGCTCATTTTTTCAATCTTTCATTGATATCTCAAAAACTGTCCTATAACTTTTTGTCAAATTTTTTTGTGAGCCTTCCTTATGAGGTTCTCATGATCCCCTGCGAAAATGAGAAAATTCTACGTCCCGGTGTTCGAGAAATTCAGCATTCTGGACATAGAATATCATTTTTCAGTCTTTCATTAATGTGTCATCTGTCTTAATATTGCAATAGTTTTCAAGTATTTCTGAAATTCAGTTATGACATGGACATCCCAGTCATCGTCAGCGGAGCTCTCAAGGCCGACAGGCCTCTTGTATTTTTGGTTTTCCTTTGACACCATTTTGATGTAACTTTCAACAAATTTGTTCTAAATTGCGCAGTGTTGCTCAGTAAGAGATGCCAAAGTTTCTGTGATCTTGCAATGTATAATGTCATAATAATAACCTTACCTCTTACTGCATTCTGCAGCTGATTATGTTACCCTTTTGTGGCAATGTTCTGACAAACTCCATATTGAGGTTGTGAAGGTTATTCGTATTTATGGAAAGTTTTTCAGTTTAGTGAAAGCCCTTTGCAGGCGAGTTGCCTTAGAATGGTTACAAAAGGCATCACCGCATGTCCGCAAGCCACAGACATGACTAAATTTCTTTTTATCCTCAAATACTTCAATATTCCACGCTTCACTGCCATTCTATGGTTAGATTATGGATGAAATGTCAGTTGGGTGCTTTAAAGCCAGTGGAAGTCCATGAAATTAGTGGCCTTCTCCTTTTCACGATTTGACGATTAAGTTAATATGACGTGTAGATTGCAGTATTTAGAGTATATAAAGTAAAATGCAGAATAATTTGGATGATATAGTATTTGTTATTTTGGTTATGTACATCAGCACATTGCATTTAACTATTAATGGAGCTCTATTTGTGTTACTTCTTTACTCTTTGTAATACTGGATCTGAGTCTATTTCAGATTTTTGCTGCTCCGAGTTCTAAAAACATGTTTCAACATGAAATATGTGCCTAATCCCATGCAATCCCCTTGCTCCCCCTTCCATGTGCAAAAAAATAGAAAATCTTGAAAAAAAAATCAATTCTGCTCACTTAAGTAGCAGCAGGTTATGTTAGGTGAGTAACATCCCTTGTTGGTGGAATTGCGTGCTCTGTCTGTATACTGAATGGGCGCATTAAATTTAGAGGTAGTGTATCATTTGTGTCGCTGCCTGTGGTTAACAGGAGAGAATATCACACTGTTCTCCATCCACTGTTTCCAAGGGGATATATGCACATTCCGTGCTCCCCATTCTGAATATGAACTAGCTTTAATGGACTCCCACTCAGTGAATCAATTACAGAAAGCATGTATCCCATATTTTATTTCATTCCCCTCCACTGCGGTCCCCCCCGTTTCTATTTGTGCCCCCGGGGTGTAAAGGAAAGAGGCCGGGCACTGATGGGCCAGAAGCCACTCTATGTTCTGGGATGTGCTGCAAAGGACCGATTTATCATGATTAACTAGTGGCAGGCAGGTAATGTCACAGATCGACTGGGCTACGTATGGTGCCTGCACGTGTGTGACTGCCCTCTGTTGGCAGCTGTGTGGTCTTACCAGGCCGTTGCAGATCTTACTCTGGCCTGGGACGAAAAGGGGGACGGGAGGAAGTGCGTGTGTCCAGCATCGGGGTCCTCCGGGTCACAAGGCCCGGGTGAACACCTCACCATACAGGCAGTGTCCCTGAAACGAGCTACAGTAATGTCACCAGAGTTTCTCTGGAGAAATATCTTCTGATTAGTAGCTTTGTGGTTGCTGCCTTGAGAACAGCGACTAGATTGCAGTCTGACATTTTCTATACTCTTGAGAGGGTGTGTGCGTGTGTGTGTATGCTTTTTACGGCTGCGTATGTGTGCTTGAGCTCATTCATTTGAAATGGGTTGAGTGGGTGAATGAATGAGTAAGCGGATCTCCATATGCTGCTAATGCTGGAGTTGCGATGAGTGAAATTGAGTTGGATTTCCTGGGGCCTGCTACTACAGCTGGAAAACTGTCCCTGAATGCCTTCCGCACACTGATCCCAAATATCGTTAAACTCACACAGCCGGTCCATTGGAATGAAAGGAGAGGAAGAGAGAGAGTGTCAGGGATGGACACAGGACTCGAACACAGGCGGGAAACCAGTTCATTGTTTTTTTTGAAGCTTCTGGTCACACAATCCAGGTCAAAGCCAAACAGTTGGAATGCAGCACAGGAGGGGAAATCCAAATTTTAACTTAAAGTGGTAATCCGTAAGATTTTCGTCTCGTTACTGTCTGTTAAGTCAGTGTCTATCAGACGGGGGGGATAAAAGAACGGTGATTGGTCCTATGACCCACTGATGAAAGCACTTGTATTTCATTCTTTGCCAGATAAAGTGATCAGTGTGTCTGTGGCGACATTCCCGCGCTATATTCAAATACAGGTTCACTTCAAGAGACACTTTTTACCTTAGTAACCAGTGTTTGGTCTGTCCAGAAGGTAGGAAGAGCCGCAAGCTAGCTTGAAGGAAGTAAGGAACCCCGGGAGAAGCAATGGCAAGGTACTCATCAGAAGGGACCCAGTACCGGTAATGCCTAATGTGATCCTTGGCTCTATTCCTTAACCCTAAATCTAACTTGTCCCTCACACTATATGTCAGTTTTACGGATGGAATTAAGGGAGGATCGTTAAATGTAGCCTTCCAAGAAGCAGAAAGCACCGTGACTGGATCCCTTCTGACGTCTACCCAATGGTAATGGCAAATACCATACTGTGTAGCTATACTGTGCACAGTAGAAACTAACGTTAGCTGAGTCTCTGTTGAGGCTACTACTGAAACTAAAATTATAATGTAATTTCCGGAAGCAAACGGGGAAAAGGCTACGTTAACTGCCTCAACAAATTGTTTAAATAAAGTTATAGTTACCTGTTAACCATCTACCGTTTTCATTAAACGGGGCTCTCAACTTTCACATATTCGGCTTGAGTTTAAATGACATATTCACGTTCCCGTGCTGTAGTCAGAAATTATTATATCAAACCGTTTGTCGAGATTCTCAGGTGGAATTGAAGTCTTTGTGCATTGAAGTTTATCAGTTTCATATGATACGGTGGATTTCGCCACTAGTAATTAGAACTGTTATGATTCTGGAATTCTCACACTTTTCTTCCCTCAGGGTTTTGAGGCAGTGGAATTTCATAAAAATGTTTCAAATGGTCTTATTTCATTTAAACGATTTGGACGATCATGAAACACGCATTTCGTTGATTAAATAGTTACTGACTACAGCATGGGAATGTGAATGAAGCACAAATTCAAACGGCGAATACGTGAGAGTTGGCAGCTCTTTAAGTTAATTGATTTATCATAATAGCCTAACATGTTGCTGGAATCAGATGACACTAATGGATGACTAATGTCACGTAATTTTTACTTTTATTGAATTCAGTTGCCGTGTCAAAGAGCATCTTTCCCTTCTGCATGAGAGTTGAGGAGGCGTGGAACTGGGAAGAGTCGTTAATTTACCAATCATTAATTGGTTAATTGGTTAATTTGGTTAATTTACCAAATCACCCTGTAATTTATCATACAGGCGACACAGTTGGGTCTCGAAAAGAGTTATGTGAAATGAGGTCCAGAAGTGCATCTGCACTTACATTTTACCTCCAAAGATGTCAATATAAACAAGCCAATTCAAATCTTACGGATTACCTCTTTAGAAAGAGTCCATAGGTCAAATTCCAGTCATGAGGTACGCCAAGTTCAGGGATCATCCAAATCGAAAACTAAAAGCCAGCAAAAATTTGTAATCAGTAAATCAACAAAACTGTAGGTATTAGGCAGAAATTGTAAACGATAGACAAAACAAACTAAGACCAAAAAGGCTCATGGAATTCAGAATGCTCATGAGGTCACAGGAAATCAGACAACAAATTTGCAAAGAACTGGGAGAAATACTGGGGTTTATTATGGTGAAAGTAAACTAATGGGAAGTGGGATCAGGTGCGAGACCAGGGAGACGTGGCAGGAAGAGTGGATACAACTAAGGGAACAAGGTGGGGTGATTGAAAAAAAAATGAATGGGGAGGGCAAATACATGGGGGAATGAAACAAAAGCATGTGAGAGCAGAATGTAAATAAACCCAGAAAATTAGCACAATAACTAAAATAACACCAATCAACATAATAATATTCAAAAGATCAGTCAGTCTTTTTTGCACGGTTGTGGGGTGTTGATGCTACTTTGTGGGGTTTTTGGTTCGAACGTCTCAATTAGATCTTTCTCATTCACTTTTATTCACTTTTCATTCACATATACTGTACTTTGTTGTACTAAATTATAATTAAATGATTTATCTTGTTTTTGTGTGACTGAGCTTCATGGAACTATATTCATCGGACAATTGTTTTCTTTAATCTTAAAGCAACAGCAAACTTTTTGTTGCGTAGCGAGTTGTTCATTTTATTAATAGCCACACTTACTGCCTGAAAGGTATTGTAGACCTCCGGCTTATTCCACACATAATACATCACTATTAACAACATTTAATAATATAAACAAGTTAATAAATAGCCTCAATGTTAGGGTGCCACTGCCAGAAAGAGAATTTCAGCAATACAGTTAAGTAAAATGCTTCATTTAATATACTGACGTTTATGTTACTGGCATAAATATGATTCTCGCAGTAACTTGTATAATTATGCAAAGGGTTTCTTTTCAGAAAGTCTGTGCTAAAGCTGAAAAAAATTGTAAGGGTTTTCCCTTGCAGTCCCTCCCCTGCTGCATTCCTCACCTCCACTTTAACGAGCAACAGGTGTGGCTCGTTGAAGGGCCCAGCAGGGTATTTTTAAAGGGCTGGCTTTGCCAGTTACAAGTGCAGCTGCATTCTGTTATTTTTACCCTGCTTTGTGGTATTGCTGCTCTCCTGATTTTGATGGTGGTAATTGTTTATTTTACTTTTGTAAGATATTTATTAAAATCTTTGAAATTTTTATCAGCTGCACGTGTGGGTCCTGCCTTCCCAGTTTTTTGGCCCATGGTCCCAGTTGCATCCGGCGGGACAAAACCATGACAAAAATGCCCTGTTTTTTTTTTGCTGGCTTCAAACATATTTCAATGTCAAGGAATGCAAAAAAATTGAAAACCAACAGATATAACTGGATGTCATTCATTCATGTGCTTATGATATGAAGATCATTTCTATATTTACCAACTGGATTTAAATAACCTCAGACAACTCCCAGCTCCAAATTGCATTATAGAGCAGGGGTGGACAATTACAGTCCTGGAGGGCCAGTGTGTTTTTATTTCTATCAATTACCCTCACTATTTGAGTTTGCATACACAATTATAGATTTGTGCAATGATTCGATCAAGGAAAATGCTTTATGAAGGGAGACAAGAACAGTCTTTGATGGTCATTCATGATAACTTAAAGAAAAGCTCCAGAAATGTCAAATTTCATAAATGGTTTAGCTAATTTAGACAATCAAGTAATTAAAGGCCAGAAGTTGGTGTGAAAACAAGGGACAGATACAGCCCTCGTTGCCCACCTCTGTTATGGAGGAAAGCACAACTTCTTCAAACAGACCCGAGAGATCTCTCAGGAGTACATGACTTCACTACTGTATTCTTAGTACCAGAGGCTTATGAGTGAGTACACAATATTTCCACATTAGAAATGGGATACGTGCATGTACTCAGGAGTGCAGCAAAAGTTGTGTCTTTGGCTGACAGACTTCAAACATTTTGTCCTCGAGTTAATTCCCTACATATCTAACTCCCCATCCCATTAATGTCAAAATAGCATATAGTATGCTCCCACTAGGAGGCACTCTGTTTAGCAGCTTGAAGAATTTTGTCAACATTTTTACCTCCGCCAACAAAGTTGGGGCAGAGGTTATGTTTTCGCCCCGTTTGTTTGTCTGTCTGTTTGTGAACAACATAACTCAGAAAGTAATGCACGGATTTGTCTGAAATTTTGTGGGCGGATTGCTATTACAAGGATGGACCCTATTGATTTGACCGTGATCAGTGAAACAATATGGCCGCCACGGCAGCCATCTTGAAATCCAATCACACGCGATAACTCTACTTTGCTCCCACTCATGCACATTTGGATTGTGCTGCCTTGGCACAGGTTTGCACTCTACGAGTGCTTTTAGTTTAAAATTTTGAATAACTGGTCTTCATATACACTGAACAAAAATATGAACGCCCCATGTAAATTATTTATGTAACATGAAATGTGTTACCCTAAATAAGCTGATAATGTCTTAATTGCGCAAAATTGTTATTTGTCTTGATTCTTATGCAACATTTGTATTCATCTCTGTCAGTGAGCACTTGCTCAGTGATCCATCGATTCCACCTACAACACAGGTGTGGCATGTGCAGACGCTGCTCAAACAGCGTGAACAGAACTCAGACACTCCCTACGACTGTGGACAATAAAAGGCCACCCCAAAATGTCAAATTTTATCAAAAGTCACCTTGCCACAAATGTTGCAAATCATGCGGGAACACGCCATAGGAATGCTGAATGTAGGAATTTCCACGGGAGTGGTTGCTGCATAGCTGAATGCTCACTATCGGACAATTGGGCATTTAAGAGTTTGCTTTAGACAGACTGGCAGTACGACAATCAACCTCACCCTCGTCATCCACGTGTGACTGTACGAGCACAAGATTGTCACATCCGGCTTCTCCACTTGCGTGATCGCCTCAGACAAGCAACACACACAGCAGATGGAACAGTTGGTCTGCACAACAGACATATCACGCCTCAAACTGTCCGGAACCGCCTGAGAGAAGCCAACCCACACGCTTTTTGTCCTCATCGTGATCCCAACCGTGTCTACGAGTATCCCTGATTGCCTTTTACCAATATCGTGCTTTAATGAACAGTAATCTGTTGCATTTTGAACAATAAAATGAATTGTGTATGACTTAATATATTATAAAACCCTTAATACATATTAAAGTTTAAAAGTGTCTAACGGGGCGTTTATATTTTTGTTAAGTGTAGGTTTCTATTCACCAGAACCTGGCTTTAGTCACCTAAATGTCAGGACTGTCCCCTTAATTAATACTGTGTACTGTGAAGGTACTTTTGTTCCTTCAAAATGTTGGTACTTTTTGAGTGGGGCGACACCAAAGGGCAACAATATGTTTCAAAATGAGGATTTTACTCGACAAAAAGGCTTGTGGCTTCCTACTTTCCATTTGCAGGTCTGGAACTTTTGATTCCCTTATTTTTTTGTATTTTTCAGTGTATTTTTGGCACTCAGGGCCAATGTTGCCTGTCCTCTGTTTTTCAGCCCAGTTTTTCCTCCATAGAGAGAAATGTCAGAGGTTGCCATGAGCGTGTAATTTAAAATCCAACCTTTCAAACAAAGTGCCTCATTATTTTTCTGTCTCATGAGTTTTTCCTGAGGAAGATTTTGATTAAGCGTGAGGGTAAATCAGAAATAATTGATTAATAGTGCATAAGCTGGGCACATTTCTATTCACGGTCATACTCAGTTGCTTGAAAAAGTGAAAGGATCATTGAGGGAAGGTGTGCATGTGTGTTTACATACGTCTGAGAGCTTTTATATTAAAAGTTCACCAAATTGGATTGGTTTGGATCGCCGAGAGGTGGTGCGTCATTCGCACGGTCACCGTTCAACAATCAGTCGGCTGCCTATCTGAGAATGGAACACAGGCACTGTCACTGACCGTCCCTGCTTACGGTAGCCACGAGTGACGATGGCAGCTCAAGAGCGCCACATCTGGTTACAGCCTGTTTGTGACAGATTCCGGACAGCAACAAAAACTAATCATGAGATGAGGGGTCCGAGACGATTAGAGTGATTACCTAGCCAAGAGGCCTCAGCAAGAGCACATAAGCACATAAAGGAGCGCTTAAAATCAACATAGTCAACAGACAGCAAAAAAGCAAAGCAAAGATGGATACAAACAGCACAGGAGACGGAACAGACAAAAAAGCAAAAGTACATGAAAGGCAAGTAACAGGGTATTTGTGGAGTTTTAAAGGGAAAGAGAGAGGGGTGGGGTCATTAGCTGGTACAGCAGTCAAAAATGATCTTTTGCAGATTTTGCTTGAACATATTAAGTGATGTAATGGCTGTAAGTTTAAACATGTTTTGCAATTTATTCTTGCAAAATTATTCTTGCAATCATGTCTGGCAGCAAAACTAAATCAATTACAGCCAAGGGCAGTACGGATCTTTGGGATAGCATAATGAAATCACTTGATCTTAAGTGGTAAGTGCTGCCAGTAAAATGCAAGATATTTGAAACGTAGTGCGGCGTCATTCTGTGGATGGTTTTATTGACCAATTGCAGCCAGTGTAGCCGGGGCCTGGTGTGAAGGGAGGGCCAAACTACTAGCTTATAGAGAACATAGTGATGAGTGGTGAAAGGTGCGCCAGTGGCAAAGCGAATCGCTGAATGAAACAAGGAGTCGAGCTTACTTAGGATGCCTTTAGGTGCCATTTTATAAATTGTTTCCCCATAATCAAACAAAGGAAGGATAGTTTTTTCACGAGTGCGTGGTTGGCGGGGTGTAAAAGAGGCCTTGTTACGATACAAAAAGCTAAGTTTGGTCTTGACTTTTGACCAAAGGTTATCGATGGGTGTATTGAATGTCAAGGATGAATCCATCCAAAGGCTAATCCATTTAAAAGTGCCAACAAACTCCAACTCTGAGCCATCTGCTCAGAAAATCTAAAGGGCACAGGCGGCATTGATATTTTTTTTAGATCAAATAAAATGCATTTGGTCTTTTTGGAATTGAGAGACTGGTGGAGGTTGTGGAAAGACTGTTGGATGGAGGTGAGATTTTGCTGTAGAGTAGATGCAGTAGAATGAACAGAAGAGCCAGTTGAGTAGATGATGGTGTCGGCAGCATAAAGATGTATACCAGAAACACCAGCAGCCTTGATTACATAATTTATGTAAATGGCGAACAAGGTTGGGCCTAAGATTGAACCTTGAGGCCCACCTTTGGAGATGGGAAGTTTTTCCAACACAATGTTTTCTGCCTTCACCCGCTGGACCCGATTGTCAAGATAGCTAGCAAACCAGCTGCTGCAACTACTAGACAGGCTAATGTTGGTAAGTCTTTGTTGGAGGATGTTATGATTGATGATTGACCGAGTCAAAGGCCTTAGCTCTTCCACAAAGGCAGCGATGCAGACAAGCTTATTGTCCAAAGCGCCAATGATGTCATCCAGGACATTCAGGGTAGCAATGATGCATCCATGGCCTTTCCTATACCCAGACTGCAGGCCAGACAGGATGTGGCTGGAGTCAATGAAGTGGGACAGCTGCCTATGAACCAGTTTCTCCATAACCTTAGCTAGGCAGGGCAGGATTGAGATAGGTCTGTAACAGTTAGGATCAGAGATAGAGCCACCTTTGAAAAGGGGTAGAATTAAGGTAGATTTCCAGTCAAGCGGGAATACTAATGAGTGATCGGGGCAGCAATAATGTGAGCGGCTGCTTTTAAAAACACCGGATCAACCCCATCAAATCCAGCTGCCTTATTTGGATCTCGTCGTATTTGTGAGCTCGTCCAGGACTTCTGAGATCTGTGACGGGTTGGAAAGAAAATCTGTTAAAACCAGGCGGGGAAGCCGACATATGAGATGATGTAAAATTCCTGGCAGCAGCGTCAGGGGAATAAGATTTCACAAAATGATGATTAAATAGCGTGGCCATGCGTGGTTTATCGGTGACAACAATGTCACCAAATTTCATAGTGGTGGGTTGGTGAGAAGAAGTATCTTGTATCTAGTTGGGAAGGGACACTTAAATAACAGTTGTGCAATTTAAATAAATGTTTCCATGTTGTTAAGAACAGTAATTATGCGATTCCTGTTGAAAGTTGAAAGTGATAGTTCAACTTGACTATCTCCTAAACAACATGTTGTTTTAACCAGCCAGTTGTTGTTATATTTTTTGATATAGAAAATATATGCCTGTCTGATCATTATCAGGGCCATTCCGCGTTACGTGCATTACAGTTCGGACACACATTTTGATGATAAATATGACTACAATTTTTTATTGCTTGGAGGTTCCATCTTGTTTAAACATTGTGGTCCTGGGTCAGTACTCTTTCATGGAAAGTAAGAAAAATTTCCCTCCCTTTGTCAACTTTTTTGCTACAGTTTCATTTTCAGCGTTACGTGTGTTACATTCAGAGGAAAATGAAACGTTGTCACTTTTTTCGAATCCTCAAAAGTCTGTGAAGTGTGCCACTGAGTGCATTTCTCTTAGTTAGATTTGAATACCCAATAAATCAAGTTGACATATCAGGTATTGTTGGAGATCTCAGAAATACCAAAACCTTTTAATGTGGGAATTCGAGCGTTGCGAGTGTTACGAAAAAAAAGTTAGATGCGTTACAAGTCCGAACTAGGTATGAAGAAATCGATTTCTGGAGCATTTTATGAACAGTGATTGAGTGATTTGTTTTTCTTTGAAATAAATATTTTTCACAAAATGAAGTGGCTTAGGAGTCCTTTCTTTGTGATGGGTTCAGATGGGAAACCATTTATATCAAGGAAACTGCAAGAAGCCATTCTTGCCGAGACCAGTTTCTTTTGAGAAAACTTATTGTTTTTCTGGAAGAAGCCATTCTTGCTGAGACCAGTTTCTGCTCTGAATCTGAAACCCTGTCGTTTTAAAGCAATTTCTTGACACAACTGACAGTGACAGGGCCACCATGTCTTCTATAAAGGAATAGAGAGGAGAAAGCCCTAGCAGACCTAAGTCCTCCATGTAACACAGAGGACCGATTCTCAGGATCACTCACTTTTATTCAGACAAGTAAGTTTCCCTCTTTATCGAATTTCCAATTTCTGTTCATGATTTTCACTTTAATTTAAGACATTTGAAGTTTATATTTACCCAGGGCTGTTCAATGTGACAGTTTTGCTCATATTTGCGATAAAAAGAAAATTATACCGAAGATAAAATTTGAGAACACTTGCACATGTGCAAAAGGTTGCATAATCGCTGTTGATCTGCCCCATTTTTGTCTACTGCTACAGATGAGTCGGTGTGATTGTCTTTAAGATATAAAGGAGCGATGCATCAAGGGAAATGTATTTTGAAGTATCTACCGATCATTTAAATGCCATCGCAAAATAAAGAAAAAAAAACTACATTTCCCGAACAACAGCGCGCCTTACCATCAAAGATGGTACGAGGCAGATCTGAATCGCTCATTCATTCGCCAAACTCACATTACATCAATCAATTTCCTGTAAACGGCTTCAGTTTACGCGGGTCGTCGAACTAAAGTTATAATTTCCTACTGGTTTAGATGTCTAAGTTTCCAAAAAAATGAATCCCATTGACAGAATTCAAAATTTCATTTTTCTGACCCAGGACCACTTTGGCTGGAATGGCTCATCACTGCCCCAAACAATCAAGGCTAGATTCATCAGTCCCTGATGGGTGATATATTCATAACTGCTTGTGGAGTGAGTTGGATTAGTTCAAAGATTAGGGTTGAGTCACAAAAATATTTTCTTGTTCTGTGGTGTTTTCCTCTTTGACTCTTTGTTCTGTTATTGCTTTCTGCCTTGTTTTCATTTTGTATCTGCCAGAGTGGTGTAAGGTAAAAAATTTTCTTGTAAGGCCTGATTCGCTGGTGTTTGTGTACCTGCACATTTGTTATATTTATTGGTGTGTATGTGTGCACTTGTGCATGCCTGTGTGTGCTTGTGCATGTCTAAGAGTTTGTGTTTGCATGTCCCAGCGTGTCTCGTTGTGTGCGTGTGTGTATGCATCTGTGAGGGAGGCTTTGAATGGAAACACTGTATACAGTTACATTGCTGTCTCAGTTTTGAAAAATGCTTCGCTGTGATGATCGGGGAGACGTAAAGCTCTCCAGAGCAGCTCTTTTTCTAGATTTAAGGGAACATAGTCTCACTGGCTAATGATTCTGAATCCAATCTTCTAGGATTTACCTTGTGAATGGTCTGCCAGCTTTTGAGTTCGCTTAAAATGGATGCTGAAGCAGAGCATATCACAAATCAATCAAACTGTAAAAAGATTGTGCTGAAAAGCAATCATATTTTGGAGGCTTTTATTCAGATTCAATTTCAAGGCAGATAGTTGCACTCAGAATGACATACATTGGTGAGATAAAGATACCAACACTGCAGCATCTTACACTGTGAGTCACTTCTGCCTGGAAGTCATTACCATGCACACAGCTGACAGATCTCATTTGGTAATTAAGGATACTACGTCTTGTCTTCGGACCTGTGGAAGAATGACTTCCTTTTGTGTGTGAGCGCACGCATTCTTCTGTTGAACAACACATTCAGTCATTGCGGTGGTGATCTGGCTGAGGAGTGCAGAGAGGAGTGCGCTGAGGCTGGTTTGGACTGTAGATATTAATTAGGATAAAGTTTGTTCTGGGAAAAAGGGGTAATATACCCAGTGATCCAAATGTTAGATTGTTAAAGGATAAGAAAGCCTTTGGTGAACTTGCATCGCCAAATAAAGTACATAATCTCTGCTATCCAAAACAATAAGCAATTTTTACTTTTCGTATCGTGCAAACTGCATTTAAATTTTAAATGTATAAGACAGCAAAAGAGAGCCGCCATGTCACTTTGGCTGGAAGACGATGCTAACATCCTTCGGGCTGGTAGCTCTTTTGTTTTAAAGGTAAAATGGCGAAAGGTCACATCGGTCAGTTTCGGATTGCCCGTTTCGTTAAAATACCCAACAACCGTGCATTGCGGCATTGTCGAGGATTAGATACAGATTTCCTGCAAACTATCGGTTATAATTCAAACAACTGGTATCTCTCAAAACACTCTTAATTGTCAATTCACAGTGTTTCCCACAGATTTTTTGGAGAATATGGGGGCACAGTGTTTCCCACAGACCAGGAAGCTATGTGTGGTGGCAGACCGATGTCTGGTGGGGTCATTCTTATTATGTTGAGGGGGAAGTATGACTCTCATTTTGACACGCGCCAATTGCACATATTGAGACTACAACGGGGGTAAATTATATTATGGCATGGCAGGCCCCCATAATCTCGTCAATGTATGGGAAACACTTATTCAACTTTCAATACTTATGGTGTGACTGTGCACACCCGAAAGACACATACAGCCCTCATGACATCACACACTGCTCTGGCCAGAATATTTCCCGTTGTTTGATTGGCCAATTATTTTTTTGTGATGGTGGTAGCTGATCCTGAAGTTTGTAGGATTCTGCGATGTTTGAACGCGGATTAACACTGTGTTATAAATGTAAATATAATAATGGGTTGCCGTTTTTGATATCAGACATTGCATAATTGATTTGACGGTGCAAGTTTGCCAAAGGATTTCTTATTATTTAATGTGCCAGCCATAGTCTTTATTTGGTAATTTAGGCTATGTTCATATGCTAGTGATAAGACTCCATTGTTACTGACAAAGAAAAGAGTCCAGAATCTAGTGAGATATTGTTCCGTTTCAGTGTGTTTGCTTGTGTGAGTGTATGTGAATTTGTGTATGTATGTGTGATTGTTAGTATGTATTGAGAGAGGGTGTGCGTGTGTGTGTGTGTTTGTTTGTTTGCAGCGGAGAGCCCAGGTAAGAGTGCGGCATACTTCAGAAATGCAGAGAGAGCTGCCAGCCTCTCTGTGTCTCTGGGAGCCTTGTTCATAAAGACGTTCATAACAGAGATACTCATAATCCTGTCCACTCAGTGCCTGCTCTGTGTCTCTGAAGTGTAAATACTCAGTAAGGCTGTTGATTTGTCCATGGACTCGGAGGGTTATCTCTGAAAAGCAAGCCTTGTTTTGAAAGCTGAACATAGTAGAATTGGACGGTGAAGAATTCAGGCAGCTAGTCACGCTGGCCAAAAAATAAGAATAAAAAAATAAAAATAAATTGCAGATATTTGGGTTTTCAAAATGATTCTTTTGGTGGTTTGTTGATGCAGTATTTTTTCTTCTCATTCCTTGGCACCAACCAAGTGGAAAGTCGAGTGGATTTATCCAACGATGCACATTATTCTCTGGCAGCATCGGATTCCATCTTATTTTGTATTTCCTTTCCTGTTTCCTTTCCAAAAAAGTGAGGTTTGTTTAATTGAGTTGACATTCTGTTGAAAGAAATCGTACTAATGTTCTCGGGCAATCCATTTATGTTATGGTTGTACTTTTTTTTTTTTTGAAAAAAAAAAAAAAAACATTGACAAAAGAGCAAAATATAATTGGTATTTCCGGCTCCATGGTCTGGTATATCTCCATACTGCTTGAAACAAATGCTAATGCTGATGAGTTCAGTGTTTTTCAACAAATAAAAATGAATAAAAAAATACATACACAAATCATCTATTTTCTTGACATTGTATTTATCGGTCTGTTCATTACACTGTAAATGGATGGAGCTCTGGAAGCAGCAGTGAAACAAATCACACATCAAAGGGTTGATGTGTCCATAATATAACTTGCATTTCAAACAAAATGATTAAAGTAGATTCTGAACACAAAACATCGCCTGTGAATTACAACTGAAATGTGGTAACATCACTTGAAACAGTGCCAGATATTTTTTTCTGGTTGTGTTCTTCTATTTATAATTAAGTCGGTGTCACAATTATTTATTGATTCACATGCACGCAGTACGTGAAAGTCTGTACCTTTGTATATTGCCAGTTTCTGCTTTTGGACTATTTATGTAGAGCTTGTTATACTATGCCTCATGTCTCACATTCTATAAGGAATTTAAAAGAAGCAATCTTCAACAGAACACATTTGGGGAAATTACATTTATTCCCAAGCCCCCTAAAAGACTGTCAGGCTGAGCTCCTAGAAAATGGTGGGATGTTGAAAAGATTAGCTCAATAACAAGAAAAAAAAAACACTTTTAAGGATGGTAGGACAATTTGATTCCTGTGATTACATTCTGATGGAATTTGTTGAATACAATACAGAATCACTGATGCTAGGAAGAATGTTGAATATCCAGCAAATTCATAAAAGATCAGGTTTCAGTTTGGTTTTGGAGACAGTTTTTCTTTCTGAACCCATCAAGTGTGGGAGAAGAGCATTTGGGAGTTGGCATGGGGAATAATATGGACTAAGTCCTGTTAAAATGGAAGCCATGGAAGGGAGGCAACCCTGTTTAGGCCTATCGAAGCAATGCCATTTTATTTCTCAAGCTGCCTGCTTGTTGCATTCACTGAGAAAAGTCCTGTGGAGCCTTTTAGTCCAACACCAGACCAAAGTTGCAGGGAATGCCCTCTGCTACCATGATCTGTCACTCTCTTGAGCCGGCAGGCCAATTCTGTTGGAAACACTACTTTCTCTGACTGGGAAGTGTGAAGACTTAAAGTACAATTAAAACATTTTTCCTCGGCGACAATCCAATGCTCTTTCTGCATGCTTATTAAAAGTTGATTTGTTGTTGTTTATGGCTGCTGGGGAATCTAAACAGCAGTCTGTATTGTAATCACGCCTCTGCAATTGCATAAGAAAAATGGAGCTACGGCTGCAGACATTTGAGGTGTGCTCTATGCTCTGTTGAAAACTCTACAGGCAGTTAGCATCTGTAAAAAACAGACTTGAGACTTACATACCTGTGACTAATTACTTGAATTGAACCAGCCCCTTAATTTATTTCTGTGTAAGTGTTCAACTTAGGGAAGTAATTCAGCGCACAGTTTCTTTTCAGTAATTGGATTTCAAGGACAGCAGGACAGCATTTGGAGGAACCTGCACCAGCTTTCGGGGAGTGTTCCTCTGTGGGTCAGTAGTGTTGTCATTTGACAGTAGGATCAACTCACTGGATGTTCACACAGGTTTGAGATTTTTGAGTCAAACTGTGCACGTGAATCGCTGTGGGACTTCGTAAATATGCCAGTTGGCTTACAAATTGTCTCATGGGCTTGAGTTATGCAGTGTTCCTGACAAAAGTGAGAGACTCATTTTCACTTTGTGGGGAAATTCCTCATAGAAAACTTACAAGCTCTTATAAGGCTGCACTTTTGCTGTGTTAATGAAACTGCTCCATATTGATCAAAAATTATTGTTGTGCTGTTTCTTTCCAGTAAAGGTTGTTAGGTTCTGAATGTACATATGTCTACCAGCTCTAGAACAGATAAGGGACGGGATTTTTTAAAAATTACTGTTGACCTAACTGTGCTCACGCATGGCTCTGTTTTCTTTACACTCATCTTCATGCCTCTCAGTACTGTCAGAGTTAACAGAGAGTTTTCTAACTTCTGCATAGTGTGCTGTTCTTGCGTCCAGAAAGCCATGCTCTCCTTGGAAGATGAAGTGGTTGACGTGCTATGAGTTATTATTCATCATTTAGAGCATTTGAGCCTATATTCTGCTCTGTAATTTTTATTTAATTGTTTTATCCTTCAGGGGTTTTAAGATGAACCACTGCTTTCAGTGGACTGCAGAGATTAAAGCCCAGCAAAACACTGCCAGCTTCTAATCTGCTCATGCCTGTCACTGCAAAGACCAAATTGGAAACGTCCGATGTTCAGTATTGCCTGAAGTGTTCTAGCATGTTATAGCCATCATTGTCTAATTAATTTTTGTCAGAGCAATGATGAAGTGCGTGGTGGCCTAGCAGGTATCACTGTCACCTTAGAACCCTGGAGCTGTAAATTTGAACTTTTTCATTAATGTGAGAGAGGGTCAATTTACACTCTCAGCATCCAGGAGGATTTCCTTTCATTTTTTTTCATCTAGGAGGCAAATGTTTTCCAACCAGGTTGAGCTCTGGCTTGGCCCTCTGCCAGCATATAAAGTATAGGGATAGAATGAGTCCTTCAGCCGAATAGAGATGCATTGTGCAATTAGGGTGCTGTGTTCATGGTGAACAGGTTTAATAGCCTATAATTCAGACCTGTTGTGGAAGGATGCCAAGCGCAGTTTTTACGTGAAGACGTGCTGAGCAATCTTTAGCAAACATCTCTTTGCAGCACCTGAATGATCTCACTTAGTGAGTTAATCATTGCTAATTGCTGGTAATTCCATACTGAGTCATGGAGTGCTAATGAATGTTGACTCACACCTGTCTATTTTATTCAACATGATTTATGACAGGATTTGTAATTGTTTATGGTTTATTTCCACCAATCGGTGAATGGCTTCATGCTCGAAAGTACATGAGATCTCACATTTGACATTGACCAGAGTAGTGAATGTTTTTGCTCATGTTCAGGATGGGAAAAATTCTGGGGTGGTACTGTATCTGGGCTTTGGCAGTCACTGGGTTATGGGTAATTTAGTGAGCTGTTTCATGAGGTACCTTAACTTAATGAGAACTACCCGTAAACAAGGTTTTAAAAACTTGACCACAGGTTTCAGTTATGTTGTGCAAAAAATATTAAAAAAAGAAAAATTGCATCTACAAAAAAGTTGGGATGCTGTGTAAAATGGAAATAAAGACAATAGAATGATTTGCAAATTTAAACTTTATATTAGTAAAGTTTTTATTAGTAATAGTACAAAGACAACATATCAGATGTTGATTTAAGCAATTAATTTAAAAAAAAGTTTGCATGTTTGTTGTTGCCTCACCTTTTCTTCTACCAAAACTTTGTAAGTGTTCTGGAACTGCGGAGACCAACTGCTATGGTTTTGAGAGGAAAATATGTTCCCATTCTTGCTCGATGTGGGATCTCAACTGCTCAACACTTGTGTCCTCCTTTTTAATATTTTCCATGATATAATGCACTAAATATTTCTAGTGGGTGACAAGTCTGGACAGCAGGCAGGCCAGTTTAACACCCAGACTCCTTCTATGAAACCACCACAGAATGTGGTGTTTCGCGTTGTCTTGCTTAAATAAGCTAGGTCTTCCCTGAAAAAGACATTTGACTGGCACTATATATTGCTTTAAAACCTGCATGCATCATTCAGTATTAATGGCATCTTCATAGATGTGCATCTTTCCATGTCATGCGCACTGATGGACTCCTATATCATCATAGATGCTGGCTTTTGAACTGTAAACTTATAAAAAGCCGGATGGTCCCTCTCCTCATAAGCTCAGAGGAGGAGGTGTTCATGATTTTCTTGGAGAATTTCACATTTTTATTAGTCAGATCACAGGACAGTTTTCAACTTTGCTGCAGTCCATCTGAAATGAGCTTGGAACCAGAGAAGGTGATTGCATTTCTGGATCTTGTTTATTTATGGTTTTATCTTTACGTGGTAGTTTTTTGAACTTACATCTGCGGACGCAGCCACAAACTTTGTTCACACAAAATGGTTTAGAGAAGTGTTTCTAAGTCCATGCAATGATTTCCAGAACAGAATCCAGTCTGTTTTTAATGTAGTGCTGACTGAGGGCCTGAAGGTCAAAGCCATTTGGTATTGGTTTTTGGCCTTGTCGCTTGCGTACAGAGATTCCTCTTCATTTTCTGAATCTTTTAATGGTATTATATGCCAAAGCGTATGAAACCCCCAAATTCTTTGCATTTTCACGTTGAGAAACATTGTTCTCAAATTGTCAAACTATTTGCGTATGCTATCTCTCTCAGAGTGGTAAAGCCCTCCCCATGTTTGCTAATTAAAGACGTTTTATACCCAATTATGTTACTCACATTTTGTCAATTAGCCTAATTAACTGTACGATGTTCCACCAGGTGTATTTTGTTTAACATCATGCAACTTTTCCATTCATTTTTGTACATGTCCCTACTTTTTTGACAAGTATTGCTGGCATTAAATTCAAAATCAGCAAATATTAAAAAAAAGTAAATTCTCATTTTCAACATTTGATCTTTTGTCTTCATAATATTTTCAATTGGATACAGGGAACAAATGATTTTCAAAAAATCACAATCTGTTTTTATTTACATTTAACGCAGCATCCAAACTTAGGAAATGCGGATACGTACGTGCTCACCCTCTATTTATTCCCAAAATAATTTATCTTACTATTCATGATAATATTGGTTTCTTTGCCTTTGGATTTTCTTAAATTTATCCACAGGTAGCCAATTCAAGATATGAAGCATTTTATAAGAATAATGAATATGGCCATTGATATTTGTGCACCTTTTTAAAACGCAAAGTTTCTAGTGTGCATCAGGGTGGAGATATAATTTCAATAATCTTCTCTCTGCAAAGTTGTCTTATGATCAGACGGAAGGGAAAAACTGTTTATAAGAAAATGAATAGACCATTCTGTATCCAGTATTATTATACACATACATAGCTTTCAGGCCAGTGGGACCCAAAGAATGAGGTGTAAAACCCATTCCAGGGGAACACGGGGGTTAACACAATCCTTTTGTTAAGTCTCTTCCATTATTTATGAATTCTGACAACGTCAGTACTCTAGTTCTATAATTTACTGCATTCATTGGACCCTCGCACTGTTAAACTGTTTTGCTTATTTTCTTCACCCTCATTTTCAATCCTAATGATTCTCTTCGTGGTCTTTATTTGATACATACATTTTTATTATGGTTATTGTCCCGTTCATGCGTATTACCATTGGATTTTCTACTCAGTCATTCAGGTGTGCTATGAATAGGAACTTGTTTACTCTAACGCTGTGTGGTATCAGAGAAAAAAATGTTTTCGATAAATCGCATGTTATCTTTCTCTGGTGGCACATTATGCATATTTTCTTGGATGCATTCCACCGGAGCTATAGAAAACTGGATGCTTTGCTGGAGCCTGATTTGAATTCATTTGGAAAATGATGTCATCTGTGTTTTCTATAGAGCGTGCCAGATTTACATGTAATCTCATTTGTTTTTTTTTAAATATAAATCTGCTACACTCCCTCCTTCACACGTGCACTTATAAACATGCACACTGTCTTCCAGGGACAGCTTTTTATACAGATCCTCAATTATGCAAACATTTTATCATAAACATGGGAAATTTCCATACATTAAACAGTATTTAATGTAGCACAGTTTGAACAATACAATACAGTACCGTAACAAACAAAGTCATATGATATATGTCCTTCTCTTGCTATACTTATTGTTTACTTTACCCCTTTGCACTGGCTTACTGTCACTTTCTGTCCCACTATTTATGCCCCCACTCCGCAGAGCCATTTGAGTCCCATGTCTATCCCTCCCCAGCCACATACCCTCTTACTAGCTCAGAATGAAAAAAAATGGATTCATATAAAGTAGAATTACTCAACAAGCATGAGGTTAATGACTAAACTAAGGACTGCAAAGCAGCAAAAATGACCTTCTAATTTCCTCTAACATCTGAGGATTTGAACACAGCAACATGGTGTGTCTCTGATCCTGTCCAGTACACTGAAATACTGCTTCAGTGTATTACAGGTGGGCAGATGAGAAAATGCGATTGCATTTTACTGTGGTGCTGTTGTTTTGATGAACAGAGAAAGAAGATAATGGTGTGAGGACATTTTGCCATATCTGGTAGGTGGATGAGTTATTGTTTCTTTTGCGTAGTCTATTTTCTGCCTGCCCCTTGAGCTTTGAAGGCTGTGTGTCAGTGTTTGGCCTTCCCTGCAGCAGGCCAATGTGTGTGTGACTTCTGAGGAGGTCACACACGCTGATGAGCAATGGCACCGTGCAGGAATGGACTCTTTTTTTTTATCTCCCATTCTCGAAAAGAAAAATAATAAACGCAAATGAAAGAAAAAAAATCAATCTGGTGTGTACGCTTGCAAAACCCACGATGTTGACTTCTCTGCAAATTGACTTATTTTAGAAAAAAACAGAGGCAGGAGCTTCGTTTGTTTAACTGTGGCACATAATGAATTACTTCCCAAGCTCTGGGAAACGTAATCAAATCAATTTATTTATTTATTTAATTTGATGGGTTGGGGGGTTTGCATTCAAAACTGGGCTATTTGCTCCCATTCACTTAAGCTGGGCCTTTCATATCAGCCCTGGCTGCAAACTGATTTTGAATGGATTCATGGATTCTTTTGATAACTTTATTTTGTGCTCTTTTGCCCAGGCAGTATCTGTGAACTTCAGTCGATATGTGACAGGTTCTGAGTTAATCTCTTAAGGCAGGGACCTCATATAGCACCTCATGATCTCAGGGTCGCAGTGTGGGCAAAGCTTTCTGTTTTGGTCAATCCCTCCCTGTTATAGAGCAATTTTGCCGCACTTAGTCATGGAAGCTTAAAGGAAGGAGCCAAAGTCACCAAGGAACAAAGTTTCATCAATTCTGCCATAGGCTACCGGCCAGCTGCGGCATTGCTGGTGATACAGTGTGGTTCCGCACTAGCCTCTCACTTTCAATTCATTGCCATTCCATCTAATCGCTGCTAATTTTTTAAGTCTGAGCTGGCATTCAATTGGATCATCCATACAAACAGAAAGTGGTGATATCTGGGTTTTATAATGTCTTGAAATTATTGACTGAGAGCAGTCTTACATCTACTGTGCGACCAGCTTGACACAGTTTGTTTCGACACATGTACACTCACACACAAATCTGTCCCACCACTCTCCGGAAGTACAGAGCACTGTAAGCCCCTTCATCTCTATTAGGCTAATGCTTTTAAAATCCTAAACTCTGCTGGTTTTGTAGTTCGTTTCTAAGAACATTTCAGAACTCTTCAGGGAAAGACGGACTCCTGTTGTTTCCTGATTTAAATTCTAGGGAATATCAAACTGCGGCAGGGGTTCAGATATTAGACTGCGCTCAATTCTGAAAGACGCCTACAAGCAAGTCTTTCAATTTCACAGCGCCAACATTTTGTCAGTGTCTTTGGGCTCTGTTAGCTGGGTGACCGCTACACCATTAACACGTCTTCATCTCTGACAGGTGCAATGAGAAAAAGAGGAACATATCACGGGTCTTGTCAAGGCCCCCTACATGCAGTGTCACACAAAGGAGCGTTTGGATAAAGCCTCAGTCATCAGTGACTATACCAAGGATATCATTACGCCGTGGAGAGCAGCGATGGGCAGTGAAGATTTCTGATTTATTCTGAATCAGCAGACCCGAGTACTGTGGATAATGCGAGGTTGTTTTTTTTTAGGGAAGCTCAGTGTCATTACGTGCTGTTTGGCCAGCTGTAGCCGTGACAGTGAAGAGAACGAGATGGAAGGCGCAGTTGCGAAGCAATGATGCCGTTTATCACGTTCACAGCGGCATCGGGCATTCGTTCAGCTGCTTGACTGTTAACGTCAACTAATGACCAGAGGCGATGCTGGGGAATGTACGTCATTGGCTCCTGCCAGCTCACAGGCGTTCATCATATATAGGCCTGCGCGGAAACCAATTTATATGTGCCTGATCATTATGACCCTGAGATGCAATATTTTAGGCACAGATTTCTATGAAAGTATTTCTTTTGTACGGAGCCCCTAAGGTGTCACTGATAATCTTTTTTGGGGGGTGTTGAGAAAGCGTGCACTCACTTTGCAGAGCGTGCTCTCATTTAATTAAGACGCGCGCTCGTTAAAATAGAGTGTGCGCACGTTTACATAAATTGTGGACTCGTCTTACTAAAGTTGTGTACTCGCTGCAATTCAGTGTACCCACATTATATACCTCGTGAGCACAATTTACTAAAGCGTGTGTTCACTTTGCAGAGCGTGCTCTCATTTAACCAAGTCGTGCGTTCGTTAAAATAGAGCGTGCACACGTTTACCTAAATTGTGGACTCGTCTTACTAAAGTCGTGTACTCGCTGCAATTCAGTGTACCCACATTATATAGGCCTACCTCATGAGCCCAATTTACTAGTAGCCTAAGTCAGATGGGGTTCTTTGCCATTTTGGGATGGACCTACTCAGGGTTTACCATGGGCTTGGTATGGAGTACAAGAACATTCTTTCAGCCTTGGCGTCCCGACATGGTATTATCATGAGTCTGAGGACGTTGAAAAGAAAACTGAGGGCAATTGGTCTTCGCCGCCGGATGTATGATGATTTGGGTTCCGTGATTGATTTCAATTTGAACCAACTCCAAGGCCCAGGGAGGTTTCATGGGTATCGGTGGATGTACACGAAATGTGTAAGGTACGGGTTGCGGGTAAAGAAAGATGTGCGCATCATCCTTAGTGCGCTCGATCCCGCAGCGTCCCAGTATCGCCGCCGGAGACGCCTGAGAAGGAGACAGTATTTCTCCCACAAGTAACCAAAACGAGCACTCAAATAAGTAATCGCGCACTCGTTATTTTTAAAAAAACGTGCTCTCAATTTAGATGATTGACTCAAAACGAGGGCACGTTTTATACAAAAATCGTGCGCACACTTTCAGCGAATTAAAAACGAGAGCACGTTTTAGATAGTCGAGGGCACGACTTTATACTGCGAGCACACAATTTAGGTAAACCGAGTCCACAATGTAGGTAAACGAGGGCACGCTCTATTTTAACGAGCGCATGTCTTAATTAAATGAGAGCACGCTCTGCAAAGTGAGTGCACGCTTTCTCAACACCCCCCAAAAAAAGATTATCAGTGACACCTGAGGGGCTCCGTACTTTTGCATAATGCAGCATGTTAAAAACAGAAGAGTCCACTGTTAGGTCGGAGAGGCATTCAAATATTTGAAATCTTAGTCAATGTCTTCATTGCTTTGATCCAGGAATGCTGGCTCTGTTTTTGTAATATCACCATTAGCTGAGTGAACTTTATTTCCTTCATTTTTGTTCGTGTTTATTTCCAGTCTCTGGCAAAGGATTGGGGGATTTAAAGCCATCTTTTTTATGGCTGAATGAGCTAATCTGCTTTGCTTTCCATTGTGGATTAAGTTTGAGCTCCAAAAATAGCATGTGGAGAGATAAACCCAAGGAAGTGCGCTGTCAGGAAGCAGACCTGTGCTGTCAGATTAAGGTCACATATCAAACCTCCCTCCCTTCTCATTGTTTTAACTATTGCAACATTTCTGCTATGTGAGGAAATATTCCTCTCGTGCTGTTTGGGATGATCAGATTTGATTTTCGGGCAGGAAATTCAACGGAATGGTGTATGCTTTATTGTGTGCTTGCTTGGTTGTTTTATGATATTGTACCCAGCTGAATAGAATCCCCACACATACACACAGCAGGTGGGCTGCGTAAGGTACGATGTGGAGTTCTCTGTAATAAGGAAATGAAATAACTCAGTCTGGTTGTGTATTCCGAGCCATCTTGTGTCAGCCTATAACTTGAAGACAGAGGAGCCGAGTGTTTGCACATTACAGTTGTAACCGCATGGGTGCTAATCTTTGAGTAAATCAAAAAAAGGCCTTTGTTCAGGAAAGGCAAATGTTAAAAACTGTGTATTCTTCCTTCTGAACTGCGTGTAAACACAGAGTTATCATGATTTTTCCCTTCAGCAGCCATAGTTTTACATTGGCTGTGGACGGAGAAAATCACATAGCATGAGAGTGAGCATTTTCCTCTCATAAATGACAGATACTAATCCATTTTCATTACACCAGTATGTCAGATCCTTGGTCCTTCATGATAGTGAATACTCAGAAAACTGCATATTGTGACCAGTTATTCATTTTACAGTTCAGTTTCAAACTGAGTGGGAGTTTTGAGGTGATTAGAGTGGCACTGTGCAGTAATTAATTTTACAGCATGTTCAAATGTTTTTTAATGAAAATAACTGCCAGTAGATGACAACAGGGCACATCCTTGAAACTATTGCTTTCTGTCCTGGGCAATATTCACATTTTCCCGAGTGGCGGCACTTAAGTAAAAGGTATGGGGTCTACAGGGGAGTTACTCTTGGCTCCAGGAAAGTTCAAGTAAAATTCTATCTCTTTTGTGCACCAAGCCATTCACGGCAAAGTTTATCTGATTCCCATTAAAATATCAAAACCGTTTGAGTTATTTCATTTGGAAAAGTAGGAGCATCTAATGACAGCCCCACAGTGAAACGTAATAGAGCTATCAAAATTAGTCATCTCCTCCTGAATGCACTCGGGATTCTGAAAGCAGATTTGACATGCCTCTCAATAATGCTGTTTGAGTTATCACAACTTTTAACTGGATGGCGTTCAGTGCTGTCTACCCTACTCAGCATGCCTTATACAGGTGGGTGTGTCCGACCTTTGACTTGGAAAAAATTTGGTCAAAATCAGAGCTATGAGCTTGACTTAAAATACCCTTCTGGGGACGCCTAATATGCATAACTTGTTTAAATTTTAGCGCTGTCCCTATTTCACCAGCTACAGCAGTAACAACTGATGGAAAGACAGATGGACACATAGACACGGAGGAGAGGATAACAGCAAGAAGTGTGGCATGATGGTTGCACCACAGCAAAGGTCATAGGGTCACCAATATCAATAACAGCCTTTCTTTATGCACCAGTAGTGATCAGAAGACATTTTACACAATTTACATCAAAGCTGCTTGAATTATAGCATTTGGACATGTAAACTTTGTCCTGGTGGTGGCGCTACAGTAAAGGCCGTAGGGTTACACAAAATAATAGGGTCTGCCCACTGTGTACCAGCAATAAAGAAACTAAATTTCATTTTATTTCCATTGGAACTGTTCTGGTTATCGCACTAAAATGAAGGATATGTGGCAGAAATGATGTTAGTGGCAATAAGGCGAAGTCTTAATATCCCTGAAAACTCTGTTTTGGGGATATAAATATAATTATAATAAAAACTACAGGGTTATTGGAAATAAGAAATTATGACAGTTTCCTGTTGTAAATTCTTAGCAAGGAATTAGATGATTTTACCTAAGTTAAGTCACACATTTATTTTCTGCAGGAGTTACTTCATGCGCATCTTTGGAGATTGGTGGTATGGAATTAACCCTTTCAGAGCCGTGGGCAGAGCCGTAGTTGCCCAATCATGTCAGATATCAAAATCAGATGCTGTTGAAGACCTATCATGTGGCAACTTGTTTAAAAGAGCTTCCGCAAGGGAGTTGCCACATGATTTTCAACAGCTCAGGATGACTAAATTTTTAATTCCTTGAAAATGTATTCAGCGCTCAAAGGGTTAACAATCGGGGGGGGGGGGACATTGTTCACTGCTTCTCAGTTGAATTATGGTGCTAAAGTCTCAAAGCTTGGTCTATTGTGTTCATCTGAAAGCCCAATATAAAAGACCTCCCTGTACAGAGCATGTTTAATTACGATGTACTGTAATCCACTTGTTTGGCTAAGATGTTTTGAATTATCTGAACACCAACAATACTGAGTTTGTTTTCATTAAAAAAAAGAAAACATACAATGGAGCTTTTGTCAGTAATAACTTCATTCTGCAGGACTCCTAAATTATGCTTAATTAATTTCTGCAAAGGACCAACATTAATGGAATGAATTTGTAATTGTCACAACAAAGATGATAATTTGCTCTGTTCATTAATTTAAATGGATTTAGAATGTATTTGGTGGGACAATGGTGAGGTAAATTTATTAACTGCACAAAACCCAAACATTGTGGACAGACGTACAGTATTTTCTTTTTTTTTTTGCAGAAAGTGATTAGTTTCTATGGTAGGTTTATCATCCATTCTCCTTTAATCTTAAAGGGAGTGGATATCTTGGATTCTCCAGCTTAGTGTTGGTATTTGGTCTTTATACAGGATATGGGTCAAGTCTAGCTCATTTGTTTTGTTCATCTTCTAGACAGTGGTGAGCATAACTCTTACTTGTGAAAGGGTAGGATAAATAATGGGTGCAAATACCCAGCGTCAGTTTCTTTCTCAAGCCCAAGAGAGTCAAGGAGCATCATTGCTGGCACATTACTGCCCCAGTCTTTACTGGTAAGCTAGTTTCAGCTGTCCTTTTTTATGCCATCTGGTACTATATTTGAAACATAGTGTTGAATATGTTGTTGAAATGTTCTGAATCAAGAACAAAAAACATTAACAAGATTAAGAAATGAGAGGCAATTTATCATTTCTATGAATATCTAAAAAAAAGGAAACCTCACTCGTGAATCCATTTTTTGCTCTGCGAAACAAAAAGTTTATCTCGCAGAAGGATAATGTAATTAGTGCTTGAAACATTGTTCAAGCTTCTGCCTGTATCCAGAGGAGCAGTTTGAACCAGAGCCAATAATTCTTCACTCTGCCACACAGTATGTTCCAGCGGTAACCAAATGTTGCTTGTTAAATATAACTGCAGGGGCAGTACAGTAGGGGTCTATGTTGGGATTTGTCTTTCTAGTTTTCCCCTTAGAAGACCCCTAAAGTATGATTCAGTTCACAGGAGAGACACCTTGTAACCTGTAGGTCAGTTCAAACCGTCACTTTTACTCGAATGTTGATGTGCAGCGCTGTGAAAAAGTATTTTCCCCTTTCCTGATTTCTTCTATTTCTCCCTTATCTGTCAAATGTGACAGATCATCCAACTGATTTCAATACAAGACCAATATAACATGAGTAAACACAAAGTGCTGCTTTGATAAGCTCATCTCATTTATCAGTGATACTCAAACCTCTATCAGTCATGAAAAAACATTTGCCCCTTTATACTTTATAACTGGTTGTACCTCCTTTGGTGGCAACAACTACAATCAAGCATTGGCAAATAGTGGCTATGAGTCTTTTACACCACTATGGAGGAGTTTTGGCTCACTCATTTTTGCCAAATTGTTTTAACTCTGCCACATTGGAGGGTTTCTTGGGCATGAACTGCCTGTTAAAGGTCATCTCAATTAAATTCAAGTCCACTTGAAAACCATCATTTTTGTTTCTTTTGAGCCATTCAGAGATGAAAATGCTTAAGTGTTTCAGATCACTGTCATGTTGCATTACCCAGCTATGCTTAAGCTTTAGGCCATAATCTGATGGCCGAACATTCTCCTTTCGGATTTTCTCATAGAGAGTCATATTCACTTTTCTATCAATTATGGCAAGTCACCCTAGTCGTGAAGCAACCAAGCAGGCCCCCACCATCACACTGTCACCACTGTGTTTGACTGCTGGTTTATAGTGCAATGCTGTGTTAGCTTCATGCCAGATGAAATGGGATGCATGTCTCTCAAAAAAGTTTTACTTTTGACTCATCAGCTTGCAGAGCAGTATCCCAAAAGTCTTGGGATTATCAAGATGTTTTTGATGTTTTTTGGCAAATGTGAAATGAGCCTTTGTGTTCTTTTTTGGCAGCAATGGTTTTTGCCTTGAAGCTTTCTCATGCATGCCATTTTTGGCCTGTCTCTGACTGTGGAAAACTGTAATCGTGAATAATGACTTTAATTGTGGCAAGTGCAGCTAGCAGTTCTTTGAATATTAACCTTGGCTGTTTTTTGACCTTACAGATGCATCGTCGATGTGCAATTGGAGGAATTTTTGTGGGCCAGCCACTACTGGAAAGATTCACCGCAGTTCCAAGTTTTCTTTATTTGTAGATAATGGCTCTCGTGATTGTTCACTAGAGTCTCAGTACCTCAGAAATGGCTCTGTAGCCCTTTCCAAACTGACAGATGTCACAGTCTTTGCTTCTCATCTGTTCCTGGATTGCTTTAATCCGAAGCATCATGTGCTGCATCTTTCCTATGTTGCATTGCCAGACAAGCATCATATGTGATATTTAGATCCATCAGGGCTGGCAGTAATCATGTCTCCTAGAACAAAGTGAAATTGAAATCAAATATCAATTAAATTTGTTTAACTGCTTGATTTAGTTACTAAGGGGGCAATTACTTTTTCACATAAGTCCTGGTAGGGTTTTTCCTTTAATAAATGAAATCATTATTTAAAAACTGCATTTTGGTTTACTTTGGTTGTCTTTGTGTAATATTAAAATGAGCTTGATGGAACTATGGAGTGTGACAAATGTGCAGGAATAAAGGAAATCGAGAAGCGGCAAATACTTTATCATAGCACTGCAGATACTAATTTAGGCCTTTTTTACCCATTTGGGCATAGGATAGTGATTTATCTTTTTTTTCACGTCATATTCTGGGCAGTCCTCTCACTATCATTCCGCCTCATTTCGATTAAATTTACCTCTGCTGCTCGCTCATGTCATCAGATCTTTCCTGTGTGGGTTGTATTCATTTCCCTTGGAAATTTCATGTCAGGTGTCGTTGTAAGATTGGAGGTGGGTTTGTTGTCAAGATGGGGGTGGGGGATGGCATCACATTTGTGTCTGGATCAAGAGCTATTTGTGTGTGGATCTCAAGAGAGCAAAATTAAAATGTCAAAATTATGTCATCATAGGAGATAATGTTTCCGTTTCTTCTCACTACACTATAGCAGCGTTAAGGGACTGAAGGGACTGAAGACACTAAGGAATTAAGTGTTTCAGGTGCAGTTTTGGTCCATTGCTACTAAAGAGTCTTAAGGTGTGCAATTTCACGGGCGCTTCATAGCTACATTTTATTTTCACAATGTACCACACGGTCTTAACTCTGGACAAGGCAGGACTGCAGGGAGGCCTGTCCAGCATCCACATTCTCTTCTCACGCAGCCATGTCTCTGTCTGTGGTCTGTGCACAAGCTTTCTTAATGGAAGCCAGTCAAATATTAGTCAACAGTCTTTCCATCAACCACTGTTTAGAATTTTTTTTTTTCAAGAATCACTCCATTAAAGACCATCTATTATGGTTGTAGAAGTTTAGATATTACTATGTGTCGCTTCACCTTTTTCAGAAGCTTAGTATGTATCGTCCTCCATTTTTTTGGTATTGCCTGCCGTACTGAATATTAAGAGAGGGCATGATCAGGAGACTGAAGGGTAGATGCTGTAAGCCTCGTGTTTGTCTTGTGACTGTTTATTCGAACATCTCTTTGTGCTTTCTGCACTGCTGTCGTGTTCTCTGGTGTTAGCTTGTTAATGAGCTCTCGAAAGTGTTAAACACATCACTTTAATTGGTCTCCTCGTGTTGCGAGTGTGTTCCTATCTATGAATAGTCCATGAAAATCCCATGCAATGTGCTTTGCTTCACGTTTCTTTGTTCTCTGCCGCTTCCTTTGTCTGGCCCCATTAACTCAATCACACAACATGCTGAGCCAACATACTGACTCTCTTCTCACGGAAACAAGCAGCGCAGTGGGTTTAGTGCCTCACCGTGTTCCTTCTTCTTCTAAACGGTCAGTTTCGGTACCACGATAATAGCTGAAAAAAACGAACGAAGGCCCTTCCTGGTTGTTGTAACCACAATTTAATCGCAGTGCTTTTCAAATTTTCTCCAGTGGGATTACTTCCCATTCCCACAATTTTATGTCAGTTGTTCATTTTTCCCTTCTTTCTATTATCTAGTGGAAACACACATTGGCTAAATTCTGTGGTAATCAAAGGGCTTGCTTGACTTTCCATCGTCTCATTTGCGGCTCTCTGTGCCGTGGCTAAAGAAAGTTGACCTTCGTTATGATGCAGTTGTATCTATATTAAACAGGCGGCTTGGGCATGAAATCCTGTCTTCACCCTTTTGTAGAAGAGTACTCTGCCTTGGCCCTGTTGAATTAGCCACAGACATACTTAGTCTACTTTCTTTTCCTCCTTTTATTTTTAGAAGGGTACCCAGGCTTGTCACCATCAATGACTCTTAATTATTCTTCAGGAGGGGAATAAAAGCATTTCATGCTTTTGGCATGATGGCTGATTGGGCTCTTTCCTGCTAACAGGATGGGTATGAGTGGGGAAGGCAGGTGGCGTCACGCTTGGATGTGTGAGCGTAAATCTTCGGCTGGAACTGTTTCTGCTTCGTCAGCAGTCTCCAAAAAGAGCCGGGACTCCTACCAAGTGAGAGAGTGTAGTGGAGTGTGTTCTGCACACTTGACTTGTGGTGTTCCACAGGCTGAGATGTGGGTCATCACAGCTGGCGTGCCAATATTAGCGCCAAAATTTAACGAAAATTTTCTTGGCTGGCATTTCCAATTAATTGTTGTATTGTCTTCACAATTGCTATAAAACAGATGCTGCTAATGGAAAGTCCTAGCCCAGTTTTGCCTTTCTAATTTCACAATCCTCATATTGGCCCTTGGACAGGCTGGTATTTATAGCAGATTCGTCATTGTTTGGAAGGAGAATGCATTCAACCACTTCTATTCGACATGATATCAAACAGTCATATGACGTTACCCAAAGAAATTCTAAATGACTGAAGTTTGCTATTTCAAATTTTTTTTTTTTTTTTGGTCAGGAGAAAAAGATTGCAGTTATGACACCTTTGCAATGTGATGCAACAAAGGAAATGGAATCAACACCTTTTTCTTACAACCTGCAGCACTACTTCTTCTTGGCAACTGTATTAATGAGAAGTTTTATCAGGTCAGTCACAAGATTAATTAAGTGTTTTGGGGACTTGGGAAGAACCTTAAAACCTTTCAGTCCCGGTTGTAACTCTTCTATTCATTACAATGCAGGTAATTGTCTGGAAAGGCATTATTTGCAAACACTGGACAGCTAAACATACTATGTGTAGAGAGTGTTAGACTGAAATGACTGTTTTTGACCTTTCTTGGCAAACAGAACCTTTCTATCCCCTGATGAATTCAGTGAAATATGGTATACCATTTTCTATGCCACAGATTATTATTTAATATATATTAAATAGATGATTCATAAGTTGATACATCAAAATGAGATTATTAAAACTGCGCAAATATAGCCTTTGGATAATGCGGTGGCCACAGGAGCTTGTAGTCATTAAAAGCCTGTTTGCCAATAGTTCTCCCAGGACTGAAACCTTCATTAGGTTTTAATGGTGTGAAATAGCCCTTGTGCCCTTTTAGTGCAGCCACCCTGAATCCATGGCAATGACAAGATGTAAAAACAAGAAATAAAGAAATGACTTCTTGAAAGCCATTATTGCATAGCTCTGGCTTTTAAGAGAACGAGCCTGCTGTTTGTTATCATTGGGTGGCCATTCTGGCTCAGCAGGCCACAGTAATACCGTTGCTGTGTTAAAGCCTAATTCATTTTTGAAGAAGGATAGCCAACGCACACCAGAAGTTACGAGGTGCAGGTAATGGGTAGTAGTTGAGTTTGAAGCGAAGGATACCGCACACTCTTGTCCTGCTGCCAAGTTTTTATTCAGACAACGTTTCGGCCTGTATGGCCTTTCTCAAGTCTTGAGAAAGGCCATACAGGCCGAAACGTTGTCTGAATAAAAACTTGGCAGCAGGACAAGAGTGTGCGGTATCCTTCGCTTCAAAAGCCTAATTCATTAGCATGGGATAGGTATTACACGCACACAATTTTTGAGAAGAGAAAAACTTCACTTGAGTCCCTCTCCAAACTGTACAAGGCAATGTTATCAACTAGCTGAATGTCAGAGAAAATTCTCAGTGTACTCCACTGCTCAAATGTTTCAGATCACTGGTGGTTTTCGTTGATGAAATAGAATAAACTTTGCGTTACACCAAGACAATGGCCAAAAAAAATCGATCCAAACTTTCCAGGGACTTTCTGGAAAGTATGACAAAATATCGAGTGGCCAACTCAATTAACTGCTTCAAACCCCATTAAGCTGTTGTGGGATCACCTGGATCATAATGTTCATAATTTGTGTCTATCTTCGCAGATTCACCTACGAGAAATATTACCATCAATGTGCAAATCTAGCAGGGCGATCCAATTAAAAGCCGCATTGTTGTAACGTGCGTTGTCTGGTTGAAATGAGCCGAGGCGTCCCTAAAAGGCATCATGTGCAGATTGCATGTCTTTTATTCTCTTCCTGTTTGAGTGAGTGTCCAGACAGTGTTGCATTCATCGTGTCTAGGCATTAGCTTTCCGTAAAGGTATAATTCGCCAATTTTCAGATTTCTCAATACATTTCTACTTTAAGATTAAGAGAGGTGTTTTTTTTGTCGTTGTATTTAAGTTGGTTTACATTTTTGGATCATTTAGTCACAGTTTTTTGCACAGAGGTGAGCTGTGACCTCCCGTTGCTCATAAACACCTGGGTGTTTTGTGGATGCTCTTTTAATATTGGTACGGGATAGAATCACTTGCTCAACATGTGTCCACCACTTCGGTCCCCCTGCGAACGGTGACCATGGTTGACCTTGGTTGACCTTGGCTGATCCTGGTTCAAGTAATCGTGGTCAACCCTGGTCAAACCATGGTTTTGACATTTTTTTGTTAAATGGAACGCCTTGGTTGACCTCCGTTCATCATGGTCAACCGTGGTTAAAGCATGGTTAAAAATGGCCGGCGGTGGTTAAGCAAGGTGCAAAAACTCCCCAAGCGGGTGCAACCATGCTTCAACCATGGTCGGCCATTTTTAACCATGCTTTAACCATGGTTGACCATGTTGAACCGAGGTCAACCAAGGTCAGCCATGGTCTCGGTTCGCAGGGGTCAGGTTGTTCAGGTAAAACATAACATACTTTGACTCGATCTGTTTTCAGTTTGACGAAGGTTAAAGATTATTTAAAAATCACTGCTCTCCCTTTTTTTTTTGCTCGCATTTTCCTTACCGAGCAGAAATGGGGTTTTATTAATCATAAAAAAATCAAAACTTTTTGCCCTTAAATGTCAAGAGATTTCTAACTTTTGTTGTGTGGAGTATCCTTAAGAACGCAGGTATCATTTTGCTGAGTAAGTTCAATCGAACATGATTTGTCTGAGAGGAAGGACAGGGAAAAAAAATCAATATCTCCTTTTGTTTTCTTCTCAAATGGATGTGTTCTTTAATGAGAATGCTATCCAGAAATGTGTGATTCCCTGTGCACAAAAAAAGCTACAACAAGTGTGCTTTGGACATTGAACAAGGCAGGCCATATCCTGGCTGTTTTTTCACTTGTATTTTTTTATTGGTTTCGAGTTTTAGATTCAAAAGTTTTCACACCATTTGTTGGTTTGTTTGTTTGTTTGCTTTATTGTCAGATTCAAGAATGTCGATGGCGTAGACACCACAGTATCAGATTCAGCGGTTTCCTCCGGGTGTGATGCAGTTTTCCTGATTTCCTTTTCTCTCTAATGAAGATATTTCTTCATGTTGTCCAGAGAGATGCTGAAGTTTTGTCTTCCTTCACGTGTGTTAGTTTACAGCCCTGGTTCCCCTCCATAGACAGATGTGTGCCTTGTTCATTTGAGTCTGAAACGGGAGGTGGAAAAACTCTCAGGCAAGTATTATTGTTGTTTGGCAGTGTAACAACACTGGTCTTGGGAAATATTCGGTGCCTCATAAGCCAGAGGGTATTACAAACCAGAGCATTTTCACTTCAAGAGTCTTTCGCATTTTGAAGTAATGGTAAAAATTGCATTCCATCAAATAAAATGTCTATATGCAACTTATGCTTTGCATTTCTTTTCTAGTTCACTTCACTTGAATTGCTGAGCCATATAATTGCCAACATATGAAATTGTCAATGTTATACATTTTGAGTTTGTCCATACATACAAATCCTCTGTCACAAGAAAAGATGGGCCACAGTGCTTAGTCAAAGACACACTACCGTAGACTTGAAGCTGTGACTCCTGCATGCTGAACTCTGGCAAATTGGCTGTCCTCTTGTACACTGCCTTATGGTTTGCTATTAGGGCTGGGTATTGCCACTGATTTCCAGAATCGATTCGATTTCGATTCACAAGGTCTCGATTCAACTCATTTTTCAATTCGATTCAATATTGATTCATTGAAGGATATTTCAGCTAATGTACCTGTTTTGCTTGAATATGAAAGGGAGTCGTAAAGAGCTTGTCATGGTTTGGGAGCTTTGAGAGCTGTTTTTGGCTCTCGTCTGGGACGATATCGTTTAGCTCCCTATCGGATTCCTGGGGCCAGCTGGCATTGATTGGGGGCGTGGCCCGGACTCTATTTAAGCTCCTGTTTCGCCTCGCTCCCGTTGCTAGAGTGTCAGTTCATCTATGGCACTTTAGCCGGTAAGGTGTCTTGTGAGATTATTGTTTAGGGACTTAGCTGAATAATAGGATCAGTGTTAGTGAGTAAGGGAATCTTTGATCTGTTTCCCTTTTCTTTTGTTTTCCTCGAGCTCGCTTATTTTCTACTACGGACGGCGTCTGGTCCGTAGTTAGCGCGAGGCTCGTTATTTTTATCTGTTTAGTTTCTCTCCATGCTGTGAGGTTTGCTTCTTCTTTTAATATTTGGCCGCTGCTCTTGACGTCCACCGTCAGCAGCTATCACAGAACTGAAGGCAGAAATGATGCTTTCAGTTGAATTACTAATAAGAAACCTTCTAACTAGGCACAGTATTTTATATATTAAAGTTCACACTAAAAAGTGACCCCAAAGTGAGTAAGGGAATCTTTGATCTGTTTCCCTTTTCTTTTGTTTTCCTCGAGCTCGCTTATTTTCTACTACGGACGGCGTCTGGTCCGTAGTTAGCGCGAGGCTCGTTATTTTTATCTGTTTAGTTTCTCTCCATGCTGTGAGGTTTGCTTCTTCTTTTAATATTTGGCCGCTGCTCTTGACGTCCACCGTCAGCAGCTATCACAGAACTGAAGGCAGAAATGATGCTTTCAGTTGAATTACTAATAAGAAACCTTCTAACTAGGCACAGTATTTTATATATTAAAGTTCACACTAAAAAGTGACCCCAAACTTGTTTCCTGAAAATACTTTTTTTTTACCAACACATTTGATCAATCAAAATAATAAAGTGCAACATAGACTTAACAGTCAGTAGGCTAGTATTCTCTGAAACTGGGTCAATATTACATGCTTCACTTTGCAAGTTCATTTTCCAGTAAATGTTATTGAATTTAAACCAATATCCTTGCGCAAAATACCCCATATGGACGTGTTTCACTGTATAGAAATAAATATTACGATACATTCAAAAAAATAATATTGGATTTTTTAATTGAAAACTGGTTGAAATGGTGGACGAAAATTGGGACGTTTTATTACTAAACTTCCACCCGACACTGTTATTGAAAATATGTCTCACAACACATGTAGTTGAGCTTAAAATAAAGAACTGATACAGAAATTTATATCCAAAGTTGATTTAGTTCTCTCATCATTTCTTGTAGCTTGAAAATCTGGCCTCAATTTACCATTCTGTGCATAACCAGTCGTGTCCACTGCAGTTACGTACGGATCACAGTATATGTTTACCGTCAACAGGTAGTTTCGCATTTGCAGCATGCTTTCTATCACTGAAACATTACTTGATGTACATTTATATGACACTTAGTCAGAATACCTCTACCTGCAATTAACTTATTCATTATTATCCGTTACGTCGGAAAGTTCATTACTTAAGTAGTTTTTTTTGATGATTTATTCTTGAGTTTTTTTTTTGTTTTTGTTTTTTTGAACTGGGACTATTACTCTACTACATTTCAAAGATAAAAAGTATACTTTCACTTCATTACTTGGACACTGGCCACTTTGCTACTCGTTACAAATTAAAAAAAATATTGTGGCAACTTCCGAAGTAAGCGGACGCGGAGTCAGGGATCTGTGTTTTCAAATCGCTCCTTCTGAGCATTGTTTTATTGTATCAGTGTTCAACATCTTCAACCGCAGGCAAACAGCAGGCAAAGTGCAGCTTATCCCTTCTTGAGGTTTCATGTTGAGACTAACTCAAAGCTCGGTAGCCCTCTAATTTTCTACCCGCTCGGGGTTCTCTGATTATACAATTCTCTGGGGCCCGTGAGCCAATCACAGCAGTTCAGGCCAATTCATGCAAATTAGCACGGAGCAATTGACACAGACATTCAACTCATCCACCAAAGCGGCAGGAATGCCACAATATGAATGTTATTCATCATTTAAGGATCTGGTATCTTGAGCACCTTGTGCAGATGTGTCCGTCAGAAGACATGGAGCTGCAAATTTATGCATGCAGAACAATATTGTATCACTTGATGGCATGCCTGGATCAGTTATTGAATATTCACAAGCAAGATGGAAATGCACTAATTAAAGATCGATCTTTGAATAAAATGAATCGATGTCGAAAATTTAAACAAAAAATCGATCTGAATTGGAAAATCAATTTTCTTTTTTTTTTTTTTTGAACCCAGTCCTATTTGTTATGTGCTGCACGAATGCAAACCCTGCAAATCCTGGAGCACATATTTATTTCAGATCTTATCAACGGTTCTATATTGGGCTGACAAGTGCTGGAGATTGCTTAGAGAATCATGGCCAAGCATCAGCTCTAATATCACAGTGATAAAGAAAAGTGGTTGCATCAGGCCTAGCCACTGTCCATATCTCCTCATGTACCCTTATCAATGTACATGCGTGAAATTGCATGGCAGAATTTATTTATTATTATTTTATTTTTTTTGCAAGAAAGAGAATCTTGGCATGGTACGTTGGCAAGTGTTAGAGTGTAAAAATGTGTAAGAGTGTGAAAATGACACATTTATTTTAATGTGAGATGAATGGAAGACGTGTGTACGTATTGTGAAAACCTTTTTTACATACATCATTCATGCTTTTATTCGCTAATCTCACAGGCCTACATCCTAATTGCACATGTGAATATGCCAGCATATATAGTTGTAATTTGCATTTGCGCTTATGGGATTATTTGTATGTGAGGTAGGCGATGGTTGTGTGCATGTTTGTTTGCGAACATATGTTTCTATCGATCTGTGTTTGCACATCACTACTCTTGTTCTGCAGTAGTATGCAACAGAATGAAGGAAAGCATGCTGTGCCCTGGTTTCAAATATACATTTAATGTCATATTAACAAACTGCTCAAAAGCCAGCCATGAATAATATATATACAGAAGAAGAAGTAAGTCTGTACGAGCCTAGTGGCCCATCGGGCCGGTGCTTAACCCCGGTTTCCATGAAGCGACTAGGAGTATTGCTACTCCCCCTGGATGGGATGCCTATCCATCGCAGGTACTCCCCCCAGCTCTTAGACAAGTTTCCCTGCCTATTTGCTGGTACCCATTTATACACCTGGGTGGAGTGAGGCGTGGAGTGTGGGAGTAAAGTGTTTTGCCCAAGAACATACCGCGAAGGCCGTGGCCGGGGCTTGAACTCAGGACCTTACGATCTCAAGTCAAGCCTACTTGACCACTGCACTACCTCTGCACTAATTGCTTTTGTTTTATTGTAGTACATGCAGTTGCTCTCTTGTGCTATGGCTACTGATTCTCTGTAATGAAGAGATTGAAAGTGCGTCAAAAACAAATATACTTTTTGCACACACTGTAGATGGTTAGCTCTTTGAGCCACACAACAATTTTTAATGCTTTGCTTACTGACACATTTCCTTTTTTTCCAAAGAATTGTATATAGTTATTAAAAATTGCTTCTATTTTTATGGCTGTGCCTGAGGGTAGGAGGTAATTTTGAAGTACCGACAAGAGTCATGGTGCTGTGGGTTACCTAAACAATGAGCCTGATTTAGTATGCTGGAAATGTGCATGGGAGACAGAAAATGTTATTTTATTCATTCACCCATTTCCTGAAAAGGCAAACATTTATATCACTGACTGATCAGTCAGAGGAAGCCTATTGCATCCATCTCCTAAAAAAAAGTTCAATTCAAATTCTCTGATTTATCCTGACACGCATCATTACAGTGAGAACTTTATTCTGATACAGAGCCAGCTTTCCATTAGTTTTGTTTTTGATTGAGTTTTATAGGCCCTAAAAATGGCTAAGTGCATGTGATTGAATCCTGCCTAATGTCTAATCAGTGCATTTGATTTGTAGGACTTTGCAATTATTTCCAAGTGGGGGTAAGCTCCATGTAATCAGAGCTTAAATAATATGATTAATCAGTGTGCAGCCTGGCACACTGTACGGGTGCGTCCCTGTAATCAGCCTCAAATAAGCTTTGATTTTGTGGGAATGCTTTAAGTGTGGGAGAATGAAGGGCCTCCATGGTAATTCTAGCCTCAAATAACAGCCACAAAGTTCTGTGCAAGTGCCTGGCCCTTGTGGAGATGACAATATGCCATTTTGCTTTGATATGCAGGGACACACTTTTCCTTGTTGTTATTGTTTGTTAGGGTGCAGACCTGGAATCAAGTGTGGAGGCAGAGTACAATCCAACACAATTCAGTACAGATGTTGTGGGCGAAGCTGAGCTGTCAATTGTTGGCCTGTGACTTCTGGGATAGCAGCCAGGTGGAGTGCACATTAAGCACTGAACCGTCCCACAGGAGGATGGAGTAGCTCAAAGGGAACTCTGTTCTAATCCTGGTGACTTTAGAGGGATTGGGAGCTTGTTCCCAGCAAACTGGACTGGTAACAGACTTGGTAGAGTTGACAAAAACTCTGTTCCAATCCTGGACTCTGATTAGGGCTTGGGAGCTTGTTTGAGTTAACTAATTGAAGAGAAAATTTCTTCCATTAAAGTACACATTAAATGTAACAGAGAAAAAGATTTTGTGGCAGGAATACTGACTGGTTCTGTGCATAAAAGGCAAATTACAATCCAGCAACTTGCAACACAAAAGCAGGCGGCTTAAATACCTGTCCCATGGTCATTAGCAAATACTCATGAAATGAAACACAGCCTGGAAAGACAAACAAGCTAGAAGTAAACCAATGAAAGGAGACATGCTTTTAATAGACACAAAGTCGCCGAATAGGAAGAGACACGGACGGAATTCACAAAAGGGTTGTGACAGTTATTACCATTTTTTGTGAGAACCCTATTAATTTACCAGTAAACTATGTTTTGTCCTTATTGAAGCATAAAGTACGCCAAATTACAGTTTTTGCAGAAAAAGTAAACTGAATAAGAATGCCTCAGCAGACAAGTGGAGAAGAATTATAATAAAATACCTCTGTGATATGAAATAGATGCTTTTGTTCTGCTGGTGGGTGATTGTTCTTCAGCTCCCATTTGTTGATATGTTACGGCTCTGCGGATGGTGTTGCGCTGCTTGTGGTGTCTACAGAACAGTGGGATCACATCAGCCCAATGGGCCAGTGTGGGGAGAGTAGTTTAGTACTGAAACACTCTGAATCATCACCAGTTAGATGCGTTTTATGCTGGACTATCATTTTTTCATCTTCTGTACATGATCCATACACAAGCGGCACGTATAAAAATACATGCATACAGGCACACACACACACGCACACACACACACACACGCGCACGCACACACACACACACACACACACACACGCACGCGCACACACACACTCAAATGCATGCACACACATACACGCACTGACACATACCTATACACAAAGGCTATTACTACGGTCATTGCTATCAGTCCCAGAAATGGTTTTGAAACAGAAAAAAAAAAAAGTAAAAAATCAGCACCAGGATTATATTTAATGAGATGTATTTATTCAGCACAATTGTTTCTTTTCCATAGCCTGGAATCCTGTCTGCCACTCAGCCTATTTCAATTTTGCAGACAGTGGTGTTATCCATTTAAGCTCCGTATCTTAACTGTTGACAGTTCAATCAAGACTCCAACGTCCAATCCTCAATCCACAATCAACATATAAGATAATACTATAACTACCCTACTTTTACAATATCCATAATTTTAATTTGTCTTGAGTTGGGACATTTCCAGTTTTTTTCCCTCTGAATTATATACTGTTCTATTGAGCAATAGAAGCCGGTAGACAAACAACCTTTCTCAAATTATCTGGTAGATCATATTTGACAGTTATTTCTGAAATGTATTGCTCTAGTTTTTTTCTTTCTTCAAATCTATTTGACTTTAATTGGCTGCCCTATGTTTTTTTCATTTTTATGGATGGATGGATGGATGGATGGACTGTCTGCTTTGAAAATAAGTGTCATTGTTTGAAGGCCCTTTGACTTTCCTAACTACAGATGCACTGGTAATGACGACTTTAGAGCTCTGCTGAAGACTTCTGCTCTGAGAGAATATTCCCGGAGGATTGAAAAGTTATTTTTTTTCCAGCAGGCTGAGTAGTAATAATAATAAAAAAAATGTGTGTATTATTGAGATTGAAAGAGCCAGTGGCCGTATTCATACTTACTTCTTTGAGTACGAATGCGGATCTAAGGTCAGTTTTGCTAGTTTGGTTAATACAACGAGGAGATGAGCAGGGAAAATCAAAAGTGCTTAGAGGGGATTTTTGTATACAGGCCAATGTCTTATCTGAGCTGACATCTAACACAGTGGAACAAATAACAATTCACACATGGTTTAGGTGAACTCTAAAATATTTAATACTGGTGGTCCTTTGAATAAGGTGACCTCTCACCCCTCGAGACCCATGTTTGTGTTTGTGTGTATCCTGTTCTGTGTGTCCGTGTGGCTGTTCTACCCCGTTACAGGCAGTAAGCTTCCCATTGGAAATCCTATGCAGTTACCACAGATGCCTGGGCTTAAGAGTTTATTACATCATGTCTGAGAATGCTTTGTGCCTGTCTGTTCATAAACAATGGCAGCCGAGTAGAGGTCTGATCCTCGCTGACATCAGTGCACAGCCACACTGAGAAAGAGAGTTTTTCAGAGAAGTGAGGTCGACACCAGGATCCAACACTGCAGGGAGCCTAAATCATGAATGAGTGACACTTTGATGGGCATCCTTAGGCAGCACCGTAATTATCTCTGAATATAACCTTCAATAAAATCATAATTTCTTGGGCATCAACTGTAGCCTACCAACTTTGGTCATTCAGTAGTCAAGCGCAGTATGCTAGACTATTTATCAGTTGTTCACGTTTGAACAGTTTTACTGTTAACTGCATAATGATCCTTTATTCCACCGATCTCAGCAAAGGTAATTGAACGGGGGCTAACCCTAACAGAGTAAAGTGAAATAGGTAAATTTGCCCTGTGACATGTTGGCATTTATCCAACATTTTAAGTGCTATTCTATTGTTCACATCGATTTTTAGGAGTTCTTTTAGCTTTTCATCTATTTAGACTTATTGAACAGTAGTCTATGACGGAATAATATACCAAAAACTTGCAAGCCATCACCTTGGAAGTTTGTGTAAAATTTAAAGATTTCATAAGGGAGACAATCATTGGCAGAATAGTTTGGATGAAGCATTGGCCAACTTCACTGGCCTTCAAAAAAACAAGCATGTTTAATTTTTATTTTGTCAGTCCTATATTTAAAGCGTAATGTTTTTAGTATCAGTTAAGTAATTAATCTCTTCCTTGGAAGACTATCTTTTGTAGGTTTACAGTATGTTATTTTTAAACATTTACACCCACGAACTGTAACAGCAATACTAATTTGTTAGTTAGAACTCGCAGCATTATCAACCCGGAAAACCATTGGTGGTCTTCGTTCACCAACATTCCAAAATGGCACCCTACACTGCATATGGGTGAAGTTGCGGTACTGTCATACTAAAATAATTAAACTGCATGTCTAATCTGTGTCTTGCTTGGATTGTTGCACCAGGCTATTGTAGTTCATTAAAATTTTTTGCAGATTCATGAAAAAGAAAACAATGATACAAATATTTTTTTTTAAAGACTTGAGCTTTTCCATTTTTTACATTTTTGAAAGCAAAAAGTAAACCCACCTGTAAAAGATTCCTCCAGCAGCACCTGTAACACTGCATTTAGATAAGAAAATGGTCTGATTTAATTATTGGCTACGAAGTGAAAACAAGTTAAAAATAATACCAGCCGACGCTGCAGCAGTTGGCAACCAGCTGATGTTGTCATAGCTGATAACAATGATCTATAACAACTTTGTTAAAATTGCAACAGATTGTATTAGCTTTTTATTATCATGTTTAATAAGCTCTGTTTATTTCAATGTTGCTCATTGTTTCACCGCTTGCCCAATTGATGCAGGTTGGTGATAACGAGGCTGGCAGCTGTTGCACATTGAATAGGTATTAAGAACATAATGAAAATGTTTACACGTATGATACCTGGTCAAATTTTAGGTTTCCCAAACCGCATCAACACCTGCCACCTACATGACAATGAATTGTTATTCAGGTTGTATTTCTGCTCTGCATGGTCATGGGCCTTTCCTGCTACAAACACTAGGCTAATTTGTTCCACTGTTTCCAATTTCTCTGGCATATTCCTGCCTAAAATCAATGCGCATGTCCAATTAGTAATTACGTTCAGGGTAGAACATTTGCACGCATTGTTGCATGGCCTATTGTTCACCAAAGCCAGCTGTTGCTGGAGTAAAATTGGAATTGATTAAAGATAAGGCATGAAGTGACTTAATTAGCATTGAGATGGAGAAGGTGTTGTTCAGCCCAGTCATATAAAAGGGGATGAAGTTCTCTCCCAACGAATAAACAAATACTGTTAGCGGGCTTCTGACCTGGGGCACGTTTCCCAAAAGTGTATTTGCTAATTTAGTTAGCAACTTACATAGTCCATCCATTTGCAGTCAATGGGCACAACTATGTAAGTTGGCATCTGTGATTTCAGGAAACGCACCCCATGTTCAGAATAACTAAGGACAATCTTGTGAGAACCAATGTCTGCTTTGCCTAGTGCCAGTTCCTGTTGCTAGGAGCTATGTGCCACAAATGGTAGGGTTTTTACTACACTAGTGAAAAATCATCATCTTTGCACCTCATGCTGATGTCGCTGCCTGGGGACTTCATATTTTAGCCAGAAAACTGGGTTTTGAAACTGAAGTCATCTGTTTTATTTTTTTTTTTCATGGTAGAAACTGAAACAATTTTGGTATGTCATACTTCCAGGCATTGGGAATGGTTCATGCCTGATATACTGGCCCTTTGAAAAAGAAATCCAAAGAAATAGAGCAGAAAAATCAAATGCGGGAGTGCAGGAACAGTTAGCTACTTCTTAGCACAGAGGAATAAATTCCATTGACCAGTACTATCATACAAGGGGTAAGCTCGCACTGACTGCTGCTTTTACGAAACATTTTTTTTTTTGAGCAGTAGTTTTAATGCATTTGTAATGCTTGTCTTCCCCTTAAATCTTTGAGTGAAAATTAATGCCCTGACAAAGGGTTCGTAGAATGAATTAAAAAGGACTGAGACAATCTTGCCTTTTGTTGCATTACTGTGGAAACATACTGGTAAGGATTCTGAATTTGCTGTGCCTATTCTGTGGTGCTTCTTTTTGAAGCCTGTTTTTATTCTCAGATCTACAAATGTCATTGGTTTTCTTACAGTAAATTAAAGTCTCTATGAGATCTTAGGTTGGAAAATATTAACATTTTACTGAAGAAGAAGTCATTATCCTTGTAAGTCTAAGCACTATTGCTTTGAGGAAGAAACCTACCTTCTTAAATTTTTATCCTGTTTCACCCAGTAATGCCATTTGTATTGTATGTGATACAGAAATCTCTGTGACCTCTGTCATCTCGCCTTCAATGCAGATGTCTTATGTGGTTCGCTTCCCTCACACGTCTGCGCACTCGAGTCGGGTTTTGTGTTCCGTGAGGTAAGGACATAGTAAGAAATAAGTCGATCAGAATTCTTATTATATTATAATCCATTTGGGTTTCCCTTGTCAAAATATTGATGTACAGAATTAGGGTACAGAAATTCCTAAAAAACTAATCAATAACAACATTTTTGTATGGAAAATGAGAATCAGATCAAAGGAAGAGAAAATGCTTGTATATTAAAAAAATCCAATTGATGTTCATTCAATTATAAGTAGACTAGTGTTCCTTCTATAAATACTGCTGCATATTCCGCAAGCAAACAGTTTGTGTGCTCTACTGGATGCTACTGTTTATTAGAAAAGTTCTCAAGGGGAGAAAAAGCCAATTTGATAAGGCTATAAAGGAAATCAAGTGACTTTACCATGATGGCGAACGGCCCTGCATCTAACCACTGAATCGCCGACTGAATTGTGTGGCTCTGCAGCTTTTGTGTTCGGGAAAACTTCAACACCGAAGAAACCTGGAGAAATTCTATTTTTTGAGCATTTTCAATGGTGCTGCTTTGCCCCTCGTACCAAATGTCTCATGTGGTCCGCTTCCCTGCCAGGCTCCCACGAGAGTATGTGCATTAGGTAGCTCAAGAAAATTCAGAGCTTTTCTGTGATTGGTTGAACACAACACAATGCCTGGCTTGAGTGCGCAGATGTTGCATTTAACCCTAAGAAATTCACAGGAACACTGGTAATCTCTGCCATCATTGCTGTATTTATGAGGCGGAATTTTTTTAAGCTAGGAAAAACATATTGGTATTCTGTGAAACTAGAAGTCCAAGAGCATCTGTTGGTAGCACCCATGTCAAGCTAGTTGCCAAGTAATGCTCCAAAGTGAGGACGAATTTTGACGAAGAAAAAACTGTCGTGGCCATTTTCTCAGGGGTCCTTTGACCTCTGACCTCTGAATATCTAAAGAGTTAAAAGAATTTGCTGTAAATCATCACTAACTTGAAGTTGTAGTGATATTTCTGGATGGCAGATAATTTGCTTGTAGATATAGCAGTGTAATAGAAAAATACACCCAACTGCATGCTGCTTATTCTGAGAAATAGACTCATTAATTTAAATACAATCAGACGTAGATCAATTCAATCTATTGGATAATCTCATTCACCACAGGTAACAAGGCGTTTCACCAGCATCTCTTTAACTTGGGCACCTATGACCACCGGTCAGCCAGGATTCCCAGCATAAAGGTCTTTCTTATTTCTCTGTATTACTGCCCTTGGTATGGGAAACATCTCCTCTGCTTTTCTATAGGACATACTGCTGCTACCACAGCCTTCAAAACATCCTTTTTCTCAAGTTTTTTGCGAGTCTTCCTGCCTAACTTTGGTTTATACGTTAATGGCATAGTGTCCCTTGATACCCCAGATTTCCGTCAAATTTTACTTGAAAGTATAAAATAAACAAAATAAACAAAACAAAACGATGAATAATGATTTTTTTTAAACACTGTCCAAAGTACACATACCTTGTAGTCTTCTCTTGCCAAGAAAATTCTTATTCAGCAGGTAAACACTTTGGCTTAGTCTGAAGTGATAAAGTTTTGCTAGTCAAAAGTCTTTCCAAAATTTCATATATAGCTTTTTATTGCTGTCATTCATAAAGGAACAATAGAATCGTATCCAACTCACCATAAAATTTTCAAGTACCTACAAAGGTATCATAAAAATAATATATCATTGTGAGGTATCGTTCAGGAACCAATCGCGAGAACACAGGATTGCAGTAGAGGAGATTTTATTGAGTGAGGAGGATAACCCCCGCAGGGCAGAAGGCAAAAACACAGAGTCCACAATCAAAAAGTCAAAATCCAATGGGGCAGAATCAGAGTCTTAACCAGGGCAGGAAACACGAAAATCGTTGTCAGGCAAAAACAAATTCGGTTCACAAGCACAGGTTTGTCAAAGAAGCAAAAATCAAACACCAAAGGGCGAATCCGAATCGTTACTAGGGCAGCAATCACACAAAATCGTAGTCGGGCAAAAAGGGTTTGAAAACACAGATGCAACGGTAATGAAAGAAGGGCGGGCCAAAAATCAAAAGTCGGACAGTCCAGTCAGAAGAGAAACGCAATGAGTACAAGGCGGAATAATGAGCAGCACAGGTAAACACAAGAGGCTTTCTGACAAGGAAGTTCTGTGAAGAGACACCTAATATACACTTCAGGGAGATCATATGGTACAGAAAACAGCTGCAGGAAATGAGACTGATTACACAGGGTGGAACAAGAGGGAGAACCTAATCACATAAAATAGGCAAAGGTCAAAACGTGGACAGGGATCACGAAACAATCCTATTAACAAACATATGGCTCTGGTCAAGGAGTTCTAACGTGCATAGAAAATGAGAGAAAGGACAGCGTGATCAGATGTGGAGATTCCACAGAAATTTAGCAAAGGAGATTAGGGAGAGACAAGAGGCGAAGACTAGAACAGGGCGAGTGCTGAGAGCTTGTTAATCAATTAGTAAGTGAAACTATACAATCCATTAGTGCTCGTTACTCCCTGCTCACACAGAGCTGCGACTTTAGGACGATCATCCCGATCAAGCCACGATCAGAAAAAGTATTGGATCGGGGCGGATCGGCGTCTAAATCGAGCAATTTGGAAAATTATGGTCTTCATTATGACCTTACTACGATGCTCCCACGTCCAACGCGCTGCTGACACACTTCTTCACACTTCTTTGTTGCCGACCAGCGGCCGCGTTTACTGCGTTTATACTACGCTGCCGCTACGACATTGAAGATCATACTACGACGGTACGCAGACCTTGAAGACTGTACGACGATATCGCTACGGTGGTGCCGCTCATATCACGCTTGTAGTACGCTTCTAGTACGATTTTGGCGATGATATGTATACACACACACACACACACACACGTATTTTGGCTGAAAAAAAACCCTGATCCAATGTCAGAGGTAGTGCCGCAACATCTCTTGTTTGTGACAGACAAAACGGTACAAATACACAAAATAATTATTTAATTTAGCCGTCATTATACTGAGGAGTCCCACTGAAATTAAAAAGTATCGGGGGGAATGAAATCACTTCTTTGAGTTTAGTGGCAGTTTTAAAATTCAATAACTGATCCTGATGTGCCATCTAGTGATAGAATATTGTAATTGCGTATATAAATTTGCAGCTCAACGTCCACTGGCGGACACATCTGCACAAAGAGACACCGTTGTTCTTCTCGAACACGCCAAATCCAGATAATCTGAAAATGATGAATTAAATTAATATTCTAGTTTGAAACGAGTAACTAAGTTGCCAGTGTCAAAGTAACGAAGTGAAAGTAACTTATACTTATCTTTTAAATGTAGGAGAGTAAAAGTCCCAGCTAAAAAAAAAATCTACTTAAATACTGTAACGAAGTACATGTACAAACTGCTGCCTGATAGGTCGTGGTATGATCGGCGTAAGGTCATGGTAGGTCTTCGTAGGATCGTCAGGAACGTAGAGAGATTGTAGTGGGAACGTAGTAACATCGTAGTGGGAGTGTTGTAGGAGCGTACTCGATATGTTCCCCGACTGTACTACGATTTTACTGCGCTTTTACTACGATCGTGAAGATATCTCCACGATGCTTCCGCGCTGCTTGTACGAATACGGCGCTTCTACTACGCTCTTTTAACGACTTTACCCCAATTCTTGTTGGCCGCGATCCCGCTACCCTTGTTTTGAGCATGTTCAAAATAAGCGTGGCGAGAGCGTAGAGCTTCCCGATCATGAAGACCCTACCGCGATCATACTGCGCTTATGAAGACTCCACTACGTCTCTCCTGCGATCGGCCACGTTTTTTCGGCCACACTTTGATCGTAGTAGAAGCGGGGTCTATGTGTGAACGGGGGGTTCGTAAGTTAGTATTACATACAATGTTAGTTGGTGTTAGTAACTTTTAGCGAAAACAACAAACTGTTAGTATTGTCAGTAAAATAGAAAAGTAAGGTGAAGTAAGCAAATGAGATTGGCAGGAAGGCTGAAATCCAGAAACCATTAAATCACCCGAAGAGTGGCACGCAATACCGGGGCTGTGAGCTGTGACAAGACAGGAGACCAGACAGGGGGAGACAAAGTGCAATGCATGGTGGAAAGCAAAACATGGACCGGAAAGAAACTTTAGTTCAATGCAAAATGTGGAAAAGTAAAACTAAGACAATGCAAGAACAAATCGAAGTACCAAATCACAATACAGATACCAAAGAATAATCAGACATGGCAATGATTCAAAACCAAATAAGACATATCATAAAAAGCAGAGCATGAACATGGCAAGGCAGATCAGAATCATGACAGTCAGAGCAGAATCATAACAGTCATCAATAGGAGTGTCAGAATAAACCTTGAATTCGTGTTTGAAAACTTTCCGAGAAAACTGTCCCTGATTACTCCATTTTACAGTAGTGTATTTCATGATTGAAACTTTACTGGGTTAAGATACAAGTGTTTTCCTACTCAATTTTAATATTTTCTTTTGCTGTACGAAGGTTTATATGCAAGTTTCTGAGAATGTTATGCGGTCTCATCTTAGCTGATTTTGTGCAATATCCGCTTCTTAAGCAAATAAACAGGGTTTCATTTGAAAAACCTAGCATGAAAGAGGTTTAAGTGGGCTAAATCTAAAAGATGGCGCTCTATTTCAAAAAGCAAGAGTGAATTCTTGACATTAGGCTCAAATTTTATAAGCTTTGATCTAACCATCTCACCACTTACATATGACGAGACATTTTCTGTCCAGTATTCCATTAAATCGGCTTCTCAGCGGATGACATGTCCAAAAAAAAAAGATACATTTTTTGAATTGCAGATGTTCCCTGCTCACTAAATATACTGCTGTCTTTTCGATGCATTGAGATGGCTACTCCAAACATACACCTGCATTTTTTTAACTTGGTAAATTTATTGACCAGGATACTTACAAAGCTGTCTGTTAGATTCTTTTCATGTGATATTTTAGTGGAATAAAAAGTATATGCTCATTTTTACGCCCAGAGATATCAAGTTAAGTCCACTGACACTCCACTGCATGTCGTTCCCAAGTTCATTCTAGGTTCTGTAAGTGTCTCCGTCTCTCCCTCTCTTTCTCTGTCTTTATGTCTTTCACTCTCTTTTTACACCTCTTTTAGATGAAAGAATACACTAGCTGCCAAAAAGAGGGGTGGGGCTAGAGTAATAGATGTATCTTTTTGAAACCCCGAGGACAGTGGTCATGACCCTGACACTTTCCTGAATAAAGTCTAAGGAGGGGATGAGGCTGATCAATAAAGGCAATCAGCAGCGCTTGTTCCATTATCGGCTCAGAGTCCACTCTTCTGTCCGCACCCCCATCAGCGCTCAGGCAGAGTTAAACGGTGCTGAGCACAGTGTGGAACAGCTGGGTGTACCCCCATCACCGCACTCTGTGCAGCCTGCTGGCCTGCCTTTGGGTTTAAAGGAAATCCACATTCTCATCCATTACACATATGAAATTCAGTCACCATCAGACAATGGGATAGAAAACCATTTTCTGTTTATTCTTGTTCTTGTTTTATACTCTGTGATTCACTTACATTGGAAGGATTCTCACATCCTCAGTGAATAATAGGCCCAGCAAAGACAGGGATTATTATTATTATTATTATATTTGTTTATTATTGTAATAATATTGTAACAGTAATTATAATATATCATAATTAGTATTTAATATAATAAATTATTTGTATTAATATTATTATTATTATTATTATTATTGTGGATATTCATTTTTATGTCGATGTTAATGTCTGGAGTGTTCATGCTTTATTAACTTTTCATTCTGTACCGTCAGGTTGTAATCTTAGTCAGACACATTTCCCAACCACATGCATACTCAACTGTGTGATGGCCATGGCAGTATGACATCCTGCAAATCAACAGCAAGGTGCTAAATCCACTGAAGTATGAAATAGATAGATAGGTCAGATTAAATTAGATACATAATGCTCATCTCCCAGCACCCAAATATATCTGGAATTGATTTGATTTCATCTCGAATGAACCAGCACCCATTTCCCATTTTGCCTGAATTTGTTCCAAACAAAAGGGTCGGGTCGATTTTGTGAGTCTCCAAAATCTGGTGTTTATATACTGCTTTGAGAGCTGACAATGCACAGTGGATTCATCTCTGGAGTGGCTGCATTACCATAATCAGTGGATATCTGTAATTGGCAGGCAGTAATGTGAGGCTTGGATGTGAGGAGGACAGTTGATAATGAAATGATGAAGGTGAGAGCTGCCTGTCAGGCATGGGTGCTTGGGGCCTGGCCAGATCAGGTGACAGGAGTTCCATATGATGGAGGCTGCAGGGAGGTGCAAAGCCATCAGTTAATTCCATCTTGGATCGTGCCTTTTTGCCCCAGGCCAGCATTGTCCCCGATGATCTACCCGTTAATTGAAAGAATTATTGAGGCTTCAGGACATCAGTCCTGATGGACTGATTACCTTTCCTGGGGCTGTGTGGCTGACTCTCTGAGATCTGGATAAAGATGTAATGCCACAGTAATTCGCCCAAAAAAGCCATTACGCTGAAACGCGGCCGCCTCCTGTCCTCGCTGCGTGATAGAAAACCGTGCCTCGCTCTGATTAAATGTTTTCAGCCATGTGCTGTTTGCTAATGCCATCCTGCCTTCTCCTGCTAGGTCCGCTAAGCCCTCCCAGCATGGGGTGCATTTTGTCTGGATTGTAATTCATTGTTGCCCTTCAATAGGGCTTGACAATATTTTGTTGTAGCTTTTCTACTGAATACTCACCAGCAACCTTCTTACCACCCAAAGTGTTAAAAAAAAGGGTCCATATGTGTTCTTTCAAGCACCAGCTGCTGTGCTTTGGAGTAGTTGTCTGTTCAATGTCCTTGCCATTTGTTTAGAAGCTTTTTTAATGAAGCCAGACAGTGCAAATAGTCTCCCTCATTATCATCCCATCAGCCCTTAAATCCTTTATGCGCTGGCCTTAGGCATACCCACGATGAGAAAAAAGTACGTGCAATTATTCTAGCATCTATGATGACTTTCACGAACTGTCCATTACCATCCTTCCCATTTCACGTTGTTCAGTTCTCCTTTTCCCTCTTGAGGAAATAAAATGGTCATTTGAACAGAAACCAAGAAAAAAAAAGAAGAAAAACTTAAGCTCTATGTTTTTTAGCTGTGCGACAGCTTCTCATTTTTGCTCAGATAAAGCAAGTAAACTTCTGAAAGTATTTTATGGGATATTCCTGCATTTTTCTAGTCAGGCTGATAAAGTAGAATCAGAATGTTGGCTAGTGTTGTGATGGATTGCACTGTGGACAATGGATTGATGGTGGTTTTATTGGAGGCCATCCAGAGAGACCTCAAAGTGAGTGCTGTGTTTCCAGTGCCAGAGTTTCTGAGAGGGAAATCAGCCAGCTGGATCTGTACAGAGCTAACCAGCACAAAAAAAAAATACTGAGGCTAGAGAGCTACCTCACAAAAAGCTCTGCCACCATTGCTCTGCATAATTTCTTGCAGTCAGTGTAAACACTCAGCACATAAAAATAAACCGCTGTTATTTCTAGAGTCAATGATCATTTCATTTCTGTGGTTGAGTCAACACATAGACCATCTATATAAGTGTGTATTAGTAAAAACAATATTATGTTGGCTTCCTGCAGTTTTCCTGAAGGACATTAAAAGATGCTGATTTAGTAATGAACTTGATTACCTTACTGCAGGCAGACTTCTGTGGTTTGTCTTACTCTTTCCCGTCTCCAAAAGGTGATTTCACGACTCAGTGATCCAGATAAGTCACATACTGTGCTGTATACCAACCCAGTAGCCATGCGCCTTTGTGAATAACTATCACCAGTTGGCAGAAAAAGGGAACAAATGTGGTGATTTAGTGTTGAAGATATCATTTATTTTATTTTTCTGGAAATGTATTCTTGGCAGAAAATCTCTATTGGCTTGATCTCCCAAGAATGGTTATTATCAGCGGAATCCATTAACCATGAAAAAATATCAATTTCCATTACATATTATATGTAACATGCAGCCACATAATTGATTTAATGAAAATTTTCTAAACTGCGCACTTAAGTTCATTTTCAGGGCATGCAAAGGAATGGTGAAAGGAATGGAGGAGGGGTTTCTATTGGTTCTTATCTACACATAATTATGACAGTTGCTCCGCTGTCCGGCTGTCTTATTGGCTAAGGAGCAACAACCTGATACAAAGCAGAGAGATGGAGAGAGTGAGAGATCCACCGCTAGTAGAGCCTGCTGGGAACTTTACTGTTTGAAGTGTTTCTGCACTTAGCTTCACTTGACACATCCAGCTTTATAAATGGGTCTGCCTCTGCCTTCTCTGCAGGTTTGACTCTGCATAATCAAATTTAATAGTATGCAGTGTTCTGGCGTGAACGTTTGTTTTGTTTGAAAGAAAATGAACATGACTGTTCAGATCTCCTACAGGAAATACATTTTACACTTTGCATTAGCAGTGCAATTCAATTCAGTTTTATTTGTGCAGTGCTTTTTGCTGAAGGACCGCCACAAAGACTCTTTACAAAGTAGCTGAGAAGCTGAAGCAAAATCGCAGTAATGAATAGCAAGGAGACGGAAATGCAGGTGTTTTTTTTTGGGACTGGCCATTTTAATATAATGACAGCAGCAATAGGAAATAGGGGGTGGGGGGCTGGCGGTTTGTGTGTGAATGTGGGGGGGGAGGGGGGGTGTTTGGGCATCTCCTTTAATTCAGCGAGTGTTTTCTCTTTTCTCTTGGATGTACCATCTGCAGAGGGGCCAATTTTACAGGACCCAGAACAGAAAATTTCATGCCATCAGTGGTGAAATATTGAGATCAAAGAAAATAAATGTTTGGAATCCACTGTTACCGCCTCAGTTGGAGCACTGTCTCTCAGATGTAGCCCGCTGAAGCCCTTTCTTTCCTATTAAGCTGTGCAAATGAGAATGCATGCACCTCCGCCTGTGTGAGGAGAGTGCTTCATATAATTCAAGAGGACTCTAAGTTAGATTATGAGCTGCCTTATTTTAGCGGTGCAGAAATACAGAAAAATAAAAGCTAATGGGCTGCCATTAAAACACATATAATATGAATAAAAGATGAATTTTGTATTTGCATTTTTCCTAAATTGATAACGAGAAGAATAATAATTAAGAATTTAGGTTGTATTTCTCCAAAGGTGAAATGTGATCTGACTGTATGAATTGGGAATTAGAAAAATAATGAGGAATGATGAATGAAAAAATAATTTCTTAGAAGATAGAAAACACAGTCAAGGATCCAGGGTTAATGAGCACTTGTTTCATGAATGAGGCATGCTGTGTGTGTGTATGTATGTGTGTTTGGAAAGTTTGTGAGCAGACAGTTCGCACGCACTTGTTTGCCTTTGTTTTCTATGTCAAATTCGGAAGTAAATTGACTTGAATTCTTTGATGGCCTACATCTTTGGATCAACTGTTAGTGCTCACATACAAGGTCATCTAAGCTTGCCATCTAACAAGAACAAAAAAGTGGGAATGAAAGAAGGAGTATGAAAGAGTAGAGTGCAGAAAGAGATTGAAGAGAATGGAAGAAGAGTGACGGGTAACAGAGGGAGGAAGAGCCAATGATGGAGGGGCTGATGACAGAGAAATCAGATGAACAGTTTTGAGGGAAAGGTGAGCATTGAAGAGAGCAACCACAAGGAGAATGATCTTCAGTGATTTTGGTCCTCAGTCTGAATTAAAGGGGCACTGTCACGACAAGTGCACGCAGAACTTTAATAATCTCCAAAGATTTGCAGAAGTCGCAAACTCAAAGATTTACTGAGAAAAATCTTTTGGATATTTTGAATTGTGTATTTGAAATGATTCTGAAAGTGTACTGCTGTTCAGCTTCGATTAGCTACAATAATAATGAGACAACCATACGGAATTACTCTGAACTAATGGTGACGAATGAGAAGATGATTCTAGCTGAGACAACTCAGCTAAAGTTCTTTTCATTGCTGAAAAATTTGCTGTTTTTGCTTACTTCCATGCGAAACTAAAACTAATATAGATGTTGTTACCTTGGAGAACTCATGTCTCTAGCATGTGTGAGAGCACTCGCTGTTCAAAAAGAACAGGACAAAGCCATCAGAGATGCCTGTGTAAAGGAAGAAAATCTTGAGCGTTGCTGTCTTTGCTGTTGTAGTACGGCGCCAAAATTGTGCAAAAATAAAAACTATTGTTTACAATCGCTTCCTATCTGATAAATTAACTTACAAGAATGCGAAATCAAAGAATTAGAGTTCACAAACATGTTAGAACTCCAAAAGAAAAATAACAAAACAATGATCAATCTCAATGACAAAACGGCTGAAATAGTCTTGAGAGCGAGGACGGCATTGATGACCCTAAATGCTTGAAGATCTTCAAAATTCTTTGTATCTTTTGAAAACATAAGGTAAAGGATTTAAAGATTGAAGCCAAGATTTGCGCAGTTGCATGCAGTGATAGTGCTCCTTTAAGGCACCTGTACCTCTATTTACTAGTGCAAGGGCATTTATTATCAGAAGTGGGAAAATGAAGTGCTAAGTTTCCTCTCCTATGAACTCAAGTTGTGATTAGTCTTCGAAAATTGCGTGCAGGACCTGGTCTGACATTTTGTTTGTCTGGTCTGTTTGCAGTTGGGCTTGGTTATGACAGCACACTCCCATAGTAACCAAGGGCAATCTGTTCCCATAGAGGACATGGCTCAGGCACTGTAGTGGTCATACCTTATCTGATAGCGTACATGAAGCATTCGGCTTTGTTAACCTGATGGAATATTCACATTCTTGACACAATAAACTCACCCAGTGCTAAATATTTTCTGGTGTACAGTAAAATATCCATGTAACATATCCATGTGTTCTCGTCATGTGGAGCCAACGTTGTATTTAGCCAGGCAACAATGAAAGCTTTTTAAATAATAATCTTATCAGTGTGCCTTTGATTTTTAGGTTCCTCTATCATATTCTGTACTGGAAGTTTATTTAATAAGAAGACAAACTTGGACCAATGTATTTTGCTATTTTATCAGATTTAAATAAATTTTCCCCATAAACTTTATAAATAGCTTTGCCATGACTAGCAGCAATAAATGAGGGGCACACTTGGAATGAGTGCAGCAGTTCAGTTGGGAATATCTTGTCACAGCTATGTGGTCGAATTTAGCCATGTGTCGTCTCACCAAAAAAAATGTCATCTGCACTCATCACATCAGTAATAGAGCACTCTTTTTAGCTTGCCGGGACGAATGTCCGGAGAGCTATTGTCGTACCCCCGGCGTCCGCGTCAGCGTCCGCGTCCTTCCGCGTACAGAAAAACTTTAACCTTGCCCCCCGGCGAGCTTTGTTGTCTTTCTGACAACTCTTGTTTAAAAAAACCTGTCAATCAGAGTGCTGCTATACTGCTGTTTGCTTTGCATGTACTTGCTGCTGCTAATCCCTTTGCTGTTTCTTGTTTTCTTTGTGTACCTGGTTGCTACTCGTTGGTCAATTTGTTTTTGGTCCTTTTCCCAGTATTTGCTTTGCTGCTCACCCGGCAACACAAAAGCTTCCACCAGTTGGTGACAACAGCTTTGTGGGGGATCAGGTGTCGAGCAGATCTATTTAGCCGCAAATATCAAAAATTAACGGCATCATACTTAATGCTCAATCAATGGCTTTTCATTTTGTATTGTCAGTCGTCCCAGGCGGACCTGGGGTGGATTACGCATAATCAGTGGGATTACGATGATTACGAGACATTTTTTAAAGATTATAATTACGATTACAGTCCTCCAAAAATTTATGATTACGAATACATGTGTTTAGAATTTATGATTGCAATTACAATCTAGACTACAATCATGATTATGGCTGGTTAGACTAAGGTTTCTTTGTGGAGATATCTTTATAATAATACATGTATATTGATGCATTTATACATTTATTACATAGCATGTGCAATGATTAAACATTGTTTTTGTATTGTGGAATTACTTGTGAAATAATAACAACTTGTAAAACAACAAATAATAACAATAGTCCCTGCAAAATTAGAGATAACGATTAAAATTATAGGCCCATTGAAAATAGTGATTACGATTGCGATTATGATTACAGTTGTCATCATAATCGTAATCATAATCCGGATTACGATCCGATCCCAGGTCTGGTCCCAGGTGAACTGCAATTAAGTGCTTCCAATAAACTCTAGTCTTTCACATCATTGTGGTGAAATGTAGTCCTACTCTTATTTCAGAGTTGCCTTATTAGAACAAACTGAGCCAAACAAATTTAGTTTTGAGAAGCAAGTCCGTGTGTGTAATTTAAAAACGAGGCCATACCTCCTCTTAAGGTTGCTATCTAATAGAACAATAGAACAGTACCCTGCCAGCTGCTTTTACTGCCATTTTAATATTTGAGCTGTTTTAAGACCCTCACCAGTGATATGGAGACAAAATTCCCAACTATAAATACTTAAAATGCGCATTTGCAGTCAAATTGTTGAAGTCCTGATACAAGAAGCAGCGATACGAAGTTATCATCTGGAATCTTACGCACAGCCTACCTACAAAAGAGACACCCCGTTGCCTTCCTTATCACCAACCAACCAACCACACTCTTCTCGATAATAGTAGGTGAATTGTAGGATAAATTGTGAGCGATTCTTTTTTTTTTTTCAAACACTAAACATGATAGTTAGATATGATACAGGAATTCTTGCACATTTTGTTTAGGATATCAATATAATGCTAATAGATCCTTTTTCAGTTCTGCAATCCAGAAATGGTTGGATTGGCTTTTTTCTTTTTTTTTCTTTTTGCAGGGCAACCATTCATGAAAATTGATGTGTATTCAGTTGCTTGTTTGGTACCATAAAACATAAACCCCGTAAAGCTGAAAGTCATTAAATTAGATTGAGAGATTGGGTGCAGGTGGAGAAACTAGAAATCTCACTTTAACAGTGAAATTTACAATAATTTCATCATTTGCAACAGGGTTAAATATAGAATATGATGCAAGTGATAAATAAACACTAGTTCACTGGCAGGTCAAATCAATAAAATCCTCTGAAAGGACCAACTCCTCTCCAAACGCAGAGAATGTTTTGGTCAGAACAGTCCCAAAAGCCTGTAGAGCACTTTCCATTTTCTCAGTGGGTTTTCATCAGAAATATGGAAAGCCTGGATTCAACTTGCTGACTTCAAGAGGCTTGAGGCACCTCATACGCAGACAGAACAATGCTCAGTGAATATTTTATCATTACTGGTCAGCATATTTCGAAGATGGGAGAGCCTTGAAGCTGTGTAAAGACATTCTGTGTTTGACACTCCTTATAAATCCTCCTTTTCAGGGTGAAACATTCCTCTGGTGGTGTGGGCGTGTACACCAATCCATTTACTGCAAAAGCATACTATTCTATTATTCATGTCATTTGTGTGTTGCCTGGAATTTGAACATCTAAATAACGGTTTTGGATTTTAGACTGAGGCATCTGTCCAGTTGCCTCAAACTTCCGTCAGTGGCAGTGGGGAAATGCTGCCTGGTTGTGAAAACTCATATCTTTCATTTCCCTGCTCATTCCACACACTGGCATTATCACATATATGCCCATACTAAGTACATATCACATGAAGCAAATGTAGTATGCACATCAGCAGAGATAATTTTTGTGAGTTCAAAGTATTTCGAACACTTCATCACTCAACAAGACAAATAAAAGTCATTTTGAAAGTGCAGTGTCTTCATTAATCGCTTCTCGGGCAGTCCCTTGTCATTATCTGCATAGTCCTGTACAGTTTCATTTGGAAGGGGAGCACATATCTCTTATAGTCATTAATTCTATTTTTGGTAAATCGGGACACAATATGGAGGCACGATCCATCCCTCTAAAAATTCCCAGTACTTTTCTCTCTCTGCAAGAGCACTTTTTTAAGGGGTGTTGGATTGACTCAGGCCCATCTCTCGTTTGGTAATGAGTTCCAGATCAGATTCAGCTCAGATGGATCTCCTGTGTGAAGCTTGTGCCAGGTATGGTTCAGCAAACCTTCCTGGACTGGGCTCTGATCAGACCCTGCAGCAGCCCTGTTGAATCCACTGCTCTGGCAGCTCTCTGGGAGATGTGTGGGCTATGAATACATTCATGGCAGGGGTATCTGCTGTTGATTAATGCATAGGGGAGACATCCCCACTACGTCCCCCCGTAGTAACTCTGAGAAATGTACTCGCGTCTGCATGGCAACCTACTTTAGCAGTGAGGAAAATAATAAAACCTCTTCCATTCTCTTGACTCCCTGCAGTAAATTGAGCTCTTGAAAACCAGTGGAAATCGCTGACAGCAGAAACAGATGCTGGTGAAAATACAGGATGTTGCAGGTGAAAAAAGTGCTGTGACAAATTCTAAGGTGAAAGAGTTACTCCTCTGCATGCAGATGTGTGGTGACTCAAACTTGTTGGAAGTCTCGTGGTCTAGAGTAGGGGCGGCCAGTCTTATCTGTAAAGGGTCGTTGTGGATGTAGTTTTTGTTACAACCCAACACAAACACACACGATTCTGTTTGCTTATTTAGGTCTTGATTGAACACCCCGTTAATTAGTTCATCTGTTGTTGAACTGGGATTTAAAAAAAAACCTGTGACCACACACGGCACCAGCTTTTTGCAATCAAGATTGGACACCCCTAATCTCGAAGATCAACTGGCTAGCTGGCCAGCTTATGATCACTTCTCTTAGTGAGGTTACTATTTTTGTTAGCTAGCTAATTTGCTATCTCTCGTCATCGGTGGGCAATACTCCTTGCCCCGCTATGGTTTGATCATGATGTTTAATCACTACAGCCTTCAATGCAGAGAACAAAACTTGCACCTGTTGCTGTTTTGAAAAGGGGGGCACATTTGCAAGTGGATCAAGAGCTTTTTGTGTGGATCTAAATACAGCAAAATTATTGTCTCAAAATGATGACATTGTAACAAGGAATGGACACGTATTAATCAATTCACAAATGTAGATTCAACGCTTCCTGCTAAATTATCATTTTCACTAATGAAGTTTCATGGCAAATTTATAAAGTATTTTTACAAATCACAAATCATATTTTTACAATTAGATATCTATTTGTACAAATTATAGCACATTTATTTTAATGCCGAATTAGCGTTTGCGAATAAGGACTTTCGTGGTTGTGGATTGCAAAAAACATTTTTAAATCATGGAAATTTTTGTGGATCATGGTATGTGATTCTAAATAATTTTGCTCTCCATATGGCGTGGTCTCCGTGAGAGTTTCAAATGGTGTAACTACAGAGTGATCCAGTGGAGAATATGCGTTTTCGGAATGATGCAAGAAAGTATTTGCATTATAAGATTAGTGTTTTCCTTTTCATTTTTTTAGCGAGATAGCAGAGCACTTCTTGGAAATGAGAACAGCGCGTACATGTACTTGAAAGAGAAAACGTAAATTGGATGATTATGTGATCATTTTCATGATGATACAAATAACGCAATTACTTAAATGATTTGTGCAAGGCTGATCTCTCAAATCACTGTGCTATATGTGTTACATTCATTGCTGATTTGGGTAGAATGAATACAAGGTAAGTTTAGATTTCCACATATTCAGTCATTTCTACTTTCTTTTTGTCTCTGAATTTAGCCAATTGTGCTATAAACTAATTGAGAGATTCTTAATTGGGAACGGGTCGAGATTTATCCTGCATTAAAACTTCTCTATTTGTATACAGAGTTTTATATTTACTTTAGGGAACTTTACAAGCGGACCTGGCACAAACATATTCTTTAAAAAAAAGAAAAACAAAAATACAGAAATGCTCCCATGAACAGACAGCTATCATTTGCACTTTGACAAGCCTTGGTGACATATCCGCCTCCTCACGGCAGAGCAGCGGCGCCCTTTCTATGTCATGCTAGCAGCCACAAGCAGCCATATTGTGGACACACATGACCTGGCTTGCATTTCTGAACCTCATAATTCAATCTGTTCCCTCTGCCTTAAGCCTGGAAAGGTTTAGGCCAGGCTTTATTGCTGTGGCTGTAATTGATGGATGGTGAAAGTTGGATTCAGTAGATCCTCTGTGTTACAACAATATTTTTTGTGTGTATTTACTCATGCGTGGTCCTCCTATCTTACGCTTATTCATCATCACTCAAAATAGTGAATTCAGACACAATTTTCATAGCTACAAATATTCCTATTGTGTACAGCAGACTATGTGCCAGTTTTCTTCGAATGACTGGCTATGCCACACCCTTCAGCTATGATTGTAAAGTGGCTTTGGGCAGGATCAGCAGCTCTGTTGAGATTCCAGCACATTGTTAATCACACCACATAGTTTTGGGATTTTTGTGTTTGATTTGAACTGTAAATTGGTTATGAGAGGGTCGCAGCGTAGTGTATTCTCAAAGTGGAATCCTTTCAGTTATGCCCAGATCATTAATCAAATCATACGCAGCTTAATTTGAAACAAAATAACTGCCTCTGCATTTCTGTTTGTCTCTATTTCAATGTAATCTGCATGCAGTTGATGCAGAATTTAGTATTCTTAGTTCACTGACTAGCTTCTGTGGAGCTGGGTCAATAAGAGATTTGAATTGAGTTGTTTTTGTCGGCTGCTGGAAGGCTGCCCTAAGCTGCAGAGCTCAGCGTAAAGTTAGCCGAATAGTGCAGTTCATGTGCCTGTGCTGGGATCTGGTTTATTGATGTCTTGCATTGACATATTATGCTTCTGTGCAAGAGCTGTGTATTTTGTGTTTATTGATCCTTTTACCTAGTAAGGCTCCTTTTGAAAAGTGCAGTGAGCAGTAGAAAACAATTTTATGGTGTTTTTCCTCCTTTATTTTGGGGTCTCAAAGCATTTTATGGTGAGCCCACCTTAAATGCAACCATTGATGGTTGAAAACAAATGGCGGTTGAGGTTATCTTTGTACTATAGTTCAACTGCTGATGCCTAAGATGAGGGTGTTTTATGGGGGAAGGAAAGAATGGTGTGAAACCTCAGACGTCTCCTTCGGTTCATGTGGAGCCAAATTCACATAATTGTATTGGACCAGCAGGAGGTTGTGCAGTCTCAGTGGGGAGGCCAATGGAAAATGAAACAGCATAGAGCGACTGATTGACTGATTGTGTCAGTTATGGAAATCAACACTTTCTTTAGTTTTTCTTTGAACTCTTATAAAAGCAATGTAGGTATCACATGAGGATTTGGTAATAATTTCCGTTTTCTTATCGTCCCGTCATAGTTACTGGAGATCGCTGATAGGCGACTCAGTTGCAAGGGGGTGGGGAGAGTGACATCACTGCACACAAGTGAAATATGTCAAAAAAAAAAAAAAAAAAACATGGCGTGGCATATTTGGGAATATTTTGGGTTTTCAGCCCAAACGTATTACTTCTGTACATGGACTATCTGGAAGCTTTGCGACAGATGTGCGCAAGTGGAGGACATGCAGACCGTTAATTTATTTACAAATGTGAGGGTTCATCAACCTTTCAAGGTTGCAAAACTATCCCAAGCTAGCACTGCTAGCATCCTAGGTGCTGGAAGCTGAAACGCACCTCACTATCCCTCGATATTGGCAGCTTTGGCGAAAGGCTTCAAATACTACCTAGGCAGCATGAGTTGATTCCAGTGTGGAGTAGCTGCTGCAAGGTATCTTGCAAAGGAGAGGGTGCCATTCTAATACAGCTGAAAAGAACTTTTGAAAGAAATATTGGCTACTTTGGACATGCAGTACGAGTTACCAGGATAAAAGCATATCTCAAAGATTATACTATCCGTAATCTCCACAACAAGCTGAGAATGGTTATTATCCATGTCTTAAGAGACCCACTTCATTGCTCTCATTGCAGATATGTGACCCAGCATTATGTCTCCCCATATGTCTATCTCAGCTCACTGTTGCTGAGGAGTGGACATTAAAATCCAAATGCTGTGAGACCACTTTCATCCCAGAGAGGCACACTGCCAAGGCACTTTTGGGAGCAATTAAAGAAGGGCCATGGGCTTGGGGAATAAAGGAGAAAAAATAATGCGCATCTAGATAGAAAATAGGGTCGGCATTGTTGCTGCTGGTCAAGACCTGACGGGGCTGTGGCTCAACTGCATGAGCCACAGTTTCAATGTGGCAATCGACAATGCTTTGGGCAAAGAAAAATCTGCAGCTCACCAGGCTTTTAGTGGATGTGTCACTCAACTAACCCAGCAACTCACTCAGCTGGCACAAGAGGCAACATCTTTGAGAAGCTCAAGAACAGACAACTTTACCGCAACGTTCTCCGATAACAGCACAAAAAGAAATACAAAACAGTTAAATGCGTTCTCATTTTTGCCTATTTCAGTTATATTGTAATAGATTTATTTGTCCATTATGCAGACCTTTGGAGTTACAACCCCAATTCCGAAATAATTTGGACAGAGTGTAAATTGCGAATAAAATCAAAATGCAATGACTTTCAAATCACACCAGCCAGCATTTTATTCACAACAGAACACAGATAACATAGCAAATGTTGAAACAGAGAAATTTTACAATTTTATCCACAAAATGAGCTCATTTCAAATTTGATGGCTGCTACAGGTCTCAAAAAAGTTGGGACAGGGGCCTGTTTACCATGGTGTAGCATCCCCTCTTCTTTTTAACACAGAGCGGAGGCGTCTGGGCATTGGGGAGTTTAGCGAATGGAATTTGATTCCACTCTTGTTTAATACAGACTTCCAGCTGCTGGAGAGTTTTGGGTCTCCTTTAATGGACTTTACTTTTAATTATGTGCCAAATGTTCTTAATCGGTGAAAGATCAGGACTCCAGGCAGGCCAGTTCAGCATACAGACTCTGTCATGGTTTTGAGGTATTGAGAGCTTTCTTTGCTGCTCTCGTCTGGGACGACATCGTTTTGCTCCCAATCGGATTCCTGGGCCAGCTGGCATTAATTGGGGGCATTGCCCAGAATCTTTTTAAGCTCTAGTTCCGCCTCGCTTTTCTTGCTAGAGTGTCAGTGTTACTCAACACCCATCACAGACTCTTATACTACGAAGCCATGCTGTTGTAATAGCTGCAGTATGTGGTTTTGCACTGTCCTGCTGAAATACTCAAGGCCTGGAATAGATGTTGTTTGGGGGGGAGCATATGTTGCTCTAAAACCTTTATATACCTTTCAGCATTCATGGTGCGTTTTAAAACATGCAAGTGTCCCACACCATATGTACTAATGCATCCCCATACCATCAGAGATGCTGGCTTTTGCACTGAACGCTGATAACAGGAGGGGGTGGACTTTCTCCTCTTTAGCCTGGGGGACACGATCCATGATTTCCAACAAAAATGTCAAATTCGGACTGGTCTGAACCCAGGACACTTTTGCCACTTTGCTACAGTCCATTTTACATGAGCCTTGGCTCACAGAACAACAATGGCTTCCTTTTTGCATGATAGAGTTTTAGGTGGCATCTGTGGCGGACTGTGTTTACAGACAGTGGTTTTACAGACAGTATTCCTGGGCCCATTTAGTAATGTCAATGACAGAATGATGCTGGTGAATGATGTTGTGGCATCTGATGGCGTGATCACACAGCCCAAAAGTCACGTAAACGCATGAATCACGCACAAAATTCTAGTCTTACGCGATACATCAGCGATTTGCGCATTTCATCAGTTTTTCTGACGTGGAACGTCCGTAGTTGTCAGCCGATGTTCGCCGGATCGGCGCTTTATGCGATGCCAGGTTTTGAGCAGCTCAAAACTCAGCTTCGCGTAAGAGTTTCCGCAGTATTGCGCTGGTTTACGTAATTCTTGCGTAGTTTGCGTAGTTCTTACGCAGACAATGCGCGAAATATGCGTGGAATATCAGTGATCGTTCGCGAAAATGTTGCCACTATCGGGTTCATCGACGACTTTCCACTGACGATTAGCAGACATATGACGCATGTTTCGCGCTTGTAATACCTACGTATCACTGAAAATAACTGGAACAAATTTTATTTTGGGGCCTTTGCGTGCCTATGCGCTGAAGTACGTGGTTTGTCAGTGATTTGTGCATGATCTCTCCGTATTTCTTGCGCAATTCGTCGGTGATGTTTCATAGCGTAAATCTGCGAAAATTGTCAAATTCTCGACGGACAAGCACGCACAACCAAATTTTATGCGTGATTCATGCGTTTACGTGCTACTTGGGCTGTGTGACCATGCCTTGAGGGCCCGAAGATCACGGGGATCCAGTAAAGGTCTTCGGCCTTGTCCCTTACGCACATTTTTCAGTTTCTCTGAATCTTTTTATGATGTTATGCCCTGTCGATGATGAGCCCTTCAAAGTCTTTGCAATTTGACGTTGAGTAACATTGTTTATAAAGTATTCCACAATTGTTTTACGCAAGGCTTCACAGGTTGAAGAGACTCAGCCTCTCTTAGTCATCCATTTTATAACCAATCATGTTACACACCTGATGCCAGTTAATTATTTGCTAAATGTTCTTTCAGCTATTTCTCTTAATCGCTTTTTCAGCCCTTTTGTTGCCTGTGTCCCAACGTTTTTGAGATCTGTTGCAGCTAGAAAAATTTGAAATAAGCTCATTTTGCGGATAAAAATGTGAAATGTCTCAGTTTCAACATTTGAAATGTTATCTATGTTCTATTGTAAATAACATATTGGCTGATGTTATCTGAAAGTCATTGCATTTTGATTTTATTCACAATTTACACTTCATCCCAACTATTTTGCAATTGGGGCTGTAAATGCGCAGTTATCCATTTTAAGAATCGTAAAGATTTGTAGGAGTAAGTCATAAAGTTGCTTTGTATCTGAATTTGGTCATTGTGAACGATTTGTTGGTAAATAAACACATTTCTCTCATTAAAGTATTTTTTTTATTGCCTCAGTAACTTCAATGGCAGTACTTTTTGAGGAAACAGACTTTTTTATTTTTAAGAAATAATTTATTTATAGTTAAGCATTTTTAAAATTTGTATTTTTTTTTTTTTAATAGCCTTTTTTTTTAATAACTAATTTTAAAATTAGTATTGACATTAGGATATTCCCTCTGTTCAATTAATCTCTACCTTTTAAAAGTCTGTATTTGATGTGACAGTATCACAGCATCAAGTTATGTTTGACATCATTATCTTATCAAGCACCATGTTCTGTTCAACATTATTATCTCATCTTGAATTTCACAATCCAAATCATTTACATAATGTTAACTTCCCCTTTTGGGGCTCAGAGCAAAGTTCTGGTGAGCAAATCATTAGGTACGCCAAGTTTGGAGGACATGCAAAATTGGTAGTCGGTGAAGCAAGCAAAGATCATACATGAGGAATCTTCAACACACTACGGGCTAGAAAGAATCGCAATCAAAATACAAAAACGAACCGTAACCGAAGATCTCGATAAGAACTAGGAATTCTCATAAGTAGGCATAGATAATACAGGAAAACAAACTCGTGATAAAACACTGACAGGGAGTGGATTTTAAAGGGAGAGAAGAGGCTGATGGGATAGGGAATAAGTGAGTATGAGCAAAGAGAGCATGCGGGGAGGTGTGGCTACAACGGAGGACATGAGGTGTGCTAATGGGAAAACAAAGGGGAGGACGAGTGTGTGAGTGCGAGGAAATGACAACAGCGCATAGAGACAGGTGAGAGAAAGAAAAGGAACTAATATATGGATCAACTAAAATAAACAAAGTGAATACATGAGCCATTATGACAAAAAATAAAGACATGAAATATTAGAAAATACATTAACTCTGATGGGCATGGGGGGAATTGAGATGCAGGGTGTCAGATGCACGGAAAAGAGACCGGAAACTGTTTTGTAATTAAGGATTTGAAATTCACTTGTGACTCATGCTCATTAACGAGGCTCAGAGGGCGGACATACTGCTCCACTGGAAATATCCCTAAATTCACAGCAGGGTGCTGCTTCTAGAGATTATTTTTGTAATATCTTAGCTCTGATGATAATTTACTGAAAATAGCCTTAATAGCCTTACTATCGGCGTGGAGAGAAAATAATCATTGAGCATCCCCTCACTTGTCGATATCTAATCCTGTTACCGATCAGCACAAGTCTAGATCACACTCTGAACACTCATTGTAAATTGTAAACACTCATTGGAGTACTTGGAGGAAACCTACGCCAGCACAGGGAGAAATCACTGCTGTCATATTACCTGTGTTCTTTCTCCTCATTCGGTTAAGTACTGGAAGAGAGAGAGCGAAAGAGGGATCTGGGGGTGGAGATGAGCAACATCCCTCGGGATCACTGACTCAGCTCTTCTCCTCCTCTCTCTCCCTCTCTCTTCCTCCGCTCCTCCACCTTTCCTTCTCTTCTACACCTTCCCCCCAGCCCAGCCATTAAACTTTAATGTCTTTACCCCTGCCACCAGTGCTTGCCTTCATGAACCATAGAGATGTAGATCGTGATTTGCCATTAACATGCAATAATGTATGTGGTTTCATGAATAAATAATAAAGGCCTTTACATTGGGGCACTTGGGCTTCCCTTGGTTTAAGAACATCATACTTCATTAACATTGGCCGCAGTCGTGTCCGTCCGTCCTCCTACACTGACGATGTTTCACCCTTGGCTCATTGCAGACATTCAGAGTATATGTATTTATGTTGTTTAGCTCGAAGAAAGTCCTTATTACTGCATATTTTTTATATACAGGCCATATTTTGACGCTGCTACTGAGAGAAAAAATGGCAACATTCACTGCCTCCATATAGTCCTCGGGCTTTTAGGCCAGTTTATTTTATCCTGCCATCCAGTCTCAGAGCAATATCTGTCAGTCAGCACAAGCAAAAGACAATAGAAAGTGACTGGCTCGCCTGATTTTCATGCCGTAATTAATTCCGGGACGGTCTCCCCCTGGATACTGCTGTTCTCATTAAGCAGGCATCACTATTAGCTATAAGTTTCTTAATTAACAATGCAGTAATGCAGTGCTAAGACAAGGCTCCGGAAGCACGAGGATGTGGATGGCAGAGATTCTGGTGTTGAGGCAGCAGAGCTGTCTGTGTTGCCCTGGAGGTCACGTGTGTCAGTGGGGGCCAGATTTCCTCGCAGTGTGTTGATGGAACATATTCGCACCAGCAGGACTCCCTGTAGTTGCATAAGTGTCACTTGAGTGAGTACAGTGGCACCGAGAGGCCCGACTGTGTTTTCCGACAAGCATTCTCGAGGCGATTCACTTCCATAAGTACTGCTGCATTCTCTCTCTCCCACTGCAGGTATAGCTCCTTTACTCCTCCTCTTGGTCAAACTGAGGAGCACCTTCTGATTGGCTAACCTTGAGATTTTCATGAACCCACTCCTTGCAGATGTGTTTGAAAGAGCGAATCTCCAAAAGATTTTTCCATTAATTTCTCTCCCCAGCTTCCTTCTCTTTCTTTCAGGAATATGTGCATAGAAACACACATATGCATACACACACACACACACACACGCACACACGCGCATACACACACATACACGCACGTAAAAACAAAAAAAATAGGCCCTTCCTGCAATGTCGTAAGACGTAATCAGTGACTATCTTGTTCTCTATTAGCTCTTTTGGAGAAAGCAACTTTTCTCTGTTCGTCTCTCTGAGAACAGCAGATCCAGACACTATCTTGCAAACCATTATTTCACCCTTTTTTCACACTTGGCCCGGATTGCTGTGCCGTGGGCTTATGTAGCTGGCTTATGGGGAGGAGCAGGTAAACATGGGTGGAAGTGAGAGGGCCAGCTCCCAAAAACCGAAAGTGTCATAAAGAAATGAACTTTGGACTAATCTTAGATTTGAGATATACGTTATCTATTGCAGGAGGCCTGGAGGACTGAAAGTCGACTGAAATCCTCTTGATATGATACAAATCAAAAATTTCATATGCCGACCATTTTCAAGCGGGCAATGATGGAAAAATGCAATTTCAAGACTTGTTGTTTTAGGAAAATTTGAATCTCATATTGAAAAAAGTGGCCACCTTACACACTAATGCATGTAATGGAAACATAAGTAAAGTGTTCAAACAGTTTTGACCAGTAGTGTGCATCTGCATTAAGGTGGAGACGTCCTCTTTAACAATCATGTTTTTTCTCCCTTTTGTTTATGAGCATAACGCACAAGACTCAGCAAGTATCTATAGACTGGCCCTTTACCCCTCTTTCTCGAACCCAAAAGACATCTACACACTCTCTTGTACATGTGTACAAGCAAAGAGTTGAATATTAATGGCAGATTAATACAGAACTAAATATGTTGTTTATCTCTTGAAGTGTCCGTGTGGTTGTCATTATGTAGGAAAAACAGTTTGGGAATCGGGTACTTCTCTAAAAAGAGGCTAAATGGATTCATTGTTTTCCAAACCGAACATCCTAAGGGCATGAATGAAGAGCTTTTATTGAATTGTTTTCTATAAATGTCTATTGCTGTGGTTAATTGTGTATATATTTCCTCATTGTCTCTATATTGTTAAGTCTGATATGGTGATTCACTAAACCTGGTCACAATTCTTTTTTATATTGACGGCCCTATTTAGGGGATGTACGTATTTCCTGTTTTTACGCTGAAAAAGACCTGTGAGTCAAAAAGTCTGATTATTTGCTCTGTGCATTTTTCACCTATTATATTGTCCTTCAAATTGGACCTCGTGAGGGCTGGTTTTCTCCTTTTTTGCATATGTACGCAAACTCACGGATGCACACGCACGTGCCCACGCACTCTTCTTGTGCGATTAACCAAAATGTATCAAAATGTATTTTTTTGTGTTTAAAATAGTTAAACAAATAATGTAGATTTGATCGATTTATTGGTCTTAATTTGACAGTTAAATTGTTTTTTTTTTTTCTTAACTTGGTGCACTATTTCCTTTAAAAATGTGCATTTGAAATGGTGGCTCAATATACAATGACCATAATCCATTGAGCAGTCAAGTTACATGACAGTTCAGAAAAAGAACTCGGGCTGCTTACCAGCATGTTATTTAAAATGTGGCTCATACAATGAAGTATGATGTACTTTGTAACTAGATATAGGCAGGGGTGGCCATTGTATGCCAAAATATTTGGTCTTCCTGCCCAGTAGGTTTTTCTTAATCTGCTCATTTTGAATCGAGTAGCCATGTTTATTCAATTTGCCCCTGTAATGTCTTTCAGGAGCGTCAATAATTTCTCATTTGTTAGCAATAAAATATGAAGTTCAGGCATAATGCAAATCCATTGTTTTTTCTCTTGCACATTTCTAGTGGTTCGTCATACCTGCCTGGAGAGCTTTGCTGGCAGCAAAAATCTAAGGGAGTAAATGTTTTGGTTTAAAGTTGGAAATTAAATCTGTGAATCTATGAGAATGAATTCTAATTGGTTTCTTGTTTTTGTTTTATTGTGCTGAGTTGTGAACTATACTGGTGGTAGATTAAGATTAGCTAGCCATCTAACGTTAGCTTACTGACACTGCAGGCCAGGATACACTGTCTTTGAGTTGCAGACAGACCGTTGGCTAATTTTATCTGGCTTGATAAAATTATAGTTTGGCTCCGAAACATGTGGGCAAGCACAACCCGTGCTGTTGGTCTCGTGGATCACCTGGGGCACAAAATTGGACACAACACTGGCCCTTTACATTAAGTGCCCAGTTCAAGTGGGGCATTATCCCTGCATGAACACAAGGCAATGCTGCTTCTGCATTCTACGAGTCTTTTTACATAACTGTGCATCATCTCAACCAACTCAATAATATTTCCTAATTGGGTATTTAGCGGAATGGCTAACTCGCTTAGTCTAGGCTGGTGTTGGTTACGGCAGCAAGGGAAGTACTGTACACAAAGCTGCTATAAGTGATCATCATTTTTGAAGCTTGATTCTGTAAGTGTCATGTATTTGCAACACATTCTCATCCCGACACGTCATATAGCGATCCTTCCAGGCCTAGCATCACTATACAAACAAAAAGGAGGCTTTTGGCATCCTTTTTTGACATTTAGGGTGAGGGTTCAGGTACACACATACACACGCGCACACACACACACACACACACACACACACACACGTTTATATATGGTGTAAATTTTGTTTTATATCGATATGGCACAAATTTCTTTAAAAAATGTAAATAAATTGTAATTATTTCATATTTAAGGGGAAATCTAAGTCTAAAACTGATTGTTTAACTCTTAATGAATGCACCTGTTTACACCCACGAATCATGCACACTTACACAGGCAAGCACATTCACAATGAAATGCACACGCAGACAAATGTATTCCCAAATATGTGTATGTGTGATGGGAAGGGAACAGTAACGGCTAAGATAGGGATAAGGTGCATGAGTAGATCTAAGTAACAGGAAAAATAAAAGTAGGAAATGAAAATATTGGTTGAATGTTAACCCTGTGCATGCTTAGCAGGGTGTATCAAAGTTCAGTGCCAATTCACACTGAACTGTATGATGAGTGCTGGTTCACAAGTTACTGATTGAAGTCCTCTAATTACTCGGGCCGGTAGGCCACTAGTCTTAGTTTCGGCGTTGTTCTTCTTTTTATTTTTTTGGGGTTGAGATTGTCCTGCTCATGCACACGCGCAGTTTCGCGATTGGCCCAGGCCTACACCCGGCCCGGGTACAGGCTCTGAGGATCCTCTAGTTTCTGATTAAAACTGTCGTCCAAAAAAGAAAAGATAAATTTTGGTCTGCAGTTCCCCTCTTGTTCATCTCATGTTTCTAAATGAAGAAATGTAGCATGTGTGAGAAAGTGAAGGCACTTCTTGGAACTGCACATTCTGATCACACTGGCAGTTCCATATTTGCTTCTCTGTGCTGAAGAGAAGGAAAAGTACTAACTTTTAAATGCGTCAATTGTTAATTAATTAATTAATTAATTAATTAATTAATTAATTTATTTATTTATTTATTTATTTATTTATTTATTATTTTTAGAAATTGTAATAAAACTACAGTATTTCAATTACAATTACATTTCTGACCTTATACTTGTATTTTTGTCACAAAAAGAAAGGGAAAAAAACTTTCATCAGCAGAGTCTAGTTTTCATAGTGAATTAATCTATGATTATTTTTTGGACCACACGGAACAGCTGGTCTCTGCAGGGTAGAGAGTAGGAGGGAGAATGGAAAGTGCAGTTAAATTGATGGAGCGGCAATCGAAATTGCAAAACCTAGCAAAGTTAGTAAAAACAATCGTCATCCGCAGTGTCCAGAGGGTTAAAGCTTTTGTGTTAAGCCTTGAAATAAACAATATTTTTGTGCAGGATACAGGCCTGCTGTTTTAATTTTGATTTCTAATCTCATGGGTTGTTGTTAATCCTGAGCTTTCCACAAACAATGCGACGCAGATCAAAAGAACTGGACAGCTCAGGGGGTCATTTCATTTTTCTTGTGTATGCGTCTTCTTGATGTAGATGTTCATGGGAGACCTTTGTATTTAAGTGAAGTCTGTCACATGATTGTGTGCCTGACATATACAAACACTCTCACACACACGCGCACACACACACACGATCAAACACACATACACACAGTATTGCTTAAAATGTAACCTAACAATGAAGGGTAAGTCAGAGTTAGATTGGAAAGGGTGCCAGCAGGAGCTTCAATCACATGCCTCTGTTGAGGGATGCTCCCAGCATCGGTCGGTTCACACACTTTCTACCCTATTGCTGGGAGTATTGTGCAGTTGAAGAAGAAAAAAGAATAACTTCTAAGGAGTCACACCAGCTGATTTTCTGTCCTTTTTCCTCTGGTGCCCTTGTTCAGACCACACCCACCTTTGAACTCTGCCCTCATTGTGATGTCAGCTACACTGCTGTAACTTTTCATGGCTTCATCTTGCATGCTTGTGATACCATCATGTTGACAAAATATGTCTGTAGACATACAAACCATGAATAAAGAAACTGAAAATCGCTACTGTGGTAATTTCTCCACAGTAGGTGTCTCCAGGACCCCTTTATCCCATGATGACACACTCACACATAGGCAGACTCACAGCGTGAGTGATACCAAACTACACTGTTGCGGCTGGTAATAAATGGTGGCATCATTTTCAAAACAAATATGCCATTTCTTGGGAAAAAGAAAAAGTGAGTTGAGACCTATAAGAACTCTTGGTCATGCATTGAGATGCAGTCACAGTTTCCCAACAAGGTAAAAAATAAAGGAAAATGAAGTCAGGAAAAAGAAAAATGGAGATGAGGAGAGGAAAGAGATTGAGTTTCCAGGTGGAGTGGATTTGGAGGGTAATTTCTGAATGGTGGATCAGGGTAGTTCAGAGCTGTTGTATTCATAAAATGCATTTAACAGTGATGTCACCCTATTACAATTACATCCATATGTTGTGTTGATTTTATGGTGGAGTGTATGCATACTGTCTCCGACTATTTTAACAACCACCATAAAAAAAAAATGCTAAACAGCACCATTATCTTACAAACTTGGGTCATTCTAACTTCACTAAACTGAAATTTCAGCATGTATGTATTTGCGATCATCCCTCAATAAATACCCAAACGTTTAAAAAAAATGTCTTTCACCCTATTTTTCTATGGGAGCCTCCAGAAACTCCATGCTGTAACTCAAATTTACTGTTTCACACACTAAATATTAGATTTTGTGCCATTGCACTTTTCATCATCTTTGATCAACACATTTTACATTCTGATGTGATAAACATTTGTCAGTTTTGGCAGTTTATTCTGAAAAAAAGAAGAAAAAAAAAACACTTTCCTGCACTATTCATCCTTCCTTTTATTAATACATTGATTAAATACAAATATATGATCTACAAAACATATGATGCAGCAGTTGCCAGTTTTTGCATTAACTATAGCAATGATTTTTTTGTAGTACTAAATATCAGCTGTGTTTCAATGTTTCTAAGCTTTCAGAACTGTTCAGTTTGGGTTCAGGTTGCCCCTGATGTTTCTGGTTTGTGTTCAGGCGTGTGTAGTTCTGCTTTTGCCCATTAGATCCTGGACTGTATGACTCCAATGCTTGCTTTTGTATTTCTCACATTCAGTTTTACATATAAATTCAGATGTGCGATTAAATGGGCATTCATTTTGTCAGAGACATTTTTTAACTTGATAGCTTTGTTTCTCGTCATTGACTTGTGTAATAACTGCCAGGGTTGACTGATCAATGAAAACTGGGAAAGGTCGTTTGCATGCAGAACTTTCATTTGCAGAAAATTACGTTTTGTTCAGAAAACTGGCCCTGGCAATGCGCTTCATTTTCGTAAATAACCTATCTTCGCGTCAAATGGGATTTTGGCATCGCATATCTCACTCTCGGCATTAGAACAACTGTGGAAGCAGGATCGGCGTCTGACGACATGCAGAGATTAATTTCTAATGGCTTTGCCGTGCTGCACACAGCGAGCAGACACTGGCTCAGCTCGTTCTGTCGCCAAACAGCTTTCCTGCCAAGCTACTACTTAATTACCCGATCTCGCTCTGACAAAGCGGCGGATTAGGCGAGGGAGCCGTGTTAAACTGAAGAGCCTGACAGGCATGTTTCTCCCTCACCTTAAGGTCATGCGGTAGAACACATAGTCCACACAATGGGAAAACAGTCAAACAGAGAAACTAAATAAAGCGTGAAATGCAGTACTATTGAGCACAGGCTGCCTGATTAATGTTCTGTACACACCGCAGGAAACCTCGGGCAGAGCTAGCCATGCACTACAGAAGCTGCACTGACCGCATCAGAGCTGTCCTCCTCCAGCCTGACCCTTGAGCATGAGGTGTCCCTTAATTGTGGGAGCATCTTGCTAACTGTGCATGACTGCTTACAGTTAGCATACCTGTAAATTAGTATTCGCTGTATATCTTTAAGTCAGGATTGAATTTGAGTCCATGATGAGCTCACTCAGCGCACATTAAGAAGGCAGCAGAGCAGACTGTGACCTCTGCCATCTTCGCTCAGAGCTTTCCGACTCTTGGTCTTATTGGAGGAATCAGCAGATTTGAGCGCTTATTTGGGGTAAATTAGCTGAGGGTGCTGAGTGTACTGCGGTGCTCTGCAGAGTGTGTCCGAGTGATAATCTTAGCGTCCTGTGAGAGCTAAGGCGAAATGCAAGAGGGGAACAGGAAATGAGGTGGGTGTGTGGGGGGGTGAAGGTTGGGGGGTTTGAATGGGGTGGGATGGGGTGCAAGAAATGTCTAGCCAAACAGTTTCTGATGTCAGCGTAGTTCTTTGAATTTTCTTGTTAGCTTCTCAGCACGACCAAATATAATGTTGTTTTTAGTTTGAATGGTTTAGAGGGCCTCTGTTGCAAAGTAGACATGAAGGGCTCCAATTTCTTGGGACAGCGCAGGGTGGCGCAGCCCACGCAGTGGTTATTTCGTCCGGTGCAGCCCGCACAGTGGTAATTTCGTCCGGTGAGCCGCCACCATGAGCAGCCACTTTGACAATTTGGTAGAAGGACGTGCGTCGAGATAGGTGTAGCAGCATGGTAAGGGGAGGTGTCACACATTCATCATGACGCAGTGACAATTTCGTGGATAAAGGCTCCGCCGAATGTGCGCGGAGAGCTCGCCAGCTCCAATCTGGTTTACTTTAATTTGGCCGACCGGCGCACAAAAACGTTTGTATTCTATGCTCAGTAAAGCCGCTTGCACACTGGACATGAAAAATTTTTTGCACGACTGATTACATTCTAAGTACAGGTGTGTATTTGCGTCTTTGCATTGACTTTGAATGTAATCTGTCTGCGAAAAATTAGTTTTTGCATCCAGTGTGCAAGCGGCTTAATACTACTATTACTGTCACATAGGTTTTATCGTTTTTAGTTGGGGAAAGGAATACAGTCTGACTGCTACGATCTCGTACTGAGTTAAGACCGCATATTGAAAATAAATGTCTACTGTATTTTTCAATGTTGTCCATGCATGCTAATTCCAAAATTTTAAGCAGCAACAGGGTGTAATAATAGGAACACACTATCCATTGTTTCTCTTCCCACTGATGCAGGCAGAAGAAATAAATGAGCAACCGGTGTATTTCATTCCAACTTCATAAGTTTGAATGATCTGACGTAGTTTCATTTTGAAATTCCATTCAAGTTTGGTAATGGTAATAATTTCGAGAGTGCCTTAGCTAGCCAGCTAACTCATATTCGTAATGCTTAATATGGATGTAACTGTTGCATAAAACATGCCTGAAGCAGCAAAGTAAAATGCAACATTAATATATCTTGCAGATATAGGGCAGAGGCTTCTTTTTTCTAATATTTAAAGGTGAGGAGAGTAGAGGAGCTCATTTGATTGGCGAAGATTTGACACGGCTGTGTTAAACCCACTCACGCCTTCTCTCCTCCCTCTTTGCCACTTACGTCGGCAGGAGGGACAGAGGCGGGACAGAGGCGTACTTGTGCCGGGCACGAAATTGCAAAATGCGCCTGGATACACCCCGTTGGCGTGGCGCTCCCCCCATTCGCTGCGCCTGCACCGCGCATGTGCCTGGTCAACAAATTTAGAGCCCGGAGAGTCTAATATGCAAGGATCCCAGAGTGGTTACCGACCAAATGTAGTCTTATTCCTGAAGGGAATAATTTAAATTTAGATTATTGTCCCTGTGATTAAAGCTCTGTATAAACTACTAGACGCCGCAAATCAGTTCTGGTCATTGTCCGTATCCAGCCCAAAACTTAATGGTATTTAGATGTAGTGTCTCATTATACATTTCACGTAATACTTTGATACTCCAATGAAATGATTTTATCATGGCAACACAGCAGAAAACTAGTAAACGACAACAACCATTTTAGCTCATGCATCCATTTTGATGAAAAAGTTGGATAAACCTGACACCTGCGACAGCTGAAATGCAAAGACAATAGATCCTTTAATTCAAAAGGAATGAATTTATTTCTGAGAGCAACAGATTCATCAAATTCAGAGTAAGCTCCCAGTAACGCCAACTGTAATATCGAGCTATATCCTGCTGTTGGCTTATTATTATGAAGACATGGCATTACTAAAGAATTTTAATAACTTAGGCTTTCACAGCAAAACTAATATAAGGCTACTGAGCAACCAATTCTGTTAGATGTTGGCTGACATGAGACCTGAGTGTATGTCTGGCACTAAAAAGTTTATTTTGTTTCACCGTACAACAAATAATCTTTCTGTCACTCACTTACAAAAGATGCTTGTAGGATAAAGTCTTTCAACACAATGTGGTGTTGTACATGAGAAATGCTTCATTCTGTGCAACACAACTGCTTTTGTTCATGGAGGCCGACAAAATCAACACACAACGAAAGTTCCTTGTTGTCGCTTTTAATGCTGAATCATACGTGAACAAAGGTTTCTTTTTTTTTCTCTCCATACTGCTCGCCTGGCATTATGCAATCTGAACATTTTTCAGCTTGGAGAAGTTAGAACTGCTGGGCATCATGGGAGCAGTGAGCAGGAGCGGAGACTCTATGAATACTCGTGGAGAAACTAGCAAGCAGCTTCCTCTCCATTAGAATCAGCCTGCTGCTCCCTCGTGAAACGCAGAAGGGGGAAGCACTCTTCATTTTAATGCATTTCATTAATAAATAATAAGGAGATGTGCAGTGTTGAAGTGAGGAGAGGGACTGCACGATGGCAATCAGAGTCTATAATTAAACTGCTGTGTCTCACTGGCATCATCCGTAGGTTAAGATGAGCAATGTATCACAAATGTTATATTTGCATAATTTGCTAGGGAGGACGCAAGAGACCTGATTAACATCTTAAAGGTTATTTTTAATACCTAATTCCAAACATGCCCTCTGAATGACAACACCGGTCCCTTCATGAGGTCTGAATGATCGGCAGCCAAATGGCAACGTAGAAATGGCCTGAGTCACAACTCTCACAACAAATTAAAAAAGAGGAATTAAAATGCAATTTAACTGGTACCATGGGGGGTTCCCTGCTTTACTGAAGCAATGGAAAGCAGCTGTTGTAACCTCAGTGGTTTTGGGCAGTGATCCTCTATGTCTCATAGATTAAGAATCCATCCAAGTTTTTCAACTGGGGTTTCTCAGAAATTTCCTTGAATGCGCCATAGGATTCCTGGATGGCAATCTCCTCTCCGTTTGACCATGTTTTCTCCTGACTGGGTTCACAGGAACAATCTTTACACTTAGGGCCTGATTTACTAAGACCTTTAGCACATGCAAAATTTTTTTGTCCCGTGCAAAACTAATAACATTGCCCATGATTGGCTAGGGTACTTCCCTTGCACCAATCAGTGGCAAGGTTTCTGGTTTAGCATGGGCAAAAAGATTTAGCATGTGCTAAAGGTCTTGGTAAATCAGGCCCTTAGAACGCGATTCCTGAGCAAACGGTATTGCTCAGTGATGTAAGATGTCAAATTCCAAGCCGTTGAAAACTTATCATGTGGTGAATTGTCTAAAAGAGCTCTCGCAGTTAAACCTTGGAAACATTGGACGGTCATTTCATATTTTTTATTCTGTTTTCGAAACCTGGTCAATGTTATGAAAGTCCATTACTTTCCATTTACGAGTGGCTATTTTGACACAAGCATGAGACTGGTCAGGTTAGAACATTCACAATTTATGTCTTAATGAGATATTCTGGTCAGGTGTTAGAATCTTCAGTTTGGAACATTTTTTATAAACATTTGTAATCTTTCCAATAAAGGGTCAAACCACCACCCTTCTACCCCCCAAATCATGATCTTTTTGAACTTATAATGGGGAGAAGGGGGATGAGATGTATTTGACCCTGAGTGGGATTCACTGGATTTAAACCGACTGATAAACCCTGACATACTATATTTTATCAACAGGTAAATTCATCCCACTTTTAATTAACAGACAGCAATTTGCAGAGAAGTTTTATTGAATATTTTATGCAATATTGTACAACCCCAACTCCAAAAAAGTTGGGATGCTGTGTAAATTGGAAAACAGAATGCAATGATTTGCAAATCTCATAAACCCACATTTTTTTTCAAAATAGAACATAGATAACATATCAGTTGTTGAAATTGAGACATTTTACAATTTTATGAAAAATATTAGCTCATTTTGAGTCTGATGGCAGCAACACATCTCAAAAAAGTAGGGCGAGGAGGAACAAAAGGCTGGAAAAGTAAGTGACACAAAAAAACAGCTGGAGGAGCATTTTGCAACCAATTAGGTTACTTGGCAACAGGTCAGTAACATGACTGGGTATAAAAAGAGCATTTTAGAGAGGCAGAGTCTCTCAGAAGTAAAGATGGACAGAGATTCACCAATCTGCAAAAAAAACTACATCTATAAATTGTTAACATCAGAAAAAAAGTTCCTCCATGTAAAATTGTGAAGACTTTGAATCTACAGTACATAATAATATCAAAAGATTCAGAGAATCTGGAGAAATGTCTGCGCACAAGGAGCAAGACTGAAGGTCAATATTGGATGCTCATGATCTTCGGGCCCTTCGGCACTGCATTAAAAACAGGCATGATTCTGCACTGGAATACTACTGCATGGGCTCAGGAACACTTCCAGAAATCACTGTCAGTGAACACAGTTCGACGTGCAATCTGCAAAAGCAAGCTAAGGCTTTATCATGCAAAGGAAAAGCAATATGTGAACACGGTCCAGAAACGCCAGAAACGGATCTTCTCTGATCCAAAGTTCATTTAAAATGGACTGAGGCGGATTGAAAACTGTTTTGTGGTCAGATGGATCAGAATTTAAAATTCTTTTTGGAATCCACGGACGCCGTGTTGTGTGGTCTAAAGAGGAGAAGGACCATCCAGCATGTTATCAGTGCTCAGTTCAAGAGCCTACATCTCTGATGATATCGGGTTGGATTAGTGCCTAGGGCGTGGGGAGCTTACACATCTGGAAAGACATTATCTTTTACATCAATATTTGCTCCCATCCAGATAATGTCTCTTTCAGGGAAGGCCTTACATATTGCTGCAAAGCAATTCCAAACCAAATACTGCATCCATCACAACAGCACGGCTTCGCAGTCGTAGAGCCTGACTGCTGCTCTGGCCTACCAGCAGTCCAGACCATTCACTAATAGAAAACTTTGATGCATCATGAAACGAAAAATCCGGCAAAGAAGACTCAGGACTGTTGAGCAGCTAGAATCCTACATCTGACAGGAATGGGATAACATTCCTCTACCAAAACTTGAGCTATTTTTCACTTCCCAGATGTTAACAGACTGTTGTTAAAAAGGAGAAGATGCTAAACAATGGTAAACATGGCCCTATCCCAACTTTTTTGAGATGTGTTGCTGCCATAAAATTCAAAATGAGCTAATATTTTTCATGAAATGGTAAAATGTCTCTCTTTCAAGATCTGAAATATTGATTATGCTCTATTTCAGGGGAGGCCAACCCTGGTCCTGGAGAGCCACAGTGTCTGCTGGTTTTTAGTGTTACTTGATTGATAAATTAAAGCAGTTGATTACACCCTTCACTTGGTGTCTTTGGTTTTCTCCACCCTATTAAAACCTAACTCAGCACGCCCTCTGGCTCTACAGGACCAGCGTTATCCACCCCTGCTCTATAAACTCTATGCTTCTACTTTGCCTGCATTACAACTACACTAAATATCCAACCACATTGACAAATCTTTCACAACCTGTAAGTCTGCTTAATTGGCTTTAGGAGTCTTGTGGGTTGTTCCTGCTAATTGCTCGATTGGCTCAAGTACCAAATTGATTGCTTGATTGCCAAATTAAGCCTGAGACACCAGGTGAGATCAATTTATTGAGTAATCAACTAATTTAATCCATCAGTCGAGTGCAAAGTAACACCAAAAATCAGCAGACACTGCGGCTCTCCAGGACCAGGGTTGGCCACCCCTGCTCTGTTGCGAATAAAATGTCAGTTTATGAGATTTGCAAATCACCGCATTCTGCTTTTATTTCCAATTTACACAGCATCCCAACTTTTTTGGAATTGGGGTGTATATAAATTGAATGCAGACTATGCTGTTCGCAAAAGCAGTGACAGTGCCTCTCGTGGTACTGTATGTGAGCACATATTATAGCATCCGATTACAGATCAGTTCTGCAGTTTGACCTCGCAATGTTCATGTAAAGCTCAAATGACTGTTTATTTGTTCTGTGTTCAAAGAGTTTGTATTCATCTGGAACTCATGGGTTTGGCTGGGGATACTTAGTGCCTTTGCTGGGCAGTTAAGAGAACACCACCAATCCTGTTAGTCTGCTGTAAGATTTTACAGGCCAGTCACTTAACAGGCTTCTAGAGCACCTCATGGAGCTAATTCATCTTGGGTTTACTACAGCAGTCCTTTGTCTCTGGTTCTTATTTCTGTTGAGTCAAGAGGCTTGTGGGATTCTTAGCATCGTATTCTTTCAAGTCTCTTTGGACTGAACTCGAACGAGGCTAAAAAGAGCTTGAGGCAAGGCTTGAAAGATTGCCTTGATGATTCTGGGAGATGTTACATCAGTGCCGTATCAAGTCCACAAGTCAACAACAAACACATTCAAAGAAAAAGAAAGAGAACAAATATGAATGGATAAAGAAATAAAATGTGATGACAGATTACTAGCTCATGCATTTACTGTTAATACAACCCCAAATCGGCGGGGGTGGGGAGGGTGGGGGTACGAATTGTTCAAATTAAAACAAAAGGCAGGGATTTCTACATTTATCTTCAACTTGTTCAATGTTGAAAACAATTCCAAAGCACATTATTTGATGTATCACTGCATGAATTTTCTCAATTTTTCTAAATTAAGACATTTAAATTTAGCTTATTGTGAAATATTAAAAAAGAAGGTCCTATTTGGTCCCAATCTTCTTGCACACCAGTCTTATTCGGGGTCCTTGTTGTCGCTTTATGTGCTTGCCATATGGTCTCCCTTTGGAAAAAATCAGGCCAGCAGGCATGTCAGTCTAGCTCTCATACCCTCCTTGTATACAGCCAGTCAGTTGTATTATGTGCAGAAGGCGGTTTGCGTTATCTTCTTGTAATGTGCATAGACATACACTGGAAATGATGTCGTATTGAAAGCAGCATAAATTGCTCCAAATTCTCTACGTCCTTCTCTGCAGGAATGGTGCTTTCACAGTAGTGCACGTTACCCTTCGCAAAGACACTATCACTACTTTTGAACATGACAGGGCATGGCTTTTTAGCTTGTTGCAGGTAACAAGCCGAATGGTCCTTCTCTATTTTAGTCAGGAACACATGGTGTCTGGAGCAGAGCACATGGCATATGGCTTCCATTCTGCGCATCCTTTCTGGATGTAAATACTGTACATATTTTATTACGTGAGACAGGTGCGCCATAGTAATCCAAAGCCCATGTGGTATATCACTTAGATAAATGACAGTTCTTGATGCAGGACCATCTGACTGATCACAGATCAGATATTCAGCTTATGCTTGCTTCCTTGTCCTTTATGTCTGGACATTCCTAAATGGCTAGAAAGGATGTATACTTGCAAATAGAATGAAGTTGACTGGACGAACAAAACATTACATAGCTGCTCCTCATACAGTCTGCAAAGAAATGTGAGGGAAAAAAAAATAGAAGTCATTAGTTTATGTTTTTATGTGCGTTTTCCATCCTAACCCAGCTTTTACCACTGCAGCATTGTGGCGCAGTGGGGGACATTGTTGGCTTACTGCAAGTAGGTTGTAGGTTTGTGTCCAGTCCGGGGCATATCTGTTTGGAGTTTGCAGGATTTCTCCAGGCACTCTGATGTCCTCTTACAGTCTGCAAACATGCATGCTTGATTACTGGTGTATGAGCCCTTCAGTGGTTTGAGGAGCTGCCCACGGTGTGCTCCGGGTTTTCACCTATATAATCAGATGGGGTAGGCTCTACCTCCCCCTGAGGAAGAGGAAGTGGTTTTAAGATAACGGATGGATGGATGAATGGATGTTAACATTAAAGGAAATGTGCGCTTGAAAAAATGGAAAACTGATACTTATTGAGGAAAAAATGAAAATGATAAAAATGAGATACAGTATATCTTAAATTCAACATTTAAAAAATGAATGGATTCCTACATTCAATCCCAATAGTTCAAACAATTTACCTCAGGAAGAAAATGTGGCTCAACTTCCAATGTTCTAGCACAATTGCTTTTTTTTTTTCCACTCACTTACACAATTTTAGTAAGAATTTCCAAGTACTCTGGTACAGGATATTCTTTTGGCGATTTCACATTTTCCCACTCCTCAACTCTGGAGCATCAAAATAGATTGGGAGCCAAGCTCTGAAGCAGGGGCATGTCTAGGGAGTTGTAATCTCAGAAATTGATGCTGAACACTTGGCAGATCTTTTGAGTTGGAGTCTTTGCAAACCCTAGACACACCTTGACAGTGTTTTTCCTCCGAGGAGGATGGGGTGTTTATTATCTTGGATACTCTCTTTGCTCTTTTCATATGAGCAGAGCATGCCTTGTGGCTTCAGAGCTATTCTGTTGTTTTTCTGATGGGATTTGTCTGGCAGGCAGCTTCCTAATAACAGTTTTTGGTACTCAGAACATTCTAAGAGTATTCAGAAAGTGAGAGTAAAGCATATAAATTTCTTTTTTTCAGTTTCCTGGATGTCCGTTGAATAATATCTTTGATCACATGCAACATTTAAGAAAGAGTTATAAAATGAATATTTCAGTTAAAAATAATTTGACTGCTGAACAGCCAATTTGAATTCCATTAGAAACGTTGCCAATGCTGAGCAAACTGCAATGTAGAAATGTTTTGTTTAGTGCATTAAAGTATTAAAAGTATTCACCTTACTTGTGCTTTTCTTAGCCAATGATGACTTATCACAAAAAAGGTTGTGAATACCCTCAAATTGAAGCTGACGCTCTGTGCTTTACCCTTACGTTCATCACTTAATTTTCAGGTGCACTATGTCAGGATGCAAAGACAAAACAACAAAAATGTGTGTCGTTGTCCAAATGAAAATGGACTGCTCTGCTTTCGCTTCCTCATTTGCGTCGTGTAAAAGCACCCTCGGCATTCTCCAAGACGGAAGCTGTGAGGGAAATTTCTCACCTGCAGCAAAAATAAAATGGAGCCCATGGCACCTCTGAAACAGCAGCTGCTATGCTCGTGCATCTGCTCCGCAATGTGACATCCCCATTAATCTACAATGGGCTTGGATTCTTCGCATCGGGCCCAACACCCTTTCCACACATGCATTATACATCTCGTTCACTGTTCACAGCTGTTGCTTTGAGGTGCAGAGCTCAGCAGAGTCATTTCCATACTGATGTGCCTAATGTCACTTGATGGGATTTATAGTCCTGCTGTTCATAGGTTGACAGGTACAGATTGAACATGTGTCTGATACTGAGTGCAGGTACATGTACAACTGGTTATAATGATCTAATTTGTCGACTAAAATGTGTCTGTTTAGTGTTTTTGTTATAAAAAAAAAATACTAATAGCTCTCCAATTATAATCAAGATTATGATCTTAGTAATCAGCGGATGCAATGTTGTTATGTTGATTTAATGTTGTTTCTGTTGTGTTTGCATAATTAGATTAATGAAACTGAAGTATGTGTCTGTGTGTGTCTGTGTGTGCGCGTGCAGTCGTGTGTGATTGTTTAGGACTTCTATTTTGGGGATGGAAAAAAAGGAGTGCAGTGGGATTTTTAGATGCTGGGGAGAACAAATAACAAGCCTTGTGGTTCTACAGATATTGCACTTAATGCAACTTTGCACAAACAAATGGTCACACAAACACATGCACTGAGCCCATGTGGAACTACCCTTATGGGTGGTGGAGGGGGGTGTGTTTAATTTGTGTAGCTACTCTACTGGTTTAATGAGAGGCCATGTCCAGTAAAGATGTCTGAAATGCCACTTAGGCTTGCTCTATTGGAAAACAAACCCTTGGAAAGGTGATTTATTTGGAACTGCCCAGTGTTTATATATCACCTGTAAAACGGCCATATAAGTTGGCTTGTCCTCTGCACATTAAACTAATCACCGTCTCATTGGTGTAGTCTTTGATGCTTATTGACTCCATCTATAAAGCTTCACAGTCATTCCCAACTCCTAATAGACATACAGCACATGTTATAAGAGAAGGTACAGGCCGCTGTTATGGTTCGTGGACTGTGTCCTTTATGGATGTGCTCTTTAAGTGGGATCTACACTTTAATTTTGAACAGACTGCAGGTTAGTGGACGGGTTTATGCTGTTCTAACAACTGGGATGGACCGCGTTATGTGGCCTGTAGAGACGTGAGGATTGTTCCGAGCTGCTAGCGCACCGGTATAGAGTAGCCTTGTCATTAAAGTCACACTGAGGGGCTGCAGAAGGGCACTTCAGTTGAGAGGACCGTGAGGTTTATCTCCCATTTCTCTCACCCCTCCCTTTCCTTTCTATTTAAGAGTGTGATACCATCATCTTGATTGTTCTCTGGTTGTTTACCCTGCTCTTGTGTTTATTGACGACTGTCTGTAATGACTACATTACTCCTCAGACACCAATGGAAACCATTCCTTTGCGCGGTGCTAACCCCTCACTCTCCGCTGCCAACAACTGTAGAGCATTCTCAATCATGTCTATGCAAGCACCCTATGACCTGTGATGGAAAAACACCTCTCTTTTCTATTTGCACATGGAAACGGTCAGTTTACTGTCCCTGTTTGTTCCTTTTGTACAATTCAGCAAACGAATGAGCTGGAGAAATATATGAATTGACAGAACTGTTCGCTACCTTTTAAATCATTCATTGAAGGACAATACGAAAAGATGCAGACAAGCAGAAAGCAGAGTGGGTGGTTATTAGATGGCCTGTAGAGCTGAAGTGGCCTTTATGACAATATTATTTCTCTTGCAGTCCTCTACCCAAGCGTTTCACGTATTCAAGTCCCTCCATATCCTGGGGTTCATGACCTGGGCTGAAGGCCTGTGAATAACGGAAAGCAGGCGGTCCTCAGTCATGTGCCTGAGCCCTTGTGTGACTTCACAGAGTGTGCTGTACACATTCTTCTTTATGAGTATAAAGACTCTCTTGCTGCTGAGCAGCCTTGACCTACATTTACCCTTTTGAGTTAGTGGCAACATTTTGATGTGCTGGAGATAAGCCAGCATCCCAACCTCGAGGCCCATTGGGGTCAAGCAGTGTCGACGTTCAGTGGGCCTGCTCAAGTTCTGCTCTACAACAAACTGACATGGGACAAATGCAGGACTATTTTTGGCACTGGACAATGCAATGAATGGGTTGCAAAACTGAGAGCGAGCACGAGGGTTTGCTGAAACTAAGTTGGTGACAAAGTCATTGCAAAAGCTGCTTAGCTGGAAGAGTATGTAAAAACAGACTCTTAGGTCAATGATGGCAATGCTTAGACCAGGGTTACTCAGCCTTGTCCAGAAAGGGCCGGTGTGGGTGGTGGCTTTCATCTCATCCAAGCAGTTACTCTCCTGATTCTACTGATCGAGGACTCTCGCAAAGACTCGGGGTTGATTACTAGGAGCTGGTGTATAACTGCTTGGTTGGATTGAGAGCCTGAGCCAATGCCAGATCTTCCTGGAAATTATTGAGTACCCTTGGCTTAGACCTTTATAAAGTACTGGTACCAATTATGGGTATAAGGGTTGGGTGGTAGAAAGCAAAGGTGAAAATCACTCCTGTAGAGTCTGGATGGGGTTATTCAGGATGCGATGCAGCTGGGGATGGTTTGGACTCTCCTCTACTATGCCAGGCCTGGTCTCCGCAGAGCTTCTCATGGAAATGACAGCAGCAGAGGTGCACAGTCCTGAAATTAATGGCCGTGTGTTTGCAGTTTCTGCAGTGGAGTTATTCAGCCTCTTATGAGAGTGAAGGACACTGATTCCCCCATTTTTCACATAAAAAGGCTCCGCTGTGGAAAGACATCCATTTTCTTGCCTGTTTTCTCTCTTTTTTTCTTTTTTGAGCATGTGTTATTTTGGTTTTTCCCCACACACATACGCACACGCGCTCACACACACACACACACTCAAGCATTGTTCGTTTTCCCATATTTTCTCATATTCAGTGTATGAGCACAGATGAGATATGGGCACATGAATAGGTGCGGACGCTTCTGAATATATGCAGCTGTTGCATTAATGAAAGACTCTGCCACCAGGAAATCCATTCCTTGATGAGAATCCAGATACTTTTCACACCAAATCTGTACTGTTTTTCACATCTTCACCACTATGTGGACATGATTGAACAGAGTATCAAAGCCTGGATTTAACTCAATGAAGCGAACAGTATGCAATATAGAATATTGTAAAAGTAGGCATATAATCATGTGCAGAAATATTCCAGTTTCTACGGTGATTTTCTAAAATCTTATTTTCTGTATGAATAATGAATGCTTATCTAATATACAAACCATGAAAACCTCAATTGTGAAAATAACCAAATTTTATCTCCGCGTTGATGTGTCTCTGACTCGTGGTCTAAAACAATAACAATAAAATAAATAAATAACATAAAAAAAGAGAAAATCTCAATTTAATCTTTCTGTTCATGGCAGGTCTCTATCTATCTATCTATCTATCTATGAATTCAATAGGCATAGTGTACGGCAGCTTGGATTGCAAGGATTGATAATAAAAAAAGAGCCTATTGTTAATTTAATTTAAATGGTAAATACACTATTGAGGATCAGTGTTATTAAAAAGCCGAGTATGTAATGAAACGACAATGTGCTGTGCAGAGGGACGCTCTGAATAGTCCTTTGCACAAGATTATTACCTTCTCAAGAGTCAGTCCATTAACAAGGCTAGTCTGTAATTACTCATGTGCGTGCATACAAAAATAATCATAAACACTCAGTTCTGTTGACAAGCAAAATATTCAATATAGACACGTTTTTTTTTTTTTTTTTAATGGGCATGTAAATGTCCCAGTGCTATGAAGTGTACATGCATACCTGAATTTGTCTGTGTTGATCTAATTATCGTGGTGTTTTGTCTCCACATAGCCATTGCAGTCTAAAATAAAATGAATAAATATTCAAATAGAAAGTGTTGGCTGTTTAAAAGATATGAAAGACCAAAAACGGATCCATTTCACTGTTACGGTTGTCATTTACTACTCATGTTCAGAAATTATGCATAAGAAGCAGCTGTAAATCTATTTGCATGGAAATATGAAAACTAATCACTCTGCCTTAAAGTATGCTTGCTGCGTGTGTATAATAGTTTTGCATAATCAGCCTGCTATCCCCAAAGGTTTTTATTTTTTGGTATTCATTAACCTGCCTTAACCCCTTTGCGCAGAATACCAAATTTTGCCAATTTTTCCTGTTGTGCATGAGCCTATTTCAGCTTTAGAACTCAGGATTTGTGTCACAGAGATTTTTGAAAATTATTCAAGTGAAGCTAGACATTTGGAAATTCAATTACAGAATTGTTTTGGAATTAAATTTTGGAATTTACGGACGCTGCGTCTACATCTGCAGAAGGGTTAAGAGGGAAGGGAATTGTTATCGATGACATTTGTTTATCTGTTTGCACATCTGTCAGCTGTTGTGAGCAATGATCCGTGCTAGATCAATTTGAAGTGACTTGTTTTGGGATTCATTTGGACAAACTTTTAAAGGACTATTATTGGGTTTAGACAAAATTCAGCTGCAGAATGCGAACCACAGTTATTTCACATTGTTTAGTTCCTGGCCATTGCTGCTTCAAAGTTTCCAGTGTGGTAGCAAAGCACTTTGCACCTTTCATGAAAATGAGCAAATATGATCATATAAAATGAACAACATATACAGCGCAAAGACCTATATTTTTACCTCAAACATATTGGGATGTCATATAAGTTTGCTTTAACTAAACATCTCAAAAACCTGCATCAAAATTATTGACATCCCTTTTGACTGATATTTCGCTGCCTCCCCACGAGAGGAAAGAATAGTTTAGTCTTTCTGTCAAGTCTGACTAGGTTGTGATCATTTTTGGTGATATTCTGCTCCTCTGTGCATAATATCTCAGGATCACTGAGGATCCTAAATGTGTGCTTGCAGGCTGCCCTTTTCAATTCTCCAGATTTTAACTTGGGTTCAAGTCTTGGGACTAACTTGGCTATTTTTTGTTCCTGAAAATATCTCCTAATTCTGATTTTAGTGAATTTAGTGATTTTAGTACTTGGGGTCATTGTTTTGCAGAAAAGTCCATCTATGGCCAATTCACAACGCACAGGCAGAGGCAACCAGGTGTTTGGCTAAAATATCTGAGTCCTTTGTGGAATTTTAAAAGTAATTAATGGACCACTACAGCAAAATGCATCAGTGCTTGACTGCTGCATTTTGCTTTGGTTACCGGTTGCTTTTCATCACAGGCTCAATTTTTAAGACTTCTTAAAACTTGCAGTAATGCATAATAGCTGGTAATCAACCAACCAAACAAAATATTCAGTACTTGTGTGTAAAATATTCCACATTCTAAAATTTTGAAGAAAAAAAATTGTGCCAAATATATTGAATTTCTTTCTTTATTGAAATAGTATCTTTTGGAAATGAACAGTCTAGCTTTTGAATAGGCAACAACAGAGAAATGGCTTTCACAAAAAAAAAAAAAAACATTTCCTTCATCCAATCTGAATGTGTGTCACCCACATGTCACCTTCAGAATATAATTGTGTTTTTCGGTAGTTTGTCTTGTGCAGACACCATATTTCTTTATCATTATGAAGTTGTTTAAAGCTCTAGTCTCAGTCCATTTGCTCATAACAGCATCCCCAGCGATATTACTCACAAAAACTTTCAATCCAATGTTCACCACACACAGTTTCATTTCACATGCATACAGACAGACTTAAATTGGGAAAACATGATAAAAATAAAACCATGGATGACTGCAAAAGTTGCTATGATGTGCCAAATGTAAACTAAAACAAAGTAGAACCTTTTTATTTGTCCTCCCCCCTTTCCCTGAATTAGCCTTAATATGGCTTCCCCCTGGAGCTTCATACTAAATATTCGTTTTTGAAGCCATTTAGTTCATTTTTCCATATTAATTGAAAAAAGCTCAAAATGTTCAGACCCACCATGTAACTTGATATCTGGATATGCATATTTCATGTATCCCCTAAACTCAACATTTTGACTTAGGTTTTCACTTATTGTTCCTTTTTACTGTTTTATTTATTTATTTTATTTATTTTATATGTCTACGGTGATTACCTTGTATCTTAATTTATGTACAGCACTTTGGTCAACTGAGTTTGTTTTAAATGTGCTATATAAATAAACTTTGATTGATTGATTGATAGGTTTTCCCTTAAGTAGGTTGAGAAGTAGTTTTTTTTTTTTTTTTTTTTCCACATTGTCACATAGATATTCTGTACCTGCTGGTTGCTGTGGTTTACTGAAGCTACATCACACTTAGCACCCTGTCGCTGGTCCATGATTTGTCCCTCGTTGGACCACTGTGGATAGGCACTCATCTCTTTTGATTTGGAGCAACCAAAAAGCCTTGCTGAATTGTAAATGCTCCAATCTGGCCACAATAAATGGGTCCTTCTCAAATTTGCGCAGGTCCCATTCGTACCAATTCCAACACGTCTTTTATAACAATGGATTGTTCAGTTACGCAGTTATTATGAGATACTCCAAATTATTCTCCTCGTTTGTGAGAGTGATGATTATGTTTTGTCTCTTTGGTGTATACTATTTTGATTAGTTTAGAAATTGTTGAAATTGAGTTCAGAGGATAATTTCTGATGCTATTGAGATGGGAACACCTTACATTGGCACTGAGTTAGCCCTGCATTTTGAAAAGGCTAACATTATTGTTTCATCATTTTTAGGATGCAGTCTTGCCGTTTATAGTTTGAAACCAGCAACAGCTCTTACCAGAGTAAACAGTCCTCACATGTAGGCTTTCCAAAATCATTTTGGTTTGTTTTAGTATTTGCATAAAAGGAAATATGCAAATGAAACCCTTTGTGAACACTCGCAGTCTATTATCCAAATCTACTGGATACCCAACTTGAGCCGTATTCTGTTTGAACTGTTGCCCATTTTAAAAGAATGCTCCTACGTTTGGAGAAAAATACCGCTTTTCCCATATTCCCAGACTGAGACGAGACAGTCAATACCATTTTCACCTCCATATGCTTGAAGGTTTGGCTCCTTTGAGTAGCATTTTTAAAACAAAAGCTAGAGTCATTTTGGTTGAAGTTAGCTGGAAATGAAATCACTGAACACGTGTACTTCTTCCATTTATCACAGTGATTTGTGCAGTGCTAATGGTATAGGTCAACTGTGCTTATCTGTGTATTCAGTCTCAAGCAGATAAGGTTCTGGGTCACTGTCGGTTCGGATTAAATCATCTCATCTACTCTTACAAAGTTGTCCCTGATCAGAAGTCATGATTTTGTGTTACCTCGCTGGTCCTCTAAATCTTGTTTACAAGTGAGTGAGCACACTTTGTGCCAGATCTAACTTGGTGTATATTTAGCGCCTCTGATTCTGTGCTTTTCTGCATCTGGATACTGAGGGACAGTTCTGTACAGAACTGGTTATGACATTTGTAGAGTTTTTCTGCTTTGTCTATAAGTTAAGGCTGCCGCAGAGACTTCATATTTATTTTGTGTCCTAGTGGGGAGGGTGTCGAGGAATCTGTTTTCGCCAGGTTGTCACCGTTGAGCTTTGCAAATTGCATTTATTATACCCCCCCCCACAACAAAGTTTAGGGGGGTATATTGGATTTGCTTTGTCCGTCTGTGTGTGCTTGCGTGCGTGTGTCTGTGTGTGTGTGCGTGCATCTGTGCGTCCGGACCTAGATCTCATAACCTACTCATCCGATTTTGAAAATTTATTTTCTTGGTGGAAGGTCTATTGACTGTGGTACTGCCCGACTAAATGTTGCGGGGGTATCCTGTAAGCCATGCTTACTGCCTAAATTTAGTTTATTACTGTATTTATTGTAATTGCGACAGGTAAATGTTTTAAGTGCTGAATTACAAAGTATCTTTTGATGGTTTTATATGAAAAATATGTGAGATTGATTGATTTGTCTTTTCCCCAAGCTCTTGATGCAATGTTTCCCTCATGAACTCCCAACCATTAATCAGATGTTTTTGTACGCAGTTGTTTACAGCATACTGTATGCAAGCGAGTATCCAGGCAGTTATTGTTAGTTTCAATAGTTTATTGAGAAGTAAATAAAAAATAGATAAAAATAATGCTCATGAATACCAATTTATGGGTCTGTCTAAGCAAAAGGGTAGGTTTGCATACCCCCAACTTCGCCCCTCTTTATTTTCTGAATGGATGGGTCAGATGCATAATTTAAGATGATAGGTATTTAGTACACATCCCAGAGAGATAACAGAGATAACTTTATGCCCCTCCCATAAACCACTGAAAAGTTATCTCATTTAATATGTCTATTGAGGGGCAATTTTTCAGTTTATTTTTTTGACATTCTTGAGTACGTTGAAAGACAAGCCTTATTAATGCCTTAAGGGCATTCCTTACATATTAACTTTATTCTCTACTTGAATATAAGTGTTTGAAGATTTTATTCCATACAAAGATTCAAATTTAGGTGTAGGCAGAAAAAAATTGATGATGTTTTTTGGAGGGTTCCGTATGTAATGCAGCTCTGTCCATCAGCTACCACATTTATATTCTTAACAAATACAATGAAATAAACACCTTGAAAGTAATTTTTCTGTTTTGAGCATCAAAACTATTAATCTCCTCGCAATATAAGTGGTGTGATGGTTTGTTTCTTCCGTAGTTACAAAGAAAAGCACATCTTATTTCAGCCACCCGGAATTCCGTCAATCATCACATTACGTGACCGGCATTTTTGGATGCTCCTCTCTTCCAAACGCCCACCAGAAAGTAAACAAATTCATTAGCTATGGATGATACTCCCCAAAATGAAGGCGTTACCAATTTTGTTATTTACATCAATAGCGTCTTCCCGGTGTCATACACGGAGTTAGGTTTTCCATCAACAAAATCACATACATGACCATCGTCACGTACAATTAAAGCTCGGTTCGCTACTCAGTTATTTGGTGGAATATTCTAGGAGTATTCTGGATTACATATCTTCCATTTTCAACCCATCTTTTTAGCGTGGTGCGCTTTGGAATGCATGCCGATTCTTTGCAAGAGATTCAAACGTTTTTTTGATATCGTGCCAATTCGGTGCCTTTATGTGATGTGGACAGTGAAACAGTGGTCAATCATCACGTCACGCCAAATTTATCATGGAAAATTGTCTTGGACGCTGTGATCGGAAACCCACCTCAGTATTTTGTCTATTTCTGATCGCCGGTACGACTGCAATTTCATCTCAAATGATCTTTTTGTATGGAGGTAACGTGTGTGGTGGTTGACTTCTGCGAAAAGTTGTCAAGCGTTATGTTGGCGACGATGATGTCATATTTTAAATAAAATATGGTTTGTGAGGTTCAATAAAAGTGCAGTTTGTGCTCAATGCAATTGCTCTTCATATATTTTCAAAACGCACCACTAACATCCCAAAAAAGGTAAGAAAAAAATAAAAGGTGGATCAATTAATTTTTTTGTCAAGCATCACATTCGGAACCACCCATCCTGACATGCATCACAAAGGTGACCCGTTGACCACTCTACGGACAATGGGCTCTAAATTCGTAGACCAGGCGCGGTGAATGGGGGGTGCGCCGCGTCAATGGGGTGTGTTCAGGCATATGTTGCAGTTTCATGCCCGGTGCAGCCTGGCGCAAGTACTCCTCTGTCCCGCCTCAGTCTCTCCTGTCGGTAAAAGTGGCAAAGAAGGCGTGTTTGAGTATAACATAACCGAGTCAAATCTTCACCAATCAAATGAGCTCCTCTCCTCACCCTTAATGTGTTGGAATATAGAAGCCTCTTTCCTATGTCTGCGTGATGCGTTAATGTCGCATTTTACTTTGCTGCTTCAGGCACGCTTTCTGCACCGCTTACGTCTATATTAAGCATGACAAATATGAGTTAGCTGGCTAGCCAGGGAATTCTCAAATTATTACCATTTGCAAACTTGAAGGAATTCCAAAACGAAACTACGCAAGATCATTCAAACTTATGAAGTTGGAATGAAATACGACAGTCGCTCATTTATTTCTTCTGCCTGCGTCATTGGGAAGAGAAACGGTGGATAGCATGTTCCTATTATTACACCCTGTTGCTGCTTAAATTTTTGAGATTAACATGCATGGACAACAATGCAAGATACGTTACACATTTATATTTTCACAATGTGATCTTAACTCAGCAAGAGATCATAGCAATCAGGCTGTATTCCTTTCCCCCACTGAAAACGATAAAACCTAAGTGACAATAATAGTAGCCTAGTTTTAAGCCGCTTGCACACTGGACGCAAAACAAGTTTTTTGTACGACAGATTGCGTTGAACGCAGTGTCTACGTGTCCTAAAGTCGGACAGGGTTTTAATATATCTCCATGTCCGACATTCGGATGGTTTCAATATAACTCCGTGTCAGACAGTGGATTCTTGTTTTTAATTTCTTCAAATCTACCGACTCTTTTCGATATTAAACGTGAATGTTTTGATAAGAGGGCTCAGTTCTTCAAGATGAGTACCAAGAATTTCAATCAATGTTTCTGTTTAAGCTCTGCTCAATAAAGTGAGTCGACATTGGCGCGGGACAATGTATAATGACTGTCAGACATTAAATGCAAAATACTCCATGTCTGACAGCCCAAAAAAAAGGGGGGGGGGCGATTAGAACAGATTGAAAATGAAATAAAGGATAAAAAGAAACATTTGAACAACAAACAGAGCATCCAATGAACACTGTGATTTATTTATTTGCGGGCCATCTTTTCTGGATGTTCTGTTTGCTGGTGATATATTTTTATTCTTCATTTCGTTATAAATCTGTTCTCCTATCAATAGGCTACTTTTACTTTTTGCCGGCCGCCGGACATGGGGTATTTTGCATTTTGCACCGAACAGTCTTGATTGTGCTTTCGATGATTTATTCACACTGTCACCGGTCATGGAATTGATTTGCTCACTGACTGCAAGCACTATTGTATCTCTGATGTGGAAATCAAGCGTGAATCTGTTCGATCCATCTGACTAATTTTCAAAAGAGAGATGGAATAAAGACTGTTGTCTATCTTCAACGGAAGAAAACAGACAAATACAAAGACCAAGAACAGTCGATAGCTATCAATTTGCATTTTGTGAAGGTCGAACAAAAACATGGCAGAGTTTGCTCGTGTAATAATTCCTGGAATACTCGAAAAATTAGACATTTTATGACTTTCGGACACGGAGATATATTAAAACCCTGTCCGACTATCGCTTTTTTGCATTGACTTTGTAATCAGTCGTCCGAAAAATTTGTATCGCGTCCAGTGTGCAAGCGGCTTTACTGAGCATAGAATGCAAGCATTAGCTATATCTACGCACTGCCTGATGCCAAGGCTGAGAAGGATGTGAAGTTCTTAATTTGCATCACAGATTCAGCTGCATTGATTAAACCAGGGGCAGGTTGCATACAATTAGACCCAGTCTTAGATTTAAATGTAATTTTAAGTCACTTACTATAGACACATAAATAAGCCTGTTGCATAAAACCTGTCTATGAGTGCCTTATTTAAGACGGACTTAGATAGCCTGCCGCGCTATGTACCATGGGTAAAATAAGACACTTCATAGAGAAGAAAAAAACAGTGACACTCGGTGGCAGCGGGAGATCTCCGCACTTAAGCGCAACAAAAAACCTTTGCTTGCTGGCGGAATATAATGCCGAAAAAAGTATTTTATTCAATCGTTTTAATCAAGCGAACAAAAAGTTGACACATCATCAAGTTAGGGGAGAAAATTACGGAATTACAGTATCAACGGTGAGAACCGTAAAAAATGTTCAAAAACTTTGGCGCAAGAATCAAAAACCACTTTCACACCCGACGCAAAACGAATTTTTTGCAGGACAAGTTATATTCAAAGTCAATGTGTATTCGCGTCTTTGCTTTGACTTCGAATGTAATCTGTCGTGCGCAAAATTCGTTTCGCGTGCCGTGTGAAAGCAGCTTGAAACGGAAATGTGGAGGAGAAAAAAATCCTGCCACCAGAGGAGAATCCCTTACAAAAATAAATAACTTAATAAATAAAGAAATAAATAAGCTGATAAGCAGAGCTGATAATCCTCTTTCCAATGTCATTTTTTTTTCTTTGTTTGAGAAAGACAATAAATATTGCTCTATCTTTGTGTCCTCTAACAGGTGTTCTAACAAAGTGCTGCCATGGCAACAAAGCTCTCATCTCAGGCTTAGCCAGGGGGAGAGGTGGCTAATTTTCCTGCCTCAAATTAAGTCAGTCTTTAGCTTTATGTAACAGACAGTCTTAATTAAACTAGTCTAACTCGACAATTTAAGACCAGTCTGTAGTTAAAACCAGTCTTAAACTAAGTGTATGCCAGTTTGAGTTTCCATTACGAGTGCCAACCGCTTTTGATCTGACATCAGGACAATCGATATCCATACTATAATTTATGTGCTGATTCAGATAGTTACATTAAATAGTGCTTGCTGTAATTATTTATTGCATTGAAATGTGCCTGACATTCTGGAAACTTGCCTGCGAGATTTCGGTGACGTGTGCGCGCTGTGCGCCGGTCAGCCAAATTATCACTCCACAGAAAGTAAACCAGGTTGGAGCAGGCGTGCATTCTGCACAACTTCAGCGGAGGCTTTTTCTACGAAATTGTCACTACGTCTTGATGAATATGTGACGCCTCCAACTACTACGCCGCCACACCGATCTCGCCGCACATTCGTCTACCAAAGGCTGAGTGCGGTGTTGCATCTCACGAAATTACCACTGCGCGAGCTGCGTCAAGCTACGCCACGCTGCGCCAACCTGCGCTGCACAAAGAAATTAGGTTAAGATAAAGAGCAAATGACAGAATTAGATTCCTACCTTAAGTAATAATTTCAACAATCGTACGGGTATTCCAAATTTTTTACGGCAAGCTGTAAAAATTAACCGTGTGGTTTAAATTTACGTCATTGATAGTTTGCATGTTTTCCCATGCAAGAAAGCTATCTGATGTCCAGCAATTATTGCATGCTTGCAGTCGCCATATTTGCGCACTACTTATATCATACATTGTATGGGTTGACAGAAATATCCCATCTTGTATACAGTATTACTGTACAAAGTATTTATCAGTTGAAAATTCACAGTTCAATCAACATTTTTTCTCAGATTTTTTGTTTTAAAATCTCCTTTTACCACCAACAGTCCTTATCTTGATTCAGCTGTTCAGGAATATTATATAAGTTGTGCTTTTTCTGTCCTATTGAAGGTTTAGGTCATTAATAATAAAAATAATACATTTATTGGAAGTTGGAAAGTTTAGTTGGAAGTATTGGAAAGTGCTTAAAACAAGTTTTGAAGTCTTTGCACTTTCAGAAACTGCATTTGAACATACAGTATGTATACTTGATGGATTCCCAACAGTCTTTTAAAACATCTATTTCTTATTTGTAAACCTTGCTAATCCTTGTTACAGAATTCTGCGGCACGAAATGAATTAATGTTTAAACACTACGTCAAAGATCCCTTATACGCTCTGCTCTGTGCATCGCACGACATACACATTGAATTAATTTTATGGTCGGACCTTGTTCTTTAGGGGAAAACAGAAATACAGCACTGTATTTCTTTGCATAGAATAGTACTAAAGTACAAAAAATACAAAGTAAAAAAACTATATTAATGAACATATATTGCCTATCATTGTCAAATTATTGCCCTAGAAGTCAATGTATGCTAATCTTGTTATATTGGCAGGCAATTTATCATTTGAAATTACCCTACCTGGAAATAATTGTAACAGTAAACAATTATCACCGCACTGTGCTTTATCCAGATAATGGCGTGCAGCAAGTATTGCTTCTTTATGGATTAGCTGAACTTCTTAGCCTGTCTTTGGAGCAGGAAACATCTTTTTTGAGACTAGATTGTGCAGTGAGCTACATTACAACTGGGAAAGAGACTTTTTTTTTCAGAAGTTTAAAATTGTTTGGTGTGTAATTTTCACATGGTGCAACTAAAAATAGATGAAAAATTAATTTGATACAAGCTGAGAATCTGCACTTTTACCACATGGGAATTATTTGATCTGGAATTAGAACTAGTGGTGTGCGGAGCCAAATGAAAAACGAAATCTTGCCCAAAACATTATGGAGCTTAGCTCAGTGTGGGTTTGGCAATGCCTCTGTGGTTTCTCTGACAGGAGCATGGGGTACATGCATGCACACTATAACTCACATTAATGATGGAAATGTTGAACTGAATCTGCCCCTCCCACTTTTCAAATTCAAAATGAAACATTCAAGATTATACAACCATCTCATTCTGCCGACTGCCTTTTTACTCTGTTAAAGAGGAACTCAAACATACCTGACGTTTTTGGAGTTTTGGCAGTTGTAGATACTGTATATTAATATTTCCCCAAATGCATTAGTAACCAAGCTCAATCATCTTATTTGTGTTGAAAAAATAAGATCAAAAACCAGAGCAGCTGTAATGCAATTTCCAAAGTACTAATTACATATTAATTATTTGCATGTGTTGTTGTTCTGAGGCTTGTTGCAGCTCTTGATTTGACATTGTGAGGTTTAACAAAAGGGACCACAACCGAGAACCAGTAAAATACAAAAAAGGAGGCTTTATTTCTGAAGGGGGAAAACCCCCAACAGAGCTGGCAACAGTACAGAGTCCACAATCCAAAATCAGAATCCAATGGGCAAAATCCAGAATCGTAACCCGGGCACCAATAACAAAAATCAGAGTCGTACAAAAAGGGTTCAAGAAACAAGAAGGCGGCGAAGTACAGGGAGTAGGCAAAAATCGTAAATCAAAGACGGTCCAGTCAGAAAGATAATCACAATGAGAACTGGGCGAATAGAACGTGGCACAAGTAAACATGAGAGAACGATTTGAAAAAGCAGTGCTGTGAAGAGACATCTAATATACGTTTCAGGGAGGTCACATGATAACAGAACACAGGTGCAAGCAGTGAGGCTGATTACAAGGGAGCAACACATTAGGAAGAACCTGATCACATGAAATTGGCAGAAGCCAAAACGCGGACAGGGATCACGGGACAAACCTATAGACAATGACACAGCTCCGGTCAAGGAGTTCTACCGTGCACAGATACCAAGAGAAAGGAAAGCATAAGGGGTGGAGATTCCACTGAATTGCAGCAGTGAAGCTTAGGGAGAGACAAAGACTAGAATAGGGCGAATGCTGAGAGCTTGTTAATCAGTTAGTAAGTGCAGCTATACAATCCCGAGTGCTCATTAGTAAGTTAGTCTTATATACAATGTTACTCTTGGTTATTAAATTAATAAAAACAAAAAACTGTTAGTATGTGTTAGTAATACAGAAAAAGCAAGGAGAAGGAAGAAAATGAGATCGGGAAGGAAGATTGAAACCCAGAAACCATTAAATGACCTGAAGGAGTGGCACGTATTACTGGGGCTGTGAGCAAAGACAAGACCAAAGACCAGACAGAGGGAGGCAAAGTGCAATGCATGGAAAAAAAAAAAAAATGGACCGGAATAAAACTATGGTGATCAGTAAAACATGGAAAACCAAAACTAAGACAATGCATGAACGAAAAAGCAAACAAATCTCAATACACATTCCAAAAGAATAGTCAGACATGGCAAGGATCAAAATACATATATGGCAGTCAGGACAAAGACATGGCAAGGCAGAACCAGAATCACAACAGACATGGACATACAAGTGCGTGTGTTCTGTGTGAAATTTCCAAGCTGGAGCTTTGCCTTTGGGTTTGTTTTTAATACATTTTATTCAACCAATGTAGAATGCCCCAACCTTGTGTAGTTGGAGGCTGTACCAGGAACATTGTCAAAAATCTCACAATCAGTGATGGTGTGGGACCACGCTCACCGTGAAGATGTTTACTGTGCCAATGACTGAAACAAGTGACATCACTGATGACCTGCAGAAACATTGACAGCTCCAAAAACCCGCAAAATTCATGAGTCGATGCTGGTGAGGATTTATTAAATATGGATAGCTGGCTATGAAACTAGAGGGTTGTCAATGTACAGAACTAAGTGCATATTATTATTACATTAGATGCCTTAGTGGCATAATCAAAATATGGCATTTGAACCCTTTGTCATCTTTATCGTGATCTGTAATCTTTTTTTTTTTAATAACCTTGTTCAAAAGCAAAGAGCATTTATCGTTGTACGTCGAGTTGCCCCCTTCTTATTATCAACATGGGCAGATAAAGATTTCAAAAATTCCTTTTTTTAATATCCAATTCAATTCGTAAAAATAACGAGTAGCTCATCAATAATTAAGTACGTTCTATAAAAACACATGAAACAGGTGAAAGGGTGATCTACTGAATGTTTTATGATGCCTGGAAAGGAAGTAAGACATACTGCCAATTACCTATGTTTCTTTGATATTAGCATGCCCATTCTTGGCTGAACAGAGGTAGGGAGTACATGGGACTCTACTACAGTATTCTGAATGATGTCACTTGTTTTGGAAAAATCAGAGCACTTTCGTGAATGACACTCCAAAAAGACCGTCATTCAAACGTTCTTTCTACACTTTCTCAGGTCCTGCCCACTTGGTATCTGGACCCGGGAGCTGGTGTTGAACGTAAAATATTCCACCTAGCTTCAACAGAAAAATAATGTACGTAGTTACAAATAATTCAAAGTAAAATATACATGCAAACTTGAATGCGTTTTCATCCTCAGTTTAGCATGGTATTTTCAAAAATTAAAAGTGGGAATTGACAGTTGATGGGTACCCAAGTTTTCAAATTATGTGATGCCAGAGCATAATTATGACTGTATATGAACAGAAAAAAAGAGTTTATGTAATCTCTTCATGCTCTTAAGACCTGTTTGATTTTGGCTTGTGAGCCACTGGAGGCAAATAATATGACAAGTCGTTGTCTTCTTCTTCTTCTTCTTCTTCATTATCATCATCACCATCATCGTCAATCGGAACATGCTGGTGTGTTTCCATAACCCTCTACATTGACTCGGCCCTCAATGCTAGGACGTCATAGGAAGAATATTCCCCTACCAATCTAAGCATACATCACAGATCTACAGGCACGTTGAATGATTCAAACTTAGTGGAAAACTAGACTTATGCCGTCGGAGGCGACGGCTGGGGTTATATCCCCAAACGCCCTCAATCCTCCAATTCCCCGAACTTTGAATAGACCTTGAATAGACTTTCATTTGAACTTAATTTCAGGTCAATCGGTCAAATGGTTCTGAAGATATGGCCAAAATGGTAATTTTCCATCACAAAGCGCCACCTGGTGGCAAAATATTGAACCATACAGGTATGATGTCATCATGTGACACATTGTGAGGTCATGACCTTGCAGTTGCACATAGTTTCATGCCAATTGGAGAAATAGTTCCAAAGATATAGCAAAAATGGTGAATTTCATGTGACAAAGCTCCCTGAACCAAGCAGGTATAATGTCATCTTGGGACACATCCTCAGGTCATGACCTTTCATTTGCACTTAATTTGAGGTCAATCGCCCAAATATTTTCAGAGATATGATAAAAACAGTGATTTTTTTCCGTTTTTGGCCCCTGGTGGCCACTCTAGAAATTGTAAATTGTCCAGAATCGAATCAGTTCTTCCTCTTCACGATACTAAGTTATATGCAAAACTTGGAATTTTTAATTGAAATATTATTGCAGTTATCGCGTTAACATGTAAATCAGTTTTTGGCCTCTGGTGGCCAATCTAGAGATGGTAAATTGTCCAAAATCGAATCAGTTCTTCCTCTTTATGATATTTACTTATGTGCAAAACTTGAAATTTGTAATTGAAATATTACTGAAGTTATCGTGGAACAGTGATTTTTTTCAGTTTTTGGCCCCTGGTGGCCAATCTAGAAATTGTAAATTGTCCAAAATCGAATCAGTTCTTCCTCTTCATTATACTTACTCATATGCAAAACTCAGAATTTCTAATTGAAATATTACTGCAGTTATCGCATTAACACTGAAATCAGTTTTTGGCCCCTGGTGGCCAATCTAACATTGTAAATTGTCCAAAATAGAATCAGTTCTTCCTCTTTATGAGGGTTACTTATGTGCAAAATTTGGAATTTGTAATTGAAATATGACTGAAGTTATCACGTTAACAGCGGCGGCGGCGGTCGGACCAAAACAACCATTCAGCGTTCGGGGATATAATAATTCAAACTTCTGTGCAGTTTTATTCCTAAAAGTTCTGCATCAATTATGCATATTTGGACATGTACTAGCAAAACATATAAATACTAAATTATCTGAGTGTTAATACTGACAGATTAAAAATAGAGAGGAAAACTCTAGCAAGAAACTGTAAACAAATCACCAGAAAATATCTGAGTCATGTACCCTGAAAGAAGTGCCCGCCTCGTGTATTCGCAACCTGACAAAACCCAGCTTTTTCAAAGGATCACCTCCCATTGGAGTACGAGTCGCCAAGGATTTTTGCAGAGTGGCGGCTTGCAGTTCTTTTTCATGATTTTTTTTTTCCATGATTACTACTTTTTTAACCTATCTGTGTAAAATCACTTAATGTGGAAGTTGAAAGGTCTACCAAGGAAATACAGTGTATCTTTAAACCAGCAGCCACATCACTATATCCTCTGGAATCGTCACCGATGGCCCAGGAAGACAGACCTGCAGTCAACTGCAATTATTTGGAGTAGCGGTCTGTCCTCATTCTTCATTGAATCCCTTGTGTGAGTTTGACCTCTGTTTTTTATCCTCTCTTCATAACTGTTATGTACATGCTTTCTCAGATGATGAAAACTGAGGGTTCAAGTGACAAATAATCATAGGAAAACTTTATTTTTTATTTAAAAAATAAAACTTTTTGAACACAATAATATGCAATAGAATAAAAGGGTATCATTTTCAATAAATCAAATCTATGATATCATTTGTTCCATCGGGACATACAGTACATTAAGAGCAAAAAAAAATTGTGTACAGATCTGGAAATAAGTACACAGTTATGAATGGTATATTTGCACTGAGGAAAAGCTGCTCAGTAAGAGGACATGCCCTCACACCCCTTTAATAGATGCCATATCTGTGAGTGGAGATCTGGTTACCTCCTACAGTGAGGTATTAACTAAAGATCTGAGAATATTTGGGGACCTTTTCTGACACAGAGCAATATCACCAATCCTTCATAGTGGTTTAGATTTGCTCAGCTACCTCAGCGGGTATGATCTTGGTTTTGAGATGTTACCATGTTGGTTTGTCAATCTACAAACCAACTGGTAGCTTTTGTGTTTGTTCTGTTTTTTTTTTTGATTATTGTTGTTTTTTTTTAGTGTCTTTTCCCATGTTTGGTTTTTTGTCTTAACAATATTGAAAAATTATATATATATATATATATATATATATATAAACAAAAAACTAATGAATCCCAGTTTGAATCTTCATTAACATGCCCGGTCATATTATGTGCGCTGAGTGAGCCTTACCCTGAAGCAGGAACTGTTCCCTAAACATCCAGAGCACAAGTGTCATCTCAACCCTCAGCTGAAATATCAAAGCCAGTTCTCATTTTTTTCAGTGAAAAAAGAACTGTTTGGTTCAAAAAATTTGAAACAAAGCCATATGGATAGAACTGCTTGCAGGGACAGGGGCTCTGAGTGGATGATGAGGCAGAAGGCGCAGTGGCAAGAGCCGCCGCAGTACACCAGGCAACAGGGAGCAAATGATTGCGGCGAGATTAAAATCAACCCGGATTAGGAGGCAAAGTGAGGCCAAGAGGACCAGCAGTAAAGAGTGAGGACCGACTGCATGCCTCTGAAACTGTGGTGTTCGGGAATCAGGTGAAACCCATGCATAAGATCGGGGGAGTGATTGAGTTAGAAAGTACAGATGATGAAACTGCCGGAAAGAAATGCAGCTGTGGTCAGTGTGGCGGTCAGGACTCTCGCACAATGTTGACATGCACTGTTGAAATGTCAAAATTGATTCTGACATTAAGAGGGAAATTTGAGAGAATCTTGGTGGAAAATGTTCTGAGAAAAATGATGCAACTGTTGAGATGTTTTAGAGTAAAAGCTCAGAGACGAGGAGACAGGGATCCAGACGCAGCTACAAATGACAGGAAGGCAGGAACAGGGGACGGCCGCGGAGGGAGGGGGAGAGAGAGCAGTAGATGTGATCAAAGCCCTTGAGTAACTTTTACTTCAGCGAGGCCGCAGGTGAGAAAGAAAATGCTTTTATTTTGGAATTGCATGCATATTATGAATGTACAAATTATGTAGAATTATAATATTCAACTGGTCTCGCTTGGCTATAAATTAACAGTGCAAATATGCAATTCATTTTGGCTGGAGTTCATCTTACTCAGTATGTGATGCGTATAAGCTGTTGACCTTAACACAAACTTTACCCTCCTATGTTGTAGGAAACTCATGCACTATTTACTTTATAACCAAGAGTCTGGGCTTAGTGGTCTGTTTTTTCCCCTTTAAATGTTAACAGACCTCAGAATTGCTTTTAATTGAATAAAAATTATGGTTAAATAAAAATAATATTCAGATTATTTGCAATCTTGTGCTTAATTTTTAAGATCGACTGGGAGTTAAAGTGACATTTTCACTCTCATGAACAGGTAGTATGCAAATTATTTACATGTATATACCAATACAACATATCTATGAACAATTTTTCAAATAAGCACTCAGTAGTAGTTTTCTGCCTAAACCGTTACTGAGGATCTAGTTATCTTTTTCTTTTTTTAGTAAGACCACTGTAAGTAATTTTTTAGCCTCTCTGACTCAATACCATTGTTGCAGGGTTCTGGGGATTTTTTGGCTGTACATTCACCGTGTGAACCTTTCACTCCACATCATCATAAAAGTGCTTTTTTTTGGCCTGTGTTCTGAGTACTGTGGCACTGGAATAAAATTAACTCTCAAATATGAATATTATGTATTTTTGGTGGTTCCTTGAGGACAATGTTGGTGGCCTCTCAGCTCACTTAAACTGAGGCCAAACCCTTAGTGTCACATTGCTCAGAGGGCCAGTTGCAAACATTAGTTGCAGTGCCAGAGTAATTCCTCCTGCGCATACAAATGAGTCTGCTTTGAACTTAATGATGTTCATGCATGGGCCTCTACAAGGTACATTAGATGGTGTCGCTGGTGTGATGTTGGACTGAGCCCTCAGAAGCTGCCGAATTTAGCTTGTGATTTATAGGCACAACAGCCGATCTTCTCTCCCTCTTATTCTTTTTCCTCCCTCTTCACTCCCTCTGTCTCCCTGAGACACATAAAAGTGGTGACCTGAGGCAACAGAATGCATGGCTGTACCACACGTGTGATGCTATTTCAGTTGGGTTATATCATAATATGCCATATACCATATCATAATTTGTAAATGATCTTTAACCTGCATTACATTGAAAACAATACTAGAACACATTTTTGATATTAACCACATGAATTCGATTGATTTTGCAAATTGATTCTTGCACAATGTTTAAAAAAAAAAAGAAGTTTGGGCAGTAAAGCATTTACCACATTGTAATGCCATTCCTTTTCACAACACTAAGCTAATTAATGTTAAGGGACTGAAGACACCGAGTGATGAGGTGTATCAGGTATATTTTTGTCACATTATTCCTGCTAACCAGTATTAACTTGTGCAATACTACAGGAACTTTGTTGTCGCATTTTGTGTTTGAAGTTGCACCAAATTCTTTTTGAGGAAAAGTCAGAACTGCAGACAGGCCAGTCAAGCCCCCACACCCTCTTCTAACACAGCCAGTCCTTTGTATTGTGTCCAGAATGTGGCTTTGCATTGCCTTGTTGAAATATGCATGGGCATCTTTGGAAAAGATGTTGCTCAAATGCAATATATTTTACTCCAAAATCTCAATGTACTTTTCAGCATTATTAATGCCTTCTCAGAAGTTCAACTCACACTTTGCCAAAGGCACTGACACAACCCCATACAGCAACAGAGCATGGCTTTCGGATTTGTTGCTGATAACAGTCTGGATGGTTTTTTACCCCTCCGCCAACAAAAGTGATGGAGGGGTATTGTCGTGGCGAGCAGCATCCACCAGTCTGTCTGTCCGTTAACTTCTTAACGTTTTCGGAAGATAGCTGAAAAATGCCTTGGCCAAATGCTCTCATTTTCTGGCGGTATGTTGGGGGTGGTTAGAGAAAGTCCCCTATCGATTTCTGCCGCGCTGCGATAATTAATATGGCTGCCACAGCAGGGCAAGCGCGAGGCTGAGGGGTCCTGCTCGCGACAGATTAATCTGACCATAATGCATTTTTACGCTGTATGATGGTCTATTAAAGATCCCTACGAGCCCAGAGAAATTGACGGTGCTTCAGGACACTATTAACATACGGCATCCTTCTTACACAGACATTTATGAATTTGAACTACGTTTTGTACTGGCAAATGTTTGCCAAATTAATCATAAGCCCATGTATTTATGTCACTGGGAAAAATTACAGTTCTTGATGCAGTGCCATCTGAGTGAACAGAGACTATGAGTATTCAGCATGGGCTTAATCCCTTGTCCTTACACGCAGAAATTCATCCACTTTCCATGAATATTTTCATTATTGTATGCACTTTAGATGGTAAAATATCCAAACACATTCCTATCTTATTCCTTTTTAACCTCTCAGTGATATTCACATGCACTGGTGGGCAAACTGGTGCTTCTCGGCTTATCTTTGCTCTTGAGGGACTAGGGCTTTCCTGAATGCTGCTTCTGTAGCGAATCATCATAATGATCACCCTTTGACATCAATTTTTTTAAAATCACATCATTATTTACATTTTTAATCTCTAAAACGGCCCCATCCCAGCATTTTTGGAGTGGTTGCAGACCGGAATGGCAGTACATTTACAAAACCCAAGACCAGTGAAGTTGGCACGTTGTGTAAATCGTGAATAGAAACAGAATACAATGATTTGCAAATCCTTTTCAACCTACATTCAATTGAATACACTGCAAAGACAAGTTACTTAATGTTCGAGCAGGTAAACTTTGTAATTTTTTGCAAATATTAGCTCATTTGGAATTTGATGCCTGCAACATGTTTCAAAAAAGCTGGCACAAGTGGCAAAAAAGACTGTGAGAGTTGAGGATTGCGCATCAAAGACTTATTTGGAACATCCCACAGGTGAATGGGCTAATTGGGAATAATTGGGTGCCATGCTTGGGTATAAAAGCAGCTTCCCTGAAATGCTCAGTCATTCACAAACAAGGATGGGGCGAGGGTCACCACTTAGTGAACAAATGCGTGAGCTGATTGTCGAACAGTTTAAAAACATTCCTCAACCAGCTATTGCAAGAAATTTAGGGATTTCATCATCTACAGTCCATAATATCGTCAATAGGTTCAGAGAATCTTGAGAAATCACTGCACGTAAGCGACAAGGCCGAAAACCAACATTGAATGCCTGTGACCTTTGATCCCTCAGGCGGTACTGCATCAATAACCGACATCAGTGTGTAAAGGACATCACCACATGGGCTCAGAAAACCACTGTCAGTAACTACAGTTCGTCGCTACATCTGCAAGTGCAAGTTAAAACTCTACAATGCAAAGCGAAATCCATTTATCAACAGCACCCAGAAACGCCGCCGGCTTTGCTGGGCCCAAGCTCATCTAAGATGGACTGATGCAAAGTGGAAAAGTGTTCTGTGGTCTGACGAGTCCACATTTCAAATTGTTTTTGGAAACTGTGGACGTCGTGTCCTCCGTACCAAAGAAGAAAAGAACCATCCGGACTGTTATAGGCGCAAAGTTCGAAAGCCAGCATCTGTGATGGTATGGGGGTGTATTAGTGCCCAAGGCATAGGCAACTTACACATATGTGAAGGCACCATTAATGCTGAAAGGTTCATACAGGTTTTGGAGCAACATTTGTTGCCATCCAAGCAACGTCTTTTTAATGGATGCCCTTGCTTATTTCAGCAAGACAATGCCAAGCCACATTCTGCACGTTTTACAACAGCATGGCTCCGTAGTAAAAGAGTGCAGGTACTAGACTGGCCTGCCTGTAGTCCACCTGAAAAGCTTCAAAAATTGGTCTCCTCAGTTCCCAAACGTTTACTGAGTGTCGTTAAAAGGAAAGGCGATGTAACACAGTGGTAAAAAGGCCCCCGTGCCAACTTTTTTGCAATGTGTTGCTGCCTTTAAATTCTAAGTTACTGATTATTTGCAAAAAAAAAAAAAGGTTTCTCAGTTTGAACATTAATCATCTTGTCTTTGCTGTGTATTCAATTGAATATAAGTTGAAAAGGATTTGCAAATCATTATATTCTGTTTTTATCTACGATTTACAAAATGCGCCAACTTCACTGGTTTTGGGTTTTGTACAAATAAAATGATGCTGATTGACAAGTGTAATGTGAATATAGGCCACTAGATGGCAGTATTTACCTTTTTTTTGTTAAGCTCAGACTGGAGTCATGTTTGGACATGTTTCCAGACATGTCTGGGGCAAGTCTCAGAAAATTAAAAAAAAGAGGTCTAAATGTGGGTGGGGTCTGCAAAAGAGAATATAAGGAAAAGAATTGAGACAGTAAAGGAGTAGGAGAAATTGCAAGAAGAAGGATACGTGTGACCAGACCTGTCATTTCTGTTCAAGACCTGTGTAGTTTCTTTTGTGGATTTCTTTGCCTGTGTTTGAGCATTTTCTTCATCCAGGACATCACCAAGCCACCCCACCAAGAAGGGACTGTAATTATTTCTGTTTTTTTCTTATTTATCAATCTTGGTCTTTAGTTTTAGGTTGTTATTAGTCTTTGTCTTTGTTAAAAATTAAATGTGTTTTAGTTGTTAAAACTGTGTTTGTCATCCCTTGCTGTTGCTGTTGTGTTATAAATGTAATAACAAAGTGGGGCCATAACAAATTGGGGGCTCAAGGTCCGGGATAGACCATTGTGTGAGTAATTTATTGAAAATCTAACATTCCAAATTGTGAAATTGTTTTTGTGAATTTTCCTAGATATATATTGACAACAGCAATGGATGATTTCTTGGCATCACCAACCGTAGGGGTTTTGAAGTCTTTTAAAAAGACAGAACTGCTAGAAATTTGCAGACAGTTGGAGTTGACAGAGGTAAAACCAGCCATGCGAAAAGCAAGACTGGCTAGAGAGATAGTTGAATATTACATTGATGAAAATGTGTTTGCACCAGGAGATCTGGAACAGTTTCCAGTGGAAAATCCAAATATAGAAATGGAACTTAAATTAAAAATGCTAGAGATTGAAAGGGAGGAAAGAGAAAAAGAAAGGGAATTTGAGAGGGAAGAAAAAGAAAAACAAAGGCAGTTTGAGTTAGAAAAATTAGCAAGAGAAGAAAAACAAAGAGAATTTGAGTTAGAAAAATTTGCAAGACAGAGAGATTTTGAATTAGAGAAATTCGATAGAGAAGAAAGACTCCAAATGGAGCAACTAAAAATAAAAATTCAAACTGAAAATAAATTTCGGGCTAGCCAGGAGGTAAAACTGGTGCCTCCATTTTCGGAAAAGGATGTTGACAACTATTTCCAGTGTTTTGAAAAGGTAGCAAAGAGTTGCCAGTGGCCAAAGGAACACTGGCCTCTGATGTTGCAAACTGTCCTCAAGGGTAAAGCTCAACAAGCCTATTCGGCTTTGTCTGCAGATGATTCCTCTGATTATGAGGTTGTCAAAAAGGTTATTATGAGAGCTTATGAGTTGGTTCCAGAGGCTTACCGACAGAAATTCAGAGGTCTGAAGAAATCTGAAAATCAGACTTATGTTGAGTTTGCTAATGAAAAGCAGGTTTGCTTTGAGCGCTGGTGTACTTCTATGGAGGTCAAGGATGATTTCAACTCACTAAAAGAGATGGTGTTAGTTGAAGAATTCAAGAACTGTGTTAAGGATGATGTTAAGACCTACCTTAATGAGAAGCAAGCACTGAACTTGCAATCAGCTGCCAAATTTGCAGATGAATATGTTCTCACTCATAAGTCCAAATTTCAGTCTAGCAGTAACAATAAATGGTCCCAATTTCAGAAAAAGGGTTACGGTGATACCCAAGATTCCTCACCCAAAGACAAAGACAAATCTGGTGATGGTGCTCAGAAATCCAGTAACAGGTCTGATCAAAGTGTGAAAGCTGACAGTGACAGAAGTGGTCTAGTTTGCAGTTATTGCAAGAAATCTGGTCATGTTACAACTAACTGTTGGTTCCTAAAAGCTAAGAAAGAAAAAGAAAAGGATACCAAACCAAATGCCTTTGTGAAAACAAGGTTAGAAACCCCTGTAGTAGATAACCAATCTGCTAAATTGCCTGCTTCTTGTGGGGCTAAAAAGCCTAATACAGCTGACTTTGTGAGGGAGGAATTTCTTCCATTTGTGTCAGAGGGATTTGTGGCTCTGAATGAGCATACTACTCCTGTCCCCATATATATCCTAAGGGATACCGGAGCTTCTCAGTCACTTTTGTTGATGGACTCCTTGGAGTTACGTGATGAGACCGCTTCAGGGGATTTCATACTTGTACAAGGTATTGAAGGGAGGACTGTATCTGTACCCCTGCGCTCTATATTCTTGAAGTCAGATTTAGTTACAGGACAGGTAAAGGTGGGACTTATGTCAAGTCTACCTATAAAGGGTGTTTCTCTGTTGCTAGGCAATGACCTGGCTGGGGGCAAAGTAGTTCCCCCTGTACATCTTACTTCACAGCCGAGCACTGAAGATGGGGATGAGGACCCATCTCTGTATCCTTCTTGCGCAGTGACTCGTGCTATGGCCAAGAAGGCTAAAGAAGATGATGTTGTGGTGCCGTCCAGTACATTGAATAGTCAGGACTCAGGTGGTTCGCCTCATGACTCTGATTGGCCTACTATGGTTTCTCCGTTTGAGGACTTATCAGATACTTTTATCAGTTCTCTATTCAGCCAGCCGGATGGGTCTGGTGATTCTGATGTGTCTGGAGACTTGTCTCTGTCCAGAAAGCGGTTGATTGAGGAGCAAACTAATGATCCTGAAATTGGTGTACTAAAGAGGAGAGCCCTTCCTGAAAAAGAAATAGATGCAGTTCCAGTTGGGTATTATCTCAAGGATGGTGTGTTGATGCGGAAGTGGCGCCCTCCTGATATCCCTGCCAATGCAGATTGGGCAGTGGTCAGGCAAATTGTTGTTCCAAAGGTCTATAGGAATGAGATCTTAACAATGGCTCATAGTTTACCTTTAGGAGGTCATCTTGGTGTTAACAAGACTGTTGATAAGATCATGAAACACTTCTTTTGGCCTGGGCTTCGGAAAGACGTTTCCAACTTTTGCAAAACCTGTCATACTTGTCAGGTAGTTGGAAAACACCAGTTAGACCCACCTGTAGCTCCATTGCAGCCTATCCCAGCATTTGGGGAGCCATTCTCTAGGGTCATTGTTGATTGCGTTGGTCCATTACCCAAGACTAGATCTGGAAATCAGTACTTGTTGACAATCATGTGTGCATCTACCAGATTCCCCGAAGCCATACCTCTACGTAACATCAAGGCAACTGCAATCTCGAAGGCTTTGATAAAGTTCTTCACGTTGTTTGGTCTTCCCAGGGAAATTCAGTCAGACCAAGGTAGCAATTTCACTTCAGGATTGTTTCAGCAGGTTGTGTATGAACTAGGTGCAAAACAGATTCTTTCTAGTGCCTATCATCCAGAAAGTCAGGGTGCCTTAGAGCGGTTTCATTCCACTCTCAAGACAATGATGAGGACTTATTGTTATGACCATGAGAAAGACTGGGATGACGGGGTTCATTTGCTGTTGTTTGCAGCTAGAGAAGCAGTGCAGGAGTCTACTGGGTTCAGTCCATTTGAGCTAGTGTTTGGTCATGAAGTGAGAGGACCTTTGCTATTATTGAGTGAACAATGGCAAGAGGAAGAGCTGCAAATCAGTCTGTTAGACTATGTTAGCAAGTTCAAGGAAAGATTGCGTGCAGCTTGTGACCTTGCCAAAGAGAACTTGAAATCAAGTCAGGGAAAAATGAAAACTTGGTATGATCATAAGGCTAGAAGCCGTGAGTTTAAACCAGGAGAAAAGGTCCTTGTGTTGTTTCCCTTGCAGTCCAATCCATTGCAGGCTAGATTTCATGGTCCTTATGAAATTCTGACAAAACTCAATGATCTCAATTACATTGTGAAGACTCCAGATAGGAGAAAACCAAAACAATTGTGTCATATTAACATGCTAAAGCCTTATCATGACAGAAATGCTAGGGTTGCAGCTGTCACTTCAGATTCTCCAATGGTCGAAACGTGTGAAGATGAGGGGGAGTTTCAAGATGATGAACCAAGAATTAAAGCTGAAGTTCTTTCATGTAAATTATCAAACACTGAAGTGTTGCAAAATCTTGATGTAAAACTCCAGCACTTAGAACCCTCACAGAGAGATCAATTTGAAAGGTTGATCAAGAAATATGAGGATTTGTTTCCTGATGTTCCAAAGAGAGTTACTATAGCCTCTCATGATGTAGATGTTGGTGATGCCAAACCAATAAAACAGCATCCATACCGGATGAATCCTGAAAAGAGAAAGATTGCTGAGAAAGAGGTTGAGTACATGTTAAAACATGATATTATCAGACCCTCCAACTCCGATTGGAGTTCACCCTGTGTGCTAGTTCCAAAACCTGATGGAAGTACTAGATTCTGTACAGATTATCGCAAAGTCAATGCTGTAACTAGAACTGATGTGTTTCCAATACCTAGGATTGATGATTGTATTGATAGAGTAGGGCAAGCAAAGTTTCTGACCAAGATTGATTTATTGAAGGGTTATTGGTGTGTGCCTTTAACTGAGAGGGCCAAGAGCATCTCTGCTTTTGCCACACCATCTGGATTGTACCAGTATGAAGTCCTACCCTTTGGCATGAAAAATGCCCCAGCCACGTTCCAAAGGATGATACAGTCTCGCCACACACGGGTGCATACATCGATGACCTGATCACATGGAGTGACTCCTGGGAAGAACATCTAAAAGATGTGGAGACGTTGTTCCAGCGCCTGACCCAGGCTAACCTGACTGTTAACCTGAGCAAGAGTGACTTTGGTTGTGCTACTGTCACCTATCTTGGCTACGTCATAGGCCAGGGTAAGGTGGCACCCATAAATGCTAAAGTCCAAGCCATCATGGACTTTCCAGTTCCTGACAACAAAAAAGCTTTGCGCCGCTTCCTTGGAATGATCGGGTACTACCGCAAGTTCTGCAAGAACTTTGCTGAGATTGCTCTCAGTCTAACTAACAAACTGAAGAAAGGCGTAAAGTTCACCTGGGATGATGCATGCCAGAGAGCCTTCGATCACCTGAAGTCTCTGCTGTGTCACTTCCCCGTGCTCAAATCTCCTGACTTCAACAAACCGTTCTCCATCGCGGTCGATGCTAGCGACCAAGCTTGTGGATCTGTGCTCCTACAGAGAAGTGACTCTGATGACATTGAGCATCCCGTGGCATACTTCTCCAGGAAGTTCAATCGCCACCAAAGGAACTATTCCACAATAGAGAAGGAACTGTTGGCTCTGGTCCTTTCTTTACAACACTTTGAGGTTTATGTTTGTACAGGACAAAAGCCAATGATTGTGTACACTGACCACAATCCGTTAACGTTTTTGAGTAAGATGAAAAACAAGAATCGGAGATTGTTGAATTGGAGTTTGATTTTACAGGAGTTTGACTTGGAAATTAAGCATGTGAAGGGTACAGACAATGTAATTGCTGATTGCTTATCCCGTGTTTGAATATGTATATATATATCATGTGTTTATTTGAATATTGTATGATATGGATATATAGACAAGTGTTCACTTTACCATTTTGTATTGAAAAGAAAAATTTTGCCTTTATGAGTCAAAATTTTTCCCTTTTGGAATGGAGGTGTAATGTGAATATAGGCCACTAGATGGCAGTATTTACCTTTTTTTTGTTAAGCTCAGACTGGAGTCATGTTTGGACATGTTTCCAGACATGTCTGGGGCAAGTCTCAGAAAATTAAAAAAAAGAGGTCTAAATGTGGGTGGGGTCTGCAAAAGAGAATATAAGGAAAAGAATTGAGACAGTAAAGGAGTAGGAGAAATTGCAAGAAGAAGGATACGTGTGACCAGACCTGTCATTTCTGTTCAAGACCTGTGTAGTTTCTTTTGTGGATTTCTTTGCCTGTGTTTGAGCATTTTCTTCATCCAGGACATCACCAAGCCACCCCACCAAGAAGGGACTGTAATTATTTCTGTTTTTTTCTTATTTATCAATCTTGGTCTTTAGTTTTAGGTTGTTATTAGTCTTTGTCTTTGTTAAAAATTAAATGTGTTTTAGTTGTTAAAACTGTGTTTGTCATCCCTTGCTGTTGCTGTTGTGTTATAAATGTAATAACAAATTGGGGCCATAACACAAGAAATCTAATTACTTGTCTTCATTCTGTCTGCAATGAAATACATATAGAAATCAGTGCGCTTAGTTTTTATGTGCATTTTACATTCTGTCCACCCCCGGGTTGGGGTTATATTTTTTTGCACATGAAAGGGTTAGAGTGGGGAGCCTCATGTCGGAGGTGCAGTCGGACTTGACCAAGCATCCAGAGCAGGCAGTAACTCACTGCAGCTGTTAGGCGGATTAAACAGCTTTCGAGGAACACAAAGCCAAGCTGCTTCATTCTCCGAAGCATTAATGTCAGTTTCAGATGCCTGCAAGTGCATTTTCATGGCCAGATGCTATGAGTATCACATCATCTATTCTCACCGGTTTTCTTTGCCTTCTCAGAAAATAACTTCAAGTTAATGGTCGCCACTCACAGCTGAAACTAAATTCTCTCTGTGATAGTTTTCGGGCAGGGAACCAGGCAAATACTTTGACTAGTGGGAAGTTGCAAGACTATGAAAGATCAGACAGTCAATGCAAGATTGTCTCAGTGGCAATTTGCCTGTTTAGTTGTACATCAAGCCATCCAGGGCCTGCACATTGCTTTTAGTAGAGGGCTTCATCTAAAATGACTGGCGCACATTTCAGGTAAGTCATTTACTGTTTGTATCTAGGTATTTGAAGCAGTACCTTCTTGTAGCAGTTAAACCTCCAGCCACACCCGCAACCTTTGATATGCAAGTGTGATTCACAAAGCTGTACTCCAGAGTCTGATAGAGGTTTTCTCTGATGAACTTGTGAGATGCGCAAAGCCAGTTTTTTTTTTCTCTATTTTTCCATTGTATGTATGCCTGTGAATTCAGGTTGCCTGTGAGAACTAATCTTTCATTGAAATTGAAATCTTGAAAATGATTGCAAGGTGGCATGATGACTCTGCAAACTGATTACCATGGTCTTCAGCTGTTCAAACAGATGAGCTGCGATGCAGAGCCGCAAAGCAAACATCTGTGCAGCTTATGCGGACCGCAAGGCATGTGTTCATAAATGTTGGCCTGTTGGAAATGTATTATGTTTAATAAAAGTGGAAAAACTACACTTACATTGCCCGCAGGTGAAACATTTTTAATTGCCGATATCCTGTTCCAAGTGCAACTCTGCGAGTGTCTATTTTACTCTTTGCCGACAATTTAAACTTTTGCTCAACCTGTCCATCTGTGTAGTGGTGATGACATATTGTCTGAAGTGCTTATCAGTATCAGTTGTCAAAGATTTGTGCCAATGCACATTCATCAAGAGCAAGCTCATGTTAATGATAGAGCAAATTAAATTTATCTCCTGTCTTGTGGGATTTTGCAGTTTCTCAACAGCTCTTGCTGAGATTCCGAAAAATAAATGAAACAAAATGGTAGAAGATACCCCCTCAGTTGATGAACAAAATTAGACCAGTTAAAACAATTTAAATATACAAAAATAAATAAATAAAAATAAATTAAATCTCAATGGGAATTAGTTAACATAATTACTCAATCATCTAGTGTCCAATGTTGCAAGCCACACCCAATTAGTTATGCAGTGAAATATACTGTCCATAATGTGGGTACATTATACATGAGAGCTGAGAAAAGAGGTGTTTGGGTGCTACCAGTGGCAGCAGCTGAGCTGAAAATAGAGGTGGTACAAGAAATCTCTGGTAACCCATTAGTCGTCGTTTTCCTTAATAAACAATGTATCAGCTGCATGCACAATCAGCACTATCAGGTGTAGCTTGTTCTCCTCATTGTGGTAAGGAAAGAAATATAACTAATTTCATGCAAAATTAGGCTTTCACGTCTGGACCGGGTTTTCCGGACTCAGAGTTCCCCTCCACCTTTTCGGTTCCACTCACCTGATCGTTTATCTCCTGCAGCTGATTGCTGATTTCCCCAGCACCTGTTTCCCAGTGGAACATCAACAGTCACTCTCTGTTCCTTCTTTGTCTGGCTATTGTCTCCATGGCTTTATGTTTAGCAGACCAAATTTCCTACCATGTTTTCCAAATTCGGCATTGTTATTTTTCCAAAGTTTGTTTCCTTTGTCTTCCCAGCCTGTTTCTACTCAAATTTCTATTTCCTTGGTTGTTCTTTTTCAATCCTACATATTAAACTCTCATTTGGACTCCCATCATCAGCTCTGTCCTTGAATCCAGCCACTGTGACATAAGCTCAACAGTAAAATACATGTGGATAATAATGGTTTTGATGTAAACAATCAAGCACAGGTTATGTCAGGGCTATTCAACATTATCCTGCAAGGGCCGGTATGGGTGCAGGCTTTCATTCCAACCAAGCACTTACACACCTGCCACCATCATTAACCCCAAGAGTCTTTACTGAAGAGCTTGATTAGAAGTATCAGGTGTATAAGTGCTCGGTTGGAATGAAAGCCTGAGCCCACACCGGCCCTTGCAGGATAATATTGAATAGCCATGGGTTAGGTAGTCTGCATTGCAGGATATGCCACAGGGTAACACAGAAAATAAAAATAAGTTGTCTTTTTTACTCTTCCTTTCATAAAGCGTTGCCTACGTCATGAGTAAAATATCTGCCTTTCTGAATTGCTTTCAATGTTGCATTCAGAACAAACGCTGTGTTTACCTGCCGATGGATCATTCTGGTCCTTGGAAAATTTGTCATAAATGATAATGATTGAAAATGAGTCGTCAAGATTTATCAGGGATTTTTTTTGTTCTTCTTCTATTTGCGGCTCAGCAACTGTCACCGGTAACATCACTGCTGTCTTTCCACAACTAACTGTAATTATTTTCCTGACAACTGTGAGAATGCTAGTGCACCTTATTTTGGTAGTCTTGGCAAAAATGGACATTGGCTCCATTCTCGATGTACACTTGCTGTATGAATATACTTTTTTTTTTTTTTGACTACATATGGATTGTCTTATTTATTATTCAAGTGAGTTGTGATCTAATTAGATGTGCAGTATCTGCAGTTCCAAAAATAAAAAAGGATTGCAAAAAGGAGTGATGTACAACTAATAGGTAAACATATCCCTGCCCCAAGTTTTTTGGAATGCATTTTTTTTTTCTTTCCATTTTTAATAATATTGCAGTAAATCATGAAATCTGTTGTTTTTGCACTGTTTTCAAATGAACGTATTTCTTTTCCAGGACAATTTTCAAATCACTGGTTTCTCTATTTGTATTTTCCAGATTATCTCATCTTTCTCAGAATTAGGGTCGCACATTTAAATGGATGAAAAAAAAAATTTGTGCCGAGCCACCATACGGTAGAAATGGCAAATGTATGCATGTGCAGATCCATGACTGTGACTTCTAAGTTCCCTGTTTTTTAAATTTCTGTTTCCAGCAAGTACAGCACAGAAATTCGCATTTACTCTCCATTCAGAAGAGTAACGGCAAGAGCTGTTTTTTCCCTTTGACCAACAATATTATGTCAACCGTGACAATATTCTTCTGGTAAAATATAGAACAATATACATTATTTTCCCTCTGTTACATATTTTTTTTAGCCTTGCAACACAAGGCAAATCACTGCCAATTGCACTTGGCTCAATTCATGTAAACCAAATGCATGTGAACCACCTTATTAAATAGGAATGGCTCTGTTATTGCATATTTTGTGACCGTCTCACTTTGTGTTTATCCACGCTCTGATGGTGAGCTCATCTGGCCCATAATGCTTAGTGATCCAGAATAGTGCTAATTTATTCTGTGGCTTGATTGTACAGATGTTTCAAATTTTGTAGCATTATATCTGATTGCTTGAATGCAAAATGTGTTTGTTGTTCAAATGTTATCATGTTTTTGATTAACACCTAACTCTTGCATGAATAAATCATCCCCCCTGGTGTTAATAATGCAGAAGTCATGCTAGTTAATATAGGAGTGGCTAATATTTGCACATTGCTGATCTCATTTACTAATCACATCGAACGAAGCTAACAGCAGGCTGATGTAGAAAACTGAAAATGAAGTTGATTGAAGCTTGAACCCATATTGAATACATTTAACAGTAATTTGTCTTTGTGTGCCGTCCTGACACTGAGTCATACATATTCAGGAATCGGGCAACAGGCCAATGGTCAGGTGATTACCTTTAAAGCATATGAAACACCCTCCTAATCATTGCTTATCACTGTTGCTTTGATTTATGCGTCTGTAAAAGTCAGATTGCTTATTTATTAGGAAAATGAAATGGGATTTATTCTCTGATGTAAACAACTGCAAACATTACCATAGGACTCAAGCTGATAACACAAATGGCCCTCTAATTATGCTATTTGGAAACCTGAAGGTCTGCAAGTAAAATCAATACTATGAATGAATTTTCTGATAGGGTGCTTTGGGGTTGGGGCTGGGGGTGGGGGCACCGCTGGTTGGCGGTTTGGTCGCAATTTACTCACAAGAACTGGTAAAGACATGTTGAAAAGTTTACATATTCCCATAAATGCATAAGCTCACTGACATTGAGAAACTTTTTTTAGTGCAAGTGCTTGGAATATTTTTTTGAGGCAACGTTTGTCAAATGCCTCCTAAATTTCTTTTTTTTTATTGAATTATTTAATTTTATTATGAATCCTTGTGTTAAGATAGCATAAGTTCATTGTTGACATAATGCAACTTCCTGATGTTATGCAATAAACCAATGCAGGCATCAGTCTACCTATCTACCTGAGAGAATAAATGGTGAAAGTGCTACAAACACAAATTAGCCCATTGAATATCCAGCACATCCAGCAATCAAAAGTTAAATAAGTTAATTAATTAATTAATTCAATAAATTTAAAAGATGGAGATCCTTCATATTTGAGCTAATGTAAAGAAGCTTGTGTTTTAGCCACATACTTCAGAAAGACTTTTTCAGAAACTAGAGGATACTGGCGTTGGAATGAGGCGTGATGTACCTGCATTTTGCCATTCAGTTTGCCAGCAATAAGCTTTTCATTTGAGAACAGCAAAAAGATAAGGTTTTAAATAATGTGGGCTTTAAAGGGTCAACAGTACACATAAATACAACCTCAGTCTTTTTCTGTAAGATAAATTGCTGATCCTTGGGTTTGCCTCAAGGCATGAGATAAAGGTGATTTGACAAATGAGAGGCCGAGTTCTGCTTCTCATTTTTGCCAGAGAATATCCATGTCATATTCCACCAATTGGAAGGACACATGCAATTCACGGTCCAACTTTTATTTTTGGCCATTCAAATGATTTTATGTTAGACACAGTAATGACAAAAAAAGAGGAGCGTTAGGTGGCAAAAGTGCAGAGCTACTACCAGCTATACCATGTATTTACCAGTTAAATAGAAGAGTAACCATTTGGACAAAGGGCTGCTTTCTATGGCGTCTCTAATTGATTCTGAAAGCTGGGTTTCTGAACTGCGGCTCAGATAGCGTTTGGCCATTTTCTTGCCTTTTTTGACATGACAGAAAAGCAAATAGCTTAATTTGAGTAGTGGGAGTCTGCAAACTGGCATTGATAATAGAATAATCTTGAAGGAATACTTCCTATGACCTGATCACAATACTGAATGGAATTTATCTCTGCTAGAAATATTCCTTCTTGCCTCCCAAAACGATCACCGTCTGTCATTTGTATTTATTCATGACCATGATAAAGTTCTTATCTCAGCCGATATACAGTATCTGACAGTGTGACTGGACACAAATTAATCAAAGTAAGAATGGGAATGTTTGATTATATCCAAGTGTTGTCATCAACCTCGTTTGTAAAAATCATTTGGCATGTTTGAGTAATGCAAAACATCCACGCAGCTTCTATCTTTCTTTGCACTATAAATTATGACCGAAAATGAGGTGAAGTTATCAGGGAAAGAGCTTACTCCAAGCCCGTTGCTGGAGCTGTAAAATCGTAGCCAAATTGCAAGACCCCCAGGGGACAATTAATTACAATGTTTATCAGGAGTGTCATGATTTGGTGAAGCTGCTGTTTATTTTAGAATTGTAAACGATCTGATATTGTGCATGAGTTGGTTTGGAGCAGTTTGCTCGACAGCAAAAATTGAAGTGAAAAGGAATGTAAGAGGAGAATGAAACAACTTGCTTTTCATTTTATAGCAATATTCTAAAGGTAGATGGAAGGGTTTTGCTTATATGTGGTTTTATGGTCTGTCACAGCCTCAGTGATTCAGTTGAAATCTGAGTTGTTGAGTGTCTTTGTGCTGCTGTTTGAAAGGTGAAAAGGGATGGGTGTGAAATCAGCAGAACCGGAGAAATCTAGTGGGGCACGGCTGTGACAGGGCGGTGGTTGCCGGGGGGGCAGCGTGGGTGCTGGGATTCGTAACAATTGCTGTTGGCACTGGCTCGCTGCACACTTCGTGCATTGGCACTTTTGACTTTATGACAAATGAAATAGCATTTTTTTGAAGTCTGTGTGTGAGTGTCACAGGGTCACAGATTAAAGCCCACAAAGAAATATTGTGCTACTGAAGGGCCGAATCAAAGGAGGGGGCACATGTTCTGTGAGCTGTACTGTGGATCATCTAGTGCTTACTGGCTTTAACTGTTGAATGGCTGGTTGAACACCAGGGCTTTTATGCTCTTGATGTATATTCTATCGTGCCGTACGCAAAGTCCATATTGGATGTGGTCAGACACACTTTCGCTCGACTGAAAAAAGGCATAGTACTTCAATAAAATTAATGATGAGATTTCTGATTAGCATGAGCATCTTGTTGGCTCAGTCAAAATTAAATGAGAAAAAATTTTTCTCAGTTTTTTTCTTGCATATTTTGTATTTCCGTGTGTTATGATCCAGACAAGGAACCAGATGCAGAGACTGGGTACACTTCAATGGTAGGATTTATTGATAGTTATATGAAAATGACTGTGAGGGAATGGCACAGTTCAGGTCAAATGGTAATGAGCTCAGGTGCGTAGGTTTTGGGCGTATCCACGCCCGGCCAGTGGCGTCCAGGAACAGGAGCCAGATGGAGATCTTCCTTGCCAGAACAGACCTGTCAGATGGCTGGACCTGAGAGTTTAGCTGGAATGTGGTCCCAATGCCGATGACTGCAGAAAGCTTTGGAGATGTTCCTAATGAACTGGACAGAGGTACAGACTGAAGACATGTTTGCAGGAATGTAGTTCCAACCCTGGAGTCCAAGAGAAAGGCATGGGAGCTTGTTCCTATTAGTAATTATAGAAAGATAACTTCCATATGTTGCTATCATTAAAGATTTCAAATTACTTCAGAGATCGATAATCGCTAAGCCAGGAAGGTACTGACTGGTTGTTTCAAGAGCGTATAGCAAATGATAATCTAGCAACTTGCACATTCAAAGCAATGGGTTACATATTCCACAGGCACGTAAGGGAATGGGCAACACAAATGCATCACACTTGGTCGGGGAGGCACATAGGACGTCAAACTAATCAAGAGACAATATTTTTAGATGACAGGCAAGTTGCTGGATTGGAAGGGGAGCAAAGGTAATACCCCTCAAGCATAACTGCATCCTCAATTGTTTTTTGCAAAGCATTGTGGGGAGAACCCAGGGTCGATAGTGGTGGAATAAGGCAGATGTCAGATTTCAGATAGTTTTTTCTGAGAGCAATGTTAGAGGAGGAATACACAGAGTCTTGCTATGGAAGACAACGGCATTTAAATAGGAGCTTAGTATGTTTAGGATTCACAGAGGGATTCTTTAAATCCAACTCAAGCTTGTTGAGAAGGTTGGTGAAAAGTATTCTCATGACCTACACTGCAACAACAAGAACAAAAAGCTGTTATTTTTGTCAAACGTTGATGATTGCCTCAGCTTTGTTGAAAAACTTTATGTGAAGATCCGGAAGCATACGATTCGTCACAGATATTGGCTAGCCGCTGTAATGTTTATTTCATTGATTAGTGCTTTGAGTTTATTTATATTGTTGGTATTTTGTTATATTGGTACAGAAGTCAAACGATGTTTGTTAGGTGGGGAAATGTGATCTCTTCGAAGTTCTCTGTTACCAATGGTGTAAAACAAGGTGGTATTCTCTCGCCGTTGTTGTTCAATGTGTATGTTAACGATCTGTCTTCTTTGCTGAATGATACCAAACTTGGTGGTCTATTGCATGATACTCAACTGAATCACATTTTCTATGCCGATGATCTTTGTTTGTTGAGTCTTAGCACTGCAGCGATGCAGCAACTTCTATCAGTTTGTGAAGCTTATGGTTCTGAAAATGACATTTTGTTCAATGCCAAGAAGTCCATGTGTATGTCTTTTAAGCCCAGAGGTGTGAAAACCTCTGACCCAGTTATGTTGCTCTGTGGAAATCCATTAGAATTTGTTGAGAAGGCAAAGTACCTGGGCGTCTGGTTTGAATGTCACAAAACCAATGCTGATTGTAGTAGGCAGATCAGGAAAATGTATGCTCAGACTAATTTACTGATTAGAACTTTCAATAGGTGTTCACCAGAAGTGAAATGTACGTTATTTAAAACTTATTGTACATCCATGTATTGCTCACCGCTGTGGTTTAGCACCAATGTTACTGTTCACAATAAGTTACGTGTTGCTTATAATAACTCTTTGAGGAGATTGTTAGGTGTTCCTAGGCGAGCAAGTGCAAGTGATATGTTTGTCTCAGTCAATATTCCGTCTTTTGGTGAACTGTTGCGTAAAAATGTGTATAATTTTATCAGGCGACTCCAATCGTGTTCAAATTGTTTTATTGTTGCACTTATTAATTCATCAACCCCGCTACATTCCAACGTTTGGAAGTGGTGGCGAACCATTTTATATTGATCTAGTCACTGTATCATATTATTATGATTATTATTATTATTATTATAGTTATTTTTTATTGTATTTTTGTACCATACTATGAAATTCGAGTTTGAAATAAACAATCGAATTGAAATTGAATTGAATTGAATTGAGTTCGAAATGAAAAATGTTTAGCCTAGTATATACACAGTATAATACAGATGTGGGCGATGCTAAATTCGTTGTTAGGCCTACTGCTGGGTACGACAGCGCCTTATAGACCCAGTCATTGTGAAGTCATTGCGTAATGCCTGACATAAAACCCCTCTAGTTTTGAACGTTTTCTCACTGCTGTGCGCTTGATCGGCAGCAGAATGCTTCGCTAGACTGGGCGACAATGGCCACAAAATGCTTCTCTGATTTCCAGTGTTTGGAATGTCAGAAGTTCCTGAGGATGAACAGTGTTGTTTTTTTATATTTGGTTATTACTGCAGGCCACCTCGCCGACCAAGAAAATATTATTGGGTCACAGTTTTAAATAGATCTTCTTTCCCCCGGGAGATAGCTATGAACTACAGGCACTTGTCCATTTTCACCGATTTCTGAGGAGTATGTTACAAAGTGAGCTAATCCACTTCTTTCTTCACTTTTCCTTCACTGGCAGCTAATAAAAGCTCAGAGATGGTGTTCTCTTTGTTGTGACGACTCAGTAACACCGCAATTCACTTTGAACAGGGTTAAACCCTCAAGCCGGTTTGACAAAACAATGGGATACTCAGCTGTGTGTGAGCAAAGGGTAAAATACTAAACAAAATTGTGGACCTGACCTCTGGTATCACTGATGATGCACTGTGGTAAACAAGAGATGACGTATACTACCGCTAAAAAGTTTGGCATCACTTGCAAATTTCTTTGTTGTCCGAAGAAAAAAACATTTTCATGAATTTCACAAACATTATTTTCCATTTCAAAAGCAACTATAATTAATCAGATGATTTTCAAAGAATGACCTACATTTTTGCATAGAGACCTATTATCAGCAACTGTCAGTCCTCTGCATCAATCTCCTGGTATGGCTGCTTAAGTTATGCATTTTATAAGGCTAATTGGTTATTAGAAAGCCCTTTGGCAAATGTGCTGAACAGCTGAAAATCGTTGAACTAATAAGGGAGTGTAAAAGGGAGCATGACATTCTTGAGGTTGGTTTAGTACCTGAAGCATCAGCAGTTGTTAGTTTGTTTACAGGCTCAAAATGGCCAGAAAGAAAGAACTTCCTTTAGAGACCCGTCAGTCTGTTGTTGTGCATAGAAAAGAAGGCTATTCAATGTGAGAAATTGAAAACTTAAAACCTCTTACCATGCTGTCAACTACCCCCTTCAGAGAGCTGCACAAACTGGCACTAACAAGGACAGAAAAAAGGAGTGGGAGGCCCCGATGCACAACTGTGCAAGAAGACAAGTATCTGAGTGCTTAGTTTAAGACAAAGACGCCTCACAGGTTGTCACAGGTTTTTTTTTTTCTGATGAAGGCAAAGTTTGAAGTACATATTCTTCATTTTCCATTAAAATCATTATTTCTAACTCAGACACTGTCAACATGTTCTGTTCATTTGCTGTATTTCCTATTCAGACTAATTTCATGTGTGTTTCCATGGAAAACAAGAAAATTTCCAAGTGATCCCAAACTTTTGAGTGGTAGTGTAGTTGGGTGTTATGCTCATGCACACAAGGGCTTCAAGTTTGTGTGTGTGTATGAAAGAGTGATTGACTGTGTACACACATAGGTGAGTAAGTACATACGAGAGAATTACTTTTTTTTTGCAAAGTAGGGTGTAAATACAGTTTTCATTGTGGGTGATGCAAATCATTATTCTCATTCTATTGAGACTTATGTATGCGTCAAGACGATGTTTTCTGGTGTAAATAATCAACACTGTATACATTAAGCAGAATTAAGTCAAGTTCAGCCTGATGGAAAATTATGAGCCTTGTAAAAAAAATTTCTACACTTATCTGCCAGGTTTGCGACATCGTTGAAAAATCCAAATTGGTAAACATCAGCTGCGGAGCGTGTCAGACTGCATTCTTTATTCATTTAATTTGCACTTGAAAGATCATCTATTGCAGGGCTCCCAACTGTCCCGCATTCAGCTTGAGATTTAGTGGCATATTCACATTCCCGTGCTGTAGTCAGCAAATATTCAATCGACGCGATGCATGTGTTTCTTGATCGTTCAAATTGTTTAAATGAAATCAGACCATTTGAAACTTTTTTATTCAATTCCGTTGCTTTCAACCCCAGAGTAAAGAAAAGCGTCAGAAGTCCGAAGTCATAATTGATTTCCATGTTACTAGTGTCTACCGTGACTCATGCAAAACTGAAAAATACTCCATGCAAAAGGACTTCAAATCCGCCTTAGAATCTCTTAAAAACGTGCTGATTGAATTATTGCTGACATACAGCACGGGAATGTGAATATGCCATTAAATCTCACGCTGAATGCGGGAGAGTTGGGAGCCCTGCTTTTGTCTTCGATAACATGACTTGTTATGGAGCCATTTATGAGGCTTTGTAACAGGCAGCTCGGTGAAAGTTAAGCTCGGAAGGTGACTGCAAATCTGTACGGGATGCGGGGCTTGCTGCTATCTTGCTGGGATTCGTTCGCTTATTTTTCTGTATAATGGATTCATCCCTTTGACAGGCAAAGAAATAACCTCCCATCACAGAACCAGCTCTTTAACAGGTTTATGAGCCACAAGGCTTTTCACCTGGGGAAAAAAGAAAATATTGATTAAGCGTTGACCCTTTTGACCGCAGGTGTCAACTGTGGCCTGAAATCCATGCTGAGCCTCTGTCCAGCAGACGTCCTTGGCTGGATGCTCAAACTGCATTTCATCAAAAAAAATAAAAAGATTTAAGTCCTTTTGATGAAACTGCTCACAGTCGAGAGCGCATCTCGAGGTTTACGCAGCCCATTACGTGTCCAGTGAAAGGTGCAGTCATGCAGAGGTAGAACACTGGGTGTCTTCACTGGCTTCCCTGGCCACTGTAAGTGTCGGTTGATGGGCATTGCAGCCGGTCCGTTCGTGTTCTCAAGGACAGTGGCTAAGAGCTTGGAAATGCACTTGCCGCTTTCCACTGACAGACTCTCTCTGTGCCATTTGTGTGATTAACATGGCAGAAACAGCCTTTTTTGCTGCAAGGATAGAGAGCAGCCAGGCTACACAGTCATGCACCTCATGAGCACTCAGGTCTGGTCTGGGGGCTTTCTTCCCTTCCTCTAGCCCTCCACCCCTCCACCCTTTTCGCCTACATACAGTAATCCTGGGGACTGGAAACAGCAGGCTGTTATTATCTTACTCCGACTCCATTTGCTCACCTATTGTACATCATCAGAACAATAGGAGGCTAAGTATATACTTCAGCTCGGCTCTCCAGGGTCCAATTCCGGCTGCGAGCACTCTCCTCTGGGACCTGCAAAGTGCAGCTCCACGCTCCCTTCTAGTCCAGCCACTATTCACCATGGTGACAGGTCGTGCAGGATCACCACGGGTAACATCTCCTATATGGGAGTGAGCACACTGCAGGAGGCAAAGTCTTACTTCATTAATATTTGTAGGAGTGCAGATCAAAGGTCTTGAGAGATTGATCCCAGGGAAGATGGAGCCATAAAATGAACTTGCTGGAAATTAAAGCAGTTTATCATTCCTGTTTTATCCAGTCAAGTTTCTCATGTCAGTCAGGTCAGTCTGTGCTGAAAAAGTCTGCAGCTGATCTCGGGCCATCCATGGGAACTGTATTTTGTTCTTAAATGACCTGCCAAGTGAAAGTAAGGGAGACAAAGAAAAAACAATGATAATCGTATATTACCACTCTACTTCAATAAGAGTTTAGCCAATTCTGTCATCTCCAACATGAAGCAAATGTGGTACAAATGGAAACAAAAATACTGGCCTTATTTATTAACCCCTTTTGTACAGAATACAAAATAATGCCAATTTTTCCTGTTATGCATGAACCTATTTAGGCTTTATAACTCAGTCTTTGGGTCAGAGACTCTGGAAAATTATTCCAGAGAAGCAAGACATTTGGAAACTCAATTACAGAATTGATTAGGAATTACATTTTGGAATTTACGGACACTGGCGTCTATATCTTCACAAAGGAATTAAGAAAAGTTAAATATCAAATGAAACCATATCAGTGAAAGACCTGTCTGTATAAAGTATGGTATAGAATGGATGCACTTGCCATTGGTCATTTTCTGTTTTTGTGTTACTGCCAACCTAAGCTGTGGAAATTTTGTTATGTCATGAAGTCCTTGAAAACAGAAAGTTATCATGTTATTACTGTTATCAGCGGACAGTTGGGTTAATGCCTCCCATCAAATTTTGGCAGGTGTGACACATGTACTTAAGGCTCAAACTCATTTTAAAATATATGAAAAAAATAACAGCTGTTTATAAGGCAATGATGATCTAGCACAACTGCCTTCAGGCCCGTCGCCAGCCCTGTGGAGGGGGGGGGGATCTTTTTTCCCAAAAAGTGGACTTCACCCCCCCCCCCAGATACACAAGCACACTTCATATGTTTTAATTTAATTTATAATTTTTTCATTAAACCTTTACTTTTACTTGATGTTTCTCTCCTCACTTGTCTCTGTTGCTCTCCCATGTTGACAAGACTGAACATGAATTAATTAAATTGAAGCGTACTTCCATCCAAACTTTCCTTCAACACGGATTAATTAATTGAATTAAAGTGTACTGTCTCTCTATCATCCAAATTTTCCTTCAACCGTTGTGATGTGACCATTTTTGGCCACTATAGGCATACTTTATCTTCTAATGTGGCAGTGGATGAACTGGTACTCATCACATTTGGTACTGGTGATTATTTTAAGATCAATTTTCAAATTCCAAACACAGCCTATTGCAACAATTTTTCACCATGTGATTCATTTTTTTTTTTTTTTAAATGTTCCCACTTTTTAACCCACTCAGTGCCAGTGTTTCTGTTACAATGGAAATGGGGGCATTACCGCCACCCACTGGACTGGGGTGCGAACAGGAGCACAAAAGGTCTGTTTTTGCCAACGTGACAGTCATTTTTATTTATTTAAAGGAAAATAATGACATTGAATTTTGGACATTTTTAAGAATTTCTTACATCACTTCGTACATGTTCCATGACCATGAACATTGAACAGAGGTCAATGAAGGTCAATCATGGTCACGGTTCGCAGGGGTATTTTATAAAATGGGGCGTATAAATGCATGTGACTTTACAGGCTATGGAGAAACCGTATCTTACATATTCAAGGACATTGCTTATTGGATTTCTTACATGCGGCATTTACTGGCATTGAAAAATACCTGGCTAAATGGATGAGTGACATACTATGTCATTAAACGTGTTAGCATTTTCATCAATAACCAGTCATGCCTTATCAACTCAGCAGCCAGTCAGAAAAAATTACTTTTACCTGGGGACTGGGGGAGAGGAGTATGTCGTACAGCATGTGAGGAGCAGGCGGTGGAATATTACAGGCAGGAAAAATGGGGCTGTCGTTTGGGAAGCATTGGCCCAGCTTATTGGCTTCCTTGCTATATTTCACTTTAATGTATGCATTTGTTTCTGCCTTAGTGAATGAGCCCTCTGGCTTAAACAGAGCTCAGATAGTCTTCTACTTTAGTCATTCAAATCGAGCACCCCCTTTCTTCCACCACAACATATTCTGACAGGCTAATGGCCCCCGTCTGCAAAAGTGGCCAGGTTGCAGAACAGCAAAACGGTTCATTTTCTGAAGAAAGAAACATGAAAAGGCCAGGAATCATACATTTACCAAACAAAGGATATTCTGTCTTTCGACCTCCTCTCAAGGCAAGCCAAACAAATGAAACTGCTATGACCTTTACAGTCAAGCATATTCTAATTTCAGGAGGCAAATGGCAAAGATAAAATTCTACAGGAAAAAAAAAATGAAAAGAATAGAAGCAGCATTTTGCTGCTTGTAATATCAGGAACCGCCACTGATAGAACAGCAAATTTAATTTAACACAGAATACTTTAACATAACACAGGTTAGTGTAGATGAAGGAACGTCTTATGTCTGCATTTGGGATATTGTCACAAACCTTAATATTAGTTAAACTGCACCATCTGATGTCCAACAGTTTCACTTGGATTTAAGCTGCGGGTTGACAAACAATCATATTTGCTTCATCCATTATTGGTAGTACTTACCCACGCATGTACAACATGGCATGTTCGTTATGCTTGTTTCAATTACACTGAAGTTGAACAAGGACCTTCTGAAATAAATAATCAAATAAATAAGAACATTGGCGTATGCCTTGGTGAGCAGTGCTGATTGGTGGCATTTTCCTTATTTGGGTGCACAGTACACACAGGTAGGTTCACTGCTGGGGTTCTAGAATAGCTCTAGACATATTCTGGTGCCTCTCAATCTCTGCTGCTACACGTTAAATATTTAGATCACAGCACAGAGTGCTGCAGGGAGACCTCTGAGAGACCGTCTTGACAAAGTGATACAAAGTGTAGGTTCAGTGTAGTACGCAAACAGAACTATTAATAAATAAAGAGCTGCAGTCTGCGCTTGGCTTCTCATCAGATCTTATTTCTCGACAGGAAGCCACAGATTACACGTGACAGTAAGAAGGATTGGCTCTAATATAATTACATGTGCCATGACTTTGATCTGATCCCCATGCAGTTAAATGTAGCAATACTGACTTTCCCTTAGGTCCATTACTAATTCATATCGATTTGGTTCTCCTGGGCCGATATTCTCTTTAAAGCCATTTAGGATATCCTCCCGTGCACTGAATCAACTGAAATAGCTGCATTTGCCTTTGAGCTGGAAAGCAAGAACATTACTTGCAAGGATGAGGGAGAAAAGATAACCTTGCGTATGTCACCTAGATGTATGCAGTGAGAGGCTGAAAAAGTGCCTGCTGAAAGCTGAAAATCTAAACCTCTGTCCAAAATAATTCATTTAAAAATGATAAATATGTGTCCTCAAAATATTCTTTGTTACATAGCCTTGTATTTTTTTGAAAACGACGAAGTACCATATTCTTTAGTATATGCGTAAACTCATGGATTCCCACAGTCCCTATGCGAGTTCTATGCAGTACATTATATTGTTTCCATGGTGCACAGTTTAGCCCTTGCATTGTAGTATTGCTGGGTTTGGTTGATTATTATCATAACACCTTCAATTTACAGTTATTTATTATGTATTCTGAATAAAATATCTACAGTGATAATGGAAAAAAGGAGAGAGAGAGAGAGAGAGAGAGAGAGAGAGAGAGAAACTGATTCACTGACTCAGTCTCCAGACTAATAATTAAGGGCATGCTTGCAGGAGGGAGGAGCTTGTTTTCAAATTTCAACTCAATGGAAATGATCCATATTCTCTTCCAATCTCTCAATGGTATCAATGGTTGTGCATATGTTGTGTCTCGAATCTAGAATTTATTTTTTAATGATTAGTGAGGAGTTTTCCCCTAACCACTCGGACGGCCCGTATACAGGCCCATCAGGGAAGTTAAAAACAAGAAAAGATTTAATTTTACCTTGAGTACGTCCTTTATAGGCATTTGACGAAAATGTTACCAGAATGGTAAGGGGATAAACCATCCAGGTCGTATGCTTTGTGTACTGAAGATTATTTCGTCAATGTTAGAAAATCCCTGCAGGATAGAAGGAAAGATACCTAAACTAATAAGTAAGCATGTTCCAGAGAATGGGAGAAAGGGGATAATATGTGCTGTTTTATTTGATTATGTATAATCAATGCGCTCATGACATGTCAAACCCAATGCAGAATAAAGTGACTTCTGATAAAAATATTGTTAGCTCAGTTACTTGCCCATGATGCTGTTGTAATGGCCTTTGGGTAAACCTGAGGGCCAAACTACCCACTTTGAATTCTCTTTTCATCAGCATGGCTTCTATGTCGACTTGATCTGTCAAAGCTGAATTTGTCGCAGATCTCCTTCTTAATTAGACATGCTTCTGTTTCCTGTGCTGGGTGTGCTTACCTCCATCCACCATTAGGCCTGGAGGTTTGAGGAAATAATAACCGCTTCCATGTCATGTGGTCAGAGATTAATGACGGTGCATCATCTTGGCTCTTGAGATGATCTTTCACGAGGAGAACCTGTGGCTGTTAGCTTAATTAATGCTGATGTGAGAAGGAAAATCAGACAGACAGCTTAAAGGTCATGCATGAATTTGCGCTGGCGTACTGTGTCCCTTTAACTCAGAGATCAGTATCGGCCATTAAAGCTGAGATAACGGTGCCTCCTTTCTTGAGACGATACACCCAGTCCCTTTTTCAATATGGCTTCATAATTATTTTCCGCCGCAAAGTGCAACGGGAGATATTGGATTGAGGTCTGTCAGTCCGCCCTTGCATCCATTCGTCTGGGCCACAGTGGGGACAAGATTTCTCTGAAACTATTATGCCTAGATGTGTGAAATTTTGTATGCTTAATAAGCTACTTATGATCTACGTCGAGTTTGAAAATGAATGTCAAAGCATATTTTCATACTGAGTTATGGCCCTTGATCCTGGCGGGGGATAGAGATGACACTGTCATCTTGTTGATTACTTGTATCAGAAGATGATGCATATCAAGATAAAGACATGGTACCATGTAGTTTTACTTGGATATTTTCTATTAAAATTGCTTGCTGGTGGCTTATGTGCCTCCACATGGTGTGCACCTGAATACCTGCTTACGCTGGAAAAGATGAATTCTGAGGGCAAAAGAAAGACTATTATTTTGGATCATAAACAGCAACAACAACAAAAAAAGAAGAATTTTCAAGGGGGATCTGCCCCGAACAAATTGTTGAAAAATAAGAGTCTGAAAAGGTCAAACTGACAGCAAATGGATGCTGCCAATCTTCTTTTCCTATCAGTGCAGATGCCTGAGGCTCTCTTTTCTTCTACAGTCAATCACAGGACAGTTCACAGTGGTAGATCCCCATGAATTCACATGGTTTGACCTCACTCTTGATTCGAAGAGTCCTGCAGGCGCTGAGTTCCGTGTACCACGCTTGTGTTACCAGCCATGCGACTGCAGCAATCTCCCATCCTCATCCTCTGACGAAGGCGGCCATATCAGAGCTCCTCCGTGCCCTGCAGTAGAATGTCTCAGCAATTATCTACAAAGGACCAGTTTGGGAAAGGTCACAATATATGAATCTCTGCCTGGTTGAAGGGAAAAAAAGAAACACTGGTAGAAATGTTGGCTAAATGAAAACGGAAGAACATAAACAGTACAATTGATTTATGGAATGCCTACGCATTGAAATGTGGAGGAACAGTGTTTTATCCTGGAACCTGTGATTGCCAAGGAATCCACTCCCCGCGATTCGCAAACGGGGATTATCAAATGGCATTCAACTTCTGTTTAAAGTAGATGGTGGTGGTGTTCGTCTATTACATTTAGGTCACATGATGCGGGACGAGCACTCTCCCACTACTTTGTGTTTACTGTCCTCTGTTTAGCCTTCGACAATCGGTGCCAAGTAGAAGCTTGTGTGAAAATCCAGTCTCTGGCTGAGACGGCAGAGTTCATGCACAGGTGTGGGTGAAAATACACTGTAAACATAAAAAAAAAGTAAGGCAACCAGTTGTAAAGCATTTTTAAGGTTGTTCCAATGTACATTTACCAATGTACTTTGGATGGATTTACAAAGTTACTAGTTAAAAGAGAAGCAGAACTTCAACTAATTGTTGTCATCAGACAGTATTCACTATATCTTGTGCCTAAAATGTTTTATAATATTATGCAATGTTTAGAAGTTGTCATGATTGAATTGGTTGTTCTCAAAAAAAACAGCGCAAAAACTGTTGAAACAGATCATAGAAACTTTTTTTTTTCCATGTAATTATACCCACCGGTTGCAAAATGTTGCAAATAGCGTTTTAAGACAGAAAGATTTTTAACATTTCTTGAAAAAAAAAATTAATCGAGTTTACAAAGAAAATTATGCATTTAACACTTTTAATCATATCCCAAAAATATTTTAAGCCTGTTTTGATGGCACTACGGATATACCTTGGTGGAACCATAATGTAGTATATGCATCTTTCTTAAATGCAATTTGTAATAGTTGGGAATTAAGGCAAACTTACTGACGACGTCATCCTTGATAATTTATAAATCATTAAGGGAAGGATAGAGGCCTGAGATATTATTACTTTTCCTTTTCTTTGCAAATGCAGAAATGACAAGCGTAACTAAGAGGCATGACTGCTTTAGAATTAGAAAACACAGGCACTGTGAACCTGAAGGCCAGGCTTTGCCTTTGTAATGCGCTTCTTTCATCATTTGGCAGCACAGTGAGGGGACTGAAGGGATCTCTGAAATCCACTGAAATCTGAGGCATTCTCTTTTGGTAGAAAGGGCCTGCGCTCTATGTCAAATAAAGTGCTCAGTAAGGACAAGTAATTACGGCCTGGTTTTAGCAAAGTCTGAGCAGAGACCAAACGATGGTGACGGTCACCTGTTCTGCTTCACTTTCCACCTACTTGTCGCCTCAGCATGGGGCCGCAGCACCTATTTCCTGTGCTAATAAGGAAGAACTGGTGAGCGACTGGAACAAGAACTCATGGGCCTTGCTTCCACCCCCTCAGCTTTTATTATATTAAATTCATACTTTATTTTCATGCCTTTCCTCATACTCTTTTTTTTCCACTTTTTTTCTGTATTGACAGTAAAAAAAATAAAATTGTGTATGCGATATCATGTTGGTGTTCCCATATTGCTGGCTCACAGCCTGGGACTCAATTATGTCCATCCTGTTTCCTTAAAATGTAACCCGGAAGTTGTTGTTTCAACTAATGCCAGACAGCTGGGTCATTATCCTCTTGACTAGTCATTTGTATATGCAAATCAGACAGTCTGTTCTTCTCTGGACAGAAAAAGCAATTAGACCAGCAAGAAGAAACATTTCTTTGAAGCAATTTTACTGAATTGGTTATTTATTTTCTTATTATGTTCAGTGAAGGTATTCCAGCACAGTTTAATTTTGTCATAAATAGCATTGCATATTTTCAATAAAAAAAAAAAAAAAACAAATCTGCTAACTACACAATGTTATAGTTCAGATTCTTTTGAGAAGTATATGTTGAGTGACCCTCTGTTTCTGATTTAATCTGCAAAGCAACAATTGTTTTATCTATTATATTTCTTTTCGTTTGAACTTATATGTACATTTTTGGTGAATTGGGGAGTCAAATTCTTGTAGATTCTGTCAAGAAGAGTTGAGTGGGTGGATCATTAATTTTGGTACTGCCTGTGTGAGGCTGTTCTGGACAGGGGTTCGGGAGTGAAGAGTGGTTTTCTTCATGTTGCAATCAATTCACCTACACAAATTTACACCAAGCTGTTGGGCAATCTAAGCAGTGGCACCCAAAAAATAGTAACATCGAACTCTGTCTGTGTGGTTACATATTGCTGTTGGAATTTGTGATTTTAGGTATCAGTTTTGAAATATAGGAATATATGTCAGTTATGTCTCAATCATAGACTGTGTGCAGAAATGCATGACAGTTCATCTGTGTGTTAACAGAATAAAATCTTAATCTGGCCGTGTTTATACTCTTGTAAACTGCTTGAAGACTTTATAATTATATGTAGTTTTTCCATTGGGGGAAAAAATATTGCTAGACCTAATATTTTAGCCAAATATTTTCCCTTCAATCTATGGGCAGGATTGTCTGAGTGACTGGTCCACAAAGCTACACCTTCATATTTTACCCAGTGATATGAATTCTCTTTTCTGATTGTATAAAACAAATTAGTGTGCTGCATCTACAGTAGTTGATTTCTTGCTCGAAGACCGATAATTGCTGTTCTGGAACTTTGTTTGGCCTTTAAACACTGTTGGCAGCTCGATTGTGGTTATCGATCAAACCATTTCACAATTAGCATCTGCAGGGGTCATCTGAAACAAAACGGGAAAAAGAAAATGTGAGAAATGTTCCTTGGAGCTTGAGTAAGCAAGGCTTCCCTGGAGCTGAGAGTGGCCTGTGCTTATTGAAATCATACTGATTGATGATCTGACTTTAGTCTACAGAGAAACAAATGCTGTTTTGCCATAATATCTTTGCTGTAAATAATCAATTGGCTTCTACCCCCACTCTTATTGTCCCCTCCACAGTGAATAAGCACAAGCCATGGATTGAGACATCGTACCATGGAGTCATATCTGAGAACACAGACACGGTCCTGTTAGACCCTCCTCTGGTGGCCCTTGACAAGGACGCGCCGGTACCCTTTGCAGGTAAGCCTCATGGGTGTCTGATCGAGCAAGCCAGGGAAAAGGAAAGGAATATATAATGAGGAACTGAGAGACCTGCAGCCACCTTCTGCTTCATGTGACAGAGCAGGTCACGGCCCAGGCTGTCATGATTGGTTGCCTTTTGCTAGCTTTGAAGGGTGCTGCTGATTGATTGGCTCCCTTCTGCTTGCATTTAATAGAATTTGTTGTTTGTTCCTCTGCGCAACATTTCCTTAGGTTGTGTGAAATACCGCAGTTGGCATTTGAAATTCAGCTGTGAGAACACACCGCGTCTGACTTTTCTCTCTGCTTAAAACTGCATCTGTCTAAAAACATGGCTGTGCTTGTTTGTTTGTTTTATCTTTCTCATTGACACTGTTGTGCATGTCTACGCAGTTGCCAGAGGTTGTGCTGCTGTCATTACTGATTGAAAGGTTATATGAAGTATGATGAAATGACTGAGAGGCTGGTGCGAGCCAGCCAGGAGGAGGAGGCTAGACTTTTGGCCACTCAGCATATGTCCTGGGACGTTTGGGATCTTACCACTCCGTCCCTATTGTTGATTGGCCACTGGATACATTTGGTTTCATTGACAACTCCACCATTTAATCTGAGATTACCTTGGGATCTCTATCTTGTGAGTTTTATCATGGATGCGAATTGTCCATACAGCAGCTTGGATTTTCATAATGGTAATTTAGTAAGAATGCAGAGGGTTGAAAACTGCAAGGTAATTAAACGGAGTTATTTTTACTGAATGGCTTGTCAGCCAAACAATGAGCCTATGCACAGATAGCCATTACACCTCATTAATTAAAATGGCAAGAATTGATCCCTGTTACAGCCGTAAAATACTCAGGCTTGCCTGCTAATTTTTATTTTGCAACCTAATGTATTGTACACCATCCTTAAACACAGTGAGCGTAAATATTAGATTAAAACAAGATAATACTGTCAATCAGAAAGGCAGCTGGCCTTATCAGGCCATAAAAATATGCCACAATGGATGAAAACACAAATAAGCATAATAAACATGGTATTTTTTCTGTAATTATATTTCCTTATGCTGGTGTTATCAGAAAAAAGAATATGGATTATGGATAAGAGCATTCTAATAGTCCTAGCTGGGTGACCATTAAACAAATACATTACTGAGCAGAATGCCAGATAAGATGCAGGATCACAAAAATACAAAACAATACAGCAAAAGTGAAGATGAGAAACATCTCTTGCGATGTCACTAACACTATTTATTACCTTGCTCAACATAAGAAGCAGGTGATTGGACAAGTAAAGATGGTCTGATGACATTCAGTAGCACATGAAAAGAGAACTTTCTGACAACATAATGCAGGTGAAGGACTCAGGCAGGACTATAAACATCGATAAAAAAAAAAAAAACCCGGGGGGGGGGTGCATGCCTTCGAAATGATTCAAACAAGAGAGGGGATGGAAAAGACGTGGCTGACCTTGTGACTGCAGACTGGAGCAGAAAATGTGAAGCCACTGCTGTGACACACCACAATTATTTAAATTAGAAAAAAAAATGAAAACAGCTCTCTTTTTATATAAGGACTACCTTACTGCTGATCTTATCATTCTCATGTACAATATCTTAATATTATGTCAAAGAGCAAGGACAGACATGACATAAACAAATATGTCTGAAACCATTGAATGGGAGCTTGTAATACAACCTGAATTCTGGAAAAAATGAGACAGCACGGAAAATACAAATAAAAACAGAAGTAAGTGAATTGTTAATTTTCTTTCCCCTACATTAAGTTGAGGCCGCATAAAAAAAATAAATAAATAAATAAATATTTAAAAATTCCATGCTGCTGTGATTCTTGTAAATATTTGCAAATTCTGAATTGGATGCCTGAAATATGCTTCAAAACTGCTGAAAGGACTGGGAACCTTGTGATACCCTCAGTAAAAACAAAAAAAAAATTGTTTGAACATTTCACTGGTGTTAACAAGTGAAGTGGGAACAGTATGACTGGGTATAAAACAGCTTGTCACAAAAGGAAAGGTAATTTACCAGCAAAATGATTTGAGATTCACCACTTTCCCAAAAACCTATGTTATGAAATAGTTAGGCAGTGTAAGAACAATGTTCCTCAACACGGAATTGGCCAAATACCAATATTGGAAGCGCAGGAACTTCAAGCCCTCTGATGGTGCTGCATTTAGAAACGGCATGCCTCTGTAATGGACAGAAGCAAATGGGCTGATAAACACCTCAGAAGACCTGTGTCAGTGACAGAGTTTTTATGGCATCAAGTTGTTGAGTACAAAAATAACTTATTTTTCTTCATACTTTTTTTTTTCCAATTGAATACAGATTAAAAGGAATTTGGCTCACACTTTATATGAGATGCTGCTCATAAAGGCTTTATACAGCATGTATAATGCCTTCATAAATGAGACACAATGTCTTCATAAATCATACATAAACAAATTTTATGCTTTGTAAAGGGTGAAATAACACATCCTTATTCAGCATGTGATGCCAGATGTGATATAACTTAGCTAGTGGCTAAATGATATAAAGGGTGACATTGTCAGCTAATGCTGCATCCGATTTGTACTGGGGAAGTTGGCATTTCCGAGCTCCCAGTTGGAAATTTCAATTTGAATGCACCCTGAAGTCGGATTTCCAATTCGGAAAGTCGGAGATTCCTCACCTACCCAAAGCTCTGAGTTCCGAGTTCAAGATGGCTGCACTGCAAATCAACAGTAAGCGAAAGTACATAACAATATAAGCGAAATAACAAACGGTATATTTGCAATTCTGTGTTATGCGCATTCCATTAAATCAGTCCCACGCACTCTGAACAGAGTTTATTGGTGAACTTATTGCTATGATGTTTTGCACGCAAAAAATACAGAATAATGTGCTGTTATCAACTTGTATTGCTTAAAATAGCTATTAAGGCCATCCTGGCTAGAGGATACCCCACTGACCTCAAGTCAGTTTTCCGTCTTACTAAACAAAACTCAGTCAGCTCAGTTTTGTCGTTATTCCCAGCCCCGACTTCCAACTTCCGAGCCAAATTGGACACAGAATAAGTGACATTGTTATTGTCACATCTGGCGTCACATGCTGAATAAGGATGTGTTATTTCACCCTTTACAATGCATGACATTTGCTTATGCAGGATTTATGAAGACATTATGTCTCGTTTATGAAGGCATTATACATGCGGTATAAACCTTTCATGAGCAACACTTCATCGATAATGTGACTGAAATTTTCAAATGACTACTCTCTGTTATTATCTACATTTAGTTTTATTTATATTCTTGTTTCCCCAGTTGTTTTCAGATTAAACAATAAAAATAAATAAAAGCTGGTTGTGGAATTCCAGCAACTGTGGACCACTTGGAAATGATCCAAATTTAACTAAATTTGAGAGCAATATGTTCATAGCTAGCAGAAAATTGGATCTTTGTGTGTAGCTTAAGTTCCTCTTGTTTCCTCTTGTAGCTATTGTCTGTGCAAGCTGGCAGTATTGCTTCACTCTTTTGTATATATTTTGTGTGAAAGACACAATATGCATCTTGTATCCATACTATCACAAAGTACTTCAGCTGGGGAGAGTCCCTCTGTGCATTTATTTCATATGCCGCAATTCAGAGACAGTTTTGTTGATTGTATGGCTGTTTCTTGGATTATGAACAAGGGAGCTTCTCCTCATAATAACCTCATCAATATAATGCTTATGGTCTGTCAAATCCAATATGCACTGATGAGCCAAAACATTATGGCCATCTGCTTAATATGCCGTTGGTTCTCTGCATGCTGCCAAAACAGGTCTGTAAAATTGACGCCCACATGAAAACCCGGGCCCAGGGTTTCCCAGCAGAACGTTTCCCTAAGCGTCACACTCCCAACTCTAGCTTGTGTTTTTTACTGCAGTGCATCCTGCTGCCATCTCTTAAGTTAAACTGTATGCACGTACCCTGCCCCATGCACAGTGTGCAAAATAAAACAGGACTCATTGGACCAGGCAACCCACTTCCATTGCTCCAATGTGCAATTCTGATGCTTACATGCCCATTGTAAACATTTTTGATGGTGAATCGGAGTTTGCCCATGCACTCTGACTGTTCTGCTGCTACAAAACCAATACTCAGCAGGGTGTGATGCATTGTGTGTTGTGACTCATTCCTCCATTTCTTAAGAACTGTGCCACAGTTGCCCTTCAGTTGTATTGGACCAGAGGCAATAACCTTTATTGTTGTCATATTGTGCTTTCTCCCAGTCTTCACAACCACCACACTTACATAGGATTAGAACAATAATATTTAAAACCTCAAACATGTTGTCTGTGTCTATTTTTGGGCCAACAGTGCCCCAAGGGCCGATGGACTATTGGCATCATCCAGCATCTGCCGTCCGTACGCCGTATGTCGGTCATCATTGCAGTCTTTGTCAGTGTAGTCGTGATTTAGAATTTTTCAAGAATTTTCAGTTAGACAGTCAGCCAGAATTATTCGATATTTGTAATGGAGCATCCTTGTGACAAGGTCATGTCTGTACTAAATATGTGAAAATATTCATCATTGATTTTTTTAAATACATTTTTGAAATTTTGAATTCTCTCATGTACCCAATACAGTAGTTGGCATATTTCAGTGGGTTATTACATGGAAACAATTAGAGATATTGATGTGATCAACAGACAGGAAGTTATATAAGGGCGTTCATTTGATATCATGACCTTTGACCTTGAGTGACCTTGAAATGTCAAGCCCAAGATCACTTCCTGCAAATTTTCAAAAGCAAATTTCTTCTCCTAAATGGCCAGCCAGAATTATTTGATTCATGTTATGGAGCATCCTTTTGACAATGTCTACCACACTTGTTCAAAGAATTTGAAAATATTAGTTTTTGATTTTTTAATCACTTTTGGAAAATTTAAATTCTCCCATATTCTCAATATTGGCCATATTTCAATGGGCTATTGCATGTTGCTGATTCGAGATATTGATATAATTACTACTGACAACAGACAGGAACTTGAGTGATCATGAAGGTAAATACCCTGGGCCAGTTTAGTGGACATTTTCAAAAATCCCCTTATCTGAAACCGTCAGCCAGAAAGACTTGATATTTGTTATAGTGTAATTGAGACAAACTTTACAAAGATTGTTCAATGAATTTGAAAATGTAATTTGAAATGTATTAATGGATAGCCCCTCAAAATGAACCATCTCGTTACCAAGGGGGTCCAACACAAAACTTTTAGTCCAATAATACAAAAACATACACATGCAACACAAAATACAGTACATTACATACATTAGGCTCTCATTTACCACCCACTGGTTCCTCATTCCCATAAGCCCACAATTTCCGCATTTAGTACAGAGGAGTTGGAAACAGTCAGTTGATGTTGATAGAACTGATTGCTACAGAAAAAAGAAAAATAGAGAAAAAGATTGATGAATAGATTAGAAATGTATTTTTAAAAAGAAGACAATGATGCTGAACTATTGACAAGGTATCATTAATAATATTGCTCGTAATATAGGAAATTGCAAGGTTCATTTTTATGCAGATGACACTGTGGTGTACTCCTCTGCACCAACGTGTGCCCAGGCCCTTATCTATCTGCAATCAGCTTTTAATCTTATTCAACACGCTGTGGCAGAACTGAAACTTGTTTTAAATACGGATAAAACTAAGTTCATGTTTTTTTTCTGCCCGGAATGCGATTGTGCCAAATGAGTCAATCTTCTCAGTGTCTGGAGCTAAAATTGGGCAAGTTCAGTCTTACAAGTATTTAGGTATGTGGCTGGATCATAATTTCTCCTTTAAGACTCATGTGTCTAACTTGTCCAAGAAAATCAGAACAAAAATCGGGTTTCTTTACAGAAACAGGTCTTGTTTTTCTTTAGAAAGTCGGAAGAGGATTGTTCAGGCAACAATCTTACCTTTATTTGACTATCCTTTACATGCATGCCTCTGATTGTACTTTAAGACCTCTGAAGGCTATTTATCACAGCACTCTACGTTTTATCACTGGAGATGTTTCCGCACTCATCACTGTGTGTTATAAAGTTTTGTGGGGTGATTGTCTCTTTATTCTAGAAGGAAGCACCATTGTATTTTATTTATTTGTAAAGCATTGCTTGGTTAGCTTCCTTCATATCTAACTAGGCTTTTGTCCCTCAAAATCCAAAGCCAGCATGTTAGATCGCAAGAGTGGATTTTGTTAGAGTCACCCAGGACTAGGACAAATTTGGGCTGTTCTGCTTTTAGTGCATTTGCACCTTATGCCTGGAATAGATGCCAAGACTCTCTGAAGCTTGACTGTCTCATTCCATATGACTCCTTCAAGAATCAACTGTGGGAGATGTTACTTGAGGAGGCCAGATGTACTTGCCTTTAGTTTTAACCTTGAACTTGTTTTAACTTTATTTTAAAGTTTGTTTTTCTTTATTCTGCAGTTGTTGTATGTAAGTGTGTGAATCTTATTATGCTCTGTCTGTTACCCACTTTGTATTTGTTTAATTGTATTCAGGGCTCCCCTGAAAAAGAGACCTCGGTCTCAGTGGGACTTCCCTGTAATAAAGGAAAATGAGGTAATAGAGTAAAAGAGCGGCTTGTTAAAATGCAATAAGTTTCTCACCGTTTCCTCCATACTCGCTTTTCTATCTGTGTCTGAATTATCCATTTCATACAAACTTTCTGATGCTGACAAAACCAAACTTTCTTTGCCACTCTAGATAACTGTCATAGTTACCAATGGTTCGCGTTGCCACGAAATTCTCTCTATGACGCCGTTTCTGTTGGGATTTACGAAATGAACCAAGTGCGACAACCAGTAGAATGCAAAAAGGAGGCTTTATTTCTGAAGGGGGAAACCCCCCAACAGAGCTGGCAACGGTACAAAGTCCACAATCCAAAAACAGTATCCAATGGGCGTAATCCAGAATCGTAACCAGGGCACCAATAACAAAGTTCGTGGTCAGACAAAAAGGGTTCGGTACACAGGCGTAGGTTTGGAGGAGAAACAAACTCATAAGCCAAAGACAGTCCGAATCCAAAACCAGGGCAGTAATCACAAAATCAAGGTCGGGCAGAAAAAGGTCAAAGCTCACAGATGCAACAAAATCCAAAAAGGGCAAACCAAAATCAATAGTCGAGCAATCCAGTCAGAAAGATAAACACTGAGCAATCAAAGCGAGAAACGTGGCACGAGAAAACTAGGGAGAACGATCTGACAAGAAAGTGTACCAAACAGACATCTTATATACACATGACAAGACAGGGGAGACAAAGTGCAAAGCATGGAAAATAAACATGGCATGAAACATGGCTATGAAAACAAAACATGGCATGGAGACTGATAACCAAAACATGAAAATAATAAAACAGGAAATTCTTAATACCAAATACACAATACATAATCTAAGAATGGACAGACAAAGTCAGTGGTCTCTAAACACAAGAATCAATCATCATAGCACTTGGCCAGGCACAGAACTTAAACATGGCATGCAGAATCAGAATCCCAACAGAACCCCCCTCCCAACGAACGCCTCCTGGCGTTCAATTCGAAGAACGGGATGCAGCATGAAAGTCTTTGATGAGGTTTTTATCCAATATGTGCCTTGCTGGCACCCAACTGCGATGTTCAGGTCCGTAACCCTCCCAGTCGACGAGGTACTGCAGTCCTCTGCCTCGTCGACGAGAGTCCAGGAGGGCACGGACCGTGTAGGCTTCGCCTCCGTTGATGATCCGGGCGGGTGGTGGGGGATCAGGTCCAGAGGACAGGGGGTGGGTTACTGCAGGTTTTAACTGGGACACATGGAAAGTGGGGTGTATGCGTCGCATGGACAGGGGGAGACGGAGGCGAACGGCAGTGGGACTTAGGACCCTTTCAATGGTGAAAGGGCCCAGGAATTTGGGGAAAAGCTTACCCCCGTTACCTCTGAGGGGAATGTCCCTTGAAGACAACCAGACCCGCTGCCCAGGTCGGTACATGGGCGCCGCGGTGCGTCTCTTGTCGGCCTGTTCTTTCATCCGAGCGACCGACCTGAGCAGGGCCTGGCGGGTGGCAGTCCAGGTGCGTCTGCACCTACGGACGAATTCGCAGACTGAGGGGACAGCTACCTCCTTTTCCTGGGACGGGAACAAAGGGGGCTGGTAGCCCAGGCAGGCTTTGAAGGGGGAGACGCCGGAGGCAGCAGAGGTGTGGCTGTTCAACGCGTATTCCACCCACGGTAACTGATAGCTCCAGGAGGAGGGGTTCCTAATACAGAGACATCGTAAAACACTTTCCACACACTGGTTAGCTCGCTCGGTCTGGCCATTAGTCTGGGGGTGGAAACCTGATGACAAACTGACTGAAGTGCCTAAAGCTTTAAAGAATGTTCTCCAAAAAAGTGCAGTGAACTGGGGGCCGCGATCGGAAGTGATATCAGTGGGTATGCCGTGGAGTCTAATGACATGTTGGATTACTAGGTTGGCAGTGTCTTGAGCAGAAGGGAGTTTAGTGAGGGGAACTAAGTGAACTGCTTTGGAGAATCTATCAACAATTGTGAGAATGGTGGTGTGGTGATTGGATGAGGGAAGGCCTGTGATAAAATCAAGAGCAATATGGGACCAGGGGCGGTGTGGTGTAGGAAGGGGCTGCAATAAACCTTGAGGTGGTTGGTGAGAAGTCTTAGCCTGGGCACAGACCGAGCAAGCAGCAACGAAGCCCTGGACATCTTGAGTGAGTTCTGGCCACCAAAACCTCTGAAGAATAAAGTTCTTAGTGCGGCGGATACCAGGGTGGCAGGACAGTCTGGATGCGTGTCCCCATTCCAGGACTTGGGAGCGTAAGGTAGCTGGCACATATAAACAATTGGTGGGACACGCACTGGGAGTAGCAGCATTGTTTTGGGCATTTCTGACTTCTCTCTCAATATCAAGACATAATGCATTAATGAACGCTTCTTTAGGGAGGATGGTATCTTTGTTAATTTCCTCTTCCTGGATTTCAAAACAACGGGAGAGGGCATCAGGCTTGACATTCTTACTTCCAGGTCGATAGGCAATATGAAAGTTGAATCGTGAAAAGAAAAGTGCCCACCTGGCTTGTCGCGGATTGAGTCTTTTGGCCGTTTGTAGATATTCCAGGTTCTTGTGGTCTGTCCAGACGATGAAGGGTACCTTGGAGCCCTCCAGCCATTGTCTCCACTCCTCTAAGGCCAACTTTACCGCCAACAGCTCCCGATTCCCAATGTCGTAGTTTCTTTCTGCAGAGCTGAGGCGGCGAGAAAAGAAGGCACAAGGATGGACCTTACCATCTTCTGTGGACCTCTGCGACAGGATGGCTCCAGCTCCGATATTGGAGGCGTCCACTTCAACAATAAACTGGAGTTCAGGATTGGGAATGGTTAGGATAGGTGCAGAGGTGAAACGAGCTTTTAAGTCATTGAAGGCCTCTTCAGCCTTTTCGGACCACAGAAACTTGGATTTAGAAGAGGTGAGAGCAGTAAGAGGAGCGGCAACAGAACTATAATTCCGGATGAACCGGCGGTAAAAGTTAGCGAAGCCCAAAAATCGCTGGAGAGACTTACGGTCCTCTGGTCTGGGCCAATTAGTGACAGCTTCCACCTTTAGGGGGTCCATCCGGATGGTGTCTGGGGAGATGATGTAACCCAAAAACGTAGTGGTTTCCACATTAAATTCACATTTTTCAGCTTTAACAAAGAGGCGGTTCTCCAGGAGGCGACGGAGCACTTGGCGAACATGTTTGACATGGGCCTCCTGGGACTCTGAAAAAATCAGGATATCGTCAAGATACACAAACACAAACTTATTTATCATGTCTCTTAAAACATCGTTGACAAGGTTTTGAAACACTGCTGGAGCGTTAGTAAGCCCGAAAGGAAGAACTAAATACTCCCAGTGTCCCGTGGGAGTGTTAAAGGCAGTCTTCCATTCGTCCCCCTCTCTGATGCGTACCAGGTGATAGGCATTACGGAGGTCGAGCTTAGTAAAAATCTTAGCTCCTTGCAGGAGATCGAAAGCAGTGTTCATTAGAGGAAGTGGATACCGATTCTTGACAGTTATTTCGTTAAGTCCACGGTAATCTATACAGGGTCTTAATGATCCGTCCTTCTTAGACACGAAGAAGAATCCGGCACCAGCAGGTGATGATGACGGGCGAATAATGCCTGCAGCAAGAGACTCTGAGAGATACTTCTCCATAGCTTGGGTTTCTGGTCTGGAGAGTGAATAGAGTCGGCCTCTAGGGGGCATAGTACCTGGCTTCAGGTCTATGGTGCAGTCATAGGGTCGGTGAGGTGGTAAGCTGGTGGCCCGGGACTTAGAGAACACTTCCTTGAGATCATGAAACTCTAGGGGGACCTTCTCAAGATCTAGTATTTCTTCTTGGGATGGGCTGTGTTGAGGTTCGCGGGCGTTGTGGAGGCATGCCAGGGAGCAGTTGGGGCTCCAACCCTTAACCTCATTCTTCCGCCAATCAATATTTGGGAGGTGTTTGGCCATCCATGGATGGCCCAAAACAATGGGAGCATGGGGAGAATGTAAGAGGAGGAGCTGAATGGTTTCGTGGTGGTTTCCTGAGGTTTTGAGTTTGATGGGGCTGGTAGCGTGAGTTATCTGGGCTATTTTCTGGCCACTGAGTGAATTGGCCACCCGGTCAGGAAAGATCCTCTCGGTAGGGATTCCCCATTCTTGAGCCAGCTCCACATCGATGAGGTTCTCCTCAGCGCCGGTATCAATGAGGGCTAGGGTGGACTTACTCCCTCCTCCCCACTCCAGGATAACTGGGAGGCACGTACGGTTCTTAGTCTCCTGCACTGGCGTCACTCCAATCACTACTCTTCTCTGGGCACCAGGGGAACTTCTCTTGTTCGGACACTGAGCAATGTGGTGTCCCCCCTTGCCACAGTAGAAGCAGGCCCCTTCTCTGCGACGGCGGTTCTTCTCCTCCACAGGGATGCGAGGACGGCCCAGTTGCATGGGTTCTGGCTCAGGAGGACTGTCGCCAGTAGGGGGTGGTAGAGGCGGAGTGCTCTGGAGGAGTGGGTTAGGTCGTCTGCGGGAGGCGAAGCGTCTGCGTTCTTCCAGTCGGGAATCCACGCGAATAGCCAAGTCGACTAAGTCATCCAAATCCTCCGGTAACTCCCGGGAAACCAGCTCATCCTTTAACGCTTCAGAAAGCCCGTTAAAAAAGGCATCGAACAAAGCTCTATGTCCCCACCTGCTGTTGGTAGCCAGTGTCTGGAAATCAATGGCGTAGTCGGCCACGGAACGGCTCCCCTGTCGAATGCGCAGAATTTCTCGTCCCGCCTCGTGACCCAGCTTCGTGCGGTCAAAGATGCGCCTCATCTCCTCACCCAGCAAATTAGACGTTTGCACGCAGGGTAGATCTGCTTCCCATGCAGCCGTAGCCCACTGCTTGGCCCTTCCCGTCAGTTGCGTGATGATGAAAGCAACCCGAGCTCTTTCGGTGGGGAATGACGAGGGCTGTAGGCTGAAAATGAGCTTGCACTGGGTGAGAAAAGCCCGACATGCTCCCGGGTTCCCGTCGTACCTCTCAGGCGGTGGCAGGCGTGGCTCGCAGACTGGCAGTGGCGGAGCAGACGCAGGAGCGGCATGGACGGCAGGCTGGGGAGACTGTAGCCGCTGAGCGTCTTGCACAGAGCGAGTGAGATCCGCCATCTGAAGACTCATAGTTTGCATATGTTGCATAAGAGCCCGAAGCTGACGCTCTTGGAACTCTAACTGAGCGCCCTGTTGGTGCACTGCCTCCTGCAGAGACTGGTCTGACGCTGGCTCCGTCATGGTCAGATCGTAATGTTGGGATTTACGAAATGAACCAAGTGCGACAACCAGTAGAATGCAAAAAGGAGGCTTTATTTCTGAAGGGGGAAACCCCCCAACAGAGCTGGCAACGGTACAAAGTCCACAATCCAAAAACAGTATCCAATGGGCGTAATCCAGAATCGTAACCAGGGCACCAATAACAAAGTTCGTGGTCAGACAAAAAGGGTTCGGTACACAGGCGTAGGTTTGGAGGAGAAACAAACTCATAAGCCAAAGACAGTCCGAATCCAAAACCAGGGCAGTAATCACAAAATCAAGGTCGGGCAGAAAAAGGTCAAAGCTCACAGATGCAACAAAATCCAAAAAGGGCAAACCAAAATCAATAGTCGAGCAATCCAGTCAGAAAGATAAACACTGAGCAATCAAAGCGAGAAACGTGGCACGAGAAAACTAGGGAGAACGATCTGACAAGAAAGTGTACCAAACAGACATCTTATATACACATGACAAGACAGGGGAGACAAAGTGCAAAGCATGGAAAATAAACATGGCATGAAACATGGCTATGAAAACAAAACATGGCATGGAGACTGATAACCAAAACATGAAAATAATAAAACAGGAAATTCTTAATACCAAATACACAATACATAATCTAAGAATGGACAGACAAAGTCAGTGGTCTCTAAACACAAGAATCAATCATCATAGCACTTGGCCAGGCACAGAACTTAAACATGGCATGCAGAATCAGAATCCCAACAGAACCCCCCTCCCAACGAACGCCTCCTGGCGTTCAATTCGAAGAACGGGATGCAGCATGAAAGTCTTTGATGAGGTTTTTATCCAATATGTGCCTTGCTGGCACCCAACTGCGATGTTCAGGTCCGTAACCCTCCCAGTCGACGAGGTACTGCAGTCCTCTGCCTCGTCGACGAGAGTCCAGGAGGGCACGGACCGTGTAGGCTTCGCCTCCGTTGATGATCCGGGCGGGTGGTGGGGGATCAGGTCCAGAGGACAGGGGGTGGGTTACTGCAGGTTTTAACTGGGACACATGGAAAGTGGGGTGTATGCGTCGCATGGACAGGGGGAGACGGAGGCGAACGGCAGTGGGACTTAGGACCCTTTCAATGGTGAAAGGGCCCAGGAATTTGGGGAAAAGCTTACCCCCGTTACCTCTGAGGGGAATGTCCCTTGAAGACAACCAGACCCGCTGCCCAGGTCGGTACATGGGCGCCGCGGTGCGTCTCTTGTCGGCCTGTCCTCAGCGCCGGTATCAATGAGGGCTAGGGTGGACTTACTCCCTCCTCCCCACTCCAGGATAACTGGGAGGCACGTACGGTTCTTAGTCTCCTGCACTGGCGTCACTCCAATCACTACTCTTCTCTGGGCACCAGGGGAACTTCTCTTGTTCGGACACTGAGCAATGTGGTGTCCCCCCTTGCCACAGTAGAAGCAGGCCCCTTCTCTGCGACGGCGGTTCTTCTCCTCCACAGGGATGCGAGGACGGCCCAGTTGCATGGGTTCTGGCTCAGGAGGACTGTCGCCAGTAGGGGGTGGTAGAGGCGGAGTGCTCTGGAGGAGTGGGTTAGGTCGTCTGCGGGAGGCGAAGCGTCTGCGTTCTTCCAGTCGGGAATCCACGCGAATAGCCAAGTCGACTAAGTCATCCAAATCCTCCGGTAACTCCCGGGAAACCAGCTCATCCTTTAACGCTTCAGAAAGCCCGTTAAAAAAGGCATCGAACAAAGCTCTATGTCCCCACCTGCTGTTGGTAGCCAGTGTCTGGAAATCAATGGCGTAGTCGGCCACGGAACGGCTCCCCTGTCGAATGCGCAGAATTTCTCGTCCCGCCTCGTGACCCAGCTTCGTGCGGTCAAAGATGCGCCTCATCTCCTCACCCAGCAAATTAGACGTTTGCACGCAGGGTAGATCTGCTTCCCATGCAGCCGTAGCCCACTGCTTGGCCCTTCCCGTCAGTTGCGTGATGATGAAAGCAACCCGAGCTCTTTCGGTGGGGAATGACGAGGGCTGTAGGCTGAAAATGAGCTTGCACTGGGTGAGAAAAGCCCGACATGCTCCCGGGTTCCCGTCGTACCTCTCAGGCGGTGGCAGGCGTGGCTCGCAGACTGGCAGTGGCGGAGCAGACGCAGGAGCGGCATGGACGGCAGGCTGGGGAGACTGTAGCCGCTGAGCGTCTTGCACAGAGCGAGTGAGATCCGCCATCTGAAGACTCATAGTTTGCATATGTTGCATAAGAGCCCGAAGCTGACGCTCTTGGAACTCTAACTGAGCGCCCTGTTGGTGCACTGCCTCCTGCAGAGACTGGTCTGACGCTGGCTCCGTCATGGTCAGATCGTAATGTTGGGATTTACGAAATGAACCAAGTGCGACAACCAGTAGAATGCAAAAAGGAGGCTTTATTTCTGAAGGGGGAAACCCCCCAACAGAGCTGGCAACGGTACAAAGTCCACAATCCAAAAACAGTATCCAATGGGCGTAATCCAGAATCGTAACCAGGGCACCAATAACAAAGTTCGTGGTCAGACAAAAAGGGTTCGGTACACAGGCGTAGGTTTGGAGGAGAAACAAACTCATAAGCCAAAGACAGTCCGAATCCAAAACCAGGGCAGTAATCACAAAATCAAGGTCGGGCAGAAAAAGGTCAAAGCTCACAGATGCAACAAAATCCAAAAAGGGCAAACCAAAATCAATAGTCGAGCAATCCAGTCAGAAAGATAAACACTGAGCAATCAAAGCGAGAAACGTGGCACGAGAAAACTAGGGAGAACGATCTGACAAGAAAGTGTACCAAACAGACATCTTATATACACATGACAAGACAGGGGAGACAAAGTGCAAAGCATGGAAAATAAACATGGCATGAAACATGGCTATGAAAACAAAACATGGCATGGAGACTGATAACCAAAACATGAAAATAATAAAACAGTAAATTCTTAATACCAAATACACAATACATAATCTAAGAATGGACAGACAAAGTCAGTGGTCTCTAAACACAAGAATCAATCATCATAGCACTTGGCCAGGCACAGAACTTAAACATGGCATGCAGAAGCAGAATCCCAACAGTTTCAAATAGTTGTGCTGTGCTGTGGTTACGAGGTTGAAGCTCGGCTACTTAATTTTAATATTAAAATTCTACCATGTCTTTGCGGTATCTTTGTGTTTGAATATGGTGGCCAAGGTACCCGTTTACGTCATACTTGAGGGGAATCTTGTGCGCTCTCGTTGGTATATGTGCCAATTATGACGGCTTACACGTGCGTGATAATTAGGCACCTGGGGCACTTTGGACTACAATTACTCATTTATTAGCATAGTGCTGAAAATTATGCTGGCTGAGTAGGGTTCACAAGGGTTCAGAATAACACAATAGGTAATTTATGTGCGATGTCATAGTGCTCATTTAAGTATAGGCAACAATGAGCTTTTAGAAAGACAAAATGAGGTGGTTGTTCTTATATTAGATGGTAAATTGTTCCAGTCTGATGGGGCTTTGAATTTGGATTCACATCCGCCAATTTCTTTGTTAGTTTGAGGAACCAAAAAGAAAGGTTGCTGCATGTGTCACAGGGAATCAGAGGATATATAAGGTATTAAGTATTGTTTTATGTATGGTGGATAATTAAAGTGAATACATTTGAAAATGAATTGGAGCCAGTGGTTGTGTCTTCAAATATTGAGTATTGGTAACAAGTTCGAAATTTCGTACATGAAGCGGTGATGAGTTCGATAGGGACACCTTCAAATGAATCTACAAAGAAAGTTGTAAATAACATTGAGCGGTTGAAGATACGTGTCGTAAGCATTCTTGTAAACAATGCTGGCATAGTCCAATACAGGTAATAACAACTATGTGGTAATTATTTTCTGTATTTGAAAGGTCAACAATTGATGGAGCGATGCAATATACCAAGATTGCGGCTTGACTTGTTAGCAATGGAGTCAATCTGTTGTCCAATAGAAAGCACTGCATCAATCCAAAGGCCCATATATTTGAAAGGGGTTACCTGTTCAAGGAGTGAGCCATCATTGGAAGAAATATTTAACACATAAGAGTCGCCAAGAACTGACCTGGTACCGAATAACATGCTGGAGGACATCTTTTTGTTCAGCAGTCGTTTGTTGGTGCAAAACCAATTCTGAACAGCGGCAATCATGTCGTAGGGATTTCTCTATTTCAGTTGTGCTGGCACTAGATGTGTACGTTACAGTGTCATCAGCATATAAGTGCACTTGGCATGCTGAACAGGTTTTTGAAAAATCATTGATAAGAATAGTAAAGAGGAGTGGTCCTAAGGAGGAGCCCTGAGGTTCTCCTTTCTCAACAGTTAGATTGTCAGATTGACTTCCATTAATACGGATGCATTGGCGTCTCCTGTGGAGATAAACATTGAACCAGAGCAAAGAGTGCTGGGAGATACCAATGGAGTGAAGTTTGTGAAGAAATGGGTAATGATCAACAATATCAAAAAATTTCGATTAGTCAAGAAATATTGCACCAGTGAGTTTGCCATTTTCAGAGGCAGTGAAAACATCATTTGTGAATTTCTGAAGAGCTGTAGTTGTTGAAAAATTGGGTCTGAAGCCAGACTGGCATGGAGGCAAAATATCATTATCAGTAACATATTCTGATAATTGATTGAATATTATTTTCTCAAAAATTTAATTGATGATTGATTTTGGACAATGATTGTTAATGTCCTGGGGGTCTCCTGCCTTATGGAGAGGAGGTGTAACTGTGACACTCTTCCAGGCTAAGGGGAGAGCAGAAGTTGCTAAGGAGAGATTGAATAAGTCGCAAAGGGGGTACATCAAGATATGAGCAGCTAGATTAATAAATTTTGCTTCAATGCTGTCTGACCCTGATCGGCAGTCATCTTTTAATTGAATAGTAGTATTTTTACTTAACCTATTGATGTTATTCATACTTTTCCAAAACTGTTCAGGGTTATGTATGTTGTCAGTAAAGTGCCTTTTATAGAAGTCAGATTTAGCATTACGCCTTTTCACCTTGCATTGGTTCCTTCTTAACTAGGCCCATAACTCGCCATGGAGCATAGGCTATCGACAACTCTTCTGCATCCAGCGTGCGTTTGGGCTGTCTTAACTGCCTCTCCCCCGCTGGTACCATATCTTTTCAGCTCTGCCTCAGTGTCCCGCCTCCAGCTGTTTTTGGGCTTTCCTCTCTTCCGCTTCCCCTAGGGGTTCAAAGTCAGGACCTGGCGTTGATGGTGGCTGCTGGTTTACGCAAGGTGTGGCCATTCCATCCCCACGTCATTCTCCAGATCTGGCTCTCTACTGGCTCCTGGCTCCCTTTCTGCCACAGCTCCTTATTGCTGATTTTATCCAGCCAACTGACTCTAAAGATGCGCCTCAGGCAGCTGTTAATGAACGTCTGGATCTTCTGCATTATCTATTTTTTCATTCTCCACATTTCTGAACCATAGAGAAGGACAATTTCAACGTTGGAGTTGAAGATGCGCACCTTTGTTGGAGTAGCTATTTCTATTGAGGCCCAGATGTTCTTCAGGATAATGAAGGCTGCTCTAGCTTTGCCTACACTGGCAGTGATGTTGCTGTCTGTGCCACCCAGTTTATCGATAATCCTGTCAAGATAGGTGAAGGAGTCAACTTCTTTGATGAATCTGTCATCGATGGTGACAGGGATGGTGGTCGGGGTGTTAGTCCTCATCAGTTTTGTCTTCTCCTTGTTTATCCTGAGGCCTGCTCCAAGAGAAGTTATCGATAGCTGGGTGGTCTTGTCCTGCCTGTGATTGTGGTTGTGTGATAGGAGGGCCAAATCGTCAGCAAAATCAAGGTCATCGAGTTGTGAACAGAGGCTCCACTGTATGCCGTTCCTCCTTCCTGTTGTGGTGATCTTCATTATCCAGTCGATAACGAGGGGAAACAGGAATGGAAACAGTAGACATCCCTGCCGAACTCCAGACTTGACCTCAAAACTGTCAGACATCTGGCCTGCATGTAAGACCCTGCAGAACATTCCCTGGTAGGTGTTCTGTGCCAGGGAGATGGTCTTCTCCAGGACACCATAGTGCCTCATTAGCTTCCACAGGGTCTCTCTGTCCACCCTATCAAATGCCTTTTCATAGTCGATGAAGTTGATGTATAGGGAGGAGTTCTATTCTATTGATTGCTCTACTATGATGCGTAGAGTGGCGATTTGGTCAGTACAGGATCTTTTACTCCGGAAGCTTGCCTGCTGGTCTTATAGCAGGGGATCAACTGCTGTTTTCATTCTCTCCAATAGAATTCTGTTCAGGACTTTCCCAGGTACAGAGAGGAGCATGACTTACCTTTAGTTGTTACAGCTGGTGAGGTCTCCTTTTCTTTGGTATTTTGATGATAGCTCCCTCTCTCAAGTTCTCCGGATCTTCCTCTTCCTCCCAGACTTTGGTGAAGAGGCTGTGAACCATGTTAATGGCGGTTGTTAGGTCGGCCTTGATTGCCTCTGCTGGTATTGGTTCTTTAAAGATCTATACTGAACAAAAATATAAATGCAACAGTTTAGTCATTTCAGTATTACGCATATTTATTTTTGAGGTTGGCTTAGTTGGGTTTATTTATGTGACTAAGGTTTTGTGCCTGTGGTCTGTGCACATTTCAGTCACCTTCGCCATAACATTGTCAAGTTCCTGCCCTTTGTCAAAATTGGCCTGTCAGACAGGTGGGGCATGATCCAGAGCTATTGAAATCAGGTACAGTCAGCCCAGGCACATCTTATACTCTGGTCAATAAAAGGCCACCCCAAAAGTCCCAGTTCTGCCATTGTTCAAAATGCCATCAATGACTCGAGCCATCAGGGAGCGTGCCATTGGCACGGTCAATGCAGGAATGTTTCTCAGGGATGTTGAAAGGGCTCTTAATGTCCATGTTTCAACAATAAGTCACATAAAACACCTTTCTGAGGAATGAGGCAAGACAGCAGACCGCCCGCATGCATGACGACCATGTGTGGTAACCCCCACCCAAGACCGCCATATCTGGACTCTTTATTTCTGTGATCGTCTGAGACCAGTAACTCCCACCGCAGATGAGACAGCTGGTCCCCACCATCACCCCATTTTTGCCGAAACCATGTAAAATAATCTCCAGGAAGTCCATATCTTTACGTCTTTTGCCCTTTGTGGATCCTCAGCTCTATGGAAAAAAATTGGTTCGACTGAGTGAATAGACACATTTTATAGTCAATGGCACAATGGAGGACTGTTTTCTTTACAGACGAGTCACATTTCCAACTTCACAGAGCGGATGGATGGAGTATCGTTATGCTGACATCATTGTGGTGCACAAGGTGGCACATGGTGGTGGAGTGCTGTTTTGTGTGGGGATATTCCAAGGACATTGCACCCAATTGCAGTTGATGAACAGCAACTTGAAGGCAGTGTGATTTCACGATGAGATGCTGCTGCCTATTCATCCATCAAAACAATAACCATGTCAGAAAGCTAACCTGATCGGAACTTCATCTGTGCGCAGATACGGGAATACCATTGGATTTCCCTTTAACCATTTGCACATGAATATTCAAGAGAGCCCAGGCATAAGCTTAAGTAATGTGTCTTGTTAACATATATTGACAAAACCTGGGCTAGTTAAGGTGTTAACTAATATTGATATTGCTTAATTAAAATGCACTAATGTTGGGAATTTCAAAGCAAAGTCAAGTAAACTGCTGGGGAAAAAATGGAAATATGTTTATGTATGGGTCAAAAATGGTAAGACCTGTTTACTTTCAAATCCATTTCAACATTGGAGGATAGGCCCCATGATCCTCATGTAGATACGGAGTATATGCTTGTAACTTTACTTAAATATACTGTACATAGCTGCATGTATTCCCCATTGCTCAATATTCAGCCTACTTTTTTTTGTGTGAAACTGAAATGACTTCAGTGAATAAAACGTGGGAAGCCAATACGTTTTGGGTAAATTCCAGACCTCAGAACACATTTTAAAGCTGTCTTGACTGATTGATCGCTGACCTCAATGTTTTATAATGAGTTTCATTGCTTTTGTGTTAACATTTTTCACATCCAAGTGAAATAAAATCATGTTATGTAACAAGAGGGCATGCTGTATAAATGCCTTCCCCAAAACCAAAGAGTCACATTGCACTTGGTGCACCATTAAAAATCTGAGGGTGGCCCCAAACTTTTGGCCTGGAGTGTAGACTCTAGCTACCTCGCAGATAGCCTGAGTTATAAACAAATTATAAATAAGTAATAAATGAGAATCATTTAACCCCCTCTTATGCTGAATCAATTGATGCTATTTGTATCAAGTTAAAAATATGTACATTCCTTCAGTAACATTATCAGAAATGATGTTGTATTATCATTTTGATCAATTCTGTGAGGAACAGGCACACCAGAATGATTGGTAGAGGTATTAATTAAGGGTACTATAACATGTGGCTTATAAATGGTTGAAGGGTATGATATGAAAAGTAGGGGAGGACACAAAAAACTTTAAACTTTATCGCCAGTGTTTTCACTCGGCCAAAATTTATTGAACATAAAACTCCAGAAAACCATACAGGTCTGCCAGTGAGATGAAGTAAAGGAGTTGGCAGGAAGATTAAAAATAATAAAAAATAAAAATGATAATAATTATTATTATTTATGTCATTCTCTTCTACCCCCCTTGGCCTTCCGGTCCAGTCTGAAAAAACATACTCAGTTTGAGCACTGCTTTCAATCTTGGCTTTGTTTTGTTTTTGCAGAAAGTGACTCGTGTCCCCTTGGCACCACAGTAATTACAATGAGAAACACGTGACTGCTAAGTGCCTATCGTTTCTGCCGGCTTTCATGTAAACCAACAATGAACCCAAAAGTGTACACCAGGAGCTTGAGCAAGCACTTCAAGATGACTTGGCATTTCTGGGAAGGAAATCTCAGTGGGTAATAGTCAGTCTGCTTGTATGCATAAAGTCTCCTCAATCAAATTACTTTGAAGGATGACACTGATATACTCAACAAGACATAAAGGGTATTGAATATTTATTCAGACTGTAGTTGTGCCAGAGGCATCAACTGTATATCAATCCAAATATACCAATCTATTCCTATCATAGTCCTGTTACAAAACCCAGAGCCCTGCTCTGAGATATAATCAACTTTTCCAGAATTATAGTTATCATTCTTTTTTCAAAACTTTTTTTTTAAACTAATGCAGACAAAATCTTTACCATACTGCAGAGAGTATTTTGTTTGGTGAAGATTTTTAATGAGTTTTTAATCCTACAATTTTATTAAGACAATGTTCTGGTGCTTCTCATGGACAAGGCAATTAGATATTAATCATTCGCAGACCACATTGCCTGTGTAACCTTGATATAGCTTTTAACCAACTACCAGTCCATTTAGTGGGCTGCCTGACTGAAGTTAACTTGATATGTTGACTCATGCAATTGTGGCAAGCGATGTAAAATGGAGGGGCCAGAACCGATTAAGCCACCCCTGGATTTTTCATAAGGGAATATTTACCTCAGACAAACACCAATATCCCAAAGGCACCAAGGTTCCTCGTAACAAGTCAGAGATGTGTTTCCATCAAAAAAATCTTTTATTAGAACAATTTTAAAAGACGACGAGTCACACCCAAATAGAAAAGGGGAGATTGAAGCTGGAGCTTACTGGTGGGAAGGCGAACTACAAAAAAAAAAAAACAAAAAAAAAACACTGCAGCACACCCAAAATAAGTGCTCACACCCCTGCGCACTGAAGTGAAAAATCCCATATACACACAGCACACACAAAGAGGAAAACCACCACCAATGAAAGCCAGCCCCGCCACCTTAGGCTCACTGCCTCTGGGAACAAAGAAAGAAAGGAGTTAGTGGGGCCAAACAATATAAACAATAAAACTTCAATGACCATAAACTGGTGGCCTGAATGCTGAAACAATAAGCACTGCTTATCAGCAGCTATTACAGAGGGCCTCCTACCAGTGATGTTACAGAAGAGTAAAAGTAGATTTAATTGGCAGCTGATCAAAATGCTAAAACACTCATCAGCAGCTACATATGGCCTCCAGCCAATGATGTAACCAAAATACGAACAGAATTGCAGCGCATCAAAAGCTGAGAACACTGGTTATCTGCAGCAGTTACAAATGGCCTCCTGCCAGCGCAACAAAATAAAAATGAAAACAAAATAACACATACGATTAATCAATGACTACACAACAAAATACATCTTACTTTTGTAAAATAAAATAATATAAACCAAACAGACCCCACTCGCCCCCTTCACGAATTCACAGCAACCCAAACTAAACAAAAGGAATGGACTGACCACAAACAAATAAACAATACAAATTTTAAAAAGTACGATTATTCGAACAAGCACTGGCCGGACTTCAGCAGCGAAGCCAGGTATCAGCGACGCACAGTCAGAGTAAAACCGTGCGAAAGCAGATTTTACACAATGTGATATTCGAGGTAAAACCAAGAGGCAAAGCAGAAGTAATCCTGCAGCATACTCAACGCAGCAGGCTCATTTCCCAGTCAAACTACTAACACCAACTGCGGTCTATGCTCTTACAAGGTAGAACAAAGAAACACAAATAATGTGTACTTATAAAACTAATCACCTCGATAGGCTACATACTAATCAGGCGGCGTCTATTAACTCAAGGAATGGGATGTACTCATGTTGCTACCATCAGTGTCTACCTTATACTGGACACGAGGCTGCAACACATAAAAGGAATAAAACCACATAGTGCAAATAAAAAAAAGGAAACAAACCTACCAGCAAAATGGGTGAAATTGCCGAATCCAATAGAGAGGGGAAAATGGATCCACCCGAAGAGCCTGCATCGACGGTAAAAATAATTAAACACTGATATAACAAGCCTGAGCTATTGCAAGGGAAGCGTTCATACCTGAGTCAACTGCGGAAGCCGGGAAAAAAATGTGCGTTTGCGTCAGAAAGAATGGAAGCAACCGCTAAATGCCTTTATATTGGGTACATCTCAAAGTGTAGGCTGCATTTTTCGAAGCCTGCATTTTTAGGGGTCCATTCTCACTTCCATCTGCCAAACTGACACTTAAGGTTAGAGATAAGGTAAAATTCAGGGTTTGGGTTAGTTTTAAGGCTAAGGTTAGGAAGACCAGTGACGACTCGCTTAAAGCAAAGCTTTTTAAAGGTGAGTAAATGACGTCATGCCAGTTTGGTGGATGGAATTATATGACGGCCCCTAAAAATGCAGCCTTCAAAGGATGCAGCCTACACTTTGAGATGCACCCATAGACTACACCTGACGGACGACTTAGGGGGTTATTAGGGGGCACTCATGCTTCGAAATGACAATATCAAGAAAAAAAATATTTTACTATGATATATTTGAAAAAAAGATCATAGATTAATATCAATTTCCTACCGAATGTGGGCCTGAGTATTTCTTATTACCACTCTAATTACGAATGGCTGACTTTTAGCACTGTAGACACATTCATATAAAAACCGTTCAGCTGCTTTTGGACAGTGCAGCTCTTTGCAGGCCGCAGTAAAGGAAGTCAGAAGATCCACAGTTTTAGCCTGCCATCCCGTAGGGATTGATAGACAGTGAGAACCGTGGAAACCCAATCTGACTGATATATTATCGGATGCCCTTGGATACGTAATTGCCAGTTCCACATGACCTGTGTCTCGATGAGCACCTAAAATGCAAGAGCTAGATAAACACCTTGTTCACTTTCTTGCTTATATAGTTTGAATGATTGCTACAAAAAGGGCAAAATTGATTCTGGATTTAAGTCAAGTGGAAAGAGATGACAGGCTGCTTTCCCCTTTTTGAGGAGTTTATCTTGCTCTTTTCTCCATCATATTAGATTCAATATATATTTTATAGTAGGCTCTTCAGTCAATTCTATAGCTCAAATGCGAATTATAAGCAACACTGATGAAGATTAACTGACTGATTTTATGAATTGATTTCTTCTTTTTTTTACAGCAATATTGTGTGGAATATGCTATGAATCACGGAAGTTGGTTGAGCCTTTTGGTTTAGGGGTTGACATTGAGAGTATTTTTTTTTTTTTTTCAATTTAATAATCATCCTATAAAACCCAATTTGCTGATTTATTTGTATATTTCAGGAGAATATCATCTTCAATCTTGGTTTTAGAGTTTTAACTCCAATGTTATTGGTGACAGTGAAAAGGAATATTACTAGCATTTTCCAGGATCAAGATTTCTCATTGATTTTTACTATGATTCAGTGAATTAACTGCTCATTTCATTTTGGAACAACAATTTTGTCACATTAGCCTGTGTTACACAAACCGTCAGTTTGGCAAATGTGCATGTGGTGCTTACTGAACACAGCTTTGTCTGGATGGAATGAGTCATAGCTTTGAAAATGAGTTGCTTAAATCCATCCATAGTGTGGATATCAGTCTCAGTAGATGATATTTCAATTGCAATTATTTGTATTTTAGTCAAGAAAATATACCTATTGTACTTGGCTGACATTCACAAACATACACACACACGCACGCACGCACACACACAATCTCATGCACATTCAGTTAATAATTGACTTCAAAAGCTCTGGAGTAGGTAACTTCAGGAATATGAATATGCATTATGCTTCTTCAGGTAAATTGGTTATGTTGAGTCAGCTAGATTTGCATAAATCTGTGAAATCACCATAATGCTTTTAGCAAGTCAGATTTGTACTGCATTTTCATAATAATATTACTCATTGTAGATGATCTTCATGCCTGAAATCCTCTCCTCCCCTACATGTCGGTGTGCAAACAGGTATAAAATGCGAACAATCAGACTGTCTAGTATCTGATCCAGCGCATTATGACCTGTAATTAAATCCTTCCATTGTTTCATCATTCTGGAGACGATATTTTTTCTTCCCTGCCCATACTGCACACACCACTGCCCACTCATTTGAGCATAAGAAATAAGATGAGAGGAGCGGGGTGTATAGGGCTGCCCTTTTTACCCCATTTAATTAAGTATAAATTACAGGGTAGCATTGTTTTCATGAATTTAATTATTGTTGAGACAGGTCCAGTGCCTGGGAAGTGTCAGTGGTGCAGAGGATTTCTTTAAAGCTCATTATGGTATCTTGTGTTCTTCACTGTTGACTGGACAAAGCCTGTCCGGTCACATGACACTAATATGCAGATTAATAGGATGCCTCATGAATATTAATTTAGACACTCCACTGAGTCTGTCCACTGCTAACTAAAGTGCAGTGGTTGTCCTCTCAGACACAGAGAACAAATGCTTTCAAAATAATGTGTGTTACTTTTCTGTTGGACGCACAGCTGACATTGTGACCGAAAATGAATGTCCGACCATTTCAGAGAAGTGAATTTGGGATAAGCACAGGCATGGGATGGGGGGGTGGAATCAAGTGGAATTATCCATCGTTTATTTCCCTGGTTTTTATTTTTATTTTTTTCAATTGATTTTTAATAAAATCCATGGCAAATCCCCACATTTCTGTCATTGAAACGCAAGGTCAGCAAAGTTTTAACCCAGCTGCCTGTTATAATTTTGGTTCCATTAGAGGTTTTGATTGGAGTTATTGAACCTGTAATAAAACCCAGATTGCTCGTTAAATACTGTGAATCCAACATTATAATAAACCACAAATGCATGAGACTTTTCATCATCCGAGTGTCCAGGAAGCATATTGAGAAAAAGCAATAATTTTATAGTATCATGTGTCCTCCTGCCAAACATGGTAAACCGTGACATATAGTGTAAAAATGGAAATAGATGGAATGTGTCCAGTCTGACTAATCCTTCAGGGTGGAACAATGTGATAACAGTGAGAAGTGATATCTGTCTCCCCTGTGAGCTGGCGTGACAAACTCCGCTGGATTCATTCCTGCATTGTGCTGAGGCTGCCGTCCTCCTCACTCTTAGCAAGATGCTCACAGGAAGCTGACACCAATTCAGCTATTAGACCTTTTGTTTGGCAAATCAGTATCGCTGGAAAGTTAATGCAAATACATGCCATCATCATAAAAAAAAAAAAAAAAATCCCTCTTGATGTCATTTTTTACTTTAATCTTTCGACAAAGGGCATAATCAAGAATGAAAATGATTGCTTTGCTCTGAGTGAAGTGGAATGATTTTGCCTCTCAGAGCCAATCAGGTTGAACTATGAAAGCTCATCAGTGAATTATTGAAGCTGACTAGATAATCAATCACTCCTTGAGTGCACAATGCGCAGCTTTATATCTGACTGTTTATGCCACAGTAGGGTGAAAACCATGTGATGGCTTTCCGGAATGGGTAAAGCAAGGGGTGGGTACCCTCGTGAGCTCAGCTGGGTTGAACACTGCAGTCCCACCTGTGACCTGAGCTGCAATGTCACTTTGACCATATAGTACAGCAGCAGCGCTTTCAGACTTCGTGTGAGCCAACACGCACAAATGTTTACTCGGAGAAGAGTAAGACTCCACTGAATATAGGAAAAGAGGATTTCCTCAGATTGTGCTCACATAAAAAGTGTGTTTAAGTCCATTTCATGCATTTTCAGGCTTACTGTCAACATCAGCTTAAGATTCCTGGCTTATGAATAAAAAAAAAAACTTGATTTGTGCGTTTATTAAAAAATGTATAGACATTCTAAGATAATAAAGAATGTGATAGCTATTATTTTGCATGGTATTTTTACATGACATACCTATAGTTTTTCACATGTAAACTTTAACATTCATTGCAAATTATTTTGCTTTGGCTTCATTGAATATGCTTGTGGTATAACCTGTACCTGACTCTGCTTTCTCTGTGACCTTATGTTGCAACGAATCTCCTAGAGCTGTCAAATATTAGCATTATTAGCATTAGCATTAGCAAATATATGTAAAACACAACATTCATAGTCAGTAATACGACACATTGATAAGGGGCGCATTCTACTAGCAAACTAGCCTTTGCAGGTATTTTGACACATCTACACAAATCTTAAAATAAAAGCAATCCAACAATTTCAAATTTAACGGTATACAAACAATATCAGCATGAAGTTTTATCAGGGGAAAACTGGGAATGAAGCAAATGTAATCTTTATTGTGGAGTAAAGACCTTAATTTATTGGATAGTGACCTTTTATTGGCTTAATTTATTGGCTCTGTATGCCATGACTTTCAGTTTGACAGAATGCAGTGATATGCAGATGGAAGTGCAAATAGTTTTCATCCATATTGGATGAACAGTTTTGAAATGATGGCAGCTTTCACACATAGGTCCTCCATTTTCTGATGCATCAAAAATATTGGACAGTTCAACAATTTGCAGAATTTAGTTATCATTTCGTGGCTTATCCTTTGCCATAACTGCTTGAAGTCTGTGATGCATAGACATCACCAGATGAAGGATTTCTTCTCAGGTGATGCACTGGCAGGCCTGCAGTACAGCTGTTGACTCTTCCTGCTTGTTTTGGGAACTTTTTTGCCTTCAGTCTCCTCTCAAGAATGAGAAATGCATGCTCAGCTGAATCAGATCCGACCAACAGAACCAAAATAGCAAAGAAAAATGTGCTACTGTCTAATAAATTATGGTGCTCACTATATGCTCTTACATTTAATATCAGAGGCAAGTGCCTTAACATTTTGCCTTTCTACACTCTTAGTATAATTGCTAAGGATTTCTATTTTAAGTATCCAAGCAAGGGAAGTTACCATTCAATGTGAACAGACAAATATGAATGGAGGCTTAATTTATACCATGCTGATTCTATTTCTCTTTAGAAATGATTCAGTCATCATAAATAGCGTAGATCAGCAAAAGCGAGTTGCCTCTACATGTTTTTTTTTTTTTTTTGTTCTTGCTTTTTCATTCTCCAAGATCTGGGCCTTCCTCTCTGGGAGTGATTTTTTTTTTTTTTTTTGTGACTGAGCTTGCGGTTCCATTTTGGCGAAGTGCTCCATGCTGAGTGGCTTTGAGCATAGTTACAGCAACCTAATGTCATTATGGGCTCCGACCACACCAGGCTGACGGCAATCATTCAGGCCAGATGTCCCTCATGTACGCTCATATGATTACTCCTTTTAATGGCCCTGAATGCTTCCAGCCCCGCCTGGGCTTCCGCCGGCAATGCAATTTCAGCCTTGTAATCCACAGAATCAATATGAGACAGATCAGCTAAAGGCAGCAAACCCATATATCTCTCCCATGATATTCAAAGAGAGTGTCCTTTTATTTGATTTCGCCTTAAACTTGGGAGGAAAAAAAATTATCTTAAGAGCACTGTAAACATCAGGGAGAGGAGACACCTGCCAGAAAAAAAGAGAGCTGGCAACCTGCTAAGGATTCTGAAACATCGATGTTCATGCAATTTATTTCCATTTTTTCTCCCCCTCCAAGCCTCCAAGTGCATATTTTTTAAGGTTCTGTAGTTTGAGTGACATCGCCACACTTTTCCAGTGTCTTATACTCTTTGCATTCAGTTGTGTGCCCTGCTTCAATAACTGAGTTCAGATAACAGAAACAGAAACTGGCTTTTGGGTTTGTGATCCTCACGATTGAAAGACAGAACAATTACCAACAACATACTCTTTGATCCTCAGTTGTGATTCTGCAGGAAACTGCGGAGGACTGAACACACAACACACACTAACAACAGTAACTAAATAAAGCCTCGATAAATCGAGTCAAACAATGTTCAAACTGCAACATTAACAACTATAAAACAAGAAAGCGCTGCTCACAACTTTTAGAAAACAGTGCATCTCATGGTTAATCCTTAAATGCCCCCTGTGACAACCCCCATAAGATTTTGGGGGTTGTCAAAACCACTGACCGCACATACATTTTGCAACCTAATGCCCATGGTGACATATTTAGACCATCAGTGCTGCCATCTGATGCATAAAAGTGGACTACACTACACTACACAAGTGACACTACACTGGCTGCACCAGGTAACGTTTCCAATATGGCGGCCCCCATGGTGGAATCCACACGGTAGATCAGCACCCATTCATCACTGGATAAAGTCGACAAACTGGTAAGCTAATGAAAAATAAGCTATGCATAATACTTCAGCTATATGTCAATTGTTTTATCATTCAAGTCATTTTAGCAATAAGGTCCCCGAAATGCCCATTGTGACATATATGTCACAAAACTAAAATGAGGTCAAAGGTCACCAAAAATTACAAATTGCTATTGGGTTGTTATTAGCCCCTCCCCAGGACATATTAGCAGAATACATAGATTGTTCTTTCAACTTTTACTATAGTTGGGCATTTAAAGGTTAAGTAGCAGCAGTGATGAATAAATGACACCCATCGTTCGATTTATGGGGGAGCTAAGGGGAGCTCAGCTTGTTTTTAAGTGAAAATTTGGAGTTAGAAATGACGCAAAACAGTCCCCTTCCACCAAAGTAATTTTTGGTTTGATTTTGTAGTGTAAAAAGCATGCTGTGAGTTTGAAAGAGGTTTGGGGGGTGTGATGCCTTGGAATTATATCTTTCCCCTTCCAAGCTTTTGGATAGGGCTTGGACCATACCTCCAGGCGCTTTGTGGTTAATTAGCAGGGAAGTCTTCTCTACTGGCATGCCTTTCAAGTAATCTAGTTAGCATGGTAGTGGAAATTTTTTTAATTTAAATCTAATAAAGTTTACATGAGTCCATCCCAGCCATCTTCGACTCAAATCAACTCCAATGGGGTATATTTAACCCTGGTATTTTTATCCCCCGCCAACACGAAGTGGGAGGTGGATACAGGTTTGACCTCCGTCCGTCCTTCCATGCGCCTGTCCATCCGTCCGAGATAAAGGGGACAGCTTTACTCAGAAACTACTACAGATACAGTAACCAAATTTGGTGTGTAGCTTCAGACCATAAACGCCTTGATGGAGTTCGAAAATAAGAAGCACGCGATTAGCGGGGGATGTTGTTGACCATGTCGACTTGTTACTTTTGGAGACTTCGTGACCCCATTAGATGCTATCTTTTCTTGTCAATCTCCTTCTGTGATCCTTGCAGATTTTTTTTTTTTTTGCCTCACTTACCATCCTCTGCATGGTACATGAGGCAAAATAAACTTGAGTAGTCTTCCAGGAAAATTTCCAAGATGAAAAATGGTATAGACATTTTTAGGCAAGTAGCTTTTTATCTATCCATTCCGTTGCTTCAGAAAGTCAAAACCATTTTCCTCAGTTTTTTGCGTGCTCTCTTAATATTCTTGCAAGACCATTTTTTACTGGTATACCATTTTAGACATGTGTCTGTCACCTGTGTCTGATGACCAGAACGATGGTGGAGAGGCAAAAAATGTCATCCGACAGTGTCTATATTTATAGCATCTCACACATTGTAGTTGGTCGGCTTATGTTTTTACAGGGTCAATGGACTGAGAGTCAGGTGTGGTTGTCAGGGATATAGAAAGTTGATTAAGTACTGTTTGTAAAAAAACATTGGCTGATTGTAAAACAATAAACATGTTAGGACCATTGAGAATGACAGCTTTTGACGCAGATGTCATCCAGCACTTTAAGTTTTAACACATCTGTGTCATCTCACTTTTTTTGAGATGTCTCTTAATGTTTGTCAACCTAGTAAAAAAAAAGACTTCAGATTCTAATACTCAATAGATAAGGTGCAGACTATTCCCACTTTTACAGTCTCTAATACTACGTGGCACTGACATTCAGTCAGGGTTAGCAGTTATCTCACCTTTAAACAACAGTTGTCTTTGACCCTCTTTACCTTGGCTGCAGTGGGAGACGAAAAGGATGGAAATTTAATTCATTAGAAAAAATGTAAACCTTCTCTGAATTCTCTGCAGTTAAAGATGAATTAAAATAACAAGATATTAATTTTGAGATTGCCCTTGATTTATATTTATTTCTTAAAAAGTGGAAAACATCAAAGCACATGAAAAGTATACCAGACCACCATTAAGAAAAGCATATAAAATGCCCTAAAATGACTGACCAAAAAAAAAAAGAAAAAAGAAAAAATTGTGCTGCATCAATAGCATTTAAATTAAGAATCTCAAGAAGGCAAAATCATATTATATGTCACCATTAATGGATAGGGAAATGCTTTACAACGTTGTAGAGCAATGAACAGTAGCTGGCTAGTAACTAGCTAGTCATTCTATAGATTTGTCTCATAGTAAGAATCGATTGTTTGCACAATTACACATTCAAAGGTTAGGTTTCTACCTGAATTATGAAACTTCTCATGACATATCTGAGCTAAATGATGTGTGAAGACAGTAGTCTAATACCTTTTAATACTCATTGGTCAGAATATAGACCATTAAGAGGCTCTCTCTCTCTCTCTCTCTCTCTCTCTCTCTCTCTCTCTCTTTCTCTCTTTCTTTCAGGCCTTGCTAATGCTCCTGTCCCTTACTTTTGTGGCTTGAGAAATTGGGAACTGAAGCGATGATCGCATTATTTTTTTAATCATTTCTTGACTTAGTAAAGACTACAATTCAAGCGTAAAATTAAGGTCTTTGCAGTGTGGCTGACATTTCACTATTACTATTACTATAACACTGGGTAATTGCAAACTCCAGTCACTGAGACATCTGATTATAAGTACAGATATCATCCACAACAAAATGTGAAGCCATGGCATTTTTCCCCTGCCATGAAGACTACTGGAAAGTTACAAAAGTCATCTAGCGGACTGGCATCAGTATGGGCTAATGCACAATTCTGAAATGCCTGGATCTTGCAGTGTCATTACTGTGGACCAGGGTAATAGAAACTGCTCTGTGAATTCAGACCATAAGCCTCTCTTAAACCCCTATAATTATATATATCAAGGTAGTCTTATCTTAACAGAGTTGGAGTGGGAGCATTTTCTGTTTTAGCACAACACAGCATAGACACCAGATTCTCCATAGCAAGCTCTTAAGTGCAAATTATTTGTTCATCAGTAGAATCAAGTGTCTCAGTGCCAGTGCAAAACAGAAGCCCACACCTCTGCTGGCAATATCTGAAAAAGTATAACACAAGCAGTGCATTATTACTCTGGCCCTGTATGGATGTTTATTTTAAGAAACTGAAGTTGTGTCATAGCAACTTGGAAAAGTAGGTATTTTCACGACCAGTTGACTTCAAGTTGCATTCAGTGCTTTTTTTTTCCTACCAACATTTGGTGTGCTCTCACCCTGCTCTCTGCCAGTAATCACATAAATAGATTGTCGATGTGAATGTCCCTTTTGGGTGCTGTAAGTTCAGAAATAAAATGTTCTCCCCTTCTCGTTCAGTCCAGAGATGTAAGTCAATCAGTAAAGGGCTCAGCCAGGAAGCTGGCCTGTGTATTTCTCAAGTACTCTACATTTCACAGCATGTTTGGATAAACACCTCTAGAACCTAGCACTGACTGCATCGATGGTGGGAAGTTCAAAACAGTGCTTTAGGGGACATCAAAAACGGCTAATGTGTCTAAACTGCTGAAGCTCTTGAAGACTGCAGAAGAAATAAATGGTATTCACCAAGCTGGCTATAACTGCTCATTACTGCCTCTGCTCTCTTAAACTGGGCTTTAGTTTGCTAACATTAGCTCTCACCCCATTCAACATTTGTGAGCATATTGGCTAATGTTACATTATATGTAAAAAATGGGTAATAAAGTGGTTATAAATCTGTTTTGTGCTAACAAGCATCATTGCCAAATGAGAGACCAACAAAGACAAAAAAAAAAAAAAAACAGACAAATTTTGTGTTTCCCCCCCATGGTTGAGAAAGACTGTCCAGAGGCTGGCAACTGTTGATGCATTACATTATTAGTCAATGTTAGCTTAGAGCAATTGTAAGCCAGTTTGGGTTTGCTATTGCTAACATGATAATTACAGTGAGCTCAAAAATTACCATCACCCTTGATTGACAATGCACAAACAATAAGAAGAAGAAGAAGAAGAAGAAGAAGAAGAAAATAATATATATATATATATATATATATATATATATATATATATATATATATATATATATATATATATATATGTATAAAAACCTATAATTACAGAGAAATGGAATATAACAACATGTGCAAAATTCTTTATTGATGTTTTGATGGAAACAACCAAAATTATAACAATCATTTAATACCAACTAAATTTCAACCAAACGAAGGTTTCATAATAATTTGCAACGCAACTACCTCTGGGAAGGATAACAACATGGAGTCTTCCTGTACTTTTTGACAAGGTTAAGGCACACTTTTGGGGGGATATTGGACTATTCCTCCAAGCCGATCCTTTCAAGATTCTTCACATTCTTCTGCAACTCAGCCCACAGGTTTTCAGTTGGATTCAGGCCTGGCAACTGAGATGGCCATTGCAAGAAAGTCGATTTTGTTGTCACAGAACCATTTCTGTGCGGATCTTGAGGTATTTATTGGGTCATAGTTTTGTTGGAAAGTCCACCTACGGCCAAGTCCCAGCCTTCTGGTGGAGGCAACCAGATTGTCAGCCCAATTATCCTGACACTTGCTGGAATTCATGATACCTTTAATCATAAGAAGTGCTCCTGGACCTTTTGAATGAATGCAACCCCAAACATGACTGACTGCGCCATCATATTTTACTGTGGGTATGAGTGAGGCACTCCTCCTTGCATGCATCTCTGTTTCGGCGCCAGTCATGCCAATGCTGTATCTGATCGAAACGTGCAATTTTGTCTCATCTGACCAAAGGACCTTGTTCCCGTCGTAATTTAAATGGAATTTTGCAAACTCCAAGCACTTGCCTCTGTGCCTTCTGGTCAGAAAAGGCTTTCCTCTGGCAACCTTTCCAAAGAGCCTGTGGTTATGGAGGTGGCACCTGATGGTGCTTCTTTACCATCTGTGGCACATTAAATCGTTTGTTAATCTTCTTGAGCCATTACCAGATTAATGAAGGTCTATGACCATCTGCCTCTTTTGAACTGACAGTTGTTTCGTTTTCTTCATGGTGTTGGATGACAATGGGTTATTGCATGTGTGTTACCTCATTTTTATACCCTCGTGAAACAGGAAGTGATGGCTCAATATAGTTTCTTAACACTTAGATAAAACTTAATAAGTAGAATTTAATACCTGGTTTAATTTTATGGATGGTATTTTCAATAATCTGTAAGGGCGCCATTAATTTTGAAACCTTGAATTAGAGGAAACTGATTTTTAATTAAATCAGTAAATTATTTTGGTTGGTTCCATTGGAAAGTTAATTTCGCACAATATTTCACAAATTATTTACAGTTTCTCCATAAATATATTTTTTGAAATTTTTTGGTCTCTTTGTTGGTTTGATTGTTTGTTAGTTTGCAGGATTGCGCAAAAAGTTTTGCCTCGTTACACCAAATTCAAGAGAAAGTTAGCCTCTAACTCAGAATAGATCTCATTAAATCAAGGGTCAAGGTCAAAGTGACAGAAATGGTCAAAATCATTTTTTGGCCGGTATTTAGTGAAATATGGTCCAATTTACTTCAAACCAATGCCAAAGTGTTCCATTTCCAATTTATAAAGTATAATTGTATCCATTGCTACCGTGAAAAGTGCATAGTTTTAAAGATTGGAAGGGTAAGTTCAGGAGGGTCCAACTTATTGATCAGAAACACCAATTTTCCAATATTTCTCAAAAAACCACTGTAGATAGCCATTTGTTTGATGTTGATCACACATGAAAAGTAATTTATGAAGATTAAAATGATACCATGATCATGGCGTTTACCCTGCCTGATACTGCTTGTTTAAAATATTGTTTTTGCATTGCCAGTCAGGGGTGCTGGTAATTTTGGAGCCCAAAATTCTTTGTAGCTAATGAAAGAAAGGGGAAGAACATTCACCTCCAACTCCACAAACCTTGACAAGCCTGCGTAGTTCTGAGGTTTGGAATCTTATTAAAAAAGAATTTTGGATGCTTTCTCTTGTTTGTGGTGCATCCTGTCACATGGCAACATTTGAAAATTTTCATTATCTCTGTTAGCCTACCAAAAAGACCGGAAGGAACCATCATGGCTTATTTTCCTCATCAGAATGCAATGGGACCTTTTGCCCTCTGATTGACCAGTCTGACCTCCCATGAGTGGATTGTTGGTAGGCAGCCTGCTGATTGGCAGGTCAGTCTCAGGTGTTACAAAAAGGTCAAATTTTGAGCGCTCATAACCTCAGTGTTACTAGTAGAACATTTTTATGTCTGTCTCTCAGAGGTTGTCCGACCTCGCTGTTAAAAATGTCCCTGCACAAATTTTAATTACACATACAAAGAATATTTCTACAGCCTCAAACACTTTTGCAAATTATAACTTTGTTCACAAAATGCTTTCACATACGCACAAAATATTTCTACGAGTAAAAAACCTTTTTACATATAAATTTTTTCTGTGTTTACAAAACATTTTTCACACATGCACAAAAGTATTTATACACCTACAAAACTTTCTTACACGCGCAGATTATTTCTGTGCGCATTAAACTTTTTCAAAAGCTCAAAATATGAATGACCCCCTTCCATACAAGATGGGGTAAAATTGCAGAATGTTCCTTCAAGGCATCTTAAAATAATCCCTCCATGGTGGTAAACCACACCAGTGGCATATCTCTGAGGCCTGGCACAGCATGAGTATTCAACTCAATAATGGTGCTGACCTGGAGCTGACCTGCACTGGTGAGGGGATGCTGCTCTTAGTTTAAATCGTATTACCCCTTGAAATTCCATTTTTATTGGTTTTCAAATCTACAAAGAAAATCCAAAAAGAAATGATAAGGTTTTTTCCCCTCCCATACTTCCCAACATTACAAGGGGTAATTGAATATTTTCTAATGAAATAATTTATTCATGGTGATGGTAACTAATGATTAAGGTGATGATAAATTTGGACATTCAACTGGCTACTTGTTTTAATTCACTCAACATTTTGAAGTTAATATATATTTCTGCTAATTGGGCCTATCTAATCATCCAGCTGTATTTCTTTTCTTTTTTTCAGCAGTATACTAGCAGGCATGGCTTCTCATTAGTGGCACATTTTGGGGATTTGGGGGACAATGAAATACTGGAGGGTCCATGATTGTTTATTTGCTCTGCCACTGAGAGCTTGTAGATGGTAGAATGTGGATTTAATCGGACTGAAGTCAGTGCAGTGAATATTCATTTTCTGAGTTCATTATGACAGCTGCCTCTGAAGGGACAGACTGTGTAGTGAACTGTTGGTTTTAAAACTGCAATCAGGGATAAATGTGACCGGAAAAAAAAAGAAAGTGTATACATGCGTGCGTGTGTGCGTGTTTGTGTGTGTATGCACTGGTGCAAGCAGCATTTCTGTGTGTGTGTGTGCGTGTGTGTGTGTGTATGCACTGGTGCAAGCAGCATTTTTGTGTGTGTATGTGTGTGAGGGAGAGAGAGAGAGAGAGAGAGAGACAGACAGACAGACAGACATGTTGATGTTTGTTTTTTTACACATGGACACATTTATTTGAGTTTGTCTCAATGAATTCCCAAGGAGAATGAAGCAGTGCTTTTTCTTTGGAGTAATCCAAGCATGAGTGGCAAAGCTAGCATGACTGATCAGTGCTCTCAGCTAAAAAACTGTCCTTAGGAGCTCCACATTACCGCCCCGCTCATTTCAGACTCACCGATCACTATGAATGAGTCAGTCTGAAGGTGTTCCTGTATACTAGTCCTTCATTCTCTCAGGCACACTACAATTAAGCCTGCTACTAAAATTATTACTCTGTCTTCAGTTTCAAAAATTAAAATTACTATGTGTGCATGTAATTTTTTTTGTGCTACTCTGTGCATCCAGTGCTTAATGGTTTGCTTGTCCTCTTAAGGGAAAAGCGCATGAGGTGACAGTGCTGTGTTACGGAAGCTGGTGTCTTGTGGCGTACACTGCTGGTTGGCCATTATTTTTGGATTGCGGTATGCTCCCTACATCTCCTCTGCCTGTCTTTGTTCTGGCCTCACAAGAGATGCCTTATATAAAATATTTTCCAGCTCCTTGTGAAGCCACAATTTCCTTAGCTTTGAGTAATACTGTGCATATGGCTTTGGCTCCTTGAGGTCTTCTGGGTGAGTGGGTTCTGCGTTTCAGTTTACTAACTAGAAGTGTGTGATCCGTCGAGCACACCACGCTGCACATGGCCTTGGTGACTTGGATCTCTTTCCTATCCCATGAAATCCAGTAGATGCCAATGCTTTGAGTGAGGGCGCATCCACAAGGTCCTGTTGGGAGGTTAAAGAGTTGGAGTTAGTGACCAGCAGCTTGTGCAGCTCTGGTTTTTGGCAGTTAGGTGCCATTGCTGTTTCAGCTGCCTGTGCCATTTCTGTTGAGGACTCCTTCCCAAGAAGTGCGATCACCGCGGACCCTGGCATTGAAGTCATCAAGAATAATGAGCATATTTGCCTTGGACACTGCAGTGATGCTGGACTGAATATAGATGGCTGGAGATGGATCAGGAGCAGTGGAAGGCCTGGTGGTCTTATATTCCTCATCCAGCCTCTGGTTCTTCACAAAGCTTGCTGATGTCGCCTTCCCACTCGGTGATCCGCTGAAGGATTCTTCCATGTGGTCTGCTGGGAGATTGTTTGGATCTCTTTGTTCTGTGAGGGATGCACTTCTTTTACTCATTTTTGGCATTACCAGTTAGGTTTGGAGACTCTGAGATCATATTCTTCCAGGTGTCTTCCTTACCAGAGCCGGTTAATTGATGATTCGCAGCACCTGCATTCAGTCTATATATATGTGGAAGAGACAGCCGCTCGCTGCTTGATTGTCTTCTATACATGAGAGACGGCAGCTGCTAGAGCGTATTAGCTCTAGAGGTGTTTGTGAGGTCTTCACATTTATATTTACGTAAGGATTAGGAGATATTTGGTATTACTTATTCTCCTCTGGGTCTCCCTGTTCATGCGCACCATTTTGGTGACGATTGGGAGGGTTTCTCCCTTAGGAGCATTAGTTCTGTTTTGGTTATTCCTCTGTCTCTATCGAGACCTTAGTGGCTGGTTTTCTTCTCTTAGACCCAGCTTTTGGATCAGATACGTTGTGGCGGTTGATGTCCACCAAATTTCTCACACATCGCAGTATAGGAGAGAGCTGTAAATTTAGAATGTAAATGTGAGAAAATGTATGAATATATACTCAGTATATCATTCCCAGTCGGTTTCACACATTTTCTGACATTTGCATTCTCAATTGTCACTTCTCTCATTATGAATTGTTTATATTTGGAAGCACCACTGTAAGCGTGATACATAAATGGTAGACTTCATTTATACATTTATTTTCCAGTGAATTTGTTGTAGTTTCCCTTTGGGAGTCGGGCACGTTTGAAGCACAAAGCTATAATATGGCAGCAAAATGTGTTGCAATGATTTCTCTTCCTCTTGGAATGTTTTCGATGATGTAACCTTGGTTCATCTAGTTTTATGTTTTCATTCCCCAGAATGGCTAAATAAAACATTCATCAGACAAGGGATGTTGCCTATGCTTCGACTGAAGCCTGATATTTAGTGTGAGAGTGAACATATAACAGATCACAGAATTGTTCTTTTATATTCATTCCTCTGGTCTGTTTGTGGTACAGCTGGAAAATAATTTCAGTGACATCCTTAAAGCAACATATTTAAGTACATCTGCTGCTGCTGTGAAATGGGCTTTTGGCATTCAGAACAGCACACTCATAGCAAAGGCAAATCAGTTTGTCATTATTTTGAGAAAAGTGGTAGGACCTCAGGTTGAGTCAATGACCGCTTGTAGTCTGGAACCCAGAGACATGGCCAGGTGTTGGATCTATTGCTTGGTAATGCTCTGTTAGGCCTTCACTGCAGCTGTATTCAGTTTCTGTTTTGTTATTGGGGCATTTGGCCATCAGTTTAGCCTTCATTATGAGAAATGCACATTCAATTAGACTCTAGTTTCCATTGTGGAACATTTCACGTCTTTGGCTTAAAAAAAAAAAAAAATCTTGGGTTGCTTTTACAGCATGCCTCCATGTCATCGTCTGTTTGCGCTGTGAAGCGTCCAATAAATTCTGAACTATTTTGATTAGTGGAGCATATAATATGGCTCTGTATAGTTCAGAGTTCATCTTCCTGGTCTTGCAACTGTCAATCACCAGTAGATACACGAAAAACAGGCCATTGGGCCATACATGTCCACACATGATCACGTTATAGATGAGGCGGTATGCTCCAGATCATAAGCAGTACATTCCTTTCCCCAGGTTCTTCCCTTTCTGTATTTTTGGTGATATGTCGACCTCCTGGAGTCAGTACTTCTGAAGCAGGGACTTCTTCTGTCATCCACCACAAGTGTTATCCATTGTTTTCCTGGCCTTTTTGCATTCCTTAGCTCCCACCTGTGCATTTTTAAAATGCACCAATTAGTTTAGTTAGCCAGTGCTAATGGTTTTGCTTTTCCTCTTGTGGATGTGTTTTGATTTTTCAGGCTGACAATGGCTTGCGTCACTAACAGTGACCTCTCTTTGGATTTCCTTTTGAGAGTTAACTGTGGCAGATTCCAAATGCAAAAGCAACACTTGAAATTAACTGTAGACCTTCCATATGTCCACTTAATACTCCGTTCCATGGAACAACGTCACAACAAGTCGTCCAAAACTTTTGGTTCCTTAATAAAGGGTGCTTCCTAAAGTGCTGCAATTCCTAGTGTCCAACCAATTTCAATGCATATATGCTCAAACTAACGTAGAATGCCTGATCTTTGACAGTCAGTTTTTAATTTCCATGGTGAATAACCAAAATAACATTAATGTCATTTTAATATTAAATATAATTCAATATATTAAAATATTATTGTCCAAATATTTGTGGAACTAACTGAATATAATGCGGGGAGAAAAACAAAAATTAGTAATGAGACATCATGTACTGTCTCACAAGATCTTCCCATACTGCAGATCTGTGCTGAATGTTTTGTTTTTGAAAACTAGAAGCATAATGTGCTGTCATCACTTTACATTCTTCAAAATAGTAAACAATAGTAGCAAATATACAGCTGTACATGTGTAGCTTGTATGGCTGGGGCATATCCCCTCCTCCCTCTTCAGCGTTTGCAACGACAGACATTAGTGCCTTCTGTTGCCCTCAGACGTTTGCCTATCTGCTTGGGCAGTGATAAAAGTACTGTTCGACTGTGGGCCAGGCCGCTGGAGGAGGAGATCAACAAGTGTGAAGCGTAAAACCATTTGGCTCCCTTAGAGGTGCAATTTTATATCTGCCTAAATAAGCAAATAAATATCAACAAACCATGTGTGAGCTCCCGGCCGTGCTGTGAATAATCTGCCTTGATTAATTAGCCCCTTTCTTTCCAAATGATTGAAACGCAGACCTATTGCACTGTCAACAAGCATCCGACATTTGAATTATTCTTCTGTTTCTTCTTTTTCATTTCTGTCAAGTATTAGTCTTACGATTCTTTGTAATCAACATACAAGTAGTAGTCATTGTAGTCGTCATCATCCTAGTAGTAGCAGTCTTAGTGGTAGTAGCAGTAGAAGTAGTAGTAGTAGCAATAGTTCTGACAAAGGGTATTATTATCCACTTCTAAATTAAACCATTTGCTGAATCTGCTGCGAATCTGCCGTAGACATGTATGTATGATTTAATAGCTTTCATTTGACAGTGAACAGTGCTCTTCCTCCTGGCCTCTCTTTCTCTTTTCAGACCTCTGTCCTCTGGCGGTTTTCATCTGTCTGGAGAAAATGCCCTTCTCCACTATAGACCCAGTTGGTGTTCCTGGAATGTGCTAAAGCTGAGTCTACACATTCTGCTCACACAGACCCAATTTTGGAGCTTAGAAGTGCTGGCAACAAGCCAGATCACACAGATTAGTGAGAGCAATCTGGTCCACAGAAAGGGTTGGGGCGGCTCAGATAGATCATCTCCCTCGGTGCTTAGACTTCCTCCAAACTCCCAGCATCATGGTGGAGTGATCAGACCCATAGACAGACTGTCCTGTCTATTTACCAAGGCGAGCCTGCGTATAGAATTTAATGAGGGGCCTTTTTTAAGAAGAAAGGGAAGCAGACTATTCAGCAACATCCTTTCAAATAAAATGACAAACACATCCACTCAACATACGTGATGTACTTTCATCTTTGTCTTTGGTCTGGACTATCAAAGGTTTTAGGGTGGTGATATTGGTGTGAAAAGCAGATACTCTTCTACACTCTCAGAAATAGGGGTACAGTAGGAGTCCATTTCTGTTCCCCAAGGTATTATGTACCCTTTAGGGCTAATTATAGGACCTTGAGGTACCTGTGTGAACCTTTTTAGGGTCTAACAGTGATGGGCGTTGGTAGTAGGATGCCAAGAGCAGTGGCCAGAAATAAAAGGAAAAACCAGCAGAGTGCTGAGAGACTAAAACAGATAGAAATCACGAGACTCCCGCTACCAACGGACCTGACGCCCTCCGTGGTACAAGCAGGCTCGAAAAAAGAACAAAAGAAAAGGGAAATAAACCAAAGATTCCCTTACTCACTAACACTAATCCTATTATGCAGCTAAGATCCTGACAATACTCTCTCTCTCTCTCTCTCTCTCTCTCAAGACCTTACCAGCTGAAGCGCCAAGGTGACAATGACACTCTAGCAACACGAGTGAGGCAGAACAGGAGCTTAAATAGAGTCCGGGTAACCCCCCCAATTAATGCCAGCTGGCCCAGGAATCGGATGGCGAGCAAAACGATATCGTCCCAGATGAGAGTAACAAAAGGAGCTCTCAAAGCTCCAAAACTATGACACTAAAGGTACTTTTGTGTTTCAAAACCAATGAAAACCCACTTCTAAAGTACAACAGCAGTACCTTTGAGGGTACTGCCTTAGTGACAACCAAGGCTTGTCACTGGGGCAGTACCCTGAAAGGTACTGCTGTTGTAACTTAGAAATGGGTTTTTATTTGTTTTGGAACATAAAAGTACCTTTTAGTACCTTCACACAGGTACCTTGAGGTCCTATATTTAGCCCTAAAGGGTACATAATACCTTGGGGAACAGAAATGGACTCCTGCTGTACCTCTATTTCTGAGAGAGTAGGTTTAAACACACCTTTAACAGCAATTTCATGTTTTTTTTCTTTTCTTTTTTGTTCCTTTTTTGGTGATATATTATGAGACATCACAAAGGCTTGCATTGTCTGCAATATAAATGGCTTAGTGAAGAGGATGGAGATGAATATAATATAGAATGTTATAAGCTCTCTTGGAAGGATAGATGCAATAGGCGAAGAGGGGGTGTAGCACTCTATGTGAACAAAAACATAAATGTGCAGGAAATTCCTGAAATTGAACATTCCTTGCCCTGCAGAGATATCTGGGTCAGGCTCATTGGCAAACACGAGACAGGTTTAAAGATAGGAGTATGCGATTGAGCGCCAGCTTTGGACAGTACAGTCAATTAAATGCTCTTTAAGAGGATTACGTAAGCTTGTAGAGGAGGAGATACTATCATTATGGGAAACTTCAATTATCCTGGTATCGATTGGAAAATGGTGAAATGACAGGGTGGGGGGGAGGATGAATTTCTAGATGCTGTAAATAATAACTTTTTGGTGCAGTATGTTAATAAACCTACAAGAGAGAAGGCAATTTTTGACTTAGTGCTCTGTAATGACCCAGGTAGAATTAGCAATGTTGAGGTGTTGGAGCCACTTGGGACAAGTGATCTCCCTAATGTTAATTTTGAAGTTTCATGGGAAGTTAAAAAGGTGTCTTCAAAAACAACAAAAATTCTATTTTAGGTGAGTAAACTTTGACAGGATGCACTCATATCTTAGTGAAATAAAATGGGAGACACTCCTGGACTGTGAGTCTGTGAATGAGATGTGGGAAAGGTTTAAGGGGGTTTTACTTGATTCACAATGCAAATTCATTCCAAAGGAGTCCAAAAGTAAGTTGATAAAGCAGAATCCTCAGTGGATGACTACAGCTATTTGAAGGAGTTTTAGGGAAAAGAGGAATCTTTATAAAATGTACATAAATGATGACAATGAAAACACTAAGGCTGAATACTGCAAAATGCGGGCTGTGGTCAAAAAAGAGTTGAGGAATGCTGGAAGACTGTATGAAAGACAAATTACAGAGGGGGCAAAAAGTAACCCTAAGCACTTCTTTCAGTAATGTATCAGAAAAAGGAAAGTCATAATGAATAAATATGGATTGCTGCTATATGATAACAAGGATATCGAGGATAAACAGTTGAAAATTTTACTTCAGAGCGGGTTTTTACTCGACCACAGGACATGTCCAATGCTCAAGATTATTTAGCGGAAATTGAGGTTAGGGATAATGAAATATTAAACAAGTTGCATAAACTAAAGGCAGATAAGGCAGCGAGACCTGATTGCTTATATCCTAGAGTGCTAAGGGAAGTTAGCGAGATCATCTTTAAGCTGCTATCCGCCATCCTCAGACGGTCTTTAAAAACTGGAGAAATGCCAAATGGTTGGAAGCAGGGCAATATAATCCCAATGCATAAGAAAGGGGACCGTAGTGTGCCAGGAAATTACAAGTCAGTCAGTTTAACTTGCATTGCATGCAAAATACTGGAATCTATCTTAAAAGATGAGCTAGACCTATTTATTGAACGTAATAATATCTTGAGAGATAGCCAAAATGGTTTCTGTAAGGTAAGGTCATGCCTGACAAACCCTCTGGAATTTTTTGAAGAGGCCACCAAGACTTATGACCAGACTAATGACATCATATAGTTGGATTTTCTGAAAGAATTTGATACAGTTCCGCATAAGAGACTAATTTTTAAAATGAGCTCCATTGGAGTTACAGGAGGTATTCTGAAGTGGATTGAATACTGGTTTCAAAGAGTGAATACCACACAAAGAGTGGTGGTCAGTGGTATCTCATCTGAGCTAGGTATAGTGGGGAGTGGCGTCCCCCAGGGATCGGTTTTCTGACCCCTGCTGTTACTCATCTACATTAATGACCTTGATGGGAATATTGAGAGCAAATTAGTTAAATTTGCAGATGATACTAAATTGGGAGGTTTGGCAAATAGTTTAGAGTCCACTAAAGTGATTCAGGATGATTTGGATAGAATACAGAATTGGGCAGAAATGTGGCAAATGAAATTAAATGTAGCAAAATGTAAATTTGCACATGTAGATAATAATAACATTAGAAGTGATTACTTCATGGGAGGTTTAAAATTGGAATGTGCTCCACATGAAAAAGATCTGGGAGTGATTGTTGATCAAACCTTCACAGGCTCTAGCCATTGTGCCGTAGCAGTTAAAAAAGCAAGTCAGATGCTGGGATACATTGCCAAAAGAATTGAGTACAAATTCAGGGAGATGATCCTTCTTTTGTACAACACATTCGTCAGACCACATCGGGAGTATTGTGAACAGTTCTGGGGACGATACTTTAAGAAAGATATAGAGGCTCTAGAAAAAGTTCAGAGAAGAGCCACTAAGCTAATTCCGGGAATAAAAGATGAAAGCTATGAGAAGAGGCTGAAGATCCTTAAAGGAGACCGAACATGCTGATCCTTCTTTTCATACATATTAGTAATGTTATAACGTTGGTTCTCCATGCTCAACCTCTGAAGTTTCTAAACATAAGATACGGGCATTTTGCCGTAATCCAAGAACGTGATTTTGTGAGCGTGATTTCCTCTCTGAACAGCTCTTCCCAAGATCTTCACGAGATCTGGGCAAAACCTGACGTAGGGTGTGCCGTCCAATTAGTACAGACCTAGCCAGAGCCAACCACTGCGCTGGACCCGCCTACACCAGAAACTATTCTAGCAGGCACTAACAACGGCAAATCATACTATGCTTTAGTAGTGTCTACACTTTTAGAAATACAAAAGAAGAATCGCAGATCATTTGAGGTGCAATTTTGTCAGTATCTCTCCCAAAGCTACTTTTCCGTTTACTTTTGGACGTGAAAAAAACAAATATTTCTCTTTCAAAAGACAATGCCACCAAAAATCAGTGGGTGGCTTTTTTTGTTTGCGGGCAGCAAACAGCCACGGCTAAAGGGAACTTTAGGTGTTTGTGCTCAGCATTTCACCAAAGACAGCTTTGTCAATAAAGGATAATTCGACACAGGATAAGTGTTTCAGCTGCTTCTCAATCCTGAAGCAGTTGCATCAATCAAACGCCGGAGCCACAAGCTGTAAGTAACCATATAACGGCAAATAACGTAAGTGAAGCTAATGTTTTACGGATGGCTAGCAGGACCGCTAGCGATAGTTAGCTCTAACAACTGGCCTCAAACACAGGCTTTGTAAAATATCTGAAGATAAAGCCTGTGTCGGTCGCGATTGTCCGTGGCTCACAGACACAGAAGCTGTAAGTTGCTTTTACTCCATAAGCCAACCTGACGTGATAGCCAGTTGATTGTGGCTGTAGCACAGCGGCTAACGTAGCCAAGTTACTGTTGCTAATGTTTGTGTCCTACATATGCAAGAGTGATATCAGGGGAAATTCTACAGAAGGTGTGTGAACATAAGCCTCATTTGAAGCTAACTTTAAAACTTGTTTCTAATTTGGATGCTGTAAAACCAGTATTGCAAGGGTTTCTCTCTGTGGTTATGATCGCTCGGTTACCAGCAACTGCATGTTATTTTGCATGTCGTGCTAATTAAAAATGCTCCTAGTTAACTTATATTTAGCAATTCTGATCGGTATGATATTGTTACTTGGGTAAGCATCAATGTGGCAGTTTCATCACGTTGCCCGATTGTAGCCACTACAGTTAGTGATCGCTTCACTTATCCACGACCGGGATCAGCCGGATACTTTACAAATGTCTGAGCAAGCTCTCTTGTGCTACCATGAAAGCAATGCGAAACGCAGAAGCTCTACCGGTTTACAAATGATTTCTCTGCATTACCTTGACATAATTTCATTCCCCTTCAGAAATTGTTGTGGCTAATAAAAAGCCGAAAAAGGCAGAGATTAAATAGGTCTTTCTTTCCTGTAGAAGTGATCTATTCGCTAGCTCCACATAAGCAACTTGTTCGCGCCAACAGAACTCACGGTCTGCAAAACCTTGATTATTTTCATAACATAACCGAGCTCTTTCTAGCTGTCACGTACTGTCCATAAAGCTGCTCAGACACGAAATGAGTTTTTCGCCGGACAGATTAGCCTACATTCAAAGTCAATGCAAAGACGTAAATACATGTTATGTGCATGTCAAGCCACTTTCACACCAGACGCGAAACAAATTTTTAGCGCGACAGATTAGCTATATTTGAAGTCAATGCAAACACGCGAATACTGGTGTTATGGGCGCGCTAAGCAGCTTTCGCACCGGACGCGAAACAAATTTTCCGTGTGACAGATAACATTCAGTCATGGCCGCTTATCAGCTACTGCATGTTAGTTCGCGTGCTCTGCAAATTAAAAATGCTTCTGTTAACTTATATGCAGCAATTATGATCAGTAAGCTTGTGTTACTTCGGTAAGCATCAATATGACAGTTTCATCGTAATGTTGCCTGATTGTAGCCACTACAGTTGAAGCTAAACGGAGAGATGCTGTATGTGTGTGCCGAGTTGGGCTGCAGTCAGACCTGACATAGATTTTGCAGAGCTTGGGGTGCCTTTTTGGGTGCTTATGAAACGATCGCTTTACTTATCCATGACCGGAGTCAGCCTGATACATCTACAATGTCTGGGCAAGCTCTCTGATACTGATACATGACATAACCGGAGCTCTGTCTAGCTCTCGCACACTAACCATAATGCGCCCATTTTCTGTGAGGATAAGCTGGTCATTCCGAAGCAACAAGTAAACCATTACCAGGAGCAATTTCCGAAAAGGCCGTTTAGCTTGAAGCTTTCGCCCCTACGTCATATGCCAGCGCGGAAGCTGTTCGTTTATCCATGCTAACATTACACCACACGTATGCACACGTACCAGCAGGTCCTAATACACACCGAAGCAGTCCTGTTGATCCGCTTCTAGCTGCTCCTAACTGTCCGTGTTTCCCTCTAAACTCAGACCCACCGGATTTCTACGGTCTGGTCTACACTTGGGCATGTCGACCCGTTCTACAAATGTGTCTATAAGGGGTGGATTCTAGCTTCCCCTGCATCCTAGCTACTAGTTAGAAAAACCGCTGATCTCACCAACTGTTGCCGTAGCAAACTGTAGGCGATAGCAAATTCGAGCTTGAGCTGCCAGACTTTCGCACTGCGTCCTCCATTTTCGCCGTTACGTTTATCAGGACAAGCTAATTTCATTAGATCTATACACATGTACTGCGTTAGAATGCAGAATATGCCCGTCCATTCCTTTGGGAGGCGGGTCAGTTTCACTCTGGAGCCGGACCAGGAAAACTGCATTCTGCTGCCTCGTCCCGCCTAGATCCGCCCTCCTCAGAGCTGGCCAGTCAGAAGAAAGTGAGCACACGGGGAGTGGGGGCCATAGCGGAAGAGCCACCCCAATGAGGCGTTTCAGGCAGAGACTACTATGGACTACAAAAAGGGTTTTTTTGAGGATGGCAGTATGAGCGAAATAAGTACCCTTTTTTTACTTTGCACGATCAGGAGTACTCTCGGGGAGTCAAAGACCAAAATATTAACTTAGAAAAATAGCCTATAAGGTCACCTTTAATCTCTTAAGTCTTAGGAAAAGGAGACTTAGGGGTGATCTGATTGAGGTCTTTAAATATGTTAAAGGGATTAACAAAGTGAATTATGTTGGATTCCTTCGACTAAGTGTTGTTAGTAGAACTCGGGGTCACAAATGGAAGTTGACCAAAGGTAAATTTAGCACTGACATTTAGAAATATTTCTTCACCCAAAGAGTAATTGTTGAGGTAGTGACCTTGAAAGTTTTCAAGAGCAGGCTTGACTTAAAGCGAGATACCATTGAGTCATTGAGTACCTGCAGTGATATATTCATAATAGTATACAGAAATTTGCGAGCCTAGTTGGGCTGAACTGCCTGTTCTCGCCATTCATGTTATGTTATGTTGTTATGTTATGTTAAATCCAGGAGCTAGTGTACAGTGTGCTGCTCTGTATTGGAAATCTATGCATTTTGTTGGGTTCGAAGGACATTGCCTTCTGCCCCTCCGTCAAACTTCTCAAAGGCTGTATTCAAATACTTAACAGAGGAAATGTGAAAGCTGCCCTCTCTATTCATGAAATGTCATATGCCCTAATGAAAAATGCTTGGAAACAGATAAATGCATATACTGTAAGTAATCAGAATATACAGGCATTTGACAAATTAAAGGAAAACATCTGAATAAATGCGTGGACAAACAAGTTAAATGCCTCTGTTAATTTTCCTAGTGTGGTTTGGGTTCAGTTTTATATGCTAACATGGAAATTACAGGTCAATTCATGTGGTGTCCATATAAATTGTGCATGAATTGCAGACTAAACTAGAATGTGATTTAATGTTCATAAAACTTCAACTTAATAATTGACTCCAGCTTTAAAAATGTTTTTTTTTTTTAACTTTTTTTTAACTAGGAGTTATTGTCTTGAAAATGTGTCTTTTTTAATTCATTGATTAATTTATTTTTATTTCTTCAGAATGTGAAATTTGAAAGCAATTCTTTGCAAATTGGGCATCCGTCATTGACACGGAGAGAGTATGATGACTAGGCAGTCCTATTAGCCGTTGATATTAGTCTGCTCTTTCTCCCAGACCGTCTCTCTTCCTGGATTAAGCAGTCAGTTCAACATGTGACACAAGACATGGTAAATCAATTCATCGTTGAACTGCTCCGTTGTTAAAATTCAATTGTATTTTGTGCATGGTGGATTAGTTACGAACTCACCCACTATGTGACATTCTGTGTGTCTCCCTGGAAGGATTTCAATTGCTTGGGGAAAAAATGAATTGAGTTGACCTTTCCTTTTAAAATGTGTTACCAAGCTTTTGTGAAGCTCCTATACTATCGTATACTATTGTCCCAAAAAAAAAGTAATGCTGCGAATTGAAAGTACAAGAAAGTGTGTGGGGATGTTTTTCCTCTTGAGATAATGGCCTGATTGCCATTTCATTACCATGTTTGCAAGCTAATGAAACAGAGCTTTTTCTTCTCTACCAATCACGGGTCTTACTTTGCAATGTGTTTATGCAGAAGGCACCACTTCACTTGTCTGGAATTATGTGCCATCTCAGCTCTTTTCTGACTGCATATGAAAAGCCTTATCAGCAGAAGGAAACTGAGATGAGAGTGAAGCTTTCTTGTCTGGCCTGAGGCTGTATGAAACTTGCAAACATTGGGGAGCGGAAATGTTTACTACTGGCGTTAGATTTTTTGGGGGGAGTTAGATGCACCGCAGAGATGATTTGTTTGGCATCTCTCTCAAATTGGAATGATGCTGACCATTGATTTTTTCTATCTGGTCACACTTCAGCATTTTGACTGCTGTGGAATATTTATGAATAAATAAAAAAATAAATAAAACTGTTTTTAGCATTAATTCCTTTGGCTGGCACTAATTTTGTATGTACATGAAGCTTTGGGGGTTGATTACCTGCAGGATGGATAAAATTCTTCAGATATATGGTGGCAGCTTCTTTGCTGTATTAGATCAGAAGTTCATCTGTTGCAGTTACTTCATTCTCCTGGGATGGGTTGTTTCTGACAGGTGGCTACTCAGATTTTTTCTCTTTGTGTCAGAGCTGGAGGTTCTGACCGCTGCTGGGCTGCCTGATGGCTTGTTGATGTACAGTGCTGTGAGGGAAAAAAAAAAAAAAACCTTCTCTATTTCTTCTATTTTTGCATATTATATTAGACAAAGATAACCTGAGACATAACATTAGACAAAGATAATCTAAGTAAGCATAAAATGCATTTTTTTTAAAGACCGTTTCATTTATGAACATATAATAATTTGTATTTAATAACATTTTCTGTACACACGGGGAAAGGAGGAGAGTAGCATAGGAGGCGTGGGTTTCTTTGTTCACAAGGCCATAGCATCAGATGTAATCAGCTACAGAGGCACTTCAGACAGAGTAGCTCAGATCATCCTAAAAATCTCCAAGAGACTAACCATGAAAATTATCCAAGTATACCTTCCAACATCCAGCCATACTGATGAAGAGGTTGATATGGTATATGAGGAAATTGACAAACTGCTGGATGACGTGAAAGCAAATCATACAATAGTTATGACTTTAATGCTAAAGTTGGCAAAAAGAAAGATGACAGTGAAGTGATGTTGGGAAAGTTTGGAATGGGCACTAGGAATGATAGGGGAGATCGCCCACTGGAATTTGCCCTAAGTAGAGGTTTCAAAGTAATGAACACTTTCTTCAAGAAGAAGGAACATCGAAAATGGACATGGCAAAGTCCAAATGGTACTATCAAGTATGAAATCGACTTCTTTCTCATCGACAGACCGAACACTGTTAGAAATGTTTCAGAGCTAAACTGCTTCAACACCGGTAGCGACCACAGGCTTGTGACAGTAAAACTAAACATCAATTTTAAACTAGAAAGAAGTAGTTAATTAGGAAGAAAAAGACCAGCCTAAATGTGGACAAACTTAAACAATGAAGGGAAGAATTTCAACTACAGCTAAGGAACAAATTCTAAATACTACAAGATGAAGTCAACCATGAAGATGTAAATGACATCTGCGATAAATTTACTCAAACTGTCCAAGATTGTGCTATGGAGGTTGCAGGAAAAAGGGAAAATCAAACAGCTGACAAGATTTCAAAGGAGACACTTGACCTGATGGGAAACAGGAGAAAGATAAAGGTGTCAACACAGAAGGATAACATAGAGTATACTGAACTGTGCAAAACCATTAGAAAACTTATTAAATGAAATTCGCAACTATAACATCAAGAAGGTCCAATAGACCATCGAAAGTAACAGCAGTTACAAAGCAACCAAACACAAACTTTCCACTGGGAAATCTCAACTGATAGCAGTTAAAGGAGAGGATGGAAGAATTATTCACAACAGAGACCAGATAATTAGTCATGTAAAGGAATTCTACGGGAACCTGTACTCCAGTAAGGTTCATGTTGACACACCAACCATTAATGACACTGATGAGGACATAACACCTGTTGGAGTAGATGAGGTTGCTAAAGCCCTCCAAGAAATGAAACATGGAAAAGCACCAGGCAATGATGAAGTGCTGGTAGATGTCCTCAAGGATGGAGGAGATGTCATCCTGGAACAACTGGCCAAGCTATTCACGCTCTGTATAGAAAAAAACACAAACACCAGACAGCTAGAACAATGCACTCATAATCCTCATTCACAAGAGAGGAGATATTACGGATATAAAAACCTACGGGCCAATCAGCTTACCCTCAAACGCCTACTATTCACCAAAGTCATAACCACCCGAATCACTGGAATCCTTCATTTTAACTAACCGAGGGAACAAGCTGGATTTAGAAGTGAATTCTCTACTATAGACCATCTCCACACACTTAATCAGCTATTGGAGAAGACATGCAAATACAGACAACCCTTGTGCATGGCTTTTGTAGATTCACCTGCACAAAGACAGTGATGAATTCGCCATTAAGAGAGGAGTCCGGCAGGGAGATACAATCTCACCCAAACTTTTCAATGCTGCTCTGGAGGAAATACTTTGTAAACTGGACTGGGAAAGTAAAGGGCTACACCACCTGAGATTTGCCGATGACATCATATTAATTACTGACGAAGGTCATATGCTAGAAGAAATGCTCAACGTGCTGAACACTGAAAGCAATAAAGTAGGCCTGAAGATAAACATAAAAAAGACAAAAGTAATGTTCAACCGATTCACTGGAGAGCTGAAAATCGTAATGGATACTACTGACATTGAGAGAGTAGATCACTATATCTATCTAGGACAGCACATTAGAATGGATCATGAACAACTGGAAAAAGTTAAAAGGAGGACAAGAGCTGGATGGAATGCTTTTGGGAATTTCAATGTCATTATGAAGAGCAATATACCTATTTGCCTGAAGAGAAAAGTTTCCGACCAATATGTTATACCGGCGATGACTTACGGTTCTGAAACCTGGGCTGTAACAAAGAAAATGGAACAGAAACTGAAAACTGTCCAACACAGTATGGAGCGTACCATGATAGGAATAACGAAACACGACAGGAAAACCTTACAATGGATTAGGAACCAGACTAGAGTAACAGACATAATGAAAGCAATTAAAACAAAGAAATGGAGATGGGCTGGCCACCTTGCAAGATCAGATGACAATAGATGGACCAAACGTCTCACAGAATGGAGACCATGGCTAGGATCACAAAATCGTGGAAGGCAAAAACGGAAATGGAGTGATGAGCTCACAAAGTTCACTGGCACAAAGTGGATTGCATTAGCACAAGACAGGTATCCCAGGTGAAAAAGTATTACACTTAATTATATTAAAAGTATATTTGTTGCATACAAAAGTTATTACAAATATACTTTTACTTTTTGTGCTTAATTTGCAATATATTTTTTATATACTTTTAGAAAGTGTACACTTAAAGTGTACTGAAGCAGTACACAAGTAGTATTCAATGACTACTTGAGCACACTTAATTACACATAAAGGGGGCGAAAAAAACATACACCATACTTAATACAGTCTGTAAAAGTATAATTCAAGTATAGTATTTTTTCACCTTGGATCTTTGGCACCAACTTCGGGAATCCTTCGCCCTGCAGTGGGCTGATCATGGCTGATGATGAAGAATAACATATCAGTTCCATACAAGGCATTAAGATATTCAGACTTGTTTTGTACAAAGCCCGCTTCGGAGCTAAAAGTGTTTCAGGAAAATATAAAAATGGCCTGCATTCGAGTTTGCAACTTATCTATACCGAGTAAGGGATCCCGTGAATGCGTGAATAATCTGGGTGGAATGAGTATGTTTCTGAACACAGACAGCAGGCCATGTTTTGGCACAACTTGTGTCATGAAATGGGATCCCCTAGAAACGAAGTGGTAGCCGATATCAGACGCCAAACAAGGGCTCGTTACTATTATGCAATACGATAAATTGAAATAAATAAGAATCGCATACAGGCTGACAAAATGGCTGATGCAACTGCCGGTGTAGCAGGCTGGAATATACCCCTGGCCAGAATATACCCTGGTATACTCTGGCCTAGGCCAGAATACAACCACAGGCCAGACTATACCCCCCTGACTCTAATTTTATAGCCTAGATTATGTTCCAGTGCAAGTTTTTTTGTAAACTTTCACTATAACTGTCAGATGAAAGGTTCCGAGTGATTTTAACACACTGGGTGGGTCAGTCAAATCACAGTTAAGATCCTTTGCCTGTTCACATGCTCTGGCAGTAAGATCATGCCAATAGCAATCATCTTACCAACTATATATTTTACTGCTGCCCAGACAGCCTTAATATCAAATGCTGTAATTTTCATGCAGCACTGTAGGTTATTCCTGTTGTAATATCAGTCAGTTTGTGTTAGCTAAAGACATTTAATATTTCTCCTTAAGAAATGTAGGTGTCTTAATGTTTGTGAAATAAATAAAAATTGAGATATGCTCTAGTATTGATTATTTTCTGCACATGACTAACGGTATATTCTGGCCCAGAAAGGTATGAAACCATTGCCTATTTTAGAATATGCCCTGGGTTTATGAAGTCGACAAGCCCAGATCCTACCTCGGGTAAGAAACAGGCTGGCCCACTGAAACCCTCAGCCTGAATGTCTGGAGTACAATATAAGAGGGTATAAAATGTCTATCCCAGATGATGATGTGGTTAAAAAAAAAAAACTATACTGACCCTCTTTTATCTTAAACAAACATTGTTTTGCTCTTTATACATATTCAATATACCTACACAGTACATTGAACAGTGGATTGATGGATTGAATGATGGACCTTCCATCATTAATACTACAAACTTGGTGCCCAAATCCTTCCTCAGCAGGGAGAAAATTCTGCAACCATAATGTGTCAGTGTTACACAATGTATTACTTGCAACTTACTAAGTATTTTTGTCTTCTTGAAAATGTATTACTACATGTAAACTCCTCAACAACTGTCTCTGGGATACCTTAGCAAAGTGTGAGTTGACCCTTACAATGTGGTTCAACATAGAATCTTCAGCACAAGTGAAGGAAGTGTAGCGATTTAAAATATGTGATATTTTTGTTACTACCATCAATTGACGTTATAGTTATTGTGAAAGTTTACAAAATAACTTGTTCTGCAAGGAGGGGGGTATATATGGGTATAATCCGGCCTAGGTCAGAATATATCTAGGTATATTCTGGCCAGGGGTATATTCCGGCTTGCTACAACTAAATCATATCCTGATATAGTGGAATAGTGGACGGGTTTGTTAGGGGCAGTTAACCCATCTGATGTTGCGGATGTGTTTGCTAATAAATTTGGTGAGCTATATTATAGCGTTTCTTATAATATGGAAGATATGCAATCCATTATACAGGAAATGGAAAACAATATGTTATTGGGCTGCAATATAAATACATGTTCAAAATCCCATTTTACTACTATGCATCAGGTGAAGCATTCAGTTGAATCAATAAAATCTGGTAAAAACGATGGTAGCACTAGCGATCATGTAATTTATGGCACTTATCTCTTGTATCTTAACATGGCTCTGATGTTCACGGGCATGCCGAGGTACGGGCTTGCACCACATTCCATTTTACTGAGTACTGTTACACCTATTCCAAAGAATAAAAATAAATCTCTCTGTACAACAGGAAAACTACCGTGGCATAGCCTTAAGCAGTATTTTTGGTTAGGTCTTCGATAAGGTCATTTTGAATAACAATTATGATGCTTTTAAAACGGCTGATCTGCAATTTGGATTCAAAACGCACCATTCTACCCTCCAATGCTTCTTGTCTGTTGAATAAATTATTACAAAAAAATGCGCTGCGTACACGCTATGCTTTTGGATAGTACCATAGCATTTGTTCACGTACAGTATGTAAAATTATTTTGTTTGCTGATGCGTAAAGGAATAAGTCCACTTGAAGGTAGACTACTGACCTATATTTATTGTAATCAGTTGTGTTGCATAACATGGAAAGATCATATCAGCAACTGCTTTACCAAGACTAATGGCATCAAGCAAGGGGGAGTTCCATCTGTTTGGGGTATATATTGATGAATTGCTACATAAACTTCATAGTAAAGCTTGTGGGTGTTTCATTGGAAATAATTACATGGGAGCTTTTGCATTCACTGTCAGCATAATTGGTCTTGCTCCCTCTAGAAATGCCCTAAGTGAGATCCTTCGTGTGGCCAAAGAATTTTCAGTTGAATTTGATATTCAGTTTAATTTCTCTTAAAGTGAGATACTTGTTTTGTGATCTGTACCTTCTTGCCAGACTATTACGTTTTACGGTGTGGTATTTTAGGCCAAACCTTTTTCGAAACGTAGGCAATTTCATCGGGCCTAGTACAAAAATGAAAGCAATTGAGCTTGGCGTACATGATTTTAATCATAAAGTAAACATGTTAATAGCAAATTTTAATCATACCTCATCATTTGTGTTGTGTTACTTGTTTGACCCGTGCTGTATGTTTCTCTATGGAAGCTTTTCATGGAAATTATCTGGGGACACATGTGAACCTTTCTATATAGCATGGCATAAAGCAGTCTGAAGAATTTCAAGGCTGAACTATAGAACTCGCAGTGATTTACTTCATGAGATTTTAAATGTGATGCCAATTCATTGTCAGCTACATACAAGATTTATGGGTCAATGACGTGACACTCATTTTTTAGTGTCCATAATGTTTGGTCAAATTTAAAGGGTTTTCTTTTTTTTTAAGCACCTAGTCTACGATTTCTGGTTTTAATGAATTTTGAGAGAATATCTGGGATATGAAGTCAATATTAATGTGTAAAAATGTGTAAACTTTGTACCAAGTAATTAAACTTGCTTAAAAATGTTACATTTTCAATAAAACACCCTATCAACTAGTTTGGCATAATTTTACATTTGAACTGTCTAATGATAAATGAAAGTAATGAATTACCATTGTTCTCAATATTATAATTAATTTTGGGAAGTTGGGTCACCAATTCAACTTCCTGAAGTGTCGACATGGTGTAACCACTATTCAAGGAGCCATTTTGTGAATATTTTGCAACATATCATGTGACAGGAAATTATATTGCAAGGAAGGACCCCTGATGAGCCTAACTGCTGCAGGCCAAGGTTAGCAGCTCTCTTTAAAGCACAACGCGTTGCTGAATACCCATCGGCCCGGACAAGATTTCCTGCCTCAAGGTCACAGCGCTAAGGTCAAAAGTCAAATCCAGCAAAAAACCTGACGTTTCACATCTGTGTCACAGTGAGTTACCAAACCAAATTTGGTGAAGCAGCGATCATCAGTTGCTGAGTATTGGCCTGGAAAATGTCACCCGGACAAGATTTCCTGGGTCTAGGTCACAGCGCTAAGGTCAAAGGTAAAATCCAGCAAAAAAACCTAACGTTGTACAACTATGGGTCATAGTGAGTTACCGTGCCAAATTTGGTGATGCTGCAATCATTAGTTACTGAAATACTGGCCCTGACAAAATCATGGACGGACGAAGGACGACAGACAGACACGCAGGTGACGACAATACCCCTCCGGGCCGAAGTCGACTGAGGGGTAAAAATGAGATAATTTGACATTTTAAGAGCCTGGTCAGGTGTGCCTAGGTTTACATGTGAAATGGTATGACCTCAGAAAAACACTGATCATTCATGATAATTATAAAGAAGAGTATTTACTTTAAAAATTCCAATTGAAATGCTCCCAATACGGCTATGTGTTTATACAAGTGTCCCTGATAATGCCTGTCAAATTTGATTTTAAGATGAAATGTCAAATGGGGGAACCGGATACACAAATATCTGCAGTTTATTATGCTGATTAAAGATGCAATATGAACTAATTTACTCTGTGGAACTATTTTTATGTGTCCAGTGTTCTATTTGTTTTAAAAGTGATGATTTATCCACTTGATTTATCAAATTTATTATCAAAAGCCTGTAAGATTAGGTTTTCTGAACATTTTATTTTTAAATTTCATATTTCTACTCAATTCACTTAAAATGTTAAGCAATATATAATGTAATATATGCATGCAATTTTATTATGTTTCAGAATTGACGTGGTGAAAGTTGATAGCAGCTGTTGAACATGAAAAGCTTCAAAGACCGAGAACTCCAATAATTCACAGGAGCAATGTAACAAAGTTTAAAATTTACAACTGTTAAATACAATTCATTAAATTTGTGCTGTTTCTTAATTAATGCACTATAAAGGAGCCTTTTTTTCTATCATTATATGCCACTTTCAAGCAAAGAAAAGGTGGCTCCTCTCAGAGCACGAGTAAATGCAGATCAACTGCCAATTACCTTGCAAAAAGACAAGAATGGTAGTTCTCACACACGCACACACATGCAAGCACATGCACGCATACACACATTTTTTTTTTTTTGCTGCAAAAGACTGAATGAATGTCAGGCTGAAGTCAGAGTAACGTAGTGATTTAGTATTAATAATTTATAGCTGCCGGGTTAGCTCACTCGGTTAAGGCGCCGCATTCGCGGAGCAGTATTGACTACTACAGCGCGGGTTCTATCCCCGGTCGTACCAACCAGCAGTGGTCAGCAGCTTTTTCAGGGCAGCACACGATTGGCTATAGCGCTGTGGGTATGCAAATTGGGAAGGGACTGCCAGGAAGGGATATTAAAAATGGTTGCCTTGTTCGTTGCTCAAGTGCCTCCTGTTGGCCAGCCGGGCGCTCGTCAGGGAGATTCAATGCTTGCTCATGTTCAGTTATCCTCCATCCTGGTTCTGAACTTGCAAAAGCTGACAGGCGTGCTTCGTAGGAGAGCCGCGGACTGTCTCTCTCTCCTGATTTTTTTCTGCTATAAATAAATTGAAACACAGTTCAGAAGACCTTGTTGACTGTTATGCTTGATTTTCAATGTCAATTTCTTCAATTAGTAAAGACCTTTAATGGTTGAGGCATCATGGTCAGTTGGTGTAACTACTTTGCATCAACTGGTGTAACCAGTGTTTCTCATAAAAATAAAAAACATATACAGGTTGATTAGTGTGAAATAAATGTCATCCTCTATTGTAGTATAATGGCATGTTTTTTTCAGGTGCATTCAGTCTTTCTTTTTGTAAAAAACCGTGCAAATGTTTCTTTAGTTGACATGAAACCAACATTATTACAAATATACATTTTACCAAACCTGGAGCATGCTTTCAAATAATGTTTTTGAAAGATTTTTGAATTGGACATCTGGTCTCAACCCTTATTTGTCACTGACCCTTATACAATTTGCAGGGTGTATAACAGATTGTGAAAATAATGTGCAGAGAATGTGTTACAGTTTAGCTGATGAAGGAAGTGCCTCAGCATTTAGCCAAAATTTAAGTAACATGGGACAATTGTATCACATAACAAATTTGTATGTGTCAAGTTGGAATAATGCCATTCACAAAATATAGAGTTGCATTTCGCACGGAGTCCAGCCAGTAAGGGGGCTGCATTTGGGATTTTATTGGTTTTCGGGACAGCTGTTTTGATATCCCTATGCCGAATGACATTCACTATGAATTGCAGTTTAAACCAAAATGAACTCAATGGCTTGTCTCACATTTGCCAAAAAAAAAAAAACCAGCTTGATGACTCTCAAGACTTTTGACATAATATTCAATGAACTGATAAGTCAAAAGTCAAACTTTTTGGAAGACACAGGTTCCGTTACATCTGGCATAAAGCTGACACAGCATTCTGTAATAAGAACATCATAACAACAGACAAACGTGGTGCTAGTGTGATATTTTGGGGCTGCTTTGCTGCTTCAGGAGCCATGAATTCCGCTCTCGATCAGAAAATCCTGAAGGGGAATGTCGGGCAATCAGTTTGTGACCTCAAGCTCATGCAAAGTTGAGTTATAGAGCGGGACAATGATCCAAAGCACTAGAGATGTCAAGATACCAAAAATTCAGCAGTCTGTGCCAATTCCAGGAAAATTGCACAATTCTCAATGGCAATTCGATACCACGGTAAAAAAGAAGGCTTTTCAAAGATCCCATTTATTTAAACATGGGCATCTTTATTAGAAAATTTGCAAAATATTAAAATCCAATTTCTATGAACGTGCGTTCAGTTCCCATTCTTCAAAAAAAAGGAACATGCTCAGGTACAACACTGGATAAGTCATTGCAACACGTGACCATGAGCCATGTCAAACATCATGTAACGTGTATTTCAGTGTGACATTTCAAAAAAAAAAACGATAATTCTTTAAAATGTTTGGATGTTGTAAATATATACGAATCAAAACTGACTTTGAATTCTTTGAACAAATCCGGATGCTGGTCTCATTGATGCTTTGCCACATTAGAAGTATTGCCTCCCTTGGTCTGAAGACCACGGTGGCATCTTTTACATATTGGCTTCTGTGGATTGACAGTAACTCCACGTTCAACTGCCTCATATGCAAAATATTTCCAAACACAACTCTTGGTGCCTTTTTTGTCAACATGTTGGGGTGCTGCAGCTGCAGTCTCCATCTTTCACAATGGGGTTTGTTGTGACACGTGAGGTCTACTTCTTCTGACCTTCTGAATGCAAGCATCAGCTGGAACACTCTGAAGCGTATACTGCCCCCATTACTTCCAGAATAGTCACTGCACCGAAACTTACCGTGCCTTGGTGCTGACGGTGCCTCAAAATAATAGGCATCGTCGGTGTATTTTCAGTTAAGAATCGAAAGGTATTGCAAGTATCAGTTCTTGTGACATCCCTACAGAGCACACAAGCAAGTCCATCTCTGCCTGGCTCCAAAGAAACAAAAGGAAGGTTTTGGAGTAGTCTTGTGAAAGTGCTGAATTGAATCGGATTGAGATGGTGTTGCATTACCTTAAACTGGCAATCCATGCTTGAAAACCCTCCAAAAACAATTCTGCAAAAAGGAGTGTGCCAAATTCCTCCGCAGAGATGTTAAAGACTGATTGCAAATTGTAGTAAACATTTGACTGCAATTTTTGCTGCCAGGGGTTGCCTGACTACTCATTAGGTTTAGGAGGGTAATTGTTTTTTTTTTTTCACAATGGTGATATAGACGTTGAATGACTCTTGACCTTCAGTAAATGAAATTATCTTTTTAAGGCTGCATTTTTGTTTTTTCGCATTGTCCTTGTCTTATAATGCGAGTTGTTGGATGTGCTGAAACATTAAAATATGAAAATAAGGAAAAGTTGAAGAAATCTGGAAGGTGCCTATACTTTTTCATAGCACTGCAGGTGAAGGTATTGAAAGTTGCTGCGCTGCTTGGCGGCTTGTTGTAGCCTCCGGACAAAGTCTGGAGGCTACTCTGGATTCATGCATGTTGTCTCTACCGCCACTCGGTAGACACTTCCTTGTGGACACTCTACGGGCTTTAAAGGGATAGTTCAGGATTTTTCACATGAATCTGTATGGCATCACCGCCTTTAGTCTCGTGCACACACACTGACTTTCCCCCGACAGTGTCCTGTGAGCCGAGTTCTGTCCAGTTTTGGTCAAAGCGAAAGTAGTTCCGGCAGGTTTCCTGGGGTCTGCAAAGTAAAACATTTTTCTTCTCAAAACAGTATGTGTTCGAACGAGTGATTTATTTGCATAACAAAACCCTGGTATTCCAAAAAGTCACTTCTTGTAATTGCTTGGGGCTACTTTCTCTCAATAGCGATCACTGCGCGCTGTCACTGCTAACAGCTGTGCGCATTAGCCAACTACTTTCATCAGTTGTTCGGCAGTGTTTACATATTCCAGCCAGAGGAGGATGTCACCTTACGGTCGAGGACGGCAGACTCGAGAGAAACTACTACTTCTTAGTGAACTGACCCAGGGATAACCGGAGCACTCGGAGTAACTTTCCAAAGGATTTTATTATTATTTCGGGAAGACGCTGCTGCGTCGACACCAAAATAAATATGTATGCTGGGTGCTGCGGTCATCCCTCGCTCTAGTAGCTGAGAAAGGTAGCCAAGTTTGTCTTGATTATGCTTGCCAACGCCGTGACTGGAGTCATGGACTTCTCATTCAAACCTAGAAACCATCCACGAAGTTTCTGACGATTGTAATAACAGTACAACAATAACAAAACATATTATGTTTCATAAGCTTCACTGGTAATATGACGCCGATAGATGAATCTATGTTGCGCTTACATAGCCCTCGGTGCAGCACCAGAAGGCTATGCACGGATGCTATAGAAAATATTTAGTACAATTTTGTTTACCTGGGGTGTAGGGACAGCAGAGCTCTTCAAAACCCGTCTCTTCCTCTGTCCTGAAGGAAAGTAGTCGTCCTCGCTGAAGTGCACACTGCAAACGCGAAGCTTTTTCATTTTTAGTAGTTCGGTGTACACTTGGAAGCCCAGAGCAAGTAACGTTAGCCAAAGTTGCCTCAGAGCTACGTCCGTCACAGGGAAACGATGGGCTGTGTGAGGAGACTCACTCACGTCTTTGTTGGTACAGCCTGGATAATCGCAAGTGCGCACCATTTTTATCAAATAAACTATTTTCTGGAGAAGCTGATGAACTTCTTACTCTAGCTCTCGAGCTAGCTCGTTAGCGTCGTAGGTCTGTAGTCGGTAAACACTGTCGAACAACTGAGCTCTGCTGTCCCTACACCCCAGGTAAACAAAATTGTACTAAAGATTTTCTATAGCATCCGTGCATAGCCTTCTGGTGATGCACCGAGGGCTATGTAAGCGCAACATAGATTCGTCTATCGGTGTCATATTACCAGTGAAGCTTATGAAACATAATATGTTTTGTTATTGTTGTACTGTTATTACAATCGTCAGAAACTTCGTGGATGGTTTCTAGGTTTGAATGAGAAGTCCATGACTCCAGTCACAGCGTTGGCTGGCATAATCAAGACAAACTTGGCTACCTTTCTCAGCTACTAGAGCGAGGGATGACCGCAGCACCCAGCATACATATTTATTTTGGTGTCGACGCACCAGCGTCTCCCCGAAATAATAATAAAATCCTTTGGAAAGTTACTCCGAGTGCTCCGGTTATCCCTGGGTCAGTTCGCTAAGAAGTAGTAGTTTCTCTCGAGTCTGCCGTCCTCGACCGTAAGGTGACATCCTCCTCTGGCTGGAATATGTAAACACTGTCGAACAACTGATGAAAGTAGTTGGCTAGTGCGCACAGCTGTTAGCAGTGACAGCGCGCAGCGATCGCTATTGAGAGAAAGTAGCCCCAAGCTATTACAAGATGTGACTTTTTGGAATACCAGGGTTTTGTTATGCAAATAAATCACTCGTTTGAACATATACTGTTTTGAGAAGAAAAACGTTTTACTTTGCAGACCCCAGGAAACCTGCCGGAACTACTTTCGCTTTGACCAAAACTGGACAGAACTCGGCTCACAGGACACTGTCGGGGGAAAGTCAGTGTGTGTGCACGAGACTAAAGGCGGTGATGCCATACAGATTCATGTGAAAAATCCCGAACTATCCCTTTAATTTTTGACCGATTACTTTCATATTTGGTATACATCCTGTTATTCTTCACGTATGACCTCTATCGATTTTGGTTGCCATGGCAGCAGTATTAGCGGAATAATATGCAAATTAGTGGGAAAACATACAGATTTCCTTGTGGATTCAGTACAGGCTGCAATTTTTGACCAATTACTTTCATATTTGGTTTGAACATGTGCTACGCTTCGCTTATGACACCTATCGATTTTGGTTGCCATGGCGACAGTGTTGGCCAAATAATGGGCACATTGCTGGTGAAACATACAGTATACACTTCCTTGTGGACGCTGTACAGGGTGTTATTTTTGACCGATTACTTTCATAATGGTGTGGACATGTGTTATACAACTACTCCAGTTATGACGCCTATCGATTTTGGTTGCCATGGCGACAGGATTGGCCAAATAATATGTGAATTAGTGGCAAAACATACACACTTCCTTGTGGATGCTGCACAGGCTGTAATTTTTACCGATTACATTCATATTTGGTATGGACATGTGTTATACTTCACTTATGACATCGATCGATTTTGGTTGCCATGGCGACAGTATTGGCTGATAATAAGCAAATTAGTGGCAAAACATAAAGATTTCCTTGTGGATGCAATAAACGCTGCAATTTAGGACCGATTACTTTCATATTTATTTACTTTCATAGTTTGCCAGGCCGCAGTTATAAATAAGAACTTGTTCTTAATTTGACTTGCCTGGTTAAATAAAGGTTCAATGAATCAATAGTTGGTATGGATATGTGTTATACTTCACTTATGACACCTTTTGATTTTGGTTGCCATGGCGACAGTATTGGCTCAACAATTCCCAAAATAAGGGGAGAAGCGGGCTTTCGGGGGCTACACGCACACAGTCGTGGCCGACTGGACTGTCTAGTTTATTTAATAGGAGGCACTGAACACTTCAGGGCAGCCAGGTGGCTTATTGATGGAACTAGATGCACCGACAACTGCTTAGCTGCTTGGTGGCTTGGCTGCACAGTCCAGTGAGGGTACAATGGACAACAAATAAAAAAGTACTGCAATGTTTGGATGGTGAAACGAAGAATTATGAATGTATCCAGTCAGGTCCTGAGTGTTTTTTTTTTGTTTGTTTGTTTGTTTTCCTTGCCGCCTAGCCGTCTGCTTCAGTTTTGGTTTTGTTTTGGTCATTTTTTGTTGTGATTCAATTATTATCGCCTTCTTTACCCGTCCTCTTGTGTTTCCTCCCTCTGCTTTGCAATCTTGTTTCCACTTTATTTTGTGTTTTTCTCTATTTAAGTTCCTGGTTTGCATCTCCCCTTTCCTTGACTCTTGTCTTTCATCTTCGTTGTTTAAAATTTTTCTCTGTGAATCTATTTATTCTGGACTCGGTTCCCAGTGCCTGCACTCCTGATAAGTGGCACTTCTCCCATTATCTTCTTTGTCCAAGTCTGAGGGTGTGCGTCCTCCCCTCTGCCCTGATCCCGGTGGTTTGGCTCCCTGGCTACTGACCTCCGACCTTCTACACTCCTGATCAAAATCTTAAGACCAGTTAAAAAATTGCAAGAATTTGCATTTTGCACTGTTGTATCTTAAGAAGGTTCTAAGTAGAGTTTCAAAATGCAAAAAGAAGAAATGGGAACAAGAGACCAAATGTTTTGAGCAGGCAATTTATTGAAAAGAACAATTTAACTGAAATAGGCTGTTCATCAGCTGATCAAAAGTTTAAGACCACATCCTTTAAAAGCCCAAATCTGTGGAAAAAATTTGGATTCCATGTCATTTTCTGTCAAGTAATCACACTGTCAAGACCTCTTGATGGGAAAAGCAAAAAAACTCACTGCCTTCGAACGTGGCAGGATTGTTGAGCTGCATAGACAAGGCCTCTCACAGCGTGCCATCGCTGCTGAGGTTGGACGCAGTAAGACAGTCATTTTGCATTTCTTAAAAGATCCTGAAGTTTTTTGGAACAAAAAAATCAAGTGGTAGACCCAAAAAAATCTCACCGGCTCTGAGCCGGAGGATCCGAATGGCTGTCCGTCAAGACACGGGACGATCCTCATCCCAAATTAAGGCCATTACTGGTGCTGACTGCAACCCAATAACCATCAGACAGCATCTGCAAAGGAACGGCTTCAAAAACAAAAAACGTCTTCAAAGGCCACGTCTCCTTCAACGCCACAAAATTGCCCGTTTGGCCTTTGCAAGGGAGCACCAAACATGGGACGTTCAAAGTTGGAAGAAAGTTTTATTCTCTGATGAGAAAAAATTTAACCTTGATGGTCCTGATGGCTTCCAACGCTACTGGCATGACAAGGAGATGCCACCTGGGATTTTTTCAACACGGCACAGCGGAGGGGGCGCCATCATGATCTGGGGTGCTTTTTCCTTCAATGGAACAATGGAGCTCCAGGTTGTGCAGGGGCGTCAAACAGCAGCTGGCTACGTGGAGATGTTGCAGCGGGCATCCCTCATGACTGAGGGCCCTCGTCTGTGTGGTGATGACTGGGTCTTTCAGCAGGACAATGCTGCAATTCACAATGCCCGTCTGACAAAGGATTTTTTTCAGGAGAATAACATCACTCTTTTGGATCATCCTGCATGTTCCCCTGATCTAAATCCAATTGAGAACATTTGGGGATGGATGGCAAGGGAAGTTTACAAAAATGGACATCAGTTCCAGACAGTGGATGCCCTTCGTGAAGCCATCTTCACCACTTGGAGCAACATTCCTACAAGCCTTTTGGAAACACTCGCATCAAGCATGCCAACACGAATTTTTGAAGTGATCAACAATAATGGTGGAGCTACTCATTACTGAGTCTGTTTTTGAGACTTTAATTTCTGTTTTAGGAGTTTTTTTGAGCTATAGTCTTAAACTTTTGATCAGCTGATGAACAGCCTATTTTAGTTAAATTGTTCTTTTCAATAAATTGCCTGCTCAAAACATTTAGTCTCTTGCTCACATTTCTTCTTTTTGCATTTTGAAACTCTACTTCGAACCTTCTTATGATACAACAGTGCAAAACGTAAATTCTTGCAATTTTTTAACTGGTCTTAAGATTTTGATCAGGAGTGTATTACACCTTGCCTGACTCTCTCTGCTCCACTTTGCCCCCGCCTTACCTCAGACCGTTTTCTGACGACCCTCTTATTTCTTGCTTAATTACTCCAATCTTAAATTTACTAAAGACGCTCTTTGCAGCTGCATCTTCACAGCAAAATGTTCAGAGTAAAATCAACCCACTTTGGCAAGACTGGACTCAAATAGACTCTGCAAGAGTAAATTCCACTCCATAAGAGTCAAATGGTGTTATTCCTGGTATGGCATAAGAGGCTTGGGTGGTATATCAGGAGTGTGAAAGTATTGGGCCAAAATTGTGTGCTTTAGGGGGGTTCAGTAAGCATATTCAGATCTTAGGGGAACCCACATGCCTACTCTTCATTCTTCACCCCAAGACTGGTTTCCCCTTTGCTCACTTCTTCAACCCCATATCTAATGCTTCCACATCACAAGCTTGTCACATTGCTGCAGTATGCTGAGCAGCGAGCTTCTTCAAGTGTCTGCTAGCAAGGGCTAGATTCCAGATAGTTTTTAAAATGACTTTAAAATGAAGTCAACATGCCTCATAATTAAAGGTCAAATTCCGAGTAAATAAACTTTCCTTTCTCGTTTTATCCTTAAGATTAACCCAGTCTGTGTCAATGTGTAAGTATGACCAAATTCTGATCAATAAGTATTTCAATACGTTTAATTGCAGTGCATCGGGGAGGCAAATGTAATCAAATGCCAATGCAACAAAACGAAAAAAAGAAGAGTCTCGTGAAAACAGATACATCTTCCGTGACACACATTCACATTAAATTATTTATATTAAATTCTGGCAAATCGCCTAAAATCACCTGTTTTGCCATTAGATTCAAGTTGTATTGTTAGTTTCATCCACTTCCATGCAAAAATTCAGATATGGAGATTGACTGCCTGCTGGTGCACACTGTAGTGATGAGATTATTAGAATCTTTATTCGGTTAAAATTACGAGGCAGCATAATGCAACTGTCATGAAAGGCAGAGACTTTTTCTTGAATCACACTTTGCTTTCTTTTCTCCGCCCCGTTACACCATCGGCGTTCACATTTTGTTTCACTGGCCACAACGGTGGTTTTTGAAGGATATTGATTTGGTTGGTTTAATTTCTTGTTGTTGAAATAGTGTTTTTTTTGTTTGGGTTCATTGCAGCGTTTTATGATTCACTGTATCCCTCTGCTCCTCTATGTTCAGTTTGGTATGAATATGGAAGATTTCCTGTGACCCTGTGTGTGTATATCAGAGAGAGAGAGAGAGAGAGAGAGAGCGAGAGAGAGAGAGAGAGGCCTAAAAGCAGAGTGCCATTGTGTATGACACTGCTTTGCTTTAATGCTAATTTCATTCGAGCAAAAACATGACATACTTACAAAACCACCTTACCTAAACTTTGGATGTCTTTTTTCAAATAGTTTTTTGAAAGTTTGTTTAAACTTTCAGAAAGTCTGAGTCAGGAATAATCAGAGCAAGGCACATATTGATTTAATCTAGCTCAGAGTTATTTTATGATATATTTAGTGCTCTTTTTGTTACAATCAAAATCCAGTTCCATCCTACAGTATATGAGGACTGCATCAAGGTTAAATCACATCTATCTTTTTTTTTTTTTTTCTATCCCGCCACCACCCCCCCTTTGGAGGACAACTTTATTCATTTAATCAGTTATATAATTAAGTATGAATCCTCCTACCATCACCCAACAAAACACACACCCATGAAAAACAAAAAATAAAATAAAATAAAATAAAAAAAAAAACTAAAATAAAATACAATACAATAAGGATTACATTCACAGAGTTTTATATTTTTGACATTTGTAACTATTAGCTCATCCATTCCATCTCTTTGTTATTCCCAACCTTCAGCCTCCCGAATTTTATCCCATCTTTTGGCATAAATTACAAGACCCGTCTCATAGGCCATCGCACACTCAATTCTACTGTAATACATGACGAAATTCTTGAATCTCTCAAGTCTTAACTCCCCAACAGATGTCAACCTGAAAATAAATATTTTTGCAAGATATACAATTATATTACATATTTGATGTTTTTCTTTAGTTACATCACCCAGTAATACCTTAAATAAATCTAGTTGTATACTATTATACTGAGATATCCAATTTTGCACCTTTATCCAAAAAAGGGCTGTTACAGGACAGTACCAAAACAAATGGACTACTGACTCCGCTTCCTCTTGACAGAATCGACAGATTCTGATAGATTCATCTATCTTGGAATTTCACTTACTGGCAACATTTCTCAGGTGAAGCATTCTAAATGCATCCACATTTTTAAAATTTTGTGACTTTTAGTGAATTGCCATCTGATTCTGAAATGGAAGTCAAATGGACTCAAGTGAGTCTTCTTAAAAAAAAGTATTTTTCTTATTTTTACACTATGTTAATCTTGAATTCATTGAAATGTGGGGATCACAGTGTAAATCAAACTATAGGGATATTGTCATGTATGAGCTTGCAAAATTTTAAACATTTTAAATGTAATTTAAACATCTACCTTAAAGTAAACTCAGTGCCAGTCTAAACTTTGGACACGCCCACATTTTTCTGGCTATCGGATGTGTATAAAAATTTTATTAAACAAAAAAAATTGTCTATTTATGGAAGAGGGCTCAATGGCTCATTAACAAAAAGTAAATAAGTTAATAAAACAAACAAACAAAAAAAAACTTGTTTTGCTCCCCACCCCCCAGACAGCCCCACCGCCCCCAAGTGGTTACCCCAGTATTACGGCATCTGCATAAATTCACTTCCTTCGTTTCAAATGAAGGCTAAAATATGGGGGCCCTGAGTGCTGAATGGTTTTTGATTTCAGCGTACTTATTTTGATTATCAATTAGATTTGGAATTTTCATTCTTGATTTGTAGACATTTTGTGCACGCAATGGGTTGTAAACAATTGTAGATACTCAATTGTGATTGATCACTGTTTAAACCAAATGATTATTTTATCATAAAGGTGCAGTTCTTTACCATAAGTCTTGAATTTACAGTTTAGAAGGTACAGTACTTTTTGTTACATTTGTCAAAAACAGGCAGAATTTATCCATTTGGCCCAGGTGTCTTATGGATTATACCTGGTTTTTACTATATCACTAAATGATTTTCATAATTTTTATTATTATTCTCATTATGCCTTGTCTGGGGTCATAATCCAGGAGGTGAGCGCTTATACCAATAATAATAATAGACCTGGCTTCTCTGTTCGAGTCTAGCTCTAATTGTAGACTATTACACTGTGCGTTTCCCAGTGCAATAGCAAGTGTTTTTGAAGGAGGTACCAGTGTGTCCACTACCACCACCCCGACCCCCCCCCCCACACACACACACACACGCACACACACACACGCACACACACGCGCTCAACTGTCACGCTCTGTTTTACTAAGTCATATTTCTAGTAATAATCATATACAAATGCAGTATAATAATACTGCGACACTGAATAATAATATAAAAAACTATATTTTAACGTGTGTATATCCTCCCACAATATATCTTGGTTTTTGGTATATTCCCTCATTTTCTTAATATCTGACACCTAATGACAGAGATAATGTGGGGAGCTAATTGATTAGCACTTGAACAATTAATCATGTACAATCTCAGAAATTGGCCTTGCTGTTGCAATATCAAGGTCAGCAGTCAGTCAAGCAATATCTGAATTGACTGTGCTTTTCTAAAAGCAGATGCTTCTGTGTGTGTGCATGTGTGTGTGTGTGTGTGTGTGTGTGTGTGCGCACATGCATGCGCATGTTTGTGTGTTCTTGTACTTGCTTCAAAGCGAGAACCTTCATCCTTGTACCTCTATCCTTCGGAGGACATTACAGTGACTTCCATTCATTATTTGTGTGTCTGTACAGCCTTTCCCTAATCTTAATGATAAGCAATGTATGCCAAGCCCAAACTTTTACCTGAACCTCATCCTATCCCTAATTCTAACCTTACCCCTAACCTCAACTAATAAGTCACAGCTTGCCTTTGTAGTTGGCAGGATGCATCCTCACTTCCCAAAAATGTCCCCACTTTGTGTGTGTGTGTGTGTGCCTTTGTCATCTTCCCTGTAAAACCAAGCCTCGACGCGTTGAGGACCAATTTCAATCAGTCCATTTGGGATCCATTTTAGTATGTCTCTCACTGTTAACGCCATGGGCAGCCATAAATGTTCCAGTATCGTAAAGCTCTCCAGCTTTTTGTTTTCAAATGTGACTGCATAAAAGCACAATATTATTGTGAATGACGAGACACCATTTGAAGGTGCTCAGCTAGAAGCACACATTATGTTTGACTTCAGTTTGGAAGAAGTATTTTTAACCAAGCATTTAAAGTACCTGCCTTTATGGCAGACCATAACACAACCTGGCTATATAAACTGGCTTTTATTATTAGCTCACCTGGAAAAAGTCCAGATGAGGTTATATCATGGCCTGCTTGTTCGTGGTCGTGCGTCGTCGTTGTGCGTCGTTGTCTGTAAACATTTTCTTCCCCAGAACTACTGGGCCAATGAATTGAAACTTGGCATGCATGTTCCTACCCAATTGGGACACCAAAGTTTGTTCGAGGCGTTAGGCAGCCATATGGAAAATGCTATTTTGCCTCTTTAGTCACTCATTTCTTGTGCGATTAAATTTGCTGTGTATGTGGCAAATATCAAGAAATAACGTATATATTACGGGTTTAGTGTGAATCGCATTTTATCGCGGCTTTGGCAGCCATATTGAAAATGCAATTTTGCCTCATTAGTCACTCATTTCTGGAGCTATTCAGCTGAAATTCGCTATGTATGTGCCAAATAGCAAGACTGAACATTTATATTACTGGTTTCGCTGTGCATCGCATTTTATGGCAGCTTTGGCAGCCATATTGAAAATGCTATTTTGCCTTAATAGTCACTCATTTCTGGAGCGATTCAGCTGAAATTTGCTGTGTATGTGCTAAATATCCAAGAATAACGCACACACACACACACACACACACATACATATATATATATATATATATATATATATATATATATATATATATAGCGCGTTTAGCTGTGCATTGCATTTTATGGCGGCTTTGGCAGCCATATTGAAAATGCTATTTTGCCTCATTAGTCACTAATTTCTGGAGCTATTCAGCTGAAATTTGCTGTGTATGTGCCAAACAACAAGACTGGACATATATATTACAGGTTCAGCTGTGCATTGCATTTTATGGCAGCTTTGGCAGCCATATTTAAAATGCTATTTTGCCTCAATAGTCACTCATTTCTGGAGCAATTCAGCTGAAATTTGCTGTGTATGTGCCAAACAACAAGACTGAACATGTATATTACAGGTTCAGCTGTGCATTGCATTTTATGGCAGCTTTGGCAGCCATATTGAAAATGCTATTTTGGCTTATTTGTCGCTCAATTCTTGAGCGATTCAGCTGAAATTTGCTGTGTATGTGCCAAATAACAACACTCAACATATATAACTCTGGTTTTACTGTGCATGGCATTTTGAACATCATGTGTCCTCTGTCATGGGGCCACGCCCTTATATTTCAAAAATATCTGTAAAAAATATTTGAAACTGTGTGACAGATCAAGCTGAACCTTTGTATACACCTTCCTGTTGCTAGGGAGATTAAAGTTTGTTCGAGGTCTTCTGATTCCATTTCAAATATGGCAACAGCGGCATTTTGAAATTTCATTTGTAGATTCTAAGCAGCAAGGCTGAACATTCTCCCTGCATGTGCACCCACGGCCACTGTGTGCCATTGTTATTTATTTGTAGTAACGATTTTAACCCCTTCCCTACCAAGTATGAGTACGTTTGTCCTTGCTTCAGGCATGCTGTGACCAAGGAAGTATATACTACATGTCTTCAGAACAACCGTTTGACCCAGTGGTTACTTGTGCTACTTAGGCTGGTGGCTGAGAAGAGTCTGGTACTGACTAGAAAGACCACTGACTACAAGCATTAGCTGCAAGCATCCCCGGAAAACTTGCTTGTTTATGTTTTGAATGTGTAAATAGCATGTCGCCCTTGGGTATACAAATCAAAGAAAGATACAAACAAAATTCTCTCGGATGCTGACTGGGAATATCATCACGATAGTGAAGGCATTGATTGATATGTGACAAACGGTTAAGAAGAATAAAGAAGCAAATACAGCCACATGCAATCAACTGTGGTTCTTTGTTGAGTATTTTCATCCTCTACGCTGGCATTTTTTTCTTCCAAACTTTTCTCTTGACCACTTTTTTTTTTTTTTTTACATTTTAAGAATAAAGTCAAAATGTCGAGAATAAGGCTGACATTTCAAGAGTTAAGTTGAACTTCAAATCAAACTACAAAAGTTAGCACACATCGGTGCTTCTACAAAATGTCTAATGTAGATCAATTAGTGAAGTTGTACTTCGGAATTGGTTTTTGTAACAGGGAAATTCTTTCTCTTCTAGCGCATAAACACGACGTGGTAAGTATCAAGAAGACATTGGGCCAAAAATTGCATCTGTTCAGAAGGAGAAACCACACAAACTTCCATGCAAAAGGAAATAGCTGGTAATGGAAAGATGCAATGGTATCGACACAATAATACAACTAATCGAGCAGATTTATCCTGAATGCGTGGAGCGCAGGCGGGCGCGGCATGTGAGACGCAGGCATTACTGCAACAAAGGGCCCAATGCTTTGGCATATAGATTCTCATGATACGTTGAAATACGGCATTGTCATCAATGGTTGTATAGATAGTTTTAGCTGCTTTGTTGTGTGGATTGGAGCTTACAGAGCAAACAGTAATAGCAGACTACTTCACCACATCCATTGCGCGCTTCCGAGGATGCCTGGACCCAAAGATGATGTAAACCTTACACCACAATTAACACACAGCTGGCAGAGCGGTCAGTTAGCCCACCAGTCATTTTCTCTAAAGTTGAATTGACAGATATTGGCTTTTTTGTTGAAATTTTTCCTTTATTCTCGAAACGATTTTGCAACTTTCTTCTCAGCATTTAGACATTATTCTTGAAGAGCAATATTAGTGGTCATTCCTGTGACAGGCGTCATATCATGGTTATGATTGTGTCATACCAGTCAGTATGTAACACTAATATGAAAAAATGGTTTTCCCCTTCTCGATCTCTTTTATTTTTGTTCATTTGTCATACAAAAATGTATGAAATCATTCACTTTAATTGAAGTCAACATGAGTAAACACAAAATGCAGATTTTAAACGATCATTTCATTAATTGAAGGTAAAGAGTTATTATGTGTTTTTTGTCAGCACATGAATGGTGTGTGTGTGTGTGTGTGTGTGTGTGTGTGTGTGTGTGTGTGTGTGTATGTGCGTGTGCGCGTGTGTGTGTGTGTGCGTATGTGTGTAGTATTCATGTTCCTCTGTGCAGTACATACAGTATGTGTGTGTGTGTGTGTGTTTGTGTATAGTATGCATGGTCCTGTTAGCGGTGCATATGCACGCAAGTGTGTCTATGTGTATGTGTGCGCGCATACATTCGCGTGCTGTAGGTGTGTGCGTGTTTGAATGTGTTTGTGGAGGAGAGTGCGTGTGTGTGTGTGTGTGTGTGTGAGAGAGAGAGAGAGAGAGAGTGGTACGATCCACACAATCTGGACAGTATTGCATCTGCATTGCTGCAGTGAAAGTTAATACCTCTTCTGGGGCCTAATAATTGCAGTCACACTCCTGAGAGCATCTCCAGTGCAGACAGGGGACCTGCAGCCTTCACCACTGTACTGTATTCATTCAGAGAGCATAGAGGAATGAGAGACTGTTGGAGAGCTGTGAGGGACTCAAGGTGAAGATGCTTACTGAGAGCATCCATGCCCTGGTTAAGAGTCATACACCAAAAAAGCCCCTTAGACTTAAAACTTTTCTCTCCTTCAATATCTTAATCAAAAGTTGATTCCGATTGAAAACTATCTGTCTTCAAGTGTTGAATTATTAAAAGCATGCGATGATGTTCATTTGTGTAAATAGGAAAATAAAAAGAGAGGATCTCCCATGGTAGCTTTTTTCCCCATGATTCCCCCATGATGTTTGTATTTTATTTTTGTCTGGTTCAACCCTGAGCAAAGCCACCCTTGGAGAAAAAAAAAAATGAATGCACATTAAAAAGGATGGGAAAAGTAAACATCAGTGCAAATTTCTTTTACATGTTTTCACACTATCACTGTGGTTGCGAGAAAAAAGCGGAACCCTCTCGCTTTAAAGTCTAGCGCATCACTTACTATTAGGGTTGAAAGAAGCCGCTTTTTTGAATGCTAAATCAAGCGATTGCTTCAGCGTACACATCCAGCACTTTGCACTGCTGCATTACAAAGTGCCGCTTGCAGAAATTAAAGAAGGCTATATTTTATTTATCTGATGCCTTCGCTCATGCACATCTCTCTGCATACACAACATTTAAAGGAAGTTTACACATGAGAGGATGCAGGATGTAAGGCGCTCGGCTGGGGAGAAGCAACATCGGGCAATACACCAACTCCCCCCTGTGCATGAACTCTCTTTCAAATCAGAGCTGCCAGAAGATGGAGAGAGGGATTTTGATTGGGTCATAATGAAAGAGGCTGAGTGAGTTCAGGCCCACTGATGGCAGAGCCTCCTCAAGCGAGCATGATAGAAGCTGTTGTGAACTCTGTTCTTATTTATGCAGCAAATATCTCAGAGTAGATTGGGTAATGAATATTATAAATATCTTGCACAAAACACTACCATAGAGGTTGGATAACACATGAGCTAGATGCTGTGGGCCAAACACTACCATGGAGATTGGGTAACATATAAATGTCATGCGCCAAACTGTACCATGGAGATTGGGTGGCACATGATATAAATATCATGCACCAAACACCACCATAGAGATCGGATCACACATGAGGTAGACGCTGCGCACCAAACACCACCATGGAGACTGGGTAACATATTGTTGGGAATTTTACATTGTATTCCTGAAAGAAATAAGACTGAGACAGATGAGCCTAAATAGGATCCTTTGCTACTATTTGCAAATAGGGTCTTTGTTACAGGCAAGAACAAAGACAAAGGAATTTGCTTTGAATATATGTAAAAGCAGAACGTCATGATGTACACCCTCTGCGTCAGCTGTGTGTGTACGCATCCCACGTAAGTCTGGCTCCAGTAATCCTAAAAAGTTTCGCCCCCCGCAGAAATTTACGTTTCCTTGGGTCTTATCTTGAACACTCCAGGCTTCAGAAGGAACACACTGTTTCAGTAACGCGCTTCATGACGCTTCTACATAGGAACAAGCTAGATTATATAAGTTGCAATCATGCATGGCCTAGGTCACTTGAGAACAAGCAAGGATAAACACTGACTGAATAAACTAGTAAATCAATACTAAATCAAGAGCAAGCAAGGATAAACAATTGATAACCAAATAAGCAATAATATGGAATTTATGACTGAATTCCACCAACACATATGATGTAAATGTCATGCACCAAACTGTACCATTTGGTAACATATGATATAAATATCATGCTCTAAACACCACCATAGAGATTGGATCACACATGAGCTAGATGCTCTGCACTAAACACCACCACAGAGATTGGGTAACACATGAGTGAGATGTTGTGCACCACACACCACCATGGAGATCGGGTAACGCATGATCTGGATGTCAGTCACCAGACATGACCATGAAGATTGAATTATACATGAGCCAGGTGTCGTACACAAACATGAGAGGTGGATCACACATGATCTAGATGTCTTGCACCAAATATTTCCATAGAGAATGGATGGTGAACCCATGACCTAGATAATGTGGTAGCCAAAACTGTGCCCTGAAGGACCAGTATGTATATTGATTTTCATTTTAACCAAAATGGCAATTATATTGAGCCTTTAATTTGTCAAAATTAGTTGCTTTTCATATTTAGATGGGTTAATTCTCCTCTTGTTCCACACAAGGCTGATATTGCTCTGCCCACCATGAAGAGTAAAAAGTGGATTGCCCATAGTGTTTTTTCCACTGCTGTATTAAGTAATTGCACTAGATCAGAGAAAAGTATTGATCATATTAATACCAAGGTGAATCAAAAAGCTCCTGTAGGCTTCTGCCTACAAATGCGGTCTCTATTTTTTATTTCTGTTGAATTCAACAGAGAATCAACATGAGTTTAACCTTGAGTCATTAATTTATTTTTCTTTGAAGTCCTTTATATCAAATGAATGGTTATTTTTGTGACCTTGTTTTTTCTTAATGATGCTTATACAGAGCCAGACGATTCTTTAAAATTGATCGCTCATTTCCATTCCTTTTTTGTTCATTATATGCCTGTATATCCTCACAAACTACATTCGTAATTTGTTCCCTACCCTCAGGAATGACCCATGGAAGTGTTTCTCATATGGCCCGTTTGCTACATTACCATCCATAACAGCAGCACTGCACCCTCTCTCTACATTTTTATGGCCCCAGCTTTAAATGAAATGGACATATCTAGTCTTGTACATCATTCTATACACATATTCCTGAAATTCAGCTGGACATATTTGGGATCATTGGAAACCTTGGGACCTCTTCTAGAATTTAGAATTTGCTTGAAGGTCCACAGGTTTGAATACACCAGCTGAATTTTACAGACCCAAATTGGGTTAAGTTGCTCAGTGTGATGTCAAAAACATTTTTTCCCCCAAAATTGTGCTCCCACACTAAATAGTGAGGGTAGTCTCATGTCAGATAAATTTAGAAAAGCAATGGAGTGTAGATGTTGTAGGGAAAGTGTTTGCAGCTTGGGGTTTGTGTGGTACTTAATTGTTCTGACTGTATTGTTTTATGCTGAGGATGAATGAGAGAACCTGTCCAATATCCCAATACTGAGGAAATGAACATGTGACAGTATACTGCTCTTGGTACTGCAATACCTAAATACCTATGCAGTTTTTTGTTTGTTTGTTTGTTTGTTTGTTTTTTTGGGGGGGGGGGTAGGTGGGTATGCTGTTTTGTTTCGGTGCTGAAAAGCTATTCAGATGCCGCCTTAGTGCTTTTTTTTTTCTTTTTTAGTTAAAGGTATGGTAAATCTGCTTGTATACACCTTACTATAATATTTATCCGGATTACAAAAATCTGTGCCATCCAGTAAGTACCAGTTTCACGTGAGTAACATGGCAATTCAAGAATGTGATTCTGATGTAGTACCAGCAGCCTCTTAGGATGCTCGCTGTTTTTGACTGGCATTTCTGTGGCCTGCTGCGACCCCTGGTAACTGTATTTATATCCACTCATAAGCTCAGGAGATGACACTGAAACAGAGATAGGAATCATAATATGGCAAAGAGAAGGCCCTCTGGGAACAACACTGTTTGCATAATTGCTACATTATTGAGTCTCCCTTCAATAGCTGTCTGAATTCTGCGATATGAAATATAAAACTTTGGTCCAAGAATTATTAGCCCTTGGGAGCGAGGATTTCATGATAATAGATATACCATGATTTAATAAGCTTTTTTTAAGTACCTCTGTGAGGCATTCCAAATTACCATAATTATTGTAATATATTAAGTTGATACACTTAAGTTTATGGAGAGATCAAGGAGGTTGCCGTGTCTGACTTCATGTAAAACTCAATCAAAGGCTCATTCTTACACGTTTGCCTCAAATTAGTGCAAAAGTATAGCAGACTGTTTATTATTCTGGAGGTGGCTTGCTTAGAGTTAGTTCTCATCATTGTGCTCATAAATTTCCTCATTCTATCTCCAATTGTATTTAAAGTGATGAGTTGAGGTTGCAAAAATACACACACGCGCACACATTGTCATGCATACACACTCTCACACACTGGCTCATTGTGTTCATAGTTTTGGTGACTCCGCACCAATGGTAATTTTCTCATAATTCAGCATGCCAATCTGGCCTCTTTTATTATGATTCGCATTGAAATAAAGCATAAATTTTAAAATTGGTTCAGGCAACTGCTTTTTTTGGGGATGAGAATAGGGAGAAAAGAGATTAGGTATGCACAAAAGGTAATGGATTTATGGCTTTTTGTGAGCATGTCCTGCATTTCTTCTCTCTTTCTTCATGATGACATCCTCTGTTTTCTTCAATCAGCATTATTTAACCATGCTCTTTTTGTAGGAGGTGATGCCATTGTCTGTTGCTAAGCCACAGCTATTGATTTTCACTTCCCTGTTATTCAATTTGCATTGAATGGCTCCACATCTGATCCTCTAAATAAAGGTGCCATCTCATTGAACAGTGGTTCATTAATGTTTCAAGGAAATTTCGCTCTAATATTTGCTTATTCTTTTTCTCAACTCCTCAGCTTGTGCATCATTTCTATGAGTTTCATTATTGCCAAAGTCTCACGTTATTTCTCTGATCTGTCTGTATGTTTTTTTTTTTTTTTTTTTGAGATTAAAACATGGCTGGAATTCTCTGCAAAGGGCAAGCATTCCAGATGGCAGACGTGGGTCATTGGTTTTGGGTGCACAAATGAATATTTCTTCTGCAATTAATTTTTGCACTTTAAAGACCATGAGTGTGGTGTCTTTTTCAGCTTCCGAGCAATGGAAAACACATTTATTTGGCACTGTTGCATTTAGATCTGAAATATGCGCTGCAGCATGTTTGTTCAGCACCTATCTTAGTGATAATATTGATTTGGAGAAAAAATGGGGACAAACTGTTATTTTGATGAAGGTAATTGTGAGCTATTTACACATATGGTTATAAAGTATGTTGCATTACGCAAAATCAGGGCACAACAGTATGATGATTTGTGCTTTTTGCACTCTTTGCTAGTACGGCCAGTGGGTGCTGCGAGAGTTGCTGAGGGAGAGAGAGTTGCTGGGGACAGTCAAGCAAAGTTGTGGGTTGGAGGAAGGCACACAAACAGTGCTGGTAGATGAGAGCTATGCACAGGTGATCAGTTTCTGATATAGAAATCAGCCATACTTTCAAACCTCGTGTTTTAAAGTGCCAGAGTTGAGATGGGCGGTCTAATGGTCAAACTGAGGCGTCCTCAGATAGACCCTTCTCTCTGTAGTGCAGACCACTGTAAAGGTGAATTGAAAAATGTTCTCCATAATATGAATCGTATAAATAATATATGCTGAATTTAATACGTACGTAAGTACGTAAACAAACAAACAAAAAAGAAAAATGATTGTTCAGAGGAACTGTTATTTTATTTACTTGAGGTATAAAAACATTGATATACAATTTTATTCACAAAATGAGCTCATTTCAAATTTGATGGCTGCTACAGGTCTCAAAAAAGTTGGGACAGGGGCCTGTTTACCTTGGTGTAGCATACCTTCATCTTTTTAAAACAGAGCGGGCAGTGAGCAAACAAGTGTCTTGAGCTTAACCGTTGGAATTTGATCCCACTCTTGTTTAATGGAGGCTTCCAGCTGCTGCATAGTTTTGGGCCTCCTTTGATGGACTTTTCCTTTAATTAGACACCAAATGTTCTCAATTGTTGAAAGATCAGGACTGCAGGCAGGCCAGTTCAGCACACGGATTTCTCTGCTACGAAGCCATGCTGTTGTAATAGCTGCAGTATGTGGTTTTGCATTGTCCTGCTGAAATACAAAAGGCCTTCATTGGAATAGATGTTGTCTGGAGGGGAGCATATGTTGCTCTAAAACCTTTATATACCTTTCAGCATTCATGGTGCTTTTAAAAATATGTGTCCCACACCATATGCACTAATGCATCCCCATACTATCAGAGATGCTGGCTTTTGCACGGAGCGCTGATAACAGGAGGGGTGGTCTTTCTCCTCTTTAGCTCGGAGGACAAAACACCCATGATTTCCAACAAGAATTTGGAATCCCCTGACCACAGGACACTTTGCCACTTTGCTACAGTCCGTTTTAAATGAGCCTTGGCCCACAGAACACAGCGGCACTTCAGGATCATGCTCAACAATGGCTTCCTTTTTGCATGATTGAGTTTTAGGTGGCATCTGTGGATGGCACGGCGAACTGTGTTTACAGACAGTGGTTTCTTAAAGTATTCCTGGGCCCATTTAATACTGTCAATGGCAGAATCATGCTGGTGTGTGATGCAGTGGCATCTGAGGGCCTGAAGATCACGGGCATCCAGTAAAGGTCCTTGTCCCTTACGCACATTGATTTTTCCAGTTTCTCTGAATCTTTTAATGATTTTATGCACTGTTGAAGATGAGACCTTCAAAGCCTTTGCAGTATGACGTTGAGGAACATTGTTTTTAAAGTATTCCACAATTTTTTATTTTGTTTATTATTTTTTTTTAATGCAAGCCTTCACAGTTTGGAGAGCCTTTGGCCATCTTTACTTCGGAGAGACTCAGCCTCTCTAAGACTCTCCCTTTTATCGCCAATCATGTTACACATCTGATGCCAGTTAGCTTACTTACTTGCCTGTTGTTCTTTCAGCTGATTCTCTTATATATTCATTGCTTTTTCAGCCCTTTTTTTCAGCCCTGTGTCCCCACTATTTTGAGACCTGTTGCAGCCAGAAAATTTGAATTGATCTCATTATGTGAATAAAAATGTAAAATGTGTCAGGTTCAACATTTGAAATGTTATCTATGTTCTATTGTTAAGCGCATATCGCCTCATGTGATCTGAAAGTCATTGCAATTTGATTTTATTCACAATTTACACTTCGTCCCAACTACTTCGAAATTGGGGTTGTATTTTATACTCGCAGAGATGATTATTTATTATTAAGAAGTGCTAATGTCAATACTGAAACATTTCAAGTGTCGTACTTTAGCCATGTTGTTAAATGCCAACCCGTTTCGAGTGACACGTGTTCCTGGGTGACGTGTTGTAGGTGTTCGCTCTGTAGAACAACTGCCTGAATGTTTACGTGACATCTACGTGTGGGGGTCGGTCCTTTCAGGGCGGGCTCTGCGCTGAAGCAGCTTCAAACATATTATTTGGACCTGTCCGACTTTGGATTGTGGTGCCGTGGAGTGACCGGTGTCTGCGGTCTCCAGTATGGGAATATAAATGATTATTGTACTTTTTGGTGACGACACTATGAGAGGCTACGGCCTAACTGTCGCCACCTTGTTGTGCTGTACATCTATTTTGTTTTAATTTGTTGTGACTTATTTGTATGGTTTACAAATTGTTGTATTTCCATGACAGAAGATTTTATAAATAAATTAAATCAAACTTCTGACCCTCTGAAATAACAATAAAAGCAAAAATAAATAATTTCTCAACTATTGTTCTGATGTTTAATACGAATAAAATAGAATAATGATCTTGGCTGACCTTAGAGAGGCAAATTTCAATCAAATTAAATGTCAGTAATTATGAAAAAACTGAGGTAAAATGTATTTGGCTACAGTTTATGTTACAGTTTATATTTCTGACTTCAACTATAGCCGTTTTATTCTGCTTATTAATTTTATTTATTTTTTTAATTCAACCAAGTACAGTTTTATTTCAGAATTGCACACAGTAATGCACTGTGTCATTTAATCACATGAATCTTACCGATGAATGCTCACACCAAAAGCAAGAACCATGGACTCAATATTGTGCAAATTGCTTAATATTACAAACTGAGAACAACTAACACTGCCAACCAATATTGTTTTTATCACATTGTCATCATTGGCAGACCAAGCAATAACATAGAAATGCTGCTCCTGTGTCTTTATAAAGCTTTTTCAATTTGAAATGTTTTGAATATTAAACATTTGTAACAAACAGCCAAACTGAGCCTGATGACTACACATATACCCTTACAAAGCAATGCACTGATCCACTATGTGTGTCTATTTTTATTCTTTTAATTTTTTTTTCCCAGCTAGATGATTGCACTGCTACTTTTATTTCACATTGAAATTGCAAAAGCAGCAAAAAGTTCATCTAAATACGACAGTTGTGATATGTAATTATAATACGGTAGTTTCCTGGAAGACCGCACACTCAATCTGCCCTTGAAAACAATGCAAGACAACTGCATTAATATTAGCTTGTGCCTACTTAATGTATCGGTATGATGATGATTAGACAATGAACCTCATCAAAGCTTCTTTGCTTCTTAATAACTTTGTAGATACAGCGTCCTTGTAATATTTGTGTACGTGATGCATCATTATTCAGGTATGGAAGCACAGCCCATGAGATACACTCACAAAGTGAGAGCAAAGACATCTGAAGCATGGTGCTGTTGACAATTTATTCCCACTATCATATCGAAGTAACTGTCTCATTTTGCGTTTCATATTCCAACTAGGAAAACAATTCATTGATTACCCTGAAAAGCCTGTTTGCGCATTATGGACATACATGCTGCTACAGTTTTAAAGTCTGTCATACATAACTTTCCCATCTGTTCCAGGTGGCTGAGCAATATTAAAGTGGTGTTTGGCCTTGCTTTGAACAAGCAGCATATGGATAACCACTGTAACAAGGCAGTGAAGATGGGATCCAGTACATCTGTCAAAATACGCCACAAACATGTGGGTCTACATTGATCGTGTGTCATTTAGTCATTTGAAAACTTAAAATTCATAATGCAAAAAAAATGATGTACTTACTGGCCATTGGCTGATTCAATTATTATTTTAATTGATATTGGTAATTGGTACTGGCTGAAAAACCCTGTCAATCACCAATTTTATTAGGGCAGGAATGGAATTCAAGCATTTACTTTTCCTGCATCCATTTAAAGCACTCATGAATTTGACGAGGCAAAGATGATACTGACAGTCCAATTAGGCGCATTTGCATATCTTAGGGGCTAAATTAAAATTGACTGAAGAACCGGAAAATGGAGGTATAACTTTGAAAAAAAAACCACGCTCATAGAGACTAAATTCATCTGTCGCTGCGAAGCTACAAGCCATCGCATTTTTTATCCCTTATTGCTCCCATGTTTAATGGAAGTTTCTTTCTTTGAAGCTCAGACCCTGGACTTGACTGAATACGGTGAGATGTACAAAGAGTTTGTTTCCAAAAAGCAAAATATCCATTTTACTCATTTTGTGTAAATCAGCTTTTTCTGTGTAGGCGCCTATTGCATTTAATAGGAAAAACACAAAGCATGACAAAATACACCTCATTGTATGAATTTCAAAAAATTGATTTTTTGACCATATATGAAAAGCACAGGGCTATCGCTCTGTAGCGTTATCTCATTTTTTGTAATGTTGGCACTTATTGCGTTTTGGAAACAAACTTCATATCTTCAGTAACTTTTTTTTTTTCAATAATGAAGAGATAGCCTGGCTGTTCTGGTCCTGTTACTTGATACCTGTATGCTATGTATGAACAGACAGGAGGAGAAGCGAGAGAAACTCACTGTGTCAAGGGTCTGTGAGTATGGCTGCAAGTATGGCTGCAGATCTTGGGAAGGTTGTGCCTTTTTTTTAATGTAAAATATTCATGTGGTTATTTCAGTGCAGCAAATAGCATGTAAGTAATCAGTGAGTTCTCTGTACCTCTAGTGCACAGTTAGATCTCTCTGGTATTTGCCTATGAAATGTTAATGGAGGTTTAGGTTAGAAAAAGGTTAGTAGTCTCATTAGCTGAAGCCTGCTGTTGTAGCAGGTAATGCTCTCTTTCCATTCCCCTGCATTATTACCATGCCCGGATTTTTACCCAACAGTGCCTTCCTATGTTTATTCAGAAAACAGACAATATTCACTGAATCCAAAATGAACTTTAATGAATAAATATTAGTCCTCCAAGCAGGATTTGAAAAAGAAGATCTGTTATTGAGAGCAGGCTGTATTGCTTCTCTGCAAAGTTTTCAACCTTTTTGGAAAAGCAGGAATTAATTTGATGACTCTGTGGCTGATACAGAGTAAACCCACATGTTGTGAAAATGAGCGCACGCTGCATAAGTGATAGCAGTAAAGGATGGACTTAAAGGACTGCTTTGCTAGGCTTAATTTTATGATGTTGAAAATGGCCTTCAGCTATCTTTGCCCTCAGGCTGAAAACTGCAAACAGCCAAAATGATACGGAACAATAAATGAGGCGTACTTCTACTATATACGCGGTGGTTTACCTACTTATACAGTTCGGGAATTTTCCTTTTTGGTCACAAAGATGACGTCAATGTCACGCTAGGCAAATTTTGTCTTATCTATGAATTTAATAGAATCTTTTTTCCAGGATATCTCCCAGACTCAATTTTAATAAAAAGATTGTTGGGATTTGTGGGGGTTGCCTGCCTAACACTGGGCCAGAAGGCCAACGTAGCCAGAATAGAAAAAATACAAAGTAATGCACTTCACCCACAGAAATGTCGACTCCAGCAGCAGTCGCTCTTTAATCCAGCCACCAATGGACCATCTCGGCTCTGAGATGCATCAGCGGCCGGACTCTCCACTTTAAAAGAGAGAAGATGGCTGAGATTGTTCAAAGCCATTCTCCCGCACACACGCTGCCATGGGAGACAAACGAGAGTGATTTCTGGGCTGTGTGGGGATTGAATTGGGGGGTGGGGGGGGGGGGTGTTTATGTTGGAGTGTGGGACAAGATTTCAGGGTCTTGTGTTTGGCTGAATCTGCTGGAAGAGAGTGGGGGAAAAGCTGTTGTGGAGATCTTCACCAACGTACTAATGAAATCAATGTGGTAATATGGGTGTTCACATTAGTGCACCTCGATGCAATTTACATGCTTTTCAATTGAAGATGTTTCATTAATCACTCGAGTCCTCATGTTTTGCGATTTGATTCCAAAGAGTAGATGGCAAATTCATTAACTTGGGCCGTCATCAGCAGTTACAGCAAAGCCATTATTATATGAATGCTAATAGCAGTTGAATCAATAGCAGTAACGGCACTGTATGGATTGGTTATAGCATTCACATTGTCAGTAGCACTTCAAGCTGTTGTGTGCAGGCGAGACATACACCAGTGGCAAAAGTAAAATAGTATCACCAGTAACTGTGCTGTTGTGTTACCATGACAACTGTGTTTCAGTGTGGGCAGGGGTGTTAGATGGGTTAGGTCATGAAGATCACACCCCAAGTTGTAATGGCTGACAGCCAGATGACTGTCTGGTGGTGGCAGTCTGATATGTTTTAACAAATGAGAACCCCCCCCCCCCCCCCCCCCATCCTGGTCCCTCTCTCCCCTTGTGGCTCCAGCGCTGTCCTGTATAACACGTCTCGATTCCCTAGCTGCAGCTGTAACTTACCCCGATAGGTCATAATAATTTAAACCATTTCCTCCGTTAAGTAATTACCAACTGTCTCCCTCTTTACCTTAGTGCATTTAATTAGAGGCCAGGGTCCATAAATTTCTACATTTAATTCCTAAATAATTTTGTAATTGAATTTCCAAATGTCTTGCTTCACTAGAATAATTTTCCAGAGACTGTGTGACACAAATTCTGAGTTCTAAAGCCTAACAGGCTCATGCATAACAGGAAAAATGGAAAATTATTTGTATTCTGCGCAAAGGGGTTATTCAACAGAATGGACTTTAACATGCCACTATGATGGTGATGGTCCCTCTCCACGCCAATAAATCTAAAAATCATTGCAGTAAAAGAAATGCAATTATTGAGTTCACACCATTCTCTAATGTCCTTCTATTTGGCTTAAGAGATGCATGCATATGTTGAATTGTAACATATCTTTCTTTTCCTACTGAGAGCCATTCCTGGTGTCCTGGGGTTTTATATTACCCTTTCTTTTAATGCTACCTGGGGATAAAGAACAGAAACACACCATCCCCCCTTCTCCATGTTATCTCTGTCTCCTGCGCCTCAGTCGCTTTTGCAGATGCCCCGATATTCGCAACGTAAACGGTCCCGCGGTTACATACGGAGACAATGCTTCCGGCCTCCCAACACCAGAGTTTGAGGAATCACCTTCTGTGTTCCAAAACGGAATTAATGTTTCCTGAATGGTTGTTTTTTCCTGCGTGCCCATGTTACAAGAATTCATTAGTGCCAGATGAGGAGTTGAGGAATGACTTCACGCGCTATTGTCGCTCTGCTGTTCTCTGCACCCACACTCCTGTCTCTTTTTGAAAACCGAATTGTTGGAAGCGAGCAATCCTTGTCTTCGCTATTGTCATGTCTAATGCTATTTGTACAAAAAGAGTGCTACAAGAACACTAAAAAAAAAGACACTTGGAGGCTTCGAAAGGAGACGAGTCGCGAGATAGAAATACTTTTGTGAAAAAAGCGAAAAGAGATTTATCTCCCTGTCAGTGGAATTGGTTGTTTGAGCAACTGAGTGTGAACATTCATTGTAATGGAACACAAGCTGTTGCGCAATCAACAGCCGACTAAAGGTGTCATAAGAAAAGAAACAACACAGGAGAAAACACATCGGTTTTGTTGGTTTTGTGGATTTAGAGCTTTTCTTTATCCTGAGTGGCTCAGGCTTGGGTTTTTTTTTTTTTTTTTTCCAGTTTGCAGAACAATTATGATACAATTTTAGCAAACTCAGCAAATGGTCCTCCCTGTGCATTTTGCTCGGTATTGCACTGCAAGCTAATAGAGCTGGCTAAGTACTGATACATCATCCATTTGATTGTCGAATCAATTACAAAAATAAATAAATATTAATCAAAATGCCATCTTCAGGAAGCTCCATACTGCTTACATATTTGTGGCTATATTTGTGGAGGGACAGACATGACCCCACACCAAAGCTCCTCCTCAACTCTGTTTGATAGACTTCTGCTGACAGTGTGCAGTCCACAGTGGAAAGATGACACTGTAAAGCATCAAGTAAGCAACAAGAAGTAAATTAAATTGTCCTACCAATCGTTTTAGCGCTGTTTTGGAGTTCATAATGCTGCCTTCTGTAGAGAAATGTGAGCAAAAAGAGGTGAGCTGTTACTTCATTTGAAACATTCCTGCCTGGGGGTTAATTATCATTGATTATAATACTGTCATTGCAGCTACTTTAAAAAGAGTCTCAGTTAAACTCTCAAGAACATGCAAACCCTTTAATGATTCCATCTGATGATAAGAGGTTTCTCTTCTCTTGCATAGGTACATGTCTGTTTTTGGCAAGCCTTGTTGTCTGCAGAGGTAGGGAATCACCGGATGAGCGGCTGAGAAGGAGGAAGGGCCATAAATGGTAGCACTGAACTTGGGGGAAGTGCAGATTTCTTAGGGGTGCTGGGGGGGAAAAAAAAAAAACGTTCACGCACAAACACACAGAGGCGCGCACGCAAACGCGCACACGCCCGAGTTTGTGCGGCTAGCCTTATTAGGACATTGCATTGACTTATATTAATTCTGCACAGCCTAAGCCTAACCACACCCTCAACCCTAACCATGACCAAATCATGCCTAACCCTAATCTTAGCCTAGCCTCAATTTACACCTGACCCCGAACCTCAACCACAACCTCAGAAATGGTGCTTTGCCATATTATGACAGGGCTTTGGTCGCCAGAAGGGCTACTGGTCCCAATAAGGTCAGTGTTAATACCATAAATGGTCCTCAATAGGTAACAAAAATGCACTCACACAGACACACGCAGACATACAACCACGCGCGCGCGCACAAACACACACTCACACACGCACACACGCACACACACACGCACACACACACAATCTCATTGCAATCTATCAAGAAACAAGGCTATCGCCAGGCAGCACTTCTAAAGTACAGTCTTGCAAAAAGGGGAAGAATAATCAATACAGAGGGCAGCGGTTTGTTTATCTTTTTACACTAAAATTATTTCAGTTCCAAGCATTATGAAACAAATTTTCACAAAATAACTCCCTAAAAGGCCTTGTGTTATCTTGTTATTTTTCTTTGGGGATTCTGAGCACATGTTGTAATTAAAACAACAGGGGTCTTTGGCAGCGGCACGACCGCTGTTTCCATGCTGTTATTAAAATTAATATAATTATTGAGATAGAGAAACATTCATTACGAGCAATATGAAGCGGTAATGGGATGCCGCGCGAGCGGCACTTTAATGAAAATCTTTTTTTTTTTCTTTTAATTTTGTATTTTAGAATGTGTTTTATGAACAATCATGTATTTAATGAAGATTGGAGAATCACTGACTGTATATTGTGCATTGGGGTCTTAAAATAATGACACAAAGCAGAGTAATTTTGCAGATGAAAAGCATAATTTGACTTTGAAAAAAAGATGTGCACTTGTCTTTCTCATAAATTGTTTGGAATCCCATCTTTGCTTGGAATAATTCACATAAATTTGCCCCAGTCTTTGCGTGGTGATGACACCAACCAAACAAATTCCAGGTAAAATATTTTCTGATTCTGAAACATAAATTAGCGAGCTGCTATTAACGTCATCCTAACGTTGAAATTTTCCATCATCACTGTTCCATTTGATAAGTTTGAGTGAACACTTGCTGCTGAGACCGTCTTGAGTGAACACTTGCTGCTGAGACCTCTCGAGTCTTGCTGCTGAGACCCTCTTGAGTGAACACTTGCTGCTGAGACCCTCTCGTGAACATTTGTCGCTGATTAGCATTCAGATCAATTGGAATCACCAGAGTAGATGCCTCTCTAATTGTGGTTTTGACCCATAACGCCATTTTTCAGGGACACTCTAACATTTTAACTACCCCTGCGGCTTGATTAATGATACATGCACATTTTGTTTATAAGCTTGTTGATTAGGAGAGGTTAAAAAAAAAAAAAAACAATAAAATGAAATGTATCATATTTAGCGAGGCTAAAAGTGGTCAACACATTTTCGACTTCATCTCAGAAATCGCTTCCTTGGTCAATTATGCACCAAAATTGTGAATTATATGTCCCCCCCCAGGGGCTCTAAGGGCTGGGGCTAAAAGTGGTAAATATATTTTCAACTTCTTCTCAGAAACCGCTGATCCGATTTCAAAAAATTTTACAGGAACCTTCCTTGGTCAAGTATGCACCAAAATTATGAATTATATTGTGCCCACCCCCAGGGGCTCCGGCAGGCGGGGCTAAAGGTGGTCACTACATTTTCCACTTCTTCTCAGAAACCGCTGATCCGATTTCAATAAAATTTTGCAGGAACCTTCCTGGGTCACATTTGCACCAAAACTGTAAATTATATGATGCCCACCCCCAGGGGCTCTGAAGGGCGGGGCTAAAACTGGTCAATACATTTTCGACTTATTCTCTGAAACCGCTGATGTGATTTCAATAGAATTTTGCAGGAACCTTCCTGGGTCACATATGCACCAAAACTGTAAATTATATGATGCCCACCCCCAGAAGCTTTGAGGGGCGGGCTAAAAGTGCTCAAATTGGCTGAAATTTTTAGATATACTGGAAACCAATACTCTTCTTAGATGGAAGGCTCTAGAGGTGCTTTATCAAAATTGTGAATTTCGTGACTCTCGAGCTCCATGTTTGCCCCTGGGGAGGGGGTGAAATTTACTATAGTTTATATAGGAAAATGATACTTTTGGATATATTTTGTTCATTTTCTACTGAAAATCATTCAAACTTGATTGGCATTATAACCATGAGATGACCGTTTGATACTATGACATTTTTCTCTTCCCCAGGGGCTGAGGGGTGGGGCCCAAATGGGGTCATATTGGTAAAAATGTCAACAATCTTCTTCTCTAGACCGAGAGGCTGGAGACCAATACTCCTAATAGATGGGAGGGTCTTGAGGTGCTTTATCAAAATTGAGAATTTCATGGCCCCCAGGCTTTATGTTTGCCCCTGATGAGGGGGTGAAGTTTACTATACTTTATATAGGAAAATGATACTTTTGGGTATATTTGGTTCATTGACATCAATAACATAAGTTTTTATACAACTCAGGTGACTGTTAAGGCCCATGGGCCTCTTGTTTAGGAAAGTACATTCAATTAAGCAGAGTCTTTGTGTACACAAATCACAGCACCATTTATAATTTAGAGAATAATAGATGCATTTAAAAAAACAATTAGCATTGACATCCAAATTTGATGTCATTTGCACCTCTGAATGCAATTCTGCCACACTGTTATCGGGAATGGTAAGCACAGGCTTGCATTCATTATCATTATCACACTATTAAGTGTTCTGACTTTGTGCAGGAGTTTAACATATATTAGCAGTGCATAATAAATGCTTTTCAGCTTCAGATAAGGTCATGAATTAATTAGTCGATTTTGCCTGTTAAGTGAGTGTCTTTAGAATCTATTTGCTATTGGAAAACTTTTTCCTTCCACAATTGTCACTTTACATTGTAATGTAATTGAGGTAGTGTTATGGCCCCAATTTGTTATTACATTTAAAACAACACAACAGCAACAGCAAGGGATGACACACAGTTTTTAAAACTTAAACACATTTAATTTAACAGACAAAGACAATAACAACTAACTAACAACTAATGAACCTAAAGACCAAGATTGATTAGGAAAAAAAAAAGAAATATTTACAGTCCCTTTTTGTGGGGTGGCTTGGTGATGTCCTGGATAATGAAAATGCTCAAATACAGGCAAAGAAATCCACAAAAGAAATGTCACAGGTCTTGAACAGAATGGCAGGTCTGGTCATCTTCTTGCAATTTCTCCTACTACTTTACTGTCTCAATTCTTTTCCTTATATACTCTTTTGCAGACCCCACCCACATTTAGACCTCTTTTTTTTTTTACTTTCTGAGACTTGCCCCAGACATGTCCAGGACATGTCTAAACATGACTCCAGTCTGAGCTTTACAAAAAAAAGGTAAATACTGCCATCTAGTGGCCTATATTCACATTACACCTCCATTCCAAAAGGGAAAAAATTTTGACTCATAAAGGCAAAATTTTTCTTTTCAATACAAAATGGTAAAGTGAACACTTGTCTATATATACATATCATACACATTCAAACACGGGATAAGCAATCAGCAATTACATTGTCTGTACCCTTCACATGCTTAATTTCCAAGTCAAACTCCTGTAAAATCAAACTCCAATTCAACAATCTCCGATTCTTGTTTTTCATCTTACTCAAAAACATTAACGGATTGTGGTCAGTGTACACAATCATTGGCTTTTGTCCTGTACAAACATAAACCTCAAAGTGTTGTAAAGAAATGACCAGAGCGAACAGTTCCTTCTCTATTGTGGAATAGTTCCTTTGGTGGCGATTGAACTTCCTGGAGAAGTATGCCACGGGATGCTCAATGTCATCAGAGTCACTTCTCTGTAGGAGCACAGATCCACAAGCTTGGTCGCTAGCATCGACCGCGATGGAGAACGGTTTGTTGAAGTCAGGAGATTTGAGCACGGGGAAGTGACACAGCAGAGACTTCAGGTGATCGAAGGCTCTCTGGCATGCATCATCCCAGGTGAACTTTACGCCTTTCTTCAGTTGGTTAGTTAGACTGAGAGCAATCTCAGCAAAGTTCTTGCAGAACTTGCGGTAGTACCCGATCATTCCAAGGAAGCGGCGCAAAGCTTTTTTGTTGTCAGGAACTGAAAAGTCCATGATGGCTTGGACTTTAGCATTTATGGGTGCCACCTTACCCTGGCCTATGACGTAGCCAAGATAGGTGACAGTAGCACAACCAAAGTCACTCTTGCTCAGGTTAACAGTCAGGTTAGCCTGGGTCAGGCGCTGGAACAACGTCTCTACATCTTTTAGATGTTCTTCCCAGGAGTCACTCCGTGTGATCAGGTCATCGATGTACGCACCCGTGTGTGGCAATCCGGCGATTGTAGACTGTATCATCCTTTGGAACGTGGCTGGGGCATTTTTCATGCCAAAGGGTAGGACTTCATACTGGTAAAATCCAGATGGTGTGGCAAAAGCAGAGATGCTCTTGGCCCTCTCAGTTAAAGGCACACACCAATAACCCTTCAATAAATCAATCTTGGTCAGAAACTTTGCTTGCCCTACACTATCAATACAATCATCAATCCTAGGTATTGGAAACACATCAGTTCTAGTTACAGCATTGACTTTGCGATAATCTGTACAGAATCTAGTACTTCCATCAGGTTTTGGAACTAGCACACAGGGTGAACTCCAATCGGAGTTGGAGGGTCTGATAATATCATGTTTTAACATGTACTCAACCTCTTTCTCAGCAATCTTTCTCTTTTCAGGATTTATCCGGTATGGATGCTGTTTTATTGGTTTGGCATCACCAACATCTACATCATGAGAGGCTATAGTAACTCTCTTTGGAACATCAGGAAACAAATCCTCATATTTCTTGATCAACCTTTCAAACTGATCTCTCTGTGAGGGTTCTAAGTGCTGGAATTTTACATCAAGATTTTGCAACACTTCAGTGTTTGACAATTTACATGAAATAACTTCAGCTTTAATTCTTGGTTCATCATCTTGAAACTCCCCCTCATCTTCACACGTTTCGACCATTGGAGAATCTGAAGTGACAGCTGCAACCCTAGCATTTCTGTCATGATAAGGCTTTAGCATGTTAACATGACACAATTGTTTTGGTTTTCTCCTATCTGGAGTCTTCACAATGTAATTGAGATCATTGAGTTTTGTCAGAATTTCATAAGGACCATGAAATCTAGCCTGCAATGGATTGGACTGCAAGGGAAACAACACAAGGACCTTGTCTCCTGGTTTAAACTCACGGCTTCTAGCCTTATGATCATACCAAGTTTTCATTTTTCCCTGACTTGATTTCAAGTTCTCTTTGGCAAGGTCACAAGCTGCACGCAATCTTTCCTTGAACTTGCTAACATAGTCTAACAGACTGATTTGCGGCTCTTCCTCTTGCCATTGTTCACTCAATAATAGCAAAGGTCCTCTCACTTCATGACCAAACACTAGCTCAAATGGACTGAATCCAGTAGACTCCTGCACTGCTTCTCTAGCTGCAAACAACAGCAAATGAACCCCTTCCTCCCAGTCTTTCTCATGGTCATAACAATAAGTCCTCATCATTGTCTTGAGAGTGGAATGAAACCGCTCTAAGGCACCCTGACTTTCTGGATGATAGGCACTAGAAAGAATCTGTTTTGCACCTAGTTCATACACAACCTGCTGAAACAATCCTGAAGTGAAATTGCTACCTTGGTCTGACTGAATTTCCCTGGGAAGACCAAACAACGTGAAGAACTTTATCAAAGCCTTCGAGATTGCAGTTGCCTTGATGTTACGTAGAGGTATGGCTTCGGGGAATCTGGTAGATGCACACATGATTGTCAACAAGTACTGATTTCCAGATCTAGTCTTGGGTAATGGTCCAACGCAATCAACAATGACCCTAGAGAATGGCTCCCCAAATGCTGGGATAGGCTGCAATGGAGCTACAGGTGAGTCTAACTGGTGTTTTCCAACTACCTGACAAGTGTGACAGGTTTTGCAAAAGTTGGAAACGTCTTTCCGAAGCCCAGGCCAAAAGAAGTGTTTCATGATCTTATCAACAGTCTTGTTAACACCAAGATGACCTCCTAAGGGTAAACTATGAGCCATTGTTAAGATCTCATTCCTATAGACCTTCGGAACAACAATTTGCCTGACCACTGCCCAATCTGCATTGGCAGGGATATCAGGAGGGCGCCACTTCCGCATCAACACACCATCCTTGAGATAATACCCAACTGGAACTGCGTCTATTTTTTTATCAGGAAGGGCCCTCCTCTTTAGTACACAAATTTCAGGATCATTAGTTTGCTCCTCAATCAACCGTTTTCTGGACAGAGACAAGTCTCCAGACACATCAGAATCACCAGATCCTTCCTGCTGGCTGAATAGAGAACTGATAAAAGTATCTGATAAGTCCTCAAACGGAGAAACCATAGTAGGCCAATCAGAGTCATGAGGCGAACCACCTGAGTCCTGACTATTCAATGTGCTGGACGGCACCACAACATTTTCTTCTTTAGCCTTCTTGGCCTTAGCACGAGTCACTGCGCAAGAAGGATACAGAGATGGGTCCTCATCCCCATCTTCAGTGCTCGGCTGTGAAGTAAGATGTACAGGGGAAACTACTTTGCCCCCAGCCAGGTCATTGCCTAGCAACAGAGAAACACCCTTTATAGGTAGACTTGACATAAGTCCCACCTTTACCTGTCCTGTAACTAAATCTGACTTCAAGAATATAGAGCGCAGGGGCACAGATACAGTCCTCCCTTCAATACCTTGTACAAGTATGAAATCCCCTGAAGCGGTCTCATCACGTAACTCCAAGGAGTCCATCAACAAAAGTGACTGAGAAGCTCCGGTATCCCTTAGGATATATATGGGGACAGGAGTAGTATGCTCATTCAGAGCCACAAATCCCTCTGACACAAATGGAAGAAATTCCTCCCTCACGAAGTCAGCTGTATCAGGCTTTTTAGCCCCACAAGATGCAGGCAATTTAGCAGATCGGTTATCTACTACAGGGGTTTCTAACCTTGTTTTCACAAAGGCATTTGGTTTGGTATCCTTTTCTTTTTCTTTCTTAGCTTTAAGGAACCAACAGTTAGTTGTAACATGACCAGATTTCTTGCAATAACTGCAAACTAGACCACTTTTGTCACTGTCAGCTTTCACACTTTGATCAGACCTGTTACTGGATTTCTGAGCACCATCACCAGATTTGTCTTTGTCTTTGGGTGAGGAATCTTGGGTATCACCATAACCCTTTTTCTGAAATTGGGACCATCTATTGTTACTGCTAGACTGAAATTTGGACTTATGTGTGAGAACATATTCATCTGCAAATTTGGCAGCTGATTGCAAATTCAGCGCTTGCTTCTCATTAAGGTAGGTCTGAACATCATCCTTAACACAGTTCTTGAATTCTTCAACTAACACCATCTCTTTTAGTGAGTTGAAATCATCCTTGACCTCCATAGAAGTACACCAGCGCTCAAAGCAAACCTGCTTCTCATTAGCAAATTCAACATAAGTCTGATTTTCAGATTTCTTCAGACCTCTGAATTTCTGTCGGTAAGCCTCTGGAACCAACTCATAAGCTCTCAAAATAACCTTTTTGACAACCTCATAATCAGAGGAATCATCTGCAGACAAAGCCGAATAGGCTTGTTGAGCTTTACCCTTGAGGACAGTTTGCAACATCAGAGGCCAGTGTTCCTTTGGCCACTGGCAACTCTTTGCTACCTTTTCAAAACACTGGAAATAGTTGTCAACATCCTTTTCCGAAAATGGAGGCACCAGTTTTACCTCCTGGCTAGCCCGAAATTTATTTTCAGTTTGAATTTTTATTTTTAGTTGCTCCATTTGGAGTCTTTCTTCTCTATCGAATTTCTCTAATTCAAAATCTCTCTGTCTTTGTCTCTCTCTTTCTGCTCTTTCCTCTTTCTCTCTCTCAAATTCTCTTTGTTTTTCTTCTCTTGCTAATTTTTCTAACTCAAACTGCCTTTGTTTTTCTTTTTCTTCCCTCTCAAATTCTCTTTGTTTCTCTTTTTCCTCCCTTTCTTTTTTCTCTTCTCTTGCTAATTTTTCCAACTCAAACTGCCTTTGTTTTTCTTTTTCCTCCCTTTCGATCTCTAGCATTTTTAATTTAAGTTCCATTTCTATATTTGGATTTTCCACTGGAAACTGTTCCAGATCTCCTGGTGCAAACACATTTTCATCAATGTAATATTCAACTATCTCTCTAGCCAGTCTTGCTTTTCGCATGGCTTGTTTCACCTCTGTCAGCTCTAAATGTCTGCAAATTTCTAGCAGTTCTGTCTTTTTAAAAGACTTCAAAACCCCTACGGTTGGTGATGCCAAGAAATCATCCATTGCTGTTGTCAATATATATGTATTCAATTAAAAAAAAATTTTTTTACAATTTGAAATGTTAGATTTTTAATAAATGACTCACAAAATGGTCTATCCCGGACCTTGAGCCCCCAATTTGTTATGGCCCCAATTTGTTATTACATTTAAAACAACACAACAGCAACAGCAAGGGATGACACACAGTTTTTAAAACTTAAACACATTTAATTTAACAGACAAAGACAATAACAACTAACTAACAACTAATGAACCTAAAGACCAAGATTGATTAGGAAAAAAAAAAGAAATATTTACAGTCCCTTTTTGCGGGGTGGCTTGGTGATGTCCTGGATAATGAAAATGCTCAAATACAGGCAAAGAAATCCACAGAAGAAATGTCACAGGTCTTGAACAGAATGGCAGGTCTGGTCATCTTCTTGCAATTTCTCCTACTACTTTACTGTCTCAATTCTTTTCCTTATATACTCTTTTGCAGACCCCACCCACATTTAGACCTCTTTTTTTTTTTACTTTCTGAGACTTGCCCCAGACATGTCCAGGACATGTCTAAACATGACTCCAGTCTGAGCTTTACAAAAAAAAGGTAAATACTGCCATCTAGTGGCCTATATTCACATTACAGTAGATGTTATAAGAGAATAAATATGTAAATGCACATATATGTGCGCACCACATTCTATGTATATCTGCATCATCCATAGCCTTACAATTCAAAATTTGCAATAATTCTATGACACAGCTGTAAACATATCATTTCATATTTAAAATATCAGGGTTAAATACACAAAGTCTTTCCTGGAATAATTCATTGAAGAGTTTATATTCTTAGTTGAAAATTGTGATGATAAGAGAAGAGCTGGAAATAGTTATGACACAACAGCTGTGCTGCCACTACATTTAGGTGGCCTGACATGTCATGCCCAATACAGTGTAGCTCCTGTTACGGAACCCTGGATGGAGCTCCTCCATCACTTTGATTAGGTAGTGATTTACTGTACCAGATGTTTATCCCTTTTAATGCAGATGAATTTAGCATGAGGAAATTATCAAGCTGTGAAAGCTGGAGAAATATAGTCAGGTTCTTTTTATTGGCTTCTTAACTGTGAAGTCAATTGATTTAAGTTGCATAGTATGACAGGGAGGATTAATTTGCCATAATAGCTCATTTCTGTTTGTGCTAATGTTGTTTATCACAATTCTGACACAATTCTGAAAAGTTCATATTAAAATGGCTTCACTGCCTCTGAATACAAATCAGTGGGAATAGATGATTAGGCCACGGTGATTATTTACAACTTCTGGTGGGTAACAATACAGGATCATCAACAACAGAAACAATGCAATCAATGAAAAGCGAAAAACTAATGGACTGTATATGGAGATTTAAGGTCAACTAGTTTTGGGAGATATATTTACTGGCTGAGCCACCTGTGTTATCATCATGACCAGGCAAATACTGCGTTTATAAAGCCAGAAAATTGCAGTGTAATAGTCTCAGTTCCTTACATTAAACATCAGAAGGGACAATATATTTTCTCCGGCCACTGCTTTCTATTCGAAGGATAAAAACAGTGAACATATTCCACATGGAATAAGACATTTGGAAACTAGTATCCTCCAAGAAGAGTGATAACTGCTTACAGAAAAAAGGAAAAAAAAAAAAAAAAAAACAATGCAAAGAAACTTTTTGAAAAAAATGCTAATTAAAAAATTTCAAACTGATTTTGTTCATGGAAACTGCATCGTTCAACTTCCTGTTAATTTGTTATGTGTCTCTCAATCTAATGAAAGGTGAGTCTGAGTTAACCTCAGTGGGCAGTGAGAGGGCACTTAGATAGCGATCTCTTCACATGGTCCTAATAGGGAATCGCTACTCTTGGCCTGAGTGTACAAGTCATGTCTAGACATTTACGACATAATTCTAAAGGCTGGTAGTAAACATAATTCTCAGAACATGCTCAGATCACCTGTGTCCTGATGGAAATGACTCTTATGGCTTTGTGTAAATTGTGCATGCCCTTACACAGCTGCCATTCATTTCACTTCTTCCCCTGTTTCTTTCAAAAAAAAAAAAGAAAGAAAAAAATGACATTGACATTTTTTGGCCTTACTGCAATGAATTTAGGAGGCTCCTTTTTCCTGTTTGGAAAAAAGGAACAAGGATTAGGTCCTTTTAATATTTGGTCTAGGGCATGGACCAAATACAGGTCTGAATAATATTCCCAGTCCCTTTATTGGAAGCCTTACTGAATTTGCTAAGCGCTTATCAGAGGATGTCAAAGCAATCACTAAATAGGAGTTCACATTGTCTTACCTCCTAATCTTTTGAGCTTTACCCATGGCCACTGTTGTCCGTGTCCCTCAAAGTGCAATACGAGATGTATCTGCGTCTTTTAACAGCATTTTAGGTGCATTATAGGCAAGTGGATGAGGATGTTAGGAAGCAGTATGAATGCAACAAAGATACAGATAATGTTGTATCTTATTATTACCATTACATTTCATTTTATGTGACTAAAATAAATCTTTTTTTTTCTCTTTGTGCTCTTCACTAGAGAATGTGAGGGAGGAATCTATTATCACGAACATATCGTCAAAAAAAAATAATAATAATTGTATGTACGACTATTGTTCTTTGTTATGCTTTCATCTTGATGAGAACACTTCAAAAATTGGCCTCAATGCGACGTGTTATTTTATCAATTGCTAGTATTCTCTACGATGAGATTAAGCCCCTTGATGTACTGAGTGATGTTGCTAAATTGCCAGTACCAGCCGTTATAACTGTTAAAAACCCTCTCTCTCAAAAATAAGGGCAAAGATGAATTATTTAACTTCAGTATTACTGCCTCTCCTGTACTTTTGAAAAGCGCTTTTTTATATCCAGGTGTACGGAACACTTGACGAAAGCTCAATGTAGCCCAAGCCCTCCCACCACCCTGTGGCCTTTTGAATTCATTTATTTCTGTGGTCTGTTATCAATTATGAAAGTACATGTGCATAAAGTATCAACAAGCTAATTGAAATGAACAGGCATAGTACTCAAAGAGAAACACACCAATTCATTTCGACTGTTTGTTTAATTAGAGGGACTCATAATCACATGTATCAAATTTGTTTGCCAGTGGTTTGGGTCTGTGATCACCTTGTGGTTTTATATATATATATATATATATATATATATATATATATATATATATAATATATATATATATATAAAAACAATATTGCATTCAAGTTCTCAATAACTACATCTAAGTCATACTCATATCGAAGTCTCAAAGTTTTGTTTGCGTAAGGGCAAAGTTATCGTGACAAAATTATTTTCATGACAGTTGCACAGGGCTCCCATGACAACCAGCTCGGAACATTCCAGTAAGCATACTAATTGCAGTGTCGACGCTTTAGCTTCGGTTTTTGAAGCATTACGACAAATATAATCTGCAAGGTCACTGCCTTGTTAGTATTTTAATCAAGGCATTTAAAAGATGCATTTACCCTTGACAACTTGCAAAAAAAAAAGTGAAGAGCAGATGACAAGTCATTTGGCATAACAGATGTCAGTACATTCCTCTTTTAGAAATAGAACAATCTAAATACAGTTGCACAGTTGCACAAGGAGAAATGGCAGTTGTTTATGCACAAGATGGACTCTGGAGTGTTTCAAGTTGTGTTTGTAGATGTGCCTAATTTTAAGATCATTTTAGATGGGGTTGGTTGGGCTGAAAACCTTTATAAAAACCTAAAACCTTTATAGAAATATTTGTAAGATAGCATTCGGGATGAGTCCAGGTCTACTTTGAGTAGATGTGCAGAAGAAGAGACACAATGACTTTGCAATCCTGATCAGAGTGAGCAGCTCATCCCATCACTGGGGGCAAGAGTTGAGGAGACATTTCATAGGGAAAGACACTGATGTAAGGGACAGTAAGAACATCAGTAGATGCAAAGCACTCCCTGGAAGCATTCTATACTTTAGATTATAAAACGGGTACTTCCCATCCTTAAATGTGATTGGCTGAGCCGCTTTCCATGCCGGTATAAAATTACTGTAACCCACTATGGCAGGCCGCAGCACTAAATATCCCTGCGCGCAATGAACTGCTCTGTGCTCAGCTGACTCGTTAGGTTACCTTTGTTTCAAGACTTTAAGCTCGGTATTTCAGTCTCCGTGAAGTTTAGCCTTTTAACCAGATAACCAGTTGGCTATCTACCTAGCTAGCTATTGCATTACAACGTTCGATATCACTTTTGTGTTGTAAGCTATGTTGCTAACTCGCTCATTATTTCAGTAGCCTATTAGCGATAAACACACAAAAAAAAGACAACAATTTATTTTATGGGCTGTGTGTAGGGTAACCACATCCATTGTAGTGAACGCTAGCCAGTTGACAAGCTGGCTAGCAAACTAATGCACAATTCAACGTATTTTCCTGGGTAGCGGCACGTGTGCAGGACAAAAGTCAATCGTTTCATACTCTCGCTGCTGGTTGTAATGATTTGGCCGATCGGCGCAAGTTGAGAACAAGGAAACTCAAAAACCGAAATGTACGTAAAATTAAAGAACGAGGTCAAGCTAGTTAACTAGCTGGCTAGCAAACTAATGCACAATTCAACATATTTTCCTGGGTACCGGCAAGTGTGGAGGACAAAAGTCAATCGTTTCCTACTCTCACTGCTGGTTGTAATGTAATTTGGCCGATCGGCGCAGGTTGAGAACAAGGAAACTCGGAAGCCGACACGAACGCAAAAATTTTAACGGGGTCTTCGAGTGACCAAAGGAGACATTCAAACTAGCCTGCTTTCATAGTATATCTGCATTAGCGAGCCCAAATAGCCTGATGTGACATGATGATGGCGCTAGATGAATAAGCAATCTTAGCATCGGTGTTGCTGGCTAACCATTCTGTCCACTCTTGATTGCTTGGTGTAAGTAGTTCTCAATTTTATTGTTGCATTATTACCTATAAATTGTCGATTTTTTTTCTTTGGTGTTTATTCAATGGGCTATATGTAGGGTAACCGTTTTATAAAAGGAATAAGCCCCTCGAAGCACTGGGTTACAGCGATTTTATAACGGCGGAGGGGTCCGCTGCACGTCGTGCCTTAGAACGCCCCTCCGCCATTATAAAATCACTGTAACCCACTGCTTCTCGGGACTTATTCCTTTATTATAAATTGGGTATATCCCATCCTTAAATGTGATTGGCTGAGCCGCGTTCCATGCCGGTATAAAATCACTGTAACCCACTGCATTCTGAGGCAGACCGCAGCACAAAATATCCCTGCAAACAACGAACTACTCGGCACTGAACTGACTCATTAGGTTACATTTGTTTCAAGACTTTTAGCTCGCTATTTCAGTGTTAGTGAAGATTAGCCTTTTAACCCGCTAACCCGCTTTAACCCGCTTAGATTTCTAGCTCTAAGCTGGTTCAAGTTGTTCTGAGCTGTGTTCTTAGCTAGTCATAGCTGGTGTAGCTGGTGTAATGTGAATATAGGCCACTAGATGGCAGTATTTACCTTTTTTTTTATTCAGCCCAGACTGGAGCTAGGTTGAGACATGTCCTGGGCATGTCTGGGGAAAGTCCCAGAAAATAAAAAAAAGAGGTCTAAATGTGGGTGGGGTCTGCAAAAGAGTATATAAAGAGTAGAATTGAGACAGTAAAGTAGTAGGAGAAATTGCAAGAAGAAGGATACGTGTGACCAGACCTGTCATTTCTGTTTGGGACCTGTGAAGTTTCTTTAGTGGATTTTTGCCTGCTTTTGAGCGTTTTCCTCACCCAGGACATCACCAAGCCACCCCACCAAAACAAGGGACTGTAAATATTTCTGTTTTTTTTATATATTCAATCTTGGTCATTAGTTGTAGATAGTAGTTTAGTCTTTGTTTTTTCTCATTAAATGTGTTTAAGTTTTTAAAACTGTGCCTGTCATCCCTTGCTGTTGCTGTTGCTGTTATGTTGTAAATGTAATAACAAATTGGGGCCATAACAAATTGGGGGCTCAAGTCCGGGATAGAACATTGTGTGAGTAATTTATTGAAAATCTAACATTTCAAATTGTAAAATTGTTTTTTGAATTTTCCTATATAAATATATTGACAAATCAACAGCAATGGATGATTTCTTGGCATCACCAACCGTTGAGGTTTTGAAGTCTTTTAAAAAGACAGAACTGCTAAAAATTTGCAGACATTTGGAGCTGACAGAGGTAAAACCAGCCATGCGAAAAGCAAGACTGGCTAGAGAGATAGTTGAATATTACATTGATGAAAATGTGTTTTCACCAGGAGATCTGGAACAGTTTCCAGTGGAAAATCCAAATATAGAAATGGAACTTAAATTAAAAATGCTAGAGATTGAAAGGGAGGAAAAAGAAAAACAAAGAGAATTTGAAAGGGAAGAAAAAGAAAAACAAAGGCAGTTTGAGTTAGAAAAATTAGCAAGAGAAGAGATTGAAAGGGAGGAAAGAGAAAAACAGAGAATTTGAGAGGGAAGAAAAAGAAAACCAAAGACAGTTTGAGTTAGAAAAATTTGCAAGACAGATAGATTTTGAATTAGAGAAATTCGATAGAGAAGAAAGACTCCAAATGGAGCAACTAAAAATAAAAATAGCAACAGAAAATAAATTTCGGGCTAGCCAGGAGGTAAAACTGGTGCCTCTATTTGCGGAAAAGAATGTTGACAACTATTTCCAGTGTTTTGAAAAGGTAGCAAAGAGTTGCCAGTGGCCAAAGGAACACTGGCCTCTGATGTTGCAAACTGTCCTCAAGGGTAAAGCTCAACAAGCCTATTCGGCTTTGTCTGCTGATGATTCCTCTGATTATGAGATTGTCAAAAAGCTTATTTTGAGAGCTTATGAGTTGGTTCCAGAGGCTTACCGACAGAAATTCAGAGGTCTGAAGAAATCTGAAAATCAGACTTATGTGGAATTTGCTAATGAGAAGAAGGTTTGCTTTGAGCGCTGGTGTACTTCTATGGAGGTCAAGGATGATTTCAACTCACTAAAAGAGATGGTGTTAGTTGAAGAATTCAAGCACTGTGTTAAAGATGATGTTAAGACCTACCTTAATGAGAAGCAAGCACTGAACTTGCAATCAGCTGCCAAATTTGCAGATGAATATGTTCTCACACATAAGTCTAAATTTCAGTCTAGCAGTAACAATAGATGGTCCCAATTTCAGAAAAAAGGGTACGGTGATCGCCAAGATTCCTCACCCAAAGACAAAGACCAATCTGGTGATGGTGCTCAGAAATTCAGTAACAGGTCTGATCAAAGTGTGAAAGCTGACAGTGACAAAAGTGGTCTAGTTTGCAGTTATTGCAAGAAACCTAGTCATGTTAAAACTAACTGTTGGTTCCTAAAAGTTAAGAAAGAAAAAGAAAAGGATACCAAACCAAATGCCTTTGTGAAAACAAGGTTAGAAACCCCTGTAGTAGATAACCGATCTGCTAAATTACCTGCTTCTTGTGGGGCTAAAAAGCCTGATACTGCTGACTTTGTGAGGGAGGAATTTCTTCCATTTGTGTCAGAGGGATTTGTGGCTCTGAATGAGCATACTACTCCTGTCCCCATATATATCCTAAGGGATACCGGAGCTTCTCAGTCACTTTTGTTGATGGACTCCTTGGAGTTACGTGATGAGACCGCTTCAGGGGATTTCATACTTGTACAAGGTATTGAAGGGAGGACTGTATCTGTGCCCCTGCGCTCTATATTCTTGAAGTCAGATTTAGTTACAGGACAGGTAAAGGTGGGACTTATGTCAAGTCTACCTATAAAGGGTGTTTCTCTGTTGCTAGGCTATGACCTGGCTGGGGGCAAAGTAGTTCCCCCTGTACATCTTACTTCACAGCCGAGCTCTGAAGATGGGGATGAGGACCCATCTCTGTATCCTTCTTGCGCAGTGACTCGTGTTATGGCCAAGAAGGCTAAAGAAGAAGATGTTGTGGTGCTGTCCAGCACATTGAATAGTCAGGACTCAGGTGGTTCGCCTCATGACTCTGATTGGCCTACTATGGTTTCTCCGTTTGAGGACTTATCAGATACTTTTATCAGTTCTCTATTCAGCCAGCCGGATGGGTCTGGTGATTCTAATGTGTCTGGAGACTTGTCTCTGTCCAGAAAGCGGTTGATTGAGGAGCAAACTAATGATCCTGAAATTTGTGCACTAAGGAAGAGAGCCCTTCCTGATAAAGAAATAGACGCAGTTCCAGTTGGGTATTATCTCAAGGATGGTGTGTTGATGCGGAAGTGGCGCCCTCCTGATATCCCTGCCAATGCAGATTGAGCAGTGGTCAGGCAAATTGTTGTTCCGAAGGTCTACAGGAATGAGATCTTAACAATGGCTCATAGTTTACCTTTAGGAGGTCATCTTGGTGTTAACAAGACTGTTGATAAGATCATGAAACACTTCTTTTGGCCTGGGCTTCGGAAAGACGTTTCCAACTTTTGCAAAACCTGTCACACTTGTCAGGTAGTTGGAAAACACCAGTTAGACCCACCTGTAGCTCCATTGCAGCCTATCCCAGCATTTGGGGAGCCTTTCTCTAAGGTCATTGTTGATTGTGTTGGTCCATTACCCAAGACTAGATCTGGAAATCAGTACTTGTTGACAATCATGTGTGCATCTACCAGATTCCCCGAAGCCATACCTCTACGTAACATCAAGGCAACTGCAATCTCGAAGGCTTTGATAAAGTTCTTCACGTTGTTTGGCCTTCCCAGGGAAATTCAGTCAGACTAAGGTAGCAATTTCACTTCAGGATTGTTTCAGCAGGTTGTGTATGAACTAGGTGCAAAGCAGATTCTTTCTAGTGCCTATCATCCAGAAAGTCAGGGTGCCTTAGAGCGGTTTCATTTCACTCTCAAGACAATGATGAGGACTTATTGTTATGACCATGAGAAAGACTGGGATGAAGATGTTCATTTGCTGTTGTTTGCAGCTAGAGAAGCAGTGCAGGAGTCTACTGGATTCAGTCCATTTGAGCTAGTGTTTGGTCATGAAGTGAGAGGACCTTTGCTATTATTGAGTGAACAATGGCAAGAGGAAGAGCCGCACATCAGTCTGTTAGACTATGTTAGCAAGTTCAAGGAAAGATTGCGTGCAGCTTGTGACCTAGCCAAAGAGAACTTGAAATCAAGTCAGGGAAAAATGAAAACTTGGTATGATCATATGGCTAGAAGCCGTGTGTTTAAACCAGGAGACAAGGTCCTTGTGTTGTTTCCCTTGCAGTCCAATCCATTGCAGGCTAGATTTCATGGTCCTTATGAAATTCTGACAAAACTCAATGATCTCAATTACACTGTGAAGACTCCAGATAGGAGAAAACCAAAACAATTGTGTCACATTAGCATGCTGAAGCCTTATCATGACAGAAATGCTAGGGTTGCTGCTGTCACTTCAGATTCTCCTATGGCCGAGATTTGCGAAGATGAGGGGGAGTTTCAAGATGATGAACCTAGAATTAAAGCTGAAGTTCTTTCATGTAAATTGTCAAATTCTGAAGTGTTGCAAAATCTTGATGTAAAACTCCAGCACTTAGAACCATCACAGAGAGATCAGTTTGAGAGGTTGATCAAGAAATATGAGGATCTGTCTCCTGATGTTCCAAAAACAGTTTCTATAGCCTCTCATGATGTAGATGTTGGCAATTAAACAGAATCCGTACCGGATGAATCCTGAAAAGAGAAAGATTGCTGAGAAAGAGGTTGAGTACATGTTAGAACATGATATTATCAGACCCTCCAACTCAGATTGGAGTTCACCCTGTGTGCTAGTTCCAAAACCTGATGGAAGTACTAGATTCTGTACAGATTATCGCAAAGTCAATGCTGTAACTAGAACTGATGTGTTTCCAATACCTAGGATTGATGATTGTATTGATAGAGTAGGGCAAGCAAAGTTTCTGACCAAGATTGATTTATTGAAGGGTTATTGGTGTGTGCCTTTAACTGAGAGGGCCAAGAGCATCTCTGCTTTAGCCACACCATCTGGGTTGTACCAGTATGAAGTCCTTCCCTTTGGCATGAAAAATGCCCCAGCCACGTTCCAAAGGATGATACAGTCTACAATCGCCGGATTGCCACACACGGGTGCGTACATCGATGACCTGATCACATGGAGTGACTCCTGGGAAGAACATCTAAAAGATGTAGAGACGTTGTTCCAGCGCCTGACCCTGGCCAACCTGACTGTTAACCTGAGCAAGAGTGACTTTGGTTGTGCTACTGTCACCTATCTTGGCTACGTCATAGGCCAGGGTAAGGTGGCACCCATAAATGCTAAAATCCAAGCCATCATGGACTTTCCAGTTCCTGACAACAAAAAAGCTTTGCGCCGCTTCCTTGGAATGATCGGGTACTACCGCAAGTTCTGCAAGAACTTTGGTGAGATTGCTCTCAGTCTAACTAACCAACTGAAGAAAGGCGTAAAGTTCACTTGGGATGATGCATGCCAGAGAGCCTTCGATCGCCTGAAGTCTCTGCTGTGTCACTTCCCCGTGCTCAAATCTCCTGACTTCGACAAACCGTTCTCCATCGCGGTCGATGCTAGCGACCAAGCTTGTGGATCTGTGCTCCTACAGAGAAGTGACTCTGATGACATTGAGCATCTCGTGGCATACTTCTCCAAGAAGTTCAATCGCCACCAAAGGAACTATTCCACAATAGAGAAGGAGCTGTTGGCTCTGGTTCTATCTTTACAACACTTTGATGTTTATGTTTCTACAGGGCAAAAGCCAATGGTTGTGTACACAGACCACAATCCGTTAATGTTTTTGAGTAAGATGAAAAACAAGAATCGGAGATTGTTGAATTGGATTTGATTTTACAGGAGTTTGACTTGGAAATTAAGCATGTGAAGGGTACAGACAATGTAATTACTGATTGCTTATCCCATGTTTGAATATGTATATATATATGTCACGTGTTTATTTGAATATTGTATCATATGCATATATAGACAAGTGTCCACTTAACCATTTTGTATTGAAAAGAAAAATTTTGCCTTCATGAGTCAAAATTTGTCCCTTTTGGAATGGAGGTGTAATGTGAATATAGGCCACTAGATGGCAGTATTTACCTTTTTTTTTTTTATTCAGCCCAGACTGGAGCTAGGTTGAGACATGTCCCGGGCATGTCTGGGGAAAGTCCCAGAAAATAAAAAAAAGAGGTCTAAATGTGGGTGGGGTCTGCAAAAAAGTATATAAAGAGTAAAATTGAGACAGTAAAGTAGTAGGAGAAATTGCAAGAAGAAGGATACATGTGACCAGACCTGTCATTTCTGTTTGGGACCTGTGAAGTTTTTTTAGTGGATTTTTGCCTGCGTTTGAGCATTTTCCTCATCCAGGACATCACCAAGCCACCCCACCAAAACAAGGGACTGTAAATATTTCTGTTTTTTTTATATATTCAATCTTGGTCATTAGTTGTAGATAGTAGTTACGTCTTTGTTTTTTCTCATTAAATGTGTTTAAGTTTTTAAAACTGTGTCTGTCTTCCCTTGCTGTTGCTGTTGCTGTTATGTTGTAAATGTAATAACAAATTGGGGCCATAACACTGGTCTCTATAGCTTGATGAAGGTGGTCAAAGCTGAATAAGCTGGTATTTTCAGCAGGAGTCGGCTGGTGAAGGGCAGGTCGACCAGCTAAAACTGTCCAGCCTAGGCTGGTCAAAGCTGGAATTTTCAGCTGGGAGGGGTTTGGATTTTATTTGACACACTGTTGGTATCCAGTGGCAAAGGAGGTGAAGACTGCCTAGCATGTGTTTTGGCTGATTATAGATACTGTTTGACCACCTGTGGAATAATTTATGTGCATTAGGTGACTTTCCGGCTCATACAGGGAGACTGGGATGGAGAAAGTGGCAGTCGGAACTGAACAAAAGCGATCAGTTGGGCAGCATAGGTTGTAAGGAAAGAAGGGTTTAGGGGAGCAAGCTGTCTGCTCTGAGTGGTTGTGGCAGTACGATTGGATCTGAGACTTTTGGCTGTAAGGGATGTAGACACCATTGTATTGTCAGGGATGACGGACAGATCCTTAAGTGGGAGGATGCAGCTGGTCGGTACAGCATGTCAGTTTTGGCGAGATTGAGCGTGTGATGCTGACTTATCATCAAACTCAAAATGTCATTAAGATAGGCTTTGATGTCTGAAGCAATATGTTCCTCTGTGGGTGACAAGGATAGGAAAAGCTGTGTGGTCTCAGAATAGCGATGATGAGACAAGCTATGGGAGGATATTACTGAGCCTAAAGATTAAGACCCTGGAATAGAGCCTGGGGGTGCCAGTGAGAGGGGCTGTGGGACACTGAGATATGGCCATGCTAAAGTGTCTGAAAGTACACACCTCTCAAAAATGCTGAAACTTCTACATTTTTCGCCATATTTGGATGCAATTAACATCACATTAAAGCTGGAAGTCTGCACTTTTATATATTAATTAATTTAATCTGAAATATGCTGCAGTAGTTTGCTAAATGCATGGAGCAAATATTTATGGTGCTGACTGTAACTGAAAAGCTGAGCAGTGGTCCTTATGGAATTGACAGTGTAAGAGATGAAAGTGCACGGGGAGAATGCAAAACTAACAGCTCAGGATGTTGAAGAAAAGTTGTTGTCGTCTTTTCATCACTTTTTCCCTGGTGTACGGACCAAGTTATTTTAACTGTGCAGACAGTGAAAGCATATTGTTTGACTGCAGTGATTATTTCTGAGAAAACTTGCTGAAGGATACCCTGTCAATGGGGAAGAGATGGTGTATCTCGCGTATTGATTTGGTCTTCACTCATATTACAGCTCACAGTGTATTGCAGCTGTGGTTATGCCTATTCCCTGTAATGATTCCTATTGAATACATAATAAATGCTACATCATTCCCTACCATATATTTGGAATCAAGGTATTGTATATAATTCACCAATTAAATTAAAATACTATAGTATACAATTATATGTGTCTACAGTACATTTTTTTTGTGTGTGTGTGTGTTTTGTTTTGTCATCTATGATGAGCATTAAATAATCACTTGTGAAGAAAATGTTCAGTACCAAACTGCATTCTTCCCACAGACTTACGAATCCATTACACCACCCCAAGTCTTTTGGCACATGTAAAATGCAGATGAAATTTCTTAAAGGGCCTAAACTTAAAGGCGCATCAGCTCTGTACCATACTGAAAATGGTAACAAATTATAACAAATTACAAAAACAAATTATTTGATGTTCTAATGCAAATTAAATTAGTTTTTAAAAATCTACAATGTGATGGCTGCAAAACAATCCAAAAAAAAAAAAAGTCACAGTCCACACTACCTCTTTGTAATATCCGCATGAGCTCTTAATCAAAGTCATTAAGCATTTAGGCACTTCTTGCACCAGTTAGTCAAGTCTAGCTAGCAGAATATTTTTCCCCATGCCTCTACTACTCAAGTCTTCAGCCGTGCTATTATACAAGGCCTATTTTGCTTCATAATATGCTGTGCATTGTCAAATAATGTGATCAGGACGGCAGACTGGCCAACCCAGCGCCCAAACTCTCTTCTTACACTGCCATGCAGTTGCAATCCTTACTGAATATGTTTTGTCATTGTCATGCTGGAAAATATAGGGGGGTCCCTGGAACAGGCGATGTCTTTATGGCAGCATATGCAGATATCCAAAAATTTTTTACTTATCTCTCCTCATTAATGGTACGCCTCCAAATTTTCAAGCCTGTGGTATGTCCACTAGCACACCCCTATACCATGACAGGTGATGGCTCTTTGGACCTGATTTATTGAAATATCATGCCATGATCTTCAGTAGAGTCACATGATTGTTCTTAAGACTGTCACATGTGAGGGGTCAGAGGTCACAGGCATTCAGGAGTCGTTTTCGGCTTTGCCTGTCACAAGCTGGAATTCAACTGACTTCCTTCCATTTTTAAATTAAATTACGCATTGTAACAGGTAGAAAAAAATCCTGTCATATGTTCTAGGCAACATTTTTCTGAAAGCTGATGCATCTGATGGAAAATTTCCTCACCTATTTTATGTTTCGCCATCATCCTTTCATCCTTAGTCCTAAATTGCCCCTGCACTAACTTTTTAAAAATTTTGTTAAAGTCATCAGACTTTAAGCGTATATGCTCAATAAGCAATTAAGAAGTTAACTCAAATTGCCCAAGCCCCGTGGATCTATGTGAGATATAATCTAAGTTTATAACTTCCAAGGAAAAAAAATTCTAATATGAAGGTTCCATCTCTGTGTGGTAAAGTGAACCTAGCTCTCACCACTCTGATCTTTGTTTGCATTTTTATCACTACTGCATCCGGTGGACGATGAGGTCAAACTGAGCTGTTGGTTTAAGGAAAGGCTAGCCCATATGTAGGCTTTGTTTACCTCCCTTTCTAGCTGGTTTGTATTATTCTTTCTTTATTTCTTTTTACTTTTTGTTAGAAGTCATATCTTTATTGGAAAATGTTCCTCAAAAAAAAAAAAAAAAAAAAAATGACAGTCCACGATGTGCAAGCATATTTTTTTCCAGCCAGAATAAAAAAAGAAAATGTTTCTTCTATGGATTTCAGCCGTGAGTTCTCACCATGTTGGCCAAGTTGTGCAAGACACCAGCAGAAAACACATTCATAGAATCTTTATTAGTCAAAACAAAGTAATTTGAAAATGGGCAAAATACTCCCTGGGTTCAAAGGGTAAAAGCATAATATATTGTTTTGCTGTATTGTTTTCAACAGAATAGCGTGCGAATAGACCATTCAAATGACATTTTTTTTTTTTCTGAATTGTATTAGCATTTTCCATACGCCTGCTTTTTGGGTTTGCACATTTCTTTCCCCATAGTTTTCAACAAAGAACATGGTATTTCATTTGTGTACCAATAATTTCACTTCATATAATGCATTGAAAATTACTGGTGCACCCTGAGCACTCAAGTCATTTTATAGTATACTTTTATCTCTGATCAGACATCATGCCTTGCACTTTCCACTTAGAGTTGCTTAGCATCCACAGTTCATTGTTGACAGAGTCTCATTGAATAAACATGGCAGCAATTTCCCGTACACTCTATCATTTGAACTCTGTGTGCTCAGCCCAGTTGGAAACAAGTACTCTTCTCAAAAGCTGTGTCCCCCCCTGCTGATATGTAAATGGTGCATTCCACAGTGCTCTAGAACTCAACTTGGAGTGTCTCAAGAACTCTAAAAACAGTGGCGGAGCTAGAACAGGGAATTGGGGTGGCACAGACACGTTCCTTTATGACAATTAGGATAGTCCTTGCTAGTTCTCAATTATTATTCTTTATTGACGCATTTCCCAATTATCGTAATTGGCAACTGAAGACACGGTTTCTCTCTATATGCGATCTAACAGCGATGAAATCATGGGCTAAATTCATTAGAACTTAGAATTAAGGGGGACAAAACATCCGTTTTAAACAATTATTAGTCCTGACCTGCTCTCAGTCATTTTCATCATTAACAAAAGGTTCACTCCGAGAGCACTCCACACTTAACAGGCACTGCTTGTTCTCCCCGATTAGGTAGGATAACAATCATTCATCTGGACACGTATTTGCTGAATTTAAATCAGCCTCAAATAGTTTGAGCCGCCTGCTTTTTATAGCCTATTTCACTGCCAAGCGCCACTTTTTTTCACTCAATAATAAGAGTAATTTTGAATAAAGTTGATTTAAATTCAGCAAACGCGTCCAGATGAATGATTGTCATCTTACCTAATTGGGGAGAACAAGCAACACCTGTTAAGCATGGAGTGCTCTCGGAGTGAAGATTTTGTAAATCATGAAAATGACTGAGAACAGGTCAGGACTAATAATAGTTTGAAATGGATGCTTTGTCCACCCCAATTCTCAGTTCTATGGAATTTAGCCCATGATTTCATCGCTGTTAGATCGCATATGGAGAGAAACCGTGTCTTCAGTTGCCAATTACAATAATTGGAAAACGTGTCAATAAAGAAAAATAATTGAGAACTAGCCAGGACTATCCTAATTGTCATAAAGGGACGTATCTGTGCCACCCCAATTCCCACTTCTAGCTTCGCCACTGTCTATGAAACATGCCATCTGTATGCTCAAATTGAGTATAACATCACCAATCCATCCACGTAAACATGAAATTCTGTATTCAGCATCCCAAAAGGTGTCTAAATCCTATCCCCCATTGGAAAAAATAAGTAATTTGTCGCTCTAGTGTACAGAGTGACTTCAGCCGTGATTCCTACACCCCCACTGTATGTAGCATCTGGTGTGTTACCGCGATTTACTGCTGCTTAGGTAAATTGCTATTGACACTTTCCGCTTGAGCTACATTGTTTCTGTCTGGTGTTGGAGGATTAGGTACTTAACACTGTGACTTGAGCCTTTTGGGAGATGTGCATTGTTCCTTTTTTTCCAACTCTCTTTCTCCCTTCCTCTTTTTTTGTTTTCATTGCTCTCCCTCTCATTCCTCTCCGGGTTCTTTCTCTTATTATTTTTATATTTTAAGGCATCACCTAAAGCGTCTCTGGCAAAGTGCATTTAGAGTGTGGTCTGTTGCACATTTGCTGGATTGATGGTGGACAGTTCAGGCACAAGGTAAGGAACAAGGTTAACAAGGGCTGAATTTAGTGGCTTGATTAATAGGCGTGTTTTGGGTGTAATATGTAATAAACAAATCAGCTGTCATCTTTCCTTCCCTTTAAAAGCCAAGTGTGTTTGCTCTTGGTAACTGGATTCTTCTTATGATGGCAGGCTTCACATGATATCACTCAGACAGATTCTTCTGATGAAAGACATAAAAACCTGCTTGTGTGTGGATCTGTTAAAGCATTCTCAACCGCGTTATGTGGTACATATTTAGCAGTGGTGATTTTATGGCAAAGTCAAAAGGTGGACACAAAAGTAGCTGTGAAGTATCGTTCAGGAACAAAATCGCGAGAACACAGGATGAGGAGATTTTTTTGAGCGAGGGGGATAATCCCCGCAGGGCAGAAGGCAAAAGTACAGAGTCCACAATCCAAAAGTCAAAATCCAGTGGGGCAGAATCAGAGTTGTAACCAGGGCAGCAAACACAGAATTTGTGACCAGGCAAAACAGATTCAGTACACAGGTACAAGGTTGTCAAAGAAGCAAAAATCAAAAACCAAAGGGCATTCCCGAATCGTTACCAGGGCAGCAATCACAAAAATCGTAGTCGGGCAAAAAGGGATCGTAAACACAGATGCAATGGTTATACAAGAAAGGCAAGCCAAAAAATCAAAAGTCGGACAGTCCAGTCAGAAGAGAAACGCAATGAGTACAAGGCGGATAATGAGCAGCAGAGGTAAACACAAGAGGCGTTCTGACCAGGAAGTTCTGAGAAGAGACACCTAATATACACTCCAGGGAGATCACATGGTACATAGAACACAGCTGCAGGAAATGAGACTAATTACAAAGGGTGGAACAAGAGGGAGAACCGGATCACATAAAGTAGGCAAAAGCAAAACGCGGACAGGGATCATGAGACAATCCTATAGACAAACATACAGCTCCAGTCAAGGAGTTATATGGTGCATAGATAATGAGATAACGGACAGCTCAAGCAGGTGTGGAGATTCCACAGAAATGCAGCAGAGAAGATTAGGGAGAGACAAAAGGCGGAGACTAGAACAGGGTGAGTGCTGAGTGCTTGTTAATCAATTAGTAAGTGCAGCTATACAACCCCTAGTGCTTCTTTGTAAGTTAGAATTATATACAATGTTAGTTGGATTAGTAATCTTAGCGAAAACAACAAATTGTTAGTATTGGTTTGTAAAAATAGAAAAGTAGAGTGAAAGTAGTAAACGAGATGAGAGGGAAGGTTGAAATGCATAAACCATTAAATCACCTGAAAGAGTGGCACGCAGTACTAGGGCTGTGAGCAATGACAAGACAAGAGACCAGACAGGGGAAGACAGAGTGCAATGCATTGGAGAAAGTAAAACATGGACCGGAATAAAGCTATGGTAAAATGCAAAATATGGAAAAGTAAAACTAAGACAATGCAAGAACAAACTGAAGTACTAAATCACAATACACATACCAAAGAGTGGTCAGACATAGAAATGATACAAATACCAATAAAACATAATATCAAACCATGGCAAGGCAGATCAGAATCACCACAGTAGCCAGCTGATACTCCCATGTGTCTCTCAAATGAGCAAGGCAAACATTAAATTTAAACAAAAATATTTTTTGGTATGATTTATGATTTTACACGACTCAATAAACCAAAGCGCTCTCTTTTTACTTGTACCATGGGCATACTCCTGAATGTACTGTTGCTGAAAATGATGCTCCAAGGTCTGTTGTGTTGTCTTCACAAGATGCTCCATTCCTTCTCCATTTGTCTTGTGAAGATGAATCGGAAACAGATTCTGCACAATGAATGAGACGACTTTGAAACTGAGGCTCTTTCATAGCCTGTAGAAGAAATAAGTCAGTAACTGCATGGCAAAATATGTCAAAATAAAGACATATTACATGTTTCAAAGTAAACGGTGATAAAGCGTTCACTAAAACGGGGAGCATTTATTCTTGCATGTTCGGTACATACATCAAAGCACTCTAAATTAGACCCTGATGAATGGTTTATTTTGGTACCTGCATCTTCATTATGGATTCGGGCCTGCATGTGCCTCTCAAGTTCATTGCCATATTCTGCTGTGGTGTGAGTCATCCTGAATCTCTGGAGTTCAGGAGAAGTGGCTGTGCAGTGATGTGCCTCCGTACATGTGACTGAGATTTGTCTTTTTACAATTATTAGGTTTCTGCCTACATAAAAATATCGTTTCCATAATATCTTGCAGCAGAGGCGGGCAATGAAATTCATTTCTGTACCTGCCTTTAATGCCAACCTCTGGCCTTTAATTTGTTAATTAAGTTAATGAGCCAAACAATTTATTAAATCTTATATACTGCGTCAAAAAAGAAACTTCACACTCATAAATTTGTAAATATTTTCTTGAAACTTTTAGTCAGCTAAGTGTCGTTGTCATTGTCACGTCTGGCATCACATGTTGAATAAGGATGTGTTATTTCACCCTTTACAAAGCATGAAATTTGCTTATGTATGATTTATGAAGACATTATGTCTCATTTATGAAGGCATTATACATGTTGTATGAAGTCTTCATGAGCAACACTTCAAATAGTGTGACCAAACTTTTAATAAAAGAGTTTTTATTATCACTAGGTAAATGCGTTGTCAAAGACATCATGACACACATCAACTCAGACGTGCACAGGTACGTAGCATGTGCGAGCGTACTTTAGGCTAAAACCATGTTCACATGACCATATGAGAGATGTGCAACTGAGCTCACGATAGCACGTTCGAATGACATCTCGGAAAAACAAGTTTTTACAGTTAATTATTCATTGATTTTCAATGCCATGGCTGTCAAACATTCAGCGTGAACGCGCCATTGGCATGCTGAATACAGAAACGTCCGTCACTGACGTTGCAAGGGTTATGGGTTGCAGTCGACGGACTACCTATGATCTTCGGACACGTCTCCAACAAACTGGCACCACAGCTGACCGACCTCGTTCTGGTAGCCCACGTGTGACGTCAAAAGCAGAAGACATTAATTTTCATAATCAGTTTGTCACTGCAACGTCCGCTAGGAATGAATTGTTTAGAGGTCGTGTGACTGCCCAAACCATAAGTAATCGCCTGTGCACTGCTCTAATTCAAGTTGTAACTTACCATTTTTACTCTTGGATATTTCCATAGCATTTCCGATGGAACTCGTTGCATTATGGACATTATTTTTATGATACACCATCTTTAATGAGTACAGAATTAAATAAAATAATTATTTAATACCTCATTTCTTGTGTTTTCAACTTATCGACCTCCAAACGAGTGTGAAGTTTTTAATTTGGCTGAGTATATTTCAGCTACATTAAAAGCTCTTCAGGACCACTGAAGACAGTTCTCCTGTCCCTAAATGAGACATTTTACTGTGATTCTGTCTATGAGTAAATCATGTTTGCTTGCAGAGCTAGTTTGTAAATTTAGTCTGGATAGCTGGCGGAAGCAAAAACTTGCCTGCTTGCTCCTGGACTAGACTTGCTCACCCCTGTTTTAGCGTGTATGGCATTTGCGCTTTCTGTTTGCAATTAGTCTACTCTGCTCACTAATGTCAAACCCAATTTTGAAAATGATGATCCTATTCACAGTTTAATATTCATCAGATTTCCAGTCATACCGGATTCAAGTTGTGCAAGGATGGTACGCTATATTCAATCAAGTATAGAGGTTTTAGGCAATCCAACCCCTTTTATAACTCACTAACTAAAATTATTCTGCTTACAATATCTTGTCTTGATTTAAATATCCCTGCAGATGGAATTATATTTTCATAAAATGATTTTCAATACTTGTGACTGATTGATTGGAACAAAGCGGAACGGAAGCCTTTCATGGCAAGAGATGTTTGGGTCCAGTAATCTAAATCCTGTCAAATGTAAAAATAGAGTTGTATTACTTAAAGGTGACCTTGTACTGTTCTGGTACTGTAATAAAATATTAGGGAGTGAGTGCATTTTATGTTGTAGGTTTTGTTATGGCTGAAAAAATCACCAAGACAAGGTCATCGTAACTCGTAAATAAAGGCAAATTATTTAGTACACCACTGCTTCAGTTTGGTTTAATTGCAAGCATTCAGAGAAAATAGACAAAATAAATGTTTATATCATGCGGCAACATAGCTAGATAGATAAGGACTATTTTCACAGCTATTTCAGTACTTAAATTAACTGTGAGTGGTCAAATGGTATAAAATCCAGCGAGTTGTTGCCATTCTAATTTTGTTGCCTTTTCCCCCCCAAATATTAATGCATAATATGATCTGTTATTCTGCTAATAATGATCAATGATCTTGGGCATTTCAGTGAAAGAAAAATTAGTCCAGCAAGACCCAGTTCTGGAAATAAGAATATCGAGCCTTTTCCCACGTTGCACTGTGTAAAACAGTGATGAGAAAGTAATGCTTGTCTTATAGAAGGGCTCTGTGCTTAGAATTAAATGTATATCCCCACAAAGCCCTCTGTGTGACACTGGAACAAGACAAAGCTAACTGGTAAACCTTGACAGGCTTTTTGCTGTGTATATAATATAAATGGAGCAGTAAGAGGAAGGGGCAGGGCACATTAACTGCCTTGCTTTGGGACGAGCAGCTTATGCGGCAGTGTTCATTCTTCCATACATTCCAACTGCCTTGAAAGCGCTGAGGAACAGATAAAGCACATGCAGGCACGCAAGCATGCACCCCCCCCCCCCCACACACACACACACACACATGCGTACACTTCCCTGCACACAACAGTGCATTTCAGGTCTCAGCAAATCATGTTCAGTCAAGTCACCTTTTTTCCTGTTTACTTTTGGACTTGATTGAATGTCATAGTTATAGTGGAGCCGTACATACTCCCACTCACTTACCCTGAAAAAGCCTCCACTTGCACGCACACCATTACACACAGACGCTTACCCTCTCAGTCTTATTGCTAAAGCACACATTGGTTGAATTCTCCCGTAGTGAAATTATTTTGGGTTCAGGCATCACTGCCATGCAATATGTCCACCCATTTGGTTTCTCCATTATAAGCACCGAGCTGTTACTGCAGTTCCGGCATTATTGATGGTCCGACGGTCACTTACTGTACTGTGATTGGGCAACCAAACCAGTGTTCAGCACTTTTATCCCTGTTGTGGATGACGTCAACCTTGTTAAAAATGGTGATTTTTTTTTACTGTTGCTTTGTGGTTGGAAGTATTCTCATCTGCTTCGTCCTCTTTCTCAAAAAGAAATAAGTTTGGTATTGTAGGGTGAAGGTAATGGTGCCATTTAGAAAAAAAAATGGCTACAATTTTGCCTTCTGAAGTTATGAATAATTTTTTTCCAAACTATGCAGCAAAACCCACTCCTATAGAGGATGAAAAAAAATCATAAATGGGTCAGTAGTTTGTGACACTTGTTCAGGCAGACAACGGAGTACGCCCTCAATTTCCCAAGTACTTTCACGCATATTTGCCACTGCTCTGCCCCTCTGTTAGGTAGGGTATTTTAGCTGTAGTTCTCCAATGCAAAAATTCCTTTACCTGCTGCTACGCTGCATCACTTTGCGCTGCTGCTGGTTTACATTGCCTGCTGCATCACACTAGCTGACTGCTAGCTAAAACCCCACCTTCACCCCAGCATCAACCACTAGGATCTGAGCATTTACCCTGAGGCTGGGTGGTGATATCCTGACATTGCCTGATGTCTTGCATTCAACCTCAGTCAGCCCCAGGGTGTACCAGGATGAAAGTCTAACCATACCAAACTATATGTTTATCTATTTGTGCATGCTGCTGTTCACTATTTACAATCGAGTTACGCTGAGATTTGAATGAAAATGCAATCAACTGTTTAATGTGACGGAAGTGTCCTATCATCATGCCCTTTTCTGAGGCCATTCATCAGGAAAAGGATGAAAGGCACCTATCTGACCTGATAACATTTTGCCCCTGATTGGTATTACAGTGCTGTTTGTACGTCTGGATGTGTGATCAAGCATTCTTAAGCAGGAGAATAGGTCTATGCACAACAATCCAATTATAGTGTCCTTTTCAGAGGAAATAATGTCAGGCTGATTTTAAAGGAGATCTATTTTGCTATATTTCCAAGGTTATATTTTGATCTTGGACTCCCCTAGATTACTCCTGATTGTTCAAAGTCCAAAACAAGGTCCTTATTTAGCTCATACTGGCATCCTCAAAAAACTCAATTTTTTGTCCTTTGTAGTCTCTGCTTGAAATTCCTCATTGGGGTGGCTCTTCTACTATGGCCCCCACTCCCCGTGTGCCCACTTTCTTCTGACTGGCCAGCTCTCTGAAGGGCGGAGTTAGGTGGGATGAGGCTGCAGAACACCGTTTTCCGGGTCCGCCTCCCCAGAGTAAAACGTGACACATGTCTGCCATCTGATTAGGAAAACGGAGGGGAAATTCCAAAATCTAACGCTATACTTGAATATAGATCTAATGAAATGAACTTGTTCTAATAAACGCAGCGATGGAAGTGGAGGACGCAGTGCGATAGTCTGGCAGCTCAAGCTTGAATTTACTATTGGCTACAGTTTGCTACACCAACTTGGTGAGATCAGTGGTTTTTGTTTTTTTTTTTTTTTGTACCAAGCATCCAAATCACAAACAAGTATAAAAAGTTTGCTTCAAATGCAATTTATGTTCACGCACACCTTCTTTTGAATTTCCCCTGATATTGCTCTTCCATATTTAGGACACAAACATTAGCAACAGTAACTTGGCTACGTTAGCCGCAGTGCTATACCCACATTCAACAGGCCATCAGTTGAGTTGGCTTATGCTGTGAAGCAACTGCTTCCGCATCTGTAGCCATGTTTCCAACCAACACGTTCTTATACGAATTAAAAAAAAATCAAATTAAAAATTCCTCACTGAGACGGTGAAATTAGGCTTGATTTCAAGACTATAGACTCATAGTTTGTACGGTCCATCTCATCGGATTTTCTCTTGATCGGTAAAAGGCTTATGCGATAAATGCTGATGGAAACGTCATTCGCCGAATAAATCTGCTACTGCATCTTGACGGTGTTTTGATGCTGTCATTTCCTACTAATGATGGTCTGCTGTGCTGCTAGTAGCTGGCACCTAAGCAATACTACAACTTGTGCAATTATCGTCATTTGTTGGTAAACGCAATCCATTTTGGCTAACCAGCTAAATTAGTTGGCTAACAAACTACTTTTGTTCATTTGAAGGTTCTGCGATTCAGTGCGAAAATGAATGGAAACCGCTTAAAATGTCAGAAATGTATTCAATACACCAATTTGATCGCATAACAGCATGTGGTGTCATTACGCACTACTTTTTATTCGCTTTAATGCCGTTAGATGGAAAAGTATTTTCACCAGCTTTATTCGCATTAATATTTATGGCGATGTTCAGATAATTTGATTGACAAGTGGATGGAAACAAAGCTTGTGAGTCGCAGACAGTCGCGACTGTCAGATATTTTGCAAAGCCTTTGTTTGAGGCCACTTGTTAGTGCTAACTATCATTAGCGGTCCTGCTAGCCTCCCTTAACTCGCTAGCTTCACTTACATTATTTGCTGTTATATTGTTACTTACAGTTTGTAGCTCTGAGCGTTTGATCAATGCAACTGCTTCAGGTTTGAATAGCAGCTGAAACACTTATCCTCTGTCGAATTATCCTTTATTGACAAAGCTGTCTTTGTTGAAATGCTGAGCACAAACAGCTAACGTTCCCTTTGGCCGTGGCCGTTCACCACCAGCAAACAAAGGTACCCACTGATTTCTGGAGGCATCGTCTTTTGGAAGAGATCAGGTGATTTTCTTCGCATCCAAAAGTAAACGGACGTGCAGCTTTGGGAGAGATACTGACAAAACTGCACCTCAAATGATCTGCGGTTCTTCTTTTGTATTTCTGGAAATGTAGATGCTACTAAGGCATAGTATGATCTGCGGTTGTTCAAGTTTCCTGTGTGGGCAGGTCCAGCGCCATGATTGGCTTTGGCTAGGTCTGTACTAATTGGACGGCACAACCTGACGTCAGGTTTTGCCCAGATCTCGCGAAGATCTCGGGACGAGCTGTTCAGAGAGGAAATCACGTTCACGAAATCACGCTCTTGGATTATGGAAAAATCCCTGTATCTTATGTTTAGAAACTTTACAGAGATTGAGTATGGACAACCAACATTATAACATTACTAATATGTATTAAAGGAAGGATCAGAATAATAGGTCCCCTATAATAGCTCCTTTCACTTTACACTGAAATTATACATGTCATTTTTGAATGAATCGTAAATCCTCATTTGCAAGTGATTAAGTATTCATTTTTTGGGAACACAGCAGCAAATGCTGTAGGTCACTAAGCAGATTGTGCACTGCTTGCTTGCTAACTTGTACCAAGCATATTAGCTTAAAGACATTGCTGGATAGATCTATTTTCTTGCAAGCTTCCGCAGATTTATACTTGGCAAGCTCAGTGGCCACTTATGAATGCTAGTTGCGAGAATGAAAGACCAGTAAGCTAGAAGACACTGGCCTGCTGACGGCAACACATTTGTGTCTCATTCACTGGTCTGCTTTGCCTGGCTTATGTTGAGTGCAGAAAATAAATAAAGTAGCGTATTGCTTTAGTCCAGCATCAGCACTATAACCCCAGTAACAATTTTCAGGGTGAGTTGTGATCTGAGACTGAATGAATATAGCCTGTGGATATTTTGTGGAATTAATTTCCCCCCGTTTAGTGTTGGTGTTCTTTGCTTTTGTGGAAATCGAGGTTTTTATCGCAAGATGCGTAGTTTGCCTAAAATGTATACTTTGGAGGAATGTAATCTGTTGGGTGAAGCCATGACCTAAAATTCAGCTGATTTTTTATACTGGGCATTGTGTAGAATCTATTTGTCATATAACAGTGCAGAGGCAGAGAACAATCCATTTGGTGGTTTTATTGACAGCTCAGAGAGTAATCTTGGGGCGCAACTCCAGAGAAAGAGGTGGGGATGGAACCCTGGAATAGGATAGCACAGTGCAGTACAGATGTATTGGGCAAAGCTGAGCTGTCAGTCGCCAGCCAGTAGCTTTCTGATAGCAGTCAGCTGGAGTTCACGCTTCACCAACACTGAATTGTCCCACAGGAGGATGGAGTAACTTGAGAGGAACTTGGTTCCAATCCTAATGATTAGAGAAAGATTGGGAGTTTGTTCCCAGCAAACTGGACAGATAGACGAGTTGGAAGGTTTACCAAGAATGCGGTCCCAGTCATTGACCCTGATTTGATTTGGGAGCTTTTTCATGTGGACTGAACTGATTAATTGACTTGTGCTGGATTAATTTGAACCCTGTCCCAATGCTGGACCTCGAGTAGGCTTTGAAGCTTGTTTGAGTCAACCATGTAAAGAGGAAAGCCTCTGGAAAAACATATCATTAAAGTAGATGTAACACTCAATAAAGATGTATAGTTTATACTTGAAATACTGACTGCTTCTAAGCACAAAAAGCAATTTACAATCCAGAATTACACAACACAACACAAAACAGGGGGCTTAAATACACACTACATGGTCATTAGGAAATAGCCATGAAATGAGACACAGCCAAGGAGGGGCAATCACACAAGACATAAACCAATCAAAAGAGGCATACCTCGAATAGACACACAAGTTGCTGAATATGAAAACACACGAAAGGCAATCACATGAGGGTTCTGACACTATTTCATTTTGCAAAAGTAACGTCTTTGCTTTTACTGTGAAGCAACATTTTTGCAAGCATAGCTTAGCTTTTTTTTACGCAAGTAGAAAATAAATGACAAAAAGAACTAGAAGAGTGCTGAAATAGTTTTAAAGTAGTGATTCAAGGAAAAAACCGAAATATGGCAATTTCAACATCAATGGAAACCTTAGAATCCAAAGAATGCAACGTAATGTCATTCCGTCACATGATCGATGCGAGAGAATGGAAACAAGCACGAAACTACAGTACTTTATTGAGCATGAATACTTCAGTGATGCTAGGAAAGAGGCCCGTTTTGGGCGACGTCATGGATGGGTATTGCAAGCGCAGCTCTGTGAATTTGTGAGTCAAAAAGTACTATGTCTCTCTCTAAGCTTTATATTTTGTTATTTAAGGTTCAAATTGAGTCGTACTTTACTTGTGATGGATGAATTATTATGGAGAAAAATTTATCTGTCGTTTTTTTTTCCTTTTACTTTAGACCCATTTTTCTGACTGCAGACTGGGCTGACTGCAGTAAACAGTTATGTCCAATGTAAAACATCTGGACATAACTGTTTATTGCAGTCAGCCTTGGATATAGTACATTGAAGATTAAGATGGACATATAAACGATCTGACAGAAAGCATGTGTACATACGAGGAAGGCAGGGTTTCCTCCAGGATTTTTTGAAACTGTGGCGGAGGGCTTCAGCATTGGGTCAAAACTCAGCATTATCAGGTGTGGCCAGTTTTCATTAATCAGCACATAGGCGATGTAATAATTGAAGTCTATGAGCCGGGAGGTTTATCAGTTTCACATGCGTCAAGGTGGATTTCACATATAATATGAAAACCGATTATGACTGTGGACTCCGGAATTGGAATTAAATAATCATAAAGATACAATTAGGTAGAGTAGGATGTGCTCACAGCAAACACAGAAGTGAAGAGATACAACGACTACAAAAAAAAGGCAATTAAGACCTGAAATTGAGCTTGAGTGCATAAGGAATACAGACGGACGATTCAGGCTGCTTTTGATTCAAGCCTATTGGGTGGAGACATTTGAAGGGTTCGTTTGTGCTCTAAATGGCATCGACCTCGTCCCTCCATATTTCTATGTCAGTCAATCACTGTTATGAGAGTCCACTTGATCATGTTCATAAAATACTATCTTTTTTGTAGCCCTGAGCATTGGCTTATCCAACCTTCCTTGGAATGGTAGCATGACTCCAGTAAAAACATAATTTTCTTTCCAAACTAGACAACGTGTACATGTATAGCATATACCGGACATTTTGCAGGCATGGAACGAAACAAAATAAGCAGCAAAACTAATATGCATCAATGAAAGAAGTCACCTTCATGCAACATTAGCGTGACGAAAAAAAAAATATATATATATATATATGTATATATATATATATATTTAAACATGGGATTTAAAACTATGAACTACTGGGAGATCTGGAAGAAATCTATTAAGAGTTCTGACTCGTCAGCCTTTGTGAAAATTGTTTTCAATTTTGTTTTTAGTGTTCACTGTATTATAAAAATGGATCATCTGGGTACTTTCAGAATACACAACTTGTATATGACGTCACAGGAAATGAGACTGTCAGTGGACTGGTTACGGTGGAAAAGGAGCAACATTTTGATAGCGAATATTAAGCAGCATGATTTTTTTTTTTTTTGTCTTGTCATATGAGTGAATACCTTCAATGTATCATGAAATTGCCATAACGGACCAATTTTGTTGGTACTTTGAATCCCTACTTCAAATTTGTTTGAAATAAAGGGTGCCTTACATATTTGGATAGTCCACGCCCTCTGTCCATGGTCCTGAAGCTAACACTGCTGCGGCGCTGGTTGCACTCTCGGTCGCTATCCCTGGTCCTGAAACATAATCTCCGTAGTGTCAGAGAAGGCAGGCAGTGACTGAAGCAAGGCAGCAGTGCCCACGAGATTAACACAGCTTCACCCTCATGAAATATCCTGAGGCCTATTTACTGTAAGAGCATGGACAGGCAGCCTGCAGTATATAGCTTCAAATTTTCTGGCTAATTAATTTGACCATTGCTAGTCAAGTCTTTCTTTATTTTTTGTTGTTGGTTTTCTTTAGTGTTCTCTGTCTCTTCCCATGCCCCGTGTGGCAGCAGTTTTCGGTTCTGCTTTGGGGATAAATGTAGTAAATGAATTCTTGTTCCAGGCTCCTCTTCCTGTAATGGGGTCCTGCTCAAACCCCAGTTTCTGGGTGCTAACTATGAGGACCTAAGAATGATTTTGCACCCAAACCCCATTTCCATACCCCACACCCTAATCGACCCTAATCTTCACCCCTTCCCTCACCCACACCCAGACCCCAAAAAAAATCTCTTTCTTCACTGCATTTTAACCCCTCACCAGAATCTGCGGCATATTGTTAAAACTAGACCTTGTCCTATCCATAAATCCTGCTGTAACTCTCACTCAAAACTGAGCCATTGGCCCAGAAACAAGCCTATTCCTCATGGGGACTTTTTTTATTTATATTTTCAGATGTTACTATGCTTTTACTATACTTGTGGGGTCTTTCAGTCCCCACTCGATATTTTTTAGTCCTCAGTAGTACGTTGTGTAAGAGAACACGTGTACACACTCTCATACACGCATACATGCACAAATGTACACAAACACACCAATAAAAATTCACACAAATGAATTCACACATGCATCCACATGCGCATGTCTTTGTCTGTGCCCGTGTGTATGTGTGTGTGTGTGTGTGCTTATGAGTGTTTGTGTCTGTGTGTGTGTGTGTGTGTGCACGCACACTTGTTTATTTCTGTTCATGTGTTGGATGCAGAGAGATAATTCAACATTTGTCCTGTTTCTTCTCAGTCCTCCACAATAGCAATGCACTTTTCAAAGTGCACAGAGCGCTGGGGCTTAATGCCTGTCAGTCCACGGTGACTTGGTGACATTTAACAGAGATGATGGCTTTGTGTGCGTGTCATGTGGATGACACATGAGAGACTCGCAGCCTGCAAACTCACAGAATCAATCTTCTTTGCTCCTGGCAGAACAAAGCATGAGAGAAAGGCGCATACCTGGGGAGCCTTTCTGATGATATGGCTTTTTAGGAGCATTTCAGGGCAGTGGCCATCTAAAATGAGTCAGTTTGCTTTGGAGCTGAATGAAATAATACAGTGACATTTCCATCCAGTGCTGTAGCTCTTATAATTATGATTTGATAATGTGGCCATTAGTGCTGGGCTGGCCACGAGAATCGTCTGTTTGCATAGTCAGGCTTTGACTCTGCCTGTTCGCCTGACCCTCTCTATGCAAGATCAATGACAGGACTGTTTCCACGGCAAGCTGACCTTTATTTAATGGGGCTCTTTTTTTTTCTGTGCTCTTACAGACAGTCCTATACTTGTTACACTGTGTTCCACCGGCCAGCTGACATATTAATCTCTGCGGAGGTAAACGACCTACCAGTGCATGGACAAAAGTTACAGAGCTTTTGTTCAGAATGCTCTGTGGTAATCCTAAAATTACCCCCTTATTCCTGTGGAAAATTTGTAAAACCTTGCCAAAGTCTATACAATTTGAACTCATAAATGAACTTATTTTGTGACACCCTCCTTGCGCCTACGGATGAAGCCGATGAGAAGAGCGATCAAATTCACACACAGAGTCACAGACCATACTTACACTGAATGGTTTGAGGGAACATGTGAGGTTTTACGAAATGAACCAAGAGCAAACACCAGTAAAATGCAAAAAGGAGGCTTTATTTCTGAAGGGGGAAACCCCCCAACAGAGCTGGCAACAGTACAATGTCCGCAATCCAAAATCAGAATCCAAAGGGCGAAATCCAGAGTCATACACAGGGCACCAATCACAAAAAATCGTAGTCAGACAAAAGAGGTCAAAAAACAAGAATGCGGCAAAAGTACAGGGAGTAGGCAAAGCTCGATATCAAAGACGGTCCAGTCAGAAAGATAAACACTGAGAGATCAAGGCGAGAAACGTGGCACGAGAAAACTAGGGAGAACGATCTGACAAGAAAGTGTACCAAACAGACATCTTATATACACAATACATAATCTAAGAATGGTCAGACATAGTCAGTGGTCTCTAAACACAAGAATCAATCATCATGGCACTTGGCCAGGCACAGAACTTAAACATGAGAGCAGAAATCAGAATCACAACAGAACATATCTAATTGAATCAGATTAATAGCTGGCTACTTAACTGGATGTTTGCCTGGCAATTTTTTTGTTTTTTTGCTGAGTAAATTAGTGATTCTTTTTATATGTGAAAGTGCAGTGAAGTTCACTCAGAAAAAATCCATATTAGGGAATACTTTTTTTCCTCAGTTTCACCTTTTCAGTATTTTTCACTATATCACTATACACCTGTCAGTCCCTCTTTTTCATTTCAGTGCCGGTTTTCAATTTTTGGTTTTAAATACCTACTGATTTTTTTTTGTCTCAAACAGTCCAACTCTGCATAGTTCCCTCCTAACAGCTGTGTTTGTGGCCTGTACCCTCCCACATTACTCGACCTCCCAACCTCTCGTGTCCTCGTAGCTCTAACATTACTTTTTTGTGTTTGTAGTCTGTTCGCCGGCCACTCAGAGCAGAGCTCATTATTGTAGAGGGGACTCCCACTCAAAACAGCCTGTTCTTCCGAGGGGGAAGGATGACAAGCAGTGAATGGCATAAAAGTTGTGGATTTTTATTGCTTTTTTTTTTTGCGCAGAATAAATTTTATAAATCGCCCTACTCAGCTTCCAAGAATATAATAAATTGGGAAAAAATAGCATAGTATGGGACCTTTGAGAATTTTTTATATGTACTATGTCAAGCAGGGTTCACCTCGCCAAGCTTGAACAGACCTCACAATTATCGCAGCTATTTCTTCTGGAGGGACATTAGCTAATGAAGGGCATATGAGGGTCATAGCTTTATCCAGCTTATGTACACACTTCCTGTAACATGTTAAACTGTCAACTCTTGTCAATGTGCCATTGGGATCTACTTTCATCATTACTTTGGTTATTTCACTTATCCCCCAATTAAGAACATCCTGGTGTATCGGGAAACCTGTCCTGTCGCTGTGATGTCCTTTGTTATTTTGGGCAATATTAGCCTTCAGTGTTTCCCCTAGAATTTTTTGTAGCAGCAGTGCTATGTGTCGGTAACCTAGCGACAGTGTGTGTGTGTGTGTGTGTGTGTGTGTGTATGTGTGTGTGTGTGTGCGTGGGGGGGAGGGGGGGTGGTACTTTAAATGGGGACTTCTGATGAGTCGTCTGGGCAAATTACAATTGACTAAAACAATGAACAGATTCAAGTTACATCTGCTGACAGTAGATACTGATTGTAAAGCATGACCATAGTTGAACTTGAACTTGTCACAAAGTACCATTTTTGTATTGATTTTAAACTTTTCTTTGTAACAAAAGATACTAGCGAAATGGGGTGGCTTAACACAGAAATTTATTGAAGCCAATTTGACATTGCCTGCCCTATTTTGCTTTACTAACCTTATCTCCTATGTGATCACCGTTTGCCTTTTTCTTTAACTAGAAACACTCATCTTAAAATCGGATTAGTGTTTTTTAACCTACTATCAGGATATGTCTTGCGATCTTTTTATTTGAAAAACGTTCATCAACAAGGTAGCTGGTGGAATACCAACATCGTAAATGTTGTTGGCTTAATCTACATTTTAACCTTACATTCAAGAACAGCTTGCCCTATTAACAAAAGAGAAGGCCTAGTCACAACTAGATTGACAGTATTAATTCTAACGTCAACTCATTCACTGACATTCACGACTGAAGTGGTCGGAGTGTGCCACAGCGAGCTAACTAGACAGATTCCCGAGTGTCTGCTAGCTAGCAAACCGTATCAATAAACAAAGAATTACACTTTGTTTCTGATCAGGCTTAACGTCACAATAGATAGGAAGGCTGTTACCTTCAGTAATTTCCAAACTAGCCTGTCAGTCACTTAGTTATGAGCTGAGGAGATTTAGCAAGGCCTGTAGGGAATGTGTCGCCCCAATAAAAATAAATAAATAAATCGTTCCCTCATACTGCTAATCTCTCTGCAACACAACAAACGATGACCTACGTCTTTATAAAACATAATAATTATACGCACTTACAGTAAAACTCGCTTGTAATGGATTCAAATGAACCAGCTGATTTTATCCGTTATAAGCGGAATCCGCTATATGCATAAAATGGACAAAATCTGTTGTACGCATAAAACCGGTTATATCCGCCATATGCGCATAACAGATTATGTCCCTTGTATACATGTATGAATTTAATTTATACGTTTGCTTTGTGTATAAAGATCAGAACAACTTCATTCTGAGTGCACATACCTACTTGTCTTCAAAAAAACTAGTGTGTAAATGAAACCACGCCAATTTTCAGTTTCCACAAACACACCGTTATAAACTTGCACATTTTTGTCAGTTATTTTAACTGTAATTTTACAATTAATTTACATATCAGAGTTCCATCCATATTAAGTGTAAACCACAGTTATTCGCACAGGACTCCACTCACAGTGAAAATAGCAAGGAGACAATGCGTTAATTTAACTGTTCAATTCAGTCAATTTATAACAGTGTAGGAAAGACGAACTTCATTACATTGCTCAGCGTCAACTGCATATGCGCATGGTGCAAAACACTAGTTTGCATCCATAATTTACTTATTAACTTCAGCTCCTCCATTCCTAACCACCCAGTTTAACAGACTGACATCCGATGGCACGCCACTGCTAATGTGGCAAAAGATAGTTGGTTTGAGAAGCTGTAGCATTTATTAACGACAAACTGTACATTTTCTGTCAACTTATTGCCAATCTTTCTGAATTGCTGCTGCTCCAATCGCTATCACAGGCACTTTCTCTTTCCACTAATTGCCCTAAGGAGCTACGCTGTTACGTTCATGTTACCTTACCTGCTCTACTGACTATATAGGCCGCGTATAAGCTTGAACGTTACCTGTTACGTTGATGCCCTAAGAGGATCTGATAGGATCTGATGCGCTCGTTGATGACTTGAAACAAGTCCAAAATAACGTTGTGTGTCGTTGCACTCACACAGTGTGAGTAAACATCATTCGTAGTGCATAGATATTAATGATCATGTGAAATTTCAGCAGCAGTGCTCGTAATCCAGCAGTGGCGCTGCGCCGTTGCTGAATGAATGTAAGGGAAACACTGGCCTTGCAAGTGTGACCCTGGAATTATACAATGTCAGAGGCCAGTTCTTTTCTGAGTTGCACAGCTATTATATTGGAGAACTGTACGTACTTCTGCTGTTGGTGCAGGAAGACTTAAAATGCCCTGTTTCGACCAGAAGGTCTTCATAAAAGGGGGGAAAAAATCTATGCATCAAACGATTGGAACACAATGTAATGTGCTGTTGATCTCAGTGTCACTCATGTCTGATGCCTCCTGCGGTTGGACAACTTATGTTGGCGTGGGAAATAGTGACTGCATCACGACTGCAGAAAAACTTCATAATTTGGCTTGATCAGTGGTGGGTGGAGAGAACTGCTATTTGTGTGCAGAAAATAGCACTCTTGAGCTGGAACAATACAGCTCTGTGGACTCCTAGGGCAGCCCCATTAGGTGGAGAAGGAAAGAAAAAGAAAAGACTTTTAACTTTTTACTGCTTCAACTGGCTGATAACCACATATGGACCTATAAGGGAAAGTGGAAGTACTTGAGAAAGGAGTGAAAGGAACAGCTTCTGTGATTACGACATTATTGATGGTGACTCCCTCACTGCCTGCGAACAGCATGTTTCGCACGTCCCTCGTAATATTCCTCCAGACTTCCAGTTTACAACCCAAACTTGCCATAAACGCTTCCTGAAGAACTGTTTTCTGTTTGTGCAGAGGCCTGGTCTTATGCTTAGTGCTGTGGATAGCCATGTGCCACTATTTTTGATGCTGCTAGTGCTTCCACTTCTCCGTGCCATGGTGCGTGTAGATGATGGTTTTTAAGGCATGTTGTATTCACAGCAAAATGCAGAAAAGGCTGCATTCTTAATTTAGAAAAGCAGCTAAGGGCCTAAGTGAATAACATAAGCATGCGAAAATGGCGGTACATTCTGCCCGTCTTACGACTGCCCACTCGGAGGACTGCGTACAAAAAAGGGAGGTCGTGGAATTTTCTCCATACATCTGCTTTCTGAAGGTACCGGGAATAGAAGTCTACTGCTAAAAAAGAGACAGAAAGCGATGTGAGGAGTGTTAATTTACTGTCAGTCTGATATTCAATTTGTGGTCACATTTGTGTGGAGGTTTTGCGGTTTCCTTTCATACTTTCCATGGCTTCAGCACCTCAATTTTTTCAGAGCATTCTTGTACTCATGCAAGCAATTACAGTTCATTCACATTCAATGTAGTTATGATTTATGTTTGCATGGTACATCACAGTGAAATGCACCATACGCCTTCAGTATATTGTATCTACTGTTGCCTGAAGCACATATTTTGTAACATCACCGTGGTTGTCTGAAATTAATATCCACTCTACATGTTTATTCGTAGATGTGATTGAGAATCATAACACACACTATACTGCTTGTCAGTCTCGATGAAATCAGCGAAAAGTAACAGGTGTTCTTGATAATGGGGGCATTAATATAACTGCAAAACAAGACACTTCCCTGTTATTTATGAACTTCCTTGTCAGTCAAAAATAGACTTAAATGATAGTGATTTACAATGAAGTGAATCACCTAACTTGTACTGTTGATACTCAAGTACTCCTTGCCACATTAATTATGCCAACTGTGAGTAAATCATGCCTTACAATTTTATTTCTCACTTCATTAATTTACCTAATTTTAAACTGGGCTTTTTGTTCAGTTCACATGTATGACTGTGAGGTTTTTACGAAATGAACCAAGAGCAAACTCCAGTAAAATGCAAAAGGAGGCTTTATTTCTGAAGGGGGAAAACCCCAACAGAGCTGGCAACAGTACAAAGTCCGCAATCCAAAATCAGAATCCAAAGGGCGAAATCCAGAGTCATACACAGGGCACCAATCACAAAAATCGAAGTCAGACAAAAGAGGTCAAAAAACAAGAATGCGGCAAAAGTACAGGGAATAGGCAAAGCTCGATATCAAGGACAGTCCAGTCAGAAAGATAAATCACAATGAAACAAGGCGAGAGAAACGTAGCACAGGTTACACAGAAGAACGATCTGACAAGAAAGTGAACCAAACAGACATCTTATATACACATCCGGGGTAAACACATGACCAGGGAGAACAGGTGCAATCAATGGTAACAATGATCAGGGAGAGACACATGAGGAGTAAACTAATTACATGAATTTGGCTGTAGCCAAAACGCAGACAGGGATCACAAGACAAACCTATGAACAGAACAGCTGCGGTCAAGAAGTGCTAAAGTTTATAGTTTAAAGATAAGGAAAGAATAAAGTATAAGTGGAGATCCACAGAAAACTGCTGCGGAGATAATTAGGGATAGGCAAGGAGACAGAGACTAGAATCGGGCGACTGCTGAGAGATCATTAGTCAATTAGTAAGTGCAGCTATACAATCCCGAGTGCTTGTTAGTAAGTTAGTCCAAATATACAAAGTTAGTGTGGGTTAGTAATTAGCAAAAACAATAAACTGTTAGTATGTGTTAGTAAGATAGTAAAGTAAGAGGAAGAAAGAACACGAGATAATGAAAGAAGATTGAAACCCAGAAACCAATAAATCACCTGAATGAGTGGCACACAAGACAAGGGACCGTGAGCAAAGATACACACATGACAAGACAGGGGAGACGAAGTGCAATGCATGGAAAAGGAGACATGGCTATGAATACTATGAACATGAAAAATAATAAAACATAAAAATCGAAATTACCAATACACAATACACAATCCTAAGAATGGTCAGACATGAGAAATAATTCAGAAACAAAAATCAGTCAGAAATGCAAGGCATGAACATGGGGAATGCAGAACAGAACATGAGCAAATAGCAGAATCACAACAATGACCTGTTGTTACGTTTAACCAAGGTATTTTAATAGGTATTTTAACTAACTGTTTAACTAAGACGTTTCACTCAGTATTCAATTAATTAAATGAATTAATTTTATTATCTCATATTAATGTGACCAACATAACCCTTTATAAAAATGACTTGATTTTTTTATTTTTTATTTTACATATTCTTGGCCAATGCAACTGAAACAGTTGAACAAAGATGAAATAATAATAATAAAAATGAACAATAAATATAACAAGACAGTTGATTCAAGATATCCTTTTGTGGCATGGCCCAGCAATTCTGTACTACAGCGTTACAAATCCCAAAGGTTTATAATACTGCGTTAATGGACTCATAGCACTGTAAACCACAATACACACTGACTTCCATGAGACACTCCATTCACTGTCCACGTGAAACTATGCTATTTTTGTAAGGTAATACTGCAAAGGTAATTCTTATGTAAATTATGTATTTAACTGTATATTCATGAATAACTACCCTTGCTTTTGTTTTCCTCTCTTTTGTGTGTTTTTTTTTTTTTTTTTTAACTAACAATGATGTACGTTATCGCTGCTATACCTGGTAGAAAATATATATGCACATGCAAATCTAATTCAGAGGAAAAGAAACAAATCGCTTGTGCTCAAGTAAATCATAAGTTGTGACAAATAGACCAAATTGCTGAATAGCATTGTCAAAGCATAAATCAGCATGGCCAGATTCCATGTAATTTACATGCCGTTTTGTGTTTGAGCAGTACATCAGATCTATGTCAGGTACAATCTCCCAAAAGGTGATATTTGTGCCCGAAGCTGCCAGGGAACAAACATAACTCCCTGTCAGCTGCAAAGTGTGTCTATTCATTTCTCTGCTGGTTAAGGTGTAAGACTTAAATAAGCAAAGTCCTCTTTGGCGTAAAATTATGATTCCTCATGTAAAAGAAAATTGTGTCCATTCTATGTTTTCTGAATTGATGGGCTCATCTTCCATTGGGTCCTCAATAGTATTCGCTAGATGATAACATTTTTAGTGCTTGTAAACCCTCGATGTGACGCCTGCGGTGATGCCAGGTGTTTAGCTGTACTTTGCTGATGCTGCAGTATAGACCTCAGTTCAGAGCCTCTCGACCGTGGAATTACATATTACAACTGAAATAGCCATTAGTCATATAAAGGTTTGGGTCACTGCTTCAGAAGTATTGCAGTCTTGTGCTGTAGAGATTTGAACCCGAGTATTGAACTACCGCAGAGTGCGTTGCATTTTGCCCGGAGCAATCATGGAAACAGTTCAAAGAAATAAATGACAATAGTCATAACAAAAGGTTTTCTGTTCCTTTTTTACACATTTTATTTCTAATGTAGAAATTAATATTTCAGGATTGGAGGAAATATTCATGCTTATCCTTCTCAGGATAGACTATCTCATAGATCTTCACAATTATTTTGAAAAGACAGCAACATAGTGAGCACCCCACGACCAACACTGGAGCCCACTGACTTGGGGGAGGCAAATATTGTTTTCTTTTTAGGGATAGCAGCTACATTAATGTTAATTTACAGCAGTGAACACTGATCGTTTGTGGTGGGCCTGTTAATGCTTGGTGGCACCACCCTGCCTTCAGAGCGCTCCCCAAATTCCTTACTTTCTGTGAATCATGTCCTGTTAGGATACCATATTAAGAGGGACTCACTTCTAAGGATGCAGGCAATAAAGCAGCTGACCTCGTATTGGGTTGCAGACATGGGTTCATTTGGTGTTCTCATTTATGAGTAGTGACAACAGGAAGTTGTACAGTCGACAGTATGTAGGCTGGCTGGCGGACACACAACCCCCCCGACATTTCAGGCTGAGTACTGCTATCATGTCATCTGTGCGTTAACTGAATACAAGTGGACCAGTGACCAACCTGCTCTGCTTCCATTTCCCCTGGAGGAAAAAAAAGAAAATTTGACAAATCTCTGAACAGGAAACCACATATGCTAACCACATATGGGATGCCTCTATAGGCTATGACAGATGAATGCTCTGAATGACAGCCATCCATGTAAGATGCTCTCTCCTGCATTTGCCTGGTGTACAGCAATGGCTGACAACCTGGTCTCCAAGCACATGTTCACTACTGTCATCAATTAGACATCACACTTGAGATCACACTTGTATGTCAGAATTTCTTGTTGCATTTAATAACATGGATTTGAAGAAAAATTATTTCTTTATGCAGAGCTACATTGCTCCCTTTTCTCAATCTGAGTCTGGATCTGTCATTTTAGGTAATATTGCTTAGTTTCAGAGCTGGACAAAAATTTAGATTTTGTCAATTGAAATATTTATGTTTCCTTCAAAGATGCACTTTCCTCATGACAAGCCCAATAGATTCAGTGGGAAATCATTCCTCCCTTTTTCCCTTTTTAGTGTGAGAAATACTGTATATTATTTCAATTTCTCTTTCAAGATTATTTTTAATCAATGAGTTGGTTCATTCACAGAATTTGTCAATGCTTTGAAATTAACAATTAAATAAAATAATAAACAATAAGTAAAATTTCCTGTTTCTCAGTGTTTCTCATTTACCTTGACAAAGGCTATGAAGCCATAGTTTAGGAAAAAAAAAAAAAAACCTAAAATAAAATCCCATTTTTAATTTAGTCGTTCAACGGTCTTTTTTTTTTTTCTATTTCATAATGAAAGCTAAAGATTTTTTTTCTTTATTTCATCTTTTCTTACTGAGGTAATTTCTCAAGCTTGCAAAGTGCTCTGTAAATATGAGACTGATCACTCAATAGGAAACCTGAGTCTGCTGGAGGTGGCGTTATGCTAAATGACTGTATGTGATGAACAGATGGAACTATATTGTTACTGAAATGAAATGAAAGTCCATAAAATCTCTGGGACAATGACATGCGTGATTAAATTACATATTGACAATGCACAGTCAGGCTTCAACAGCACATATTCTATTGGTTTATTTCCATTAACCATTTGTATAGTTCTTTACCCTTGACCTCAGATGAATTTGTGGTTAATTTTGATAACCGTGACTCATTAGGGCCATATCCGCTTCAAGATACGAATGTCTCACTTCAGAAAAAAGTGATATTCATAGACTCAAATGAGTATGAAAAGCCTGGACCACATGCTGCTACCTTTTGGTGTTAATTTTAATGAAATCTTAGGAGAAATCTATTTTTTGTATCTGCAATGTACATTCATAGCTTGAAGTCAGTTTCTTGGTGGGTAAAGATGAAGGCGCAGAGATAAAGTCACAGAAATCATTCAGCTTGAAAGCTACACTTTGGCTCAGATCAGAAGAGCCTCAGCTAATAGACTCGCGCTGGCCCACAGCACCAGTTGGTGTCCTGCCGTTGCGTTTAGTGTTCAATCTGTTCTCTCTGTCAGGTCCGAGCGCAGCTAATGAAGATGCACAGGAGAGGCATTGTTCAGGGAAGAGGTGGAAAGCATCCCTGAAAATGCCAAAGAGCACCATATCAGTGGATACACACACACACACACACACACACACAAACACACACACACGCACACACGCACACACGCACGCACGCGAATCCATATGCAAATGCAAGCGCTCACACTCAATCACAATAAATTTTGCATGTAATTGTGTCATGAACTGATAATGGATGTTATATATTCTAAACCTATGTATAGCAATGGAGATGGATGACTTGATTGAGTTTGTCTAAATTGAATAATTGAACTCTGATTTTATGAAAAGACACTATACAATGTGGACAATTTGTATTAGAAAGCCTGTTTCATTTTCTTGCCTTCTCTACATAAAAAGCACAGCATAATACCAGCCTCTGTGCAGTGATGCTTCTATGCAGAAGTGTAGTTCACATTTTCTAGATTCACTTGGAATGTGATGCAGGGAATGTTCTGGTGGCACTTAACAATCCCATCTGCTTTCAGGAGCACTTCAAATTCTAATCTAAAAATGGGAGCACTGATGAACAGAGGCTTTAGACATTGGACAAAATATGCAAGTAGCCTAATTTAAAAAAAAAATGTAAATAATCTTTTATATTTTCAGCCCTTTAGCACATGTGCATGAAAATATGTAATAGTGCTAGAAGTAAAAATATGCACTGTAATAGGTGTTTGGATCTGTGACGACCATTTTATCAATCCATTCCTTTGTCTCCAATAACCTTGTTGTTACTGTTGTGGTATTTGTATAGAAATCATTATCTTCTAATAATTCTGCCCTTTAGGTAAACATGGCAAAAATATTGATAGATCTTACACTTCAGGAAATTGAAAGAATGGTCAATGAGACGCAGTGTCACAATCCGATATTACAGCATTGGTATGCAACACCAGCAGAAGGCAAATAGAGAGCTAATAGTCCAGATCCTTTAGAAAGAAAATGGTTGATCAAAATAAAACATGGAACAATGTTAGGCAGTGCAGACAGATAAGCCGTTCCAACAACATAAAGCAGGCAAAAGACAAAGGCTAATGTCTCGCTAAGGAGGGACTATTAATACCCATTGAACAAAATATTGAACAGTCTTAAAAATGAGCCAAGTGTGCGAGTGGAGGGACTTTATAAGCCTGAGTGTGTGTCTGAAGGAGGTGGCTGAGAATTTGTGGTAAAACTGCTCTGCCAGTCACTTCTGTACCATGCTGAACACATCTACTCAACAACTCAGTTGTTTACATTCAGTATGGCCTTCTTCTATTCTTTGTGTGCTTGGCTCAAGGGCCTCTTCTATATCTCTCAGAACTCTGGCTGTTATGAGGCTGTTTGTCTCAACTGTATCGCCTCACTGTGCTGTGCCCTCTTTGCCCTTCCCTGACTATTGCCATGTCACTTCGACTACTCATGTAAATATATCTCTACCCTGTAGATCTTTAATGTAATATTTAATTTGAATGATATTAGCAATTATTATTTTACATACTCCATTTCCATAGTTTCTGATTAGCTGTCATCATTAAATTGACTGGTACCGCAACAGTTGTTGGTTTGTGGTTGTACAGTGCTGCGATCGATTCAAAGGTTGTACAGATGAGCCAAGTTATGAAACTGTGTCCAAACACAACTATAATGTTGATACTTCCTTTCTTCCTCATTTCACAAAAGTCATTTGTTCTTCACTGCTAGGGGCTGGGTAATGTCACAACCCTCGTGTGATCTTAATGGGCTATTCCGGTGTCCCAGCAGTCCGAGTGCATTTCCTACTCAAGACCCCAATTTTATGTAGTACAAAGAATTTTGCTTAAGTTGACTGCCAGGGGGTGCTGCAATAGATTTGTGTAAATTAGTTTGCGAGGCTTATTTTAATGAAAGCCGTCAGTCTAAAATTTTGGTATCACTCAATTCGGTTAAGATTTCTTCCTCTTCAGATGCGTTCTTTTTAATGCTCATAATGTTCTGGAAAAATAATTAAAAATAAGTGCTGTCTTATGATTATTTACCGCTAAAGTGAGAGGTGCCAAAACGAGAGAGAGAGTTTTGGGTTTTTTGCATTTTGCTGTAATTTTTTTCATCCTGATAATATCACATCCGTAAACATTGCCAATATGTTCCATGTTGATTTAGAATACATGGAAAATTGTTTCATTGTTGATCAGGCAAACAAAAACAAGAGTAATCAAGCATGTAAGGTGAGGTTACTGCAGGCCTTTCATACCTCTGACAGCTCGCTGCCGCAGGGTTCAGCTTCCCTTTACCCTCAGAACAGCCTCAGTTCCTTGTGACAAGTATTTGATAATATGTTGGTAACAGTTTCTACGTTGACATGATTACATGTTTTCCTCGTATTTTTTATAGATTTATCAGCCACATCTTCATTCTGCGAATATCCTGTTTTACCACATCCCCAACATGCTCCATTGAATTCAATTCTGGTGACTGAGGAGCCCATTGAAGTACACTGGGCTCATGTTCGTGCTTTCTGACATGGTGCACTATCGTTTTGAAGGTAGACATCAGAAGATGCATGAATTGTGGTGATAAGCACATGGTCAGAAAAAAATATGCAGACAGGATATGTCTTTCAAATTTTGACTAATTCATTCAAAGGGGACCAAAATGTTTCCATATTCTTACCCTACCATATTGCTCAAGAAAACCTGTCGAAGAGCCTCCTCTGATTAGTAGCTCAGTGGAGTAAAACACCATTGCTGATGACTTCAACAAGGTTATCGTGAGTCATCGGATCTGGCTTTATTTTACCAATTTAAAACCTCCAATTTTTGTGAGCCTATGCAAATGCAGCTTCAGATTTCTGCTCTTGTTCAATGAGCAGTTCATTAAATACAAAATATAATTGGCGTAATGAGATCAGCCAGATATTTTGCCATTATTTCTTTATTTATTTATTTTTATTCTTGTAACAGATCTCGAAGCACATTTTTTTTCCCATTTATAATGATAATTACATGATTGAATGGTTCGCAGCAGTGAGTTCAAAATTTAAATTTATTGTTTTCAGATTTTTGTCACTGTTGTGTTACTGAGTAGTTCATGCGATAAAAACATATCAGCAGAATTATTCAGTGACGAGTGCGAGAGGTAGGCGCTCTTCTTCAACACTGACTCAACTCTAAAACAGACTGAGGTCACCAAGAGATCAGAATAGACTGAAATCACTTTGCACCCAGAGCAAAATCCAGGCAAATTAGATTTTATACAAGGCTTTTCGCCGAATTCCTTTATCACAAGGAAAGGATTTCAAGAGAGTTTGAAAACCAAAGGTCAGAATATGTTCTATTTAGTGCTTTATTTTATAATTTTTTTCTTTTTCCGCTGTAGGCATTTGGGATGAATTGTTATTGCCATATATTTGCCTAAATATTCATATCTTATCTTGACTGTATGCATGTCCAGCACACATTTATCTCAGACTATAAGCTTGTAATTTGTAACATAGTGTTACCTTATATTTCGTCATTTAATTTTTCTACGAATATTATGTTACATTTGTTAGGCCTGCCTGCAGTATGATGAATGTAAAACATTTTGATAAATATCATAGCCTATGCAGTTGAATTCATTCTACCATTTTTGCACTTTGCGATTACGCTGCCTATGTGCAGAATATAGGCTACTCTATTACTGTGCAAGTATGACTTGGGTTCATGCACCCGTGATGTACATTGAGTAAGGAATAAAACAGTCAACGAACTATTGGTCGCTTATTTATGCAAGGGAAGTTTTCAGTATCTTTTGAAAACCGCTCACAGTCTTTGCATCGGCCTCAATGTAGCCTGTGAAATCAGAAGGTGAGTGTTTGCCAATGTATAATTGATAATTTAATATGCGATTCAGAGATGAAAAAGAACTGTAGTGTGCCACCTCACTACTTTCACTGGCCCCAGCCCATTTGAAATTTTCTGAAGGAGCTACTGGTTTTTACCATGACAGTTGTAGCCAAACTGTCAATCGGTGGGCGGCTGTCTGGTTTTTAGCTGCGACCAAGCAGCTCTATGAACGCTTCTGTCTGTCCATCGGTCCGTCTGTGACACCTTTTTCACCATGTTCCTCTTGTCGTATCATGATGAAATTTTCAGGAGTTATTGACCTTCACCAAAGTGATGTCCATGCACAAGTTCGAGGTCAAAGGTCAAGTTCACAGAAGTCACGACCTTGTTTGCGGGTTTTCGCGCTGTAACTCCAGTTAGAATTCATGTTCTCTCTCACCCCTTCCATCTCTCTCATCTGTCAAATCCCAAGGTCACATAGGTAAAAAAAATTGTCAATTTTGCCCGATTTGACGGTTTTCGCACCGTAACTCTAGTTTAACTTGATGGATGGCTATTAAATCTTACAACAAGCTTCTTGGTACAGAGGAAGGGTTCCCTGTTGATTTTCAAGGTCATTTGCCAATTTCGAGGTCACACTTGTACAAGAGACCACCAGTCATGGACACTTGGCCACGTGACGGATGCTAGGCCAGGTCGCAGCTATTAGATCCCTCTGATCTACTAGTTTGAACATTAATTGAGGCTCCTGACCTGTATGATCAATGCACTGCAACCACAATATTTGTTCGCTGATTGGATTATTGCATGAATAAGCAGGAGTACAAATGTTCCTATTAAAGCTCTGGCTGCGAACACACACACGCGCGCGCACACACACGGTTGTGGCGGCTCCCTCTCATGCCAAGGCAGTTATTAATGCGTGCCTTAAGAAGCAGAACCCCACACTCTGTCTGGGTCGTACCTCCTGCCCAGTGACCTGACAGTTGTGGAGGTTTTTACATGCCCTCGCTTAATGACGGGATGAGGGGAGTACGTGAATTCTGTCAGGCTGAAGGCAGAATAATTAATGGTGTTTAAGCATAGGGCATCTGGAGGGGAAGTGGGAGGGGACCAGGCTCTATGTTTTCAGAAACAAGTTAGCACTAGGGAGTGGAGCTTCTCTATTTTTAGCAAAATCTCATTCTCTCTCTCTCCCTTGTTCCCAGTCTCCCCTCCTGCTGTAAACAATCTATGTAAACACAATGCATCTCACCATGTTGCCCGACACACTGAAGTGCTTTCAGCAGGTCGTATTCGCGAATTGCGGTGCAGACACCCAAGTGTGTGGAATCTTTGAGTTGGCTGCAAAATGAAAGCGTTCATTTATGTGCCCTGCCGTGCTCTGACCGCGCCCGTCTAAATGCTCTCATCAGAATCTTAATGTTGCTCCATAGCTCCATCTAACCGCTGAGCAGATTTATGTATCTGTATTTACTGTCTGTGGTTTGTGTGCACTACAGTCCGAGCAGTGCTCAGTGACCAATCACTGTCAACAACTGTACTGGGACCAGCGAGGGGGCATTGCCATTTGGTGCACTGGTAACCTTTACACATACGACCTTGGTGATTTAGGTGGAACTAGAAGAAATTCTCCAGTGAAAAAAGCAAATGCCCTCGCAATTGACTCACATTTTATACTTTAATTAACAATGGATCCTGAAAGTGCATGAAACCAGATTGTCGCTTGTGTCAGGTCTCATTAACAGGACGGCCCATTAATTGCATGGTTCACTAAACTCAAGTATTTATAAGCTGCAGGTCAAGTAAATGTTAAAGTACATATTCTGGCTTTATGCATGCCTACAAATTCCATTAATATCCCACTAATTTCAAACAGTAAAAAGATGCCCTTGGGTTTTAATGCTGAGTTTTGAAATACTTTAAAGTACTTTAGTTCCCTAATCGGCCTCAATTCAAATCATGAACAGTGCTGTTTTAAAACTTTAAGAGGGAATTATTTGTATTAATTTTCAATATCGTTTGATGTTCTATTTCTCTCTTTATCCCCTCTTGTTCTCTCTCACCCCTTCCATCTCTCTCTTTTATTAGTGCGTGTGAAGATTCAGGACTTTTTTTGAGAGGTGTGATGCCTTAAAGGGGTGATTTGCTATTTGTTTGAAGGAGAGTCATGGTTTATCAATGTATTCATTTTGTGCTTCTTGTTTTTTGTGTAAGCCTCTGTGGTTGCAGGACTCTTCGACACCAGATTTTTTTGTCCCCAGACTTTTTGTCCCCGAATTTTTCATCCCCACACTTTTCGTACCCTAATGATAAAGAAACATACTACCATTGTTGACGTGTATGGACGGATGGACAGTGAACTGATCACCATGATATTAGGGTTAGGCTTAGGGTTAGGGATAGGATTGTAATTCAGGAAGAAGCAACGCATTATTGAGGACAAACAATTCAGGGACAAAAAGTCCGGGGACGAAAAGTTCATGAGGACGAAAAGTCCAGAGAGATGAAAATTCCGGGAAAGTCCAGGGACAAAAAGGCTGATGATGAAGAGTCTTAGAGCCTGTTTCTGTGTGTGGTTCTTTTTTTCTTTTTTTTTTCTTTTTTTTTTGTTACTTGTGGTTTTGATATTTTTTCTTTTATTTCAGTTTGCACAGCTTGTTTTTCTTTTTGTTTAAATCTCTGTCCAAGTATTACTACTGTGAGGAGCTGCATTATGAAAATGGCCTTTCTAGTTTTATCATAAAGTTTTGCCCTTTTTCTATCTCAAATCTATGTGCTGTTATCATCTTTAAAGTGCTTACAGTCGAAGTACTTACTAGGAAGCCTTTTTATTTGCTTTTAGATTGTGAATTATAAATTACTTGATATCTTTGATTTTACATACATATGTTTTGGTCGGAGCCTCCTGTATTTCCGCACTGCATATGGAGACCCGGAGAGAGGAGCATCCCGTAGCTGCAGCGTAGCCTTCCCGGGAGCTCCCCTATCCGAGGTCTCTACTTTGTGAATTGCGCTTGCTTCCAGCTCAGCCTGCCACACAGTTTCTCCATATGTACCCCCCATTCCTCACTCACTCTTTATCTATCTATTCATTTATTTATTTATTTATTGGGTAGGAAGGATATTTCTGTCACAGGTCTGCCTCTTGCTATCATCAAATTTGTCAATCATTTAGCTGATGATGCGGTATGATGATTCTTCTTCTTCTTATCATTCTTCTTCTTATTATTTTTAGTATTATTATTATTATTATTATTATTATTAATAATGTTATTATTAATCACAGCAGTGGTTGCAGTAGTAGTTGTAGTGGTGATGGTGGCAGGGTTGATGGTAGTTATGGTCTCACAATCTTTCATTTTCTGAATTTTGTCACTCCACGTTGATGATGAACCAACTTAAGTTCTGAAACAGAAATTTCTTATCTTCCTTAATCTAATTCACAGTTCTGTGGTGTCTTTGACCTCTGACCCCTAATTCAGTAAGAGCTGTCATATGCGGGAGACTGCAGGAGGTTGAGCACCTCAGCATTGTCAGAGAGCCAGCAGGACGCCATTAAATGGTACGGGTGAAAATAAGATTCTTTTGGTAATTAAGAGCGGGGGAGAGAACAGGCTGAGAGCATCACTGGAAGGTTGAACAAATCATGTCTACGCCTCACAACATGCTACGGGAGAGTTTTTTTAATTAAAATCCCTCCCTGCCGCGGATATACGCAGAATACGCAATGAGAATGGGTATTATTTCTTATCTCAGAAATGGGAAAGCACCAATAATGCTTTTTTTTCCCTTCATACTAATTTCATGAAGAGCATAATTACAGACTTTTCATTTCTACTCTATATGTAAAGTATGAGATGCATCTGGCCTGAGAAATGCAGTTAAACTACAGAAAAGTGAAAATGTCCGCTATGGGCCCCTTAAGAAACATCCTCAAATTTCACTCATACATGATTGATTATCTTATGTTGTAAAAACTACTGAAAGATTCTGTGATGCCCTTTAAATAATAACAACAATAATCAGCATAGTTTGTGGTGGAAAAAGGTACCATCATTTGTCATAGCATCACAATCATCTGGAAAACTCTGGTACTGTTTCTGTTATAGACAGATGCATGATGTTACAGTCCTCCATTCTCTCTTTCTTTTTTCTTTCTCTTACAATATATTTTATAATTCACCTGCCAAGTGATATGGCATCAGAAAAAACAGACAATGAAAAGGGAGTGCGTGTCCATTTTATTAAATTAGCTGGATCAAGTCGTGTTCAATAGCAATATCAATCTGAGCCACTGGAGTCCTCTGATTCCTGCAGAATTTGCGCAGATGTGCTTGTACTTAGCCGATCCTGCCATTTTTGAAGGCAGATACATGTAATATTCTACCCTTTTGTTCAGTAAAATGGCTCTGCATGTATGTAATCTGCGGCAGATTCAAAAATCATATCCATATTTACGCATATTCTGTCTACGCTCTGCGGTGCCGTATTTGTAATGGCTAGTATAGCAGCACCAATGCATATGCGTAGTGTATAATATCAGTACTTAGGCACAGTTTGCATTACAAACTCCATGTGCTCACTGGTCAAGCCTAAAATAACAAGGTCAGTGTAATTGTCTGGGATATGAACTGCAGTTCACTGTGTTCAAACATATCCTCTTCCTGATTTTTTTTTTCCCCACTTCCATTTTGTTCCGTCATTAGTTGCACAGCAGTCTTGCAGGAAAATTTTGACATGGTTGAATTGAAATGCAGACTTCTGTTGTGTTGAGGCACTTTCTTCCTTCAGTCACATTTTGAATAAGACATGTCATGTGCCACATAATTGTACTCTTACTTTATAATTAGAATCACATTTTGAATTGTCCTCAGCCATTTGGAATTGTAGCTTTTTTGGTTGTAAGCCTGGTTCCTGTATCATTGCTGCTGTCACTGATATTTTAATAATCACATTTAAAATGAAATAATTGAAGCACCCATTACTAAAACCCCATGAGTCACACTTGACTTGACTTGACTTGTGGGGTTTTAGTAATCAGTGCTTCAATTGTAAACCATTTCGGTGAGTCTTAGATGTGGGTTGTTGCATCTCAATTTATGATTCTCCAATACCCCTATTGTACCTTCTCCTTGCCCTTATTGGTCCACAGATTCCAGAGTTTCTTTTCGAATTCAAAAGCTGAATTAACATTGTTTTGTCTACTTTCTTAAGTGTATGTAACTTCATCAGAACATGGTTTTTAACTTGATATTTCAAAAATGCTGTACAATAGTACTGTCATGGATGGGTGAAGGGACCCACTCGCACAGGCTGGAAAAGCCAAAAAGATGTTTGATAAATATACTAAAAAACAGACAGGGGAGCAGCAGCAACACACACGGAGCTAAAGACACCAGAATGCTTAAATACTCTACACTTCACCTCCACTTCAACGAGCAACAGGTGCGGCTCGTTGAAGTGGAGGTGAAGACAGCAGGAGGGGGAGGGACTGCTGTACCATCACAAGTACGTTATTATCACAGTTTGTTTTTGGCACCAGTGAAACTGAGTCCATCATAAGACTAGTAATAGGAAAGTTTGTAATGCTGGGAAATAATGAACACAACTGTAACTTTGGGCTGTCAGGCCAGGCAAGGAAGCTGACTTGAAATGGCATAAAATTTGCTTCTAGAGCTAACATTTGTGACAAAATACAGTACCATCCCATTAGGAATCTAACTCCTCTCAGACCTTATCTCAGAGGCTTGATTTTTATCTTGCCTGTCCCTGAGGTCTGTTTCCAAAAAACGACATCCTCAGAGAAAGGTGAAGCCATGGAACGACTTTTTTTAAATGTAATAAGCCTGGTTGGAGCTCCATTGAGAATAATTAGAAATAAATGATTAACACTACATCTGGATACGAAAAAGGCTTACCCGTTGATTGACTACATTTATAGATATAAAAGTGAGATTTTAACAAGGCTCATATGGTGCAGCCCAGAAATAAGGGTGAAAAAAAATCAGCAATGGAGTTGTATATACTGGTAGGAAGAGGATACAGATTTTCAAATTTGATAAAAGTTTTATGGGATCAAATATAAATGACAGGAGGACTGTCATAAGAGGGATGCGGCTCACTTTGACCGTGTTGATCTTCAGTGAAATGTAATCCTGAAATGCATTTGCAGGGTTGGAAAATCATCCTAGATATTCGCAAACTCATCTGTGGAAACTTTTCACTGTGTGGAATATTTCTCAGATATTATTGTATTTCTCCTAATGGATTCGTCCTTTTTTCTCTTTATGAGAATCCCGAAGGTTTGGTATTGGATGCACAGAAGCAACATCAAACCTGTATCTCTCTCTCTAGCCTGGTTATCTCTCTCGTCACACGCAGTCTGTCACCGATGCATTATTATTTTCTATACATGCCACCCCATTGTGTAGCCCATTTAATTTCGATAAGTCATTGTGCAGGTGATATAAAGGGAGAAATTTAAAGAGCTCTCTGCGTCGCTCTCCACTCCCGACGGCGGTCTGTAAATTGTTATTTCGACGCCTCAGGAGGAGGGAGATGGGATTATAACAGAAAAGGATGAAAAAGGCCAAAAAAAGAAAAAAAAAGAAACACTGGGAAGATAAAGTTTCTCTTATCGGGAGTCGCCAGCAGCAGTGTGCACACAAAGCCAAGCCGAATCCAATTTACTCTTTCCTGTTAGTTTTAGTGATATCAGTGCAATTAGCCGTCACGGGTCAGAGTTATGCAGCTCGGGAAGTGATTTCCAAAATCCCCAGTGAGAATGCTCTTAGCGTGGTACTCAAGCACTGTGTAACAATACCAGAATTGGACATGGTAATGCAGTAAATGGCAACAGCCTCTGTTGTGGACCTCTTTTCTGCTTATTTATTCATTTATTTAATAGATTTTTCTAAAAATGATGGTGTTTTCGCCCTGCCGCGCCGTGTTTGTGAAGTTGTGCTATTATGCTGGTCGTGTGTAGCGTTTCTCGGGTTCAGGGATCCCGAATCCTCGATGCCTGGGGAGGAGTGATTATGGAATGAATGGGCAAGCTTCAGTTTGTCGATGCGTTTATGCTACGTGACCTTGGCCTGTTAAGCCGATGCGTAGAGGAAAGCAGACACTCTCCGGGAGACGTGTTTTTTAACCTTCCGCCGGAAAATAAACCGCCGCCTCCATGAGGGGAATGACAGAGTTACTTATGAAAAAAAGAATAAAATTCAATGCAAATCCCAAGTTACAGCTGGGAGATCATTTTTTTGAACCCTTTGAAGACTAAATTGCCATCTAAGATCTGCCTCCTTCTCCGCTTCTCTGTCTCTCCCCTACTTCAAAACAACAACAGAAACACACACTGGCACACAAACATTACGTACACATGCACATGTATGCACACACACACACACACACACACACACACCAGGAACATTACTGTAAAATGGGTCGCAAGTCAGATGACGCATGTGTACAGTTGTGGCACAATGGCCTCCTGAATGTAATGAGAAATTCCCTGCCTCTTTATGTGTCTGTTGTGCAGGTGAAATCTGTGCATTTAAAATCCATGGGCAGGACGCTCCGTTCGAGGCTGTGGTTCTCAACAAGACGTCAGGCATCGGCCTGCTTAAGGCGAAGAGCTCTATCGACTGTGAGCTGCAGAAGGAGTACACTTTCATCATCCAGGCCTATGACTGCGGCTCAGGACCCGGTGGCACCGGCTGGAAAAAGTCACACAAGTGAGTCACGAAAGAACAGGAAGTGTGATTGTGTGTGCACGCGCCTAGCAGTTCATGTGTGTGGCGGAGTGTTTTATTTTTGTATTAAAATTATCCCCCATTGTCTGAATATATTACCATCGTATTTCTCAGTATTTCAATATTCTTCCACATCCTCGGAAGAAATATGGTGACGATTAACCTAGAGTTCAAGGTCTTATATTTTCATAATAGCAAATTAAACCAAAACTGCTCAGAACATAATCCTGTTATCCCTCCTGAAGAGCATAGCAAGCTTAAATGAAAATTGTTCTGAACTGCACTCAGAAAACATATTTCTATGAAAGAGAGAAAGCAGTACATTGTTGGCCAGTATTTCGTTTGATAATGTCTTTCGTTAGAAAGGGTGGAAAATTTGTGTGAATTTTATTGATTTGAGATAGGAGGCGTCATTAATCATGCAGAACTTCTCAAAGTGATGATAAAGATGATAAAGTATCCCACTAGAGACTATTGGCACTTTTCCACTGCTTGGAACTGGCTCAGCTTGACTCTACTTTACTCCCTTTTGATGCCAAGTACTTCATTTTCCACTGCAGATAGTAGCCCTTCAACACAGTCGGTCATCGTGGTGACGCCGCACAAAGCCTCACACGCTGGAACATTGGAGGATATTGAAGGGATTGTGTTGTTGATTCTCAGATAGATTAAACAAATAAGTTCTTAATTACACAAAACTCTGTGAAGATATGATATAACCACAAAAACTGTAGAAAGTGAACATAAGCAGTAGCATATTGCAAAACAATAGCATAAGCTAATGTCCGCTTTTGTTATGATTCTGATCTGCCTTGCCATGTTCTTGCTCTGCTTTTTATGATATGTCTTATTGGTATTTGAATCATTGCCTTGTCTGACTATTCTTTGGTATGTGTATTGTGATTTGGTACTTTGATTTGTTCTTGCATTGTCTTTTCCATATTTTGCATTTAACCATAGTGTCTTTCCGGTCCATGTTTTGCTTTCCACCATGCATTGCACTTTGTCTCCCCCTGTCTGGTCTCTTGTCTTGTCACAGCTGACAGCCCCGGTATTGCGTGCCACTCTTCGGGTGATTTAATGGTTTCTGGATCTCAGCCTTCATTCCAATCTCGTTTGCTTACTTCACCTTACTTTTCTATTTTACTAACTATACTAACAGTTTGTTGTTTTCGCTAAAAGTTACTAACACTAACATTGTGTATAAGACTAACTCACTAACGAGCACAAATGGATTTTATAGTTTCACTTACTAATTGATTAACAAGCTCTCAGCACTTACCCTGTTCTAGTCTTCGCCTCTTGTCTCTCCCTAATCTCCTTTGCTACATTTCTGTGGAATCTCCACATCTGATCCTTTCTCTCATTTTCTATGCACGTTGGAACTCCTTGACCGGAGCCATATGTTTGTCAATAGGATTGTCTCGTAATCCCTGTCCGCGTTTTGGCTTTAACCTATTTTATGTGATTAGGTTCTCCCTCTTGTTCCACCCTTGGTAATTAGTTTCATTTCCTGCACCTGTGTTCTATGTACCATGTGATCTCCCTGGAGTGTATATTAGGTGTCTCTTCACAGAACTTCCTTGTCAGAACGCCTCTTGTGTTTACCTGTGCTGCTCATTATTCCGCCTTGTACTCATTGCGTTTTTCTTCTGACTGGACCGTCCGACTTTTGATTTTTGACTTGCCCTTCTTTGATTACCGTTGCATCTGTGTTTACGAATTATTTTTGCCTGACTACGATTTTGTGTCATTGCTGCCCTGGTAACGATTCGGATTCGCCCATTGGTTTTTGATTTTTGCTTCTTTGACAAACCTGTGCTTGTGAACCGAATCTGTTTTTGCCTGACTACGATTTTTGTGTTTGCTGCCCTGGTTACCACTCTGATTTTGCCCCACTGGATTTTGACTTTTGGATTGTGGGCTCTGTGTTTTTGCCTACTGCCCTGCGGGGGTTACCTCCCTCGCTCAATAAAATGTCCTCTACTGCAATTCTGTGTTCTCGCGATTGGTTCCTGAACGATACCTCGCAGCTTTTGTGCTGGCATAAAGCAGTCATCTGCAGCAGGTTGATTTTACGCAAGTCTAAGAGCAATGCTGTTGGCGGATGACCGCAGGGTACCTGCCCAAAATGAAAACATTTTCCTCATCGGAGAAGTTCGAAGATTGATCGAGTGGATGCACAATAGATGCGAGTGGAGAGCCCAAAAAATCAGCAGAACTACTCTCCAAGAATGTTCACAGCAGATTTTGGCCAAATGGTGACCAATTTCAATGACGCCCTTCTCTTTGCACCAGAAACAATCACAAAATGCTTGACCTGATTCCAATCAAACCTGATTGAGTTATTGCATTTGCAATTAAAGAAAAATAGCCATGTTGTGGCTCAGCAGGAAACATTACAGTGGCACCACAATCAATGACTTCCTCCTCCATGGAACGGGAATGTTGGAAGCAGATTTGACGTGATTCCCATTTCTAAAAGGTAATTATTTAGCCTGGAGGCTACAGCAAAGGTCATAGGGGGACCTACATCGATAAAAACGCTTCTCTATACAATAGAAATGATAACCGAAGTGAGACTTAATTCCCAGCAAAACTCTTTGCAATATTGCATTTGGAAATATAAACTTTGACCTCATAGTGGCACTACAGGTTGTTGGATATCACAAAAGAATAGGGATTGTTCTCTGTGCAGCAAGGATGGACATTAAAAGTTCCATTTGATTTCCATAAAAAACTATCAAGTTATAGCAACTTTTCCAAATTAAAAGTCTGGCCTGATGCTGGCGCAATTGCGAATGCCATGGGGTGATCATCAGTAGTATGCCTTCTTTATTTCATTTTCAGGAGAGGTCCTCCATAGTTGGTTTAGAGTCCTCAGCCTTGCTCCTGCTGCCTTAGCATAGTAGGCATGATAATAATATTATGTTTGCAATGAGACATCTTTTCTGACGAATCAACTGCAAACACGCGTCCATACACCTGCTAATAGTCAGATAAGTATGGAGTGTAATATGCTGTAAAAGCGATACAATAACGTGAAATGAGCAACACTGTGTTTACCGTATGCACACTCTCACACACAAACACGCACACTTTCTTGTACTTCTATCCTTGTGAGGACATTATAGTGACTTTCATTCACTTTTTGTGTGCCTCTGCAGCCTCTTCCTAATCTTAACAATGTAACAATAAGCAACACGTGCCTAACCCAAACCCTGCTCTAACCTTAACCAAGCTCTAATTCTAACCTTACTCCTATTATTCTCCAAGAATTTTCTATTTGCTTTTGTAGTTGTGAGGATCGGCGAAAATGTCCTCACTTCCCAATAATGTCTCATCTTAGTAGGAAAAAAAAATAAATGTCTCCTTGTCCTGTCCTTGTAGCAAGCAGTGACGTTGCCAGCATTGAAAATTGGAGGGGCACAGAACATCCCTTTAGAACTTTTATCAGTCTTGACTTGTTCGCAATCGTCTTTCCTAATGAACAATACATTTACTTCGAAAAACACTTCACACTATAAGGTGTTGCTTGTTCTCCTCGCAAAGGTAAGATGACAATGTAGGACTAATGAAAGCTGTCAAGGGATGTTCCGTGTCCACCCAGTTTTCAGTTCTGGCTACGCCACTGGTAACAAGTACAAGAACACACACTCACACTCACATGCATCCAAAGCATGTAGGCACATATATGCAGACACACAGACATTTGCAAATGCAGACCATAACATTTTAAGAGCTGGTTTAAAACTGCCAACTTTGACAAATAGGTCAGACCTGACTTGCGAGCCACACTCGAATGTACTCTTGTGTGTGGGCACACACACACACACACATATGTTCACACACACCCACCAATACACAGACACACACGGACATGCGCACATGCAAACCATAATATTACAAGGGTTGGTGTAAAACTGCCAGAGTATTCTGACGAACAGGTTATTCCTGACTTGCAAACCGCTGTGCTGAAGGGATTGACTACTGTCTGATAAATATCCTAACCCCCACAGTCCTTCATCATTTAGTGCCTCCTCCAGCCTTCACCATTTCATTGGTGCTCTGACAGCACTTCCGTAAAAACGATACCCCACTGCATCACTGTGGCCCTGCGACAGCCCAACCACCCCTCCATCAGAGGCCACAGTCATCACTCTATACCCCTCCATCACAGAAGCCTGTATGTCTCCATTACTCTCCATCCCTCCATCACAGAAGCCAGTGTCTCTCTATTACTCTATACCCCTCCATCACAGAAGCCTGTGTCTCTCTATCACTCTATACCCCTCCATCACAGAAGCCAGTATGTCTCCATTACTCTCCATCCCTCCATCACAGAAGCCGGTGTCTCTCTATTACTCTATACCCCTCCATCACAGAAGCCAGTGTGTCTCCATAGCTCGATACCCCTCCATCACAGAGGCCAGTGTCTCCATCGCTCTATATCCCTCCATCACAGAGGCCAGTGTGTCTCCATTACTTTCCATCCCTCCATCACAGAAGCCTATGTTTCTCCATTAATCTCCATCCCTCCATCACAGAGGCCTGCATTTCGTCATTATTCTCTATCCCTCTGTCACAGAGGCCGGTGTTTGATTACTCCCCATCCCTCCATCTCAGAATCTGTTTCTCCATAACTCTTCATCCCTCCATCACAGAAGCCTGTGTTTCTCTACGACTTCTATTTCTCCATCACAGAAGCCTGTGTTTTTCATTACTCTCCATCCCTCCATCACAGAACCCAGAGTCTCTTCATCTATCTCCATCCCTCTCTCACATGCCCAAGTACTCCTCAATTACCATCCATCATTCCATCACACAGCCGAATATCCCCCAGTGTCCAGCACCTCCATCAGTGAAGCCAGTGTCTTTCAATCATGTCATCTCACATCTAAACACTCCATCTTTTCTCACAATCCCTTCATTACAGAGCCTGATGCTCGTAATCAGTCTCCATTCCTCTATCACAGAGTCCAATGTCCCTCAATCAGTCTGCAGCACTATATCACACTGCTCAATACCCCTCCTGCACTGAACCCAATGCCCCTCCATTTCCATCACTGAGTCTAATGCTTCCGCAGAAGTTCATCTTATTTCCTATTTTATGAAGATTTCCTCCTGAACTTTTATTTATTTGATCACCATGGTTTCTTTGCAGAACTTTTTATGGTGTTTTTTTTTTTTTTTTTGAAATGACACGAAATCTGTCGGGTGTGTGTGTGTGTGCTTGCATGCTTTTATGCAGGTGCATACATGCATTAAAAATTCAAAATCCAGCTTTTACATAACCAGGCTTTTCACTCATTCCCCGGTCAGTGGCAGGTGAGGTAATCGATCTCATTACTTGCCTCCGGTCTCTCAGTGCTAATGTGCGCTAGTTAGGCCCTGGGGGATATGCCTTCCCATGGTGCTTTTTATTGATTTATTGATGGGTGGGTAGCAGCGATGAGCCCCACTTGCCCACACAGCTGGGGAGTGAAGAACTCCACTGCGACGCCACAGAGCCACAACTCCTCTCTTTGCCTCCCTCTCCGAGACTTTAAGGTGCAGAGAATCAGCACCAGACAAGTGTGAGGGACCGGTTTTACAGCTCCAGAGATTCTCTCTCTCCCACTCATTTAGGTGCAGATGTGAGGTAATGTTTAGCAGTCACGCTCCTCGCGGCGTGCACTTAGCGCTTGTCTCTTATTTGGGGCTGTGGGATACTGGTGTTAGTCCCCGCACTCCTGTGCTGGAAATGAGCCATAAAGTGGAGCTCATCGGCGCTCCCCGAAGTCCCTGCTTTCGCCACGGAGTAAATTGCATTTGACGTGTCGAGGTAGCTGCAAAGGAACAGTCAGGAGAATTATACAGTGAAGAGGATGATGTACAAGATTAGGGACGGCACAGGGAGCTAAAAAATCTCAGTGTGGTGCCTTATCTCCCACAGCTTCTCTTTCCTAACTCACTCCCACTCTTTTGCCTTCTTTACCTCTTATTCAACATCTCATTTTACCTCCCTACCGCCCTCCCTCGCTTCACTTTCAATTTCTTGTGCTTTTTTGGGATGAAATGCTCAAGGTACATCCAATTAAAGCAAAAAAAGAAGAAGAAGAAATGGAAAAAAGAAACATACACTATATATGAAACCAACCAATTTAACCACAACATGAACAGCAGTTAATACTTGATGTTTTATGATGTTATTGGTCTCTGTGTCGCCTACTCATGCTCTCCAAAAACATAGCATATTGCTTATTTAATTTTTAATTTTTTTTTTTATTTCATTTATTTCCAATGTACTTGCGGAAGCCAAATCAGTATTGCATCCGGTTGCACTCGTATCTTATACGATGATATGCCCCATTGCCCTTCAGTAAAGCCTGACCATGCGACCAGTCCCGGGGCTGGCCTGTAATTGCCCCTCTCTGGGCCAGGGAGAATGAGTTCAGCTGTGAGTCATCTGCCTCTACCTGTCCTTATACTCGTCCCATACCGACTGCGTGGCGTGGACTGCGGTCCCAAAGACTGACATGGAGGTCTGCATAGCAAATAGCAGGAGCTGCACTGCAGCTGGGGAAAGTGGGAGTTTGCCTGTACTTTACCCAGACCGAAGTAAAACTTTATTGGTCTACAAATATTATCGATCTTCAAATTTGATGGAAAGGGCAGACTCATATTATTTTAATGATGGTTGATGACTCATTAAAGTTCAAACTCAATATTATGAAGATTTACTCCCTAACGAATTTTTACATGATGGACATCCACGCCAAATCAAAACTACTCAGGCGTGGCCATGACTCGTTCCAGTCCATTATTTGGGGAGGTGAAGCGGGGCACCCAAGTTCATATTCCACAGCTCCTCTGTTCACGTTGGCAATTAGATTTTTTTTGCAGGATACAATCTGATTAATCAACAGCAGCAGCAGTGGTCAATGACTCCATGGATTCGGACCTGTGACAGAGCCTAATGCTCTGATCATTAATCGATGCATCAGCCTCGTCACACTGCTTTACACTAAAGCCCACGCTCGCGTTTGTAAAGACAGATGCAAGAGAACTAATTATCGCTGCATTCCCCTGAGCCCTAATGTAGTCTCCTCTAAGACCGGTTGAAGGGAATTGATTCACAAGCTTTCTTCCTAGGTATATCCAAACCTGCTCTGACTACTGTTAAAAGAATGGCTACCAGTCAAAGAGAGCAAAGTCTTTGAAGATCCGGATATAAAAAAAACTATATATTTTTTTCAGTTCACATCTAATGCCGCTGGTGAACGCCCAGTTGTGCGGGGAGCAATGGAGAAGCTGAGTCGTATCCGCCAGGGATGCTTGAAAGAAGTGTGTCTGACATTTATTCTCAAATTAGGAAGGCACAGGACGCACATCTTCTGTCTTGTGTGTTTATTTACTGTGAGCATTATTTAGCGCTCGCTGCTGGTGGAGGACTGTCTGAGGGACTGTGTGAGCAGAATGGAAAATGGAGCAGCGCTAATGAAATGACACTTTATTTTATCCTCTGAGCTCAATCTGTTTATGCTGCACAACAGCGGCGACTACGCTAACCCAGTTATGCTACTTGAAAGTGCTGCCAGTGCTAATAAATAGCTGCTAAATGCATGTTTGTAGCTCTTTGCCCACCTGTATGTAGCGTGGGGCAGGTGTGCCTCATCAGAATGTCCTTTTTCGGCGGTTCAGCACTTGGCATATGTCTGACTGGCCTCCCTCTTGAATCAGAGCTGGAATGAAAGGTACAAGCCCAGTGCATTAATATGACAAGACAAGCGCTTGTGAAGGATTTATGGGCCCCCCGCTAGCACAGCGCTGTTCGGCCGTCTGTCACTGTTTGCCCAACCATATTCACAGTCTTCTGATTTATACTGGGCTACGTTCTCTGAGTGAGTCGAGTGGAGAGAAGAAAGGATTCTCTCTCTCTCTCTCTCTCTCTCTCTATTTTTGTGTGTGTAACTGTATGTGTCGAGGTGTGTGTGTGTGTGTTATTGTACTTGCCTCTAAGTGAGAACCAAAAAAGTTTTTTTTTCTTTTTCCAGCAGAGTGGGGACATTTTTGGGAAGTGAGGACATTTTGGCCGGTCCTTGCAACTACAAAGGCAAATTGTGATTTATTGGTTAAGGTTAGGGGTAAGGTTAGAATTTGGGATCGGTTAAGGTTAGGGTAAGGGTTTGGGTTAGGCATAAATTGCTTATTTTTAAGATTAATGATCGATGATCTGAGGATGTTTTAAGTGCATCACATCCATCACTATATAATAAAGCAGTGGGACTTATGTGATTTCCAGATGTTCATTAGCACGGCCAATGTACTGCTTTTCCTGTCATTTTAATAATTACAGTCTAAGCATCTTATTCAGTCTATCCATGCTTGCATTTTTAGTATCTATTGTTGCTGTTGGAAATTTCAGGTAGAAGTTACTGAAGTGATATCCCATATGACCAATATCTAGGTTAATAATCTATTATTTAGCCTCTTGTGAGCACTTCTAGCACCTTTGGGGATAAGCTGACATAAACCAATAGATTGTCGCCATTGATTTTAACCATTAATTCCAGCCAGCCCCTTCCCCCACCACCAGCACTACCTCTGCTGCTCCGCCTCACTGTCTCCCCCTGCTGTCTCTTTCCCGCCAGGGCAGTGGTGCACATTCAGGTGAACGACGTGAACGAGTTTCCGCCTGCGTTTCGGGAGCCCTTGTACCACGCGGCAGTGACGGAGGGGAAAATCTACGACAGCATCCTGCAGGTGGAGGCGACCGACCAGGACTGCTCACCGCAGTACAGCCAGATCTGCAACTATGACATTGTTACACCGGACACGCCCTTTGCCATCGACCGCAATGGTAAGCTGCTGGTTGGTCAATTTATGTCAATCTGTCCACTTTTAACCCTTATTCATGTTCTTTCTGGCACTTATTTAAATTTTTTTTTTTTGATCGAAGCTTGTATGTGGGGAGAGGGGTGGGTGGGGGATTGTTGGGGGTTGAGCAGTCTGGGGTCCTTTTGGATAGGATTGGATAGCCGGTGGAACTCAATTCTTAACCCAGAATTTCGGTGGTGTCTCAGCCTTCAATGTCCACCTGTTCTTTTTTACTCCTGCATGAGCGAAGCTTAGGAAGGAGAGCGGTGGTGAGACTCACTAATCAATCAATCAATTTGCCTTTAGCACGACCGTGGGTGGTATGATTCACAAACACGTTATCCTGGAGTTAACTAAAATGTAACATTGATCATAGCTTCTGATATTTGTTGCATCGCATTAGCATTAATATGATGGAATGGCTCGAATCAGCTCTCAACTGTTATGTGATGCGCAGGATGACAGTTTTCTTGCTCTATTAAGTGGAATGGGTTAATAGCATTGTATCGCCTCTCAAAGCTGTAGCACTGCCGGTCTGTCACAAGTCCTTGGTCAGAACTTGCTCCATTTGACCCAGAGTGACTTACGAGGGCAGTGTCAGCTGTAAACTGGGAACACTTTTGCAGAATTAGACCCGGCAGTTTCCCATTTAGCAGGTTCCTGCAATGCCAACCTCTCCTCCATTACCCCTCTCTCACGGTATAGAAAGTCATAAGGACAGCTACCTCTCTCTCACTATCAGGGTAGGGCTGGCTCTGGATCCTTGGCCTCAGTGCAGCCCCCAGCGTCGGACTGTGGTGGCGCTCTGTGTTCAATTAGGACCAAATTCACAGAGAATGATGCATGCGACCGCCAGACTGCATTTTGTTCTGAGCACTGTGGTGGCATCATTAACAGTGGATCAGAGACCTGGGTGGGTTATTAGATGCAACAGGACTTGCTGGCTTTCGGTGCCTGGCGGCGAGAGCGAGGGAGGGGAGTGGGTGGGTGAGAGAAGTGCCTTTCATCTGGAGAGTCTGTGACAGAATTGCTTTAATATAATTTTAGATTTTTTTTAGATCACATGCAAAAATAAAGACATTACATTCTCAACAGGAATGACAATACCCTCCCAGTGGAAGATCTATTGGCATATATCCATTCTGTGCGAACTCCTGCGAAGCTGCAGACAATTCATGTCTTTTATTTTCTATTGTACTCTATACAGGCCTTCTGTTGTAGTGCCCTACTTCAATGAATAATGCAAAAATGTCTTCTTAAAAATATTAAAATTGTACATGAAACTTCAGTTGTGCATTATGGAACAGAAAATGAACTACCGCTTCAAAGTTAGGAATCACAGGTGAGCTTCACTTTGATTAAGTACAAGAAACTTCAGATTGATAAAAGGTTGGATTGTGGCCATCCTTTGAAATAAAAACAATGGAATTGAAGCAAGTGTTTATCAAAATAGTTCAGTCAGCATGTCAAAAATGTATAATTACTCTCAAGTGAAGTTTTAACAAAGACTTTGTCAAGCACGACGTAGCTCTTCTCGGAGGGACAGAATGTCTGGATGTGAGGAGGAAAATGGGTGTTAACATCAGATGGTGAAGTCTTTGTAGAGCAGCCATGGTCTCCATTTTATCTGATTCACTTCCACAGACTCTTCATTTTCATTGGCATTTTGGGGTTTAGCAGATTGAAAGCTCCACTACTTAATTTTTCATCTAATTCAGACATCGCAAAACCAGTTTTTGTGTCTTTTACAGAAATCTATATGGATAGATATACTGTGTATTTAGTGTAAATGACAGTATAATTTTTATTGTTTTTTTTTTTTTTTGTCATTTTCAATTGAAATCCATAACCATGAACTGCTAAGCATAACGCTTTTATAATCCTGTTATACATCATCATATATTTCTTTTTTATTGCCCATTTCTACATCGATGTGTCATACCACATGAGTTCTAATCACTGTGGGAATTGTGCTTCAAAATGGTGCACATATTCTTTGTGTCTTTGAGACACTGAAGAGTATGCCATCAGCAGCCTTTTTATAGGAGCCTCCAGTGACTAGAACAAACCTTCCATGTTCAGTGAAAAGCAGAGACTTGTGTTAAGGGGGGGGCAGGGTGTAAAAAATGCAATTTGTTATCACTCCACGGTTGTCAGCAGTTATGGGACATTTTGCCTGCTGACACAGATAACTTGATGTTACAATTTAAAGAGGGAAATTGCATCTCCATCAACCGGAAAGCGTTACACACGCTGACTGAGGCAACAAGGGGTGAAATGGGACGTGGCGTCCCTTCATTCCAGGAAACTGAGCTCTGGCCAGGTGCGTGTCGTGATTTCCGCCAATTCGGGATCGGTGCCCGTCCTCGCGTGACACACGTTGCCTCATTAGCGCATCGTTTGCTTTTGCGGCTCTGCTGGGCCCGGGGAGAGGGGGGAGGGAGAGGGACTCTGACTGGGCTCGGCCCGCACGCTGCACAGCGCCGCGAGCGTTCTCACCCTCCTTCTCCACTGCGCTATTAATGTTACTAGCCAAGAGCTCTTTGTGCCATGGCTCAAACCGAAACAGAAACCGTGAGAATGGCACTTATTCCGCGTGCTCTAAAGCTCCGTGTGCCATACAAGATCAAAAAAAGTTAACCCTGCCCTCGGGCACCCTTACAACACAGCTACTGAGCTCGACAGCGGAGCAGCTGTGATCCATTCTGCGCGGGGCCTCAAATCCCTTATGTTCATAATCCTATCATCATTTGAAGGCCCACTTGTACATTATTCACCAGAACATTATTCTTTCAGGCAATTTTCAATGATTTCTCTCGAAAGCAGAGCAATTCATAGATTTTTATATGGTTTGTTTCCTTTTTTGCAGGTTTAAAGTTGCTATCACACTATGTATGCTTTCGTGTAAGTGTGCAGTTAAAAAATAAAAATAAATAACTGGAATCCTTCTATGAGGTTGCATTGGCCATTGTTAAAATATATAACTTTTTAAATAGTTAGTTTTTATTATATTATAAGTGTTTTATATTGAGAAATTATCTATCTATCTATCTATCTATCTATCTATCTATCTATCTATCTATCTAAATTCACGTTTTTCTAACTTTCAAAATTTAATCCTGAATGTATATGCATATGTGCTCTCTTTCAGGTAACATTAGAAACACAGAAAAGCTTAGCTACGATGGGCAGCAGCAGTACAAAATCATGGTGACGGCATTTGACTGCGGTCAGAAGAGGGCGACAGAGAGTGCCCTGGTGCGCATAGATGTCAAACCTGTCTGCAAACCTGGCTGGCAAGGTAAGGCACACCTGCAACTAACGCTAACTAAGCAGGACTGCCCTATTATAAGTCTGGACATCCACCAATCCTTTTCCAGTTCCAAGGCTTAAGGTCCATCACTCGTTTACGCCACAACTCGACTGGTAATCTCAATGTCACGTGTCGTCATCACTGGTGTGATGTTCAATCAAGATATTTCAGTTTACAGGAGATCATTGAATTCTCCATGAACGCTCATAAGGGGCTTTCATTTGAAGATCATCACAATGTCATATTTCAAAGTTCAGTTTTAAATGTTTGGTGACGATAGAAAGTGCTGTGTCACTGAAGCGGGGAGTGAGAAGGGCCAGGTGCTGAGGGTGGGGTGAGCTGACTCGGCTCTGTTACACATGGTTACATTTTCCATTGGAGGTTTTTGCACAAGTACTCTGATCCATGAACCTGGGGCTTGCTCTTGACATTTTTCATTTACCTCACCACCTTTAAATATACCTACAGTGTAGGGTGCGTCAGCACTCTGTCAACCCTGATGCTTAACGCCCAGAGGGTATCTACCCCCACAAAGAGTGCATGCCAGATCTATTCCATGCTTTGATAGCTGTGTAAAATACCTCCACAAAATGAACCACCTTTGTCACTTTTTCTGCTGACTAAACTGAACTTTAAATAACCCCAAGGATGTTATCTTGTATATCTCCATCGGATGTGCCCGTTGTCTCCATTTCTTTAACTGAAGGTCTTTGTTCTTAGCTTTGACCTGAAGTTTGATACCCAGTCTTGCGCATTTTATAAGTGAATGGGTGTGTGTGTGTGTGTGTGTTTGTGTGCGTATGTGTGTGTGTATGTGTGTGTGTGTGTGTGTGTGTGTGTGTGTGTGTGTGTGTTTGTTTGTGTGCGTGCGTGTGTGTGTGTGTGTGTCCATCAGCGGAGGCCAGAACGGCACCCAATGAAACACCATAATCTGAAGATACAACAGAATACCGAGAGGAGAGATTTAACCTTTTAAGCGCTGGATAAATTTTCAAGGAATTAAAAATGTGATTATCCTGAGCTGTTGAAAACCTATCGCGCGTCAACTTGTTTAAAAGAGATCCCGTGCAGAGCTCTTTTAAACAAGTTTCCACATGATAGGTTTTCAACAGCATCTGGGTTTTATATCTTACGTACATCACTGGGCAACTATAGTTGTCTATGGCGCTTAAAGGGTTAAGTGCTCAAACTTGGACCACTGCCAGGAGTTTGCTCTGCCAGCACGATGACTGACACAAAGAACTCACACAGCCATTAACCTCTTTCACCTGGGATCTTCAATGATTTGCTGTCAGAAGTATCAGCAGTCTTTAGTCCATTCCCCCATAACCCCCGATTACTCCAAACCGGTTCTCATTTACTTTTCCTAATTATCAACCAAACTTTAATTTGCTCGCTTGCAAAGACTACTTGGTAGAATTAATGGCCAATTTTCTTTTTTTGGGACGTTTTTGCGTTATTGTGCATTGCATCATCACATAGGCTAGTTAGGCATTTTTCAGTCCACGTCAATAATGACATGAAGTGGAAATATGCCTTTCAAAGACTCTCATTTTCATTTGTACCAGTTTTCTAGAGCTGTCCAGTTAATAAGCCAAAGAGGATGTTTCCCATTTCAAATGTTTCATTATTATTTATTTATTTATTTATTTTTTGCAAGAGCACACCAGAGCTGGAGAGCTGTTGACAAAATGTGAGACAGGGCAGCCAGACACTCATGACCACAATGCAATAATAACCAATTTACAAAATTAGTCAATTACCAACACTTTCATGTAAGAAGCATTGGAAATTTAACACATCAATTAACATCACATTGCTGAAAGTGTCTGCAAGTGCACTTCCTTTCAGATGTAGCCTATTTTGTACACTGAAAACAATCTTAAATCAGGTTGTACTGCTGAAAAAAAATGCTGAAACAAGAAATGGAATTCAGAGAAAGTGTTAGATTAATTAATTATTATTATAATTTTTTTTCCCATCTTTACAATATCATTATTGAGCACAGTGCCATGAAAAAGTATTTGCCCCCTTCCTCAAGTCTTATTTTTTGCATGTTTGTCACACTTAAATGTTTTAGATCATCAAACAAATTTTAATATTAGACCTAGATAACCTGAGTAAATACGAAATGCTGTTTTTCAATGATGATTTCATTTATTGAGGAGAAAAAGCTATCCAAACCTACCTGGCCCTATGTGAAAAAGAGCATGACCGGCCCGTTTAAGGTCATGCCACATCATCACAATTGGATTTAAGTCCAGACTTTGACTAGACCACTCCAAAATCTTCATTTTTTTTTTAACTATTCAGAGGTGGACTTGCTGGTGTGTGTCCTGCTGGGTTATCCAAGTGCACTTGAGCTTGAGGTCATGAACTGATGGTTGGACATTCTCCTTCAGGATTTAACAGCAGAGAGCTGAATTCATGGTTCCATTAATTAGGGCAAGTCCTCCAGGTCCTGAGGCAGCAAAGCAGCCCCAGACCATCACACAACCACCACCATGTTTGACTTTTGGTATGATGTTCTTTTTTTGAAATAATGTGTTAGTTTACACCTGTAACAGGATGCACACCTTCCCAAAAGTTCAACTTTTTTCTTGTCATTCCGCAGAATATTTTCCCATAAGTCTTGGGGATCCTCAAGATGTATTTTGGAAAAAGTGAGATGTGCCTTTGTGTTTTTGTTTGTCAGCAGTGGTTTTCACCTTGGAACTCTCCCACGGATGCCATTTTTGCCCAGTTTCTTTCTTATTGTTGAATCATAAACACTAACTTTTGCTGAAAAAAGTGATGCCTGCTGTTCTTTAGATGTTGTTCTCGGTTCTTTTGTGCCCTCCTGGCTGAATAGCCAATGCGGTATTGGAGTCATTTTGGTAGGCTGGCCACTCCTGGGAAGGTGCACCTCTGTTCCAAGTTTTCTCCATTTGTGGATAATGGCTCTAACCATAATTCGCTAGAGTCCCAAAGCCTTAGGAATGTCTTTGTAACCCTTTCCAGTTCATTCATAATTTAACAAGAGGGGGGCAATTACTTTTTCAAACAGGGCCAGGTTTTCCCCTTAATAAATGCAATCATTTAAAAATTGCATTTTGTATTTACTTGGGTTATCTATGTCTAATATTAAAATTTGTTTAATGATTCAAAACATTTTTTAAGAGTGACAAATATGCAAAAATATAAGAAATCAGGAAGGGGGCTAATACTTTTTCACAGCACTGTACATTGTCAGTGTAGCCCATCGGTGATCTCTGTCATGTCAAAATATTTTTTTTAATAACTACAGGCTTTATATTGGTTTCGATCATTCAATAAATACATTGTTTGATTATTATTCAGGTGATCTTAAACAGGAGCAGTTTGAATGCACTTAAATGCTAAAGTAGGGTTTCTCAACAGGGGCGCTCGGACAACTATGGTGGGTGCTGGGAACGTAAGGGGTGCATCAACAATCACCACAGCTTAGCTTGTGCAGTATTCATTATTTGAATTTAAATTTTTTTTTTTTAAATCACATTTTTAAATGTTTCAAGTGCAAATAACTTAAGAGCCTATGTACATGGTTTCCCAACTCCTCACCAGCGTTGCCGTCATGATCTCCATAGTAACGCACATAAACAAATCCACCTCAGCACAGCAGCGCTGCCCTCTCCAAAACTACTTAGTCTTTCCACTACAGCCTTTCACTGGTTTGCAGGTCTGTATGCAAAGCAAGGGGAGCAGAGTTTATCTTTCGAGAGATTATCTTTCATTTAGTTGACCTAGGGGCGAGGAGGGAGGGCGGGTTCTCTCACAGTACTTGTGAGGCTGTGTGCGGACAGTGTTGGTCAATGAATTGGGGGGAAATGGCAACCGTAAATGTAGGCTATAACAATTAGGTCGCTTGTTACACCTCTAAAAAGCAACCATGTTTTTGAAAACAAGCCCAAAAAACCGCAACCCGCGCCCCGTAATTTTTTTCACGCGTCTTCAGGAAAAAAGAAGCCCAAAGTCGCATATTATAAGCAGACTTGGCAACTCTGAAGGGGAGGTTAATGGGGATAGGGCGAAGTAACTAGAGCAGGGAAACACCAGAGCGGCTTCTAACGGCTCTCATCTCGAACCCGCATACCGCAGATTCAGTAACATGATTGGCATTTTTATCATTCATTTTTGGAAATTCTTAAGCATCAATCGGCAAACAATTGAGAGAAAAAGATACTTCCATTTGCGTTAATATGAAAAGCATGATCACAGTCTTGCAAAGTCATTTGCGACAATACACGAACATTAAAGTGCAGTTAAAGGGGACCTATTTTGCTATATTTCCTAGGTTATATTTTGATCTTGGACTCCCTATAGTGCTACTGATCGTTCAAAGTCCAGAACAGGGTCCTTATTTAGCTTATACTGCCATCCTCAAAAAACCCTACTAATAGTCCATTGTAGACTCTGCTTGAAATACCTCGTTGGGGTGGCTCTTCCGCTATGGTCCCCACTCCCCGTGTGCCCACTTTCTTCTGATGGGCCAGCTCTGTGGAGGGGGGATCTAGGCAGGACGAGGCAGCAGAACACAGTTTTCCGGGTCCACCTCCCCAAAGTGAAACTGAGACGCGTCTCCCATCTGAGAAGGAATTGACGGACAAAGTCCACAATCAAACGCATTACATGTGTATAGATCTAATGAAATTAACTTGTTCTAATAAACGCAACGGCAAAAGTGGGGGACGCAGTGCGAATGTCTGGCAGCTCAAGCTTGAATTAGCTGTCTTCCTACGGCTACTATGGTGAGTACACCAGTGTTTCTACTATAGCTAGGATTGAGGGAAAGCTAGAATCCACCCCATAAAGACACATTTGTAGAACGGGTTGAATTACGTAAGTGTAGACCAGAGACCATAGAAATCCAGTGGGTCTGAGTTTGGAGGGAAACATGGACAGTGAGGAGCAGCAAAAAGTGGACCAACAACTTACGGACAGCTTCGGTGTGTATTATAAGGACCTGCTGGTTCGTGTGCATAACAGTGGTGTGTTGTTAGCATGGAGTAACGAAGAGCTTCTGCGCTGGTGTATGACGAAGGGGTGAAAGCTCCAGGCTAAACGACCTTTTTGGAAATGGTTTACTTATTGCATCGGAATAATCAGCGTTTGCTCGCAGAAAATGGGTGCGATAAGCTGCTTTCACACTGGACACGAAACTAATTTTTTGCATGACAGATTACATTCAAAGTCAATGCATTGTCTTTGCATTTGCTTTGAATGTAATCTGTTGTGCGAAACATTTGTTTTGCGTCCGATGTGAAAGCAGCTTTATGGATAGTATGCCAGAGCTAGAGAGAGCTTGGTTATGTTATAAACATAATACAGATTTTACAGATCATAAGTACTGTGAGTGTGGACAAGTTGCTAATGTGGAGCGAGCGAATCGATCACTTCTACAGGATTCTAATCTCCGCCTTTTTCAGCTTTTTATTAGCCAATGGGGGATGAAGTTATGTCACGGTTGTGCAGAGAAATCATTTGTCATACCAGACACGTTAAACCTTTGGCGTTTTGCAATTGCTTTCATAGTAGAATCAGACAGCTAGCCCAGATATTTGTGATAGGGATCCGGCTGATCCCGGTCATGGATAAGTGAAGTGATCACAAGCAGCTGTAAGCAAACCCAAACACTTATCCCAAGCTCTGTAAAACGTATGTCTGGTCAAACTGCAGCCTTTTCAGGCCAACTTTGCGGACACATACAGCATCTCCGGTTAGCTTCAACTGGAGTGGCTACAATGGGGAAATGTTAGGATGAAACTGCCACACTGATGCTTACTGAAGTAACAAGCATACCGATCAGAATTAGTGCATAATATAAGATAACCAGGAGCATTTTTTATTAGCACGGCGGCACACAAACTAACATGCAGTAGCTGGTAACCGAGCGATCATAACCACAGAGACAAACCCTTGCAATACAGGTTTTACAGCCAGCAAGTTCCGTAACCGTGGACAGTTGTACCAAGCATCCAAATTACAAACAGATATTCAAAATTAGCTTCAAATGAGTCTTATGTTCACACACCTTCTATAGAATTTCCCCTGATATTACTCTTGCATATTTAGGACAGAAACATTAACAACAGTTACTTGGCTACATTAGCCACTGTGCTACAGCCACAATCAACTGGCTCTCACGTCAGGTTGACTAATGCAGTAAAAGCAACTTACAGCTTCTGTGTCTGTGAGTCACGGACAGCCGCAAGAAATACAGGCTTTATCTTCAGATATTTTACAAAGCCTGCATTTGAGGCCAGTTGTTAGCGCTAACTATCGCTAGCGGTCCTGCTAGCCACCCGAAACACGTTAGCTTCTCTTATATTATTTGCTATTATATTGTTACTTACAGCTTTTGGCTCAGAGCGCTTGATCGATGCAACTGCTTCGGGTTTGAGAAGCAGCTGAAACGCTTATCCTGTGTGGAATTATCCTTTATTGACAAAGCTGTCTTTGGTGAAATGCTGAGCACAAACTGCTAACGTTCCCTTTGGCCGTGGCTGTTCACCACCTGCAAACAAAAAAAGCTACCCACTGATTTCTGGAGACATCGTCTTTTGGAAGAGAAATAGGTGCTGTTCTTCGCGTCCAAAAGTAAATGGACAAATAGCTTTGGGAGAGATACTGACAAAACTGCACCTCAAATGATCTGCGGTTCTTCTTTTGTATTTCTGGAAGTGAAGATGCTACTAAGGCATAGTATGATCTGCAGTTGTTCATGTCTGCTTGAATAGATTTTGGTGTGGGCAGGTCTAGCGCTGTGATTGGCTTTGGCTAAGTCTGTACTAATTGGACGGCACAACCTGACGTCAGGTTTTGCCCAGATCTTGTGAAGATCTCGGGAGGAGCTTTTCAGAGTGGTTATCACATTCACAAAATCACATTCTTGGATTACGGTAAAACCTCTGTATCTTATGTTTAGAAACTTTACAGAGGTTGAGCATAGACAACCAACATTATAACATTACTAAAATGTATTAAAAGAATGATCAACATAATTGGTCCCCTTTAACATTTTTATCACACTGTTTGACTTTGATTAGCATTTCTGGACCGAGTTAGTGCGGATAAGACAGATGTTCACACGATTGTACTAACAATGGAACGTTCTTCACGTTCAATTCACAACAATCTTTACAATTGAACAGTAGCCTACATTTTGCTCTATATTGCATTGTCAGTGTGATGTAAGATTAGATATGCCCTCTCAATTTGATAATTACTGTGAATAATGAGCAACATGTAGGCTACTGTTCAATTGAAAAAAGATTTTTGTACATTTAAGAACGTTCAATTTTTTGTATGATCGCGTGAATATTTGTGTTATCCACGGTCCAGAAATGTTATTGAAAGTCAAACGGTGTGAACGGGGGGAATTCGCTCAAAAGATGTTGAGAACCACTGTGCTAAAGTGTCAGACGCTAAAGGCATGCTACTCAAAATCCCACAGTGTCAGCGCTATCGCTAGGGAGACTTCAGGGTTTAATAGGTCAGGCAGGAAACTTACCACACCAGTGCAACCAGCCTCTGAAAAGGGGGACATATGTCCAATGTGGAGATCCTGGTTGATATGAACTTTTCCCATACTGTGAACATAAGTTAATGACTCCCACCGCGGACCCTAAGAACAGTATCTGGACGTACACAATTGAAGGTTTTTTGGAAGACATGGTTTTGGGAAACATGTCAGGACAACTCACTGTGTGAGCGACCATTTCCCTGTTTTGCTGTGCCCCCTTACCCCTGTGCAAAGCCAGCAACTTTGGACCTCTGAGGAGAGATGTGGAAGGAAATTTGCATAATAGTTTGAGGCCCAAAAATCCGCAGAAACTGTGTGGCATCAAGCCAGCATGGAGCCATTCTTAAGTTATGCTTGTGACCTCATTGAATCCATGCAACAAATGAACCAGCATGTCCTAGAAGTAAAGGGGGTACAAGATACCACATAAATAGATGCCCACTATTAGATAGTATGCTGAATAATCTTTTAATCATAGTTAATATTTAATATTTAATTATTAATATAATATTTAATATTTCCCATATATATATGTATTCGAATTCATAGATTAAGTTGATAATTAAAGGCACGTGCTATTGGAGGGTGGCATGGTGGCTCAGTTAATATCACTATTCCATCACAGCAAGAAGGTCATGGGTTTGAGTGCAGACTGGGCCCCTCATTGCTCCATAAGGCACTGGCTCCTACTTAGACTGACCCACTTGTTCCCAAACTCAGTTCTGGGCCCGCTCTGCATTCTGATTTTGTCCAAACCTCAATTGCAATCATAGGGTTTTAACAAGTTGTTAATTTGTCTTAATTCGGTTCCTGTCTCATGTAGAGCGCTTATTTACCCTTATAAGCCATATTTCACACAAATATCAATGCCTTGAAGAATTAAAGACCCTTAAAAATATCGTGTTTGTTTTTCTTTATTACAGGTAATTGCAGGTAATGGCATTTTAAATGGATTAAAATTAGACACTGAGAAAATCACTAAGCTCATAATTAGGTTGCTGAACACAAGTGCTTCTAGTTCTCTCACAATACTTTGCTTGAATTTAGTACCATAAACTTGACATGAAATAGCTTTGACTCCTTATCATTTGTTTGCCTCATAAATAGTTAGTTTTTGTGATAATGTTTCAGCATTTTCACTAATTAGGAACCACTTTAGTCTTTAATTTGATCGGTTACATTCTTTCCCCGATACAGCCGTTTCCTACATATCAAAATGTGGAGATGGAATTCTGTTCTTCATTGCATGCATATATATATATATATATATATATATATATATATATATATATATATATATATCAAAGTGTGTCTTAACAGGGTAAATGACTGCTCTACTCGTAAAATGCACCCAATTAATACAAATTCACTGGATGCTATTTGTGTGGGGGCTGAAATATACAGATTATTAAGCAGCTTGAAATCTTATGATTCATATTGTGGTGGGAATAAAATCAGCATACGCACGTAAATTGAAAACCAGTGGTCCAACAAACTTAGTCACTTTGGAGGCGTCTGCCAAAGTAAGTCACGAAAGACATCAGCGAGAGAGATGTAATGCATTGTTTTCGGAAGGTGGGCATGTGTGTGAACGCTGCATGTAATTTTCACAATATAAAACCACGTTGTATGACCACATGTATAAATTGGGCTCTCATGAAAGCTCCATGTTAAAACCACATGTGCGCTGAGTGCTGGGCCAAATCAAAATCAATTTTATGTGTGCAGGACTAGGAAAAGGGGTCACTTGAGTCTTCTTCCACCTTCTGAGGAGAGCAGTCGCACTCTATCTCTGCTCCTGCCTGTGTCTTCTTTCTTTGTCTTGTTTTGTCCAGTTACCCCCTCTTTTTTCCTTTTTTGGACCCTCCCTCTGCTTCCAAGGCTCTTCAAGTAAAGATGGAATAAATTAGCTGGTCCCTGAATGCGATTGACAAAATTTTTTCACCAAGAAGCGGAGCACCTGGTGAGCCGCGCTGCCCGGACGCGATTTTTGCAGCTGGCTACGTTCGAGACGCGTGGTCGAGATGGCAAGTACTTTGTCTGGGGGCACTATTCCTTGAAGACGTGGACGATGTTTACCTTTTTGGATTTATGGTGACAGGATTTCTCTTAAATGGCATGGGAGTTGCTCTGATCTACCTCAAAGTACGCGAGTTGGGAGTGTGGAAAATGCCCAACGCGCTGCCTAGCACCGAAATTATTATGGAGCGCTTCAGTGAAGTATTGGAGAATAATGAGCTGCTCAAGAAGACTCAGGGATCATCTGCAGAAATGCACAGAAAGATGGACGCCGTTATGAGTCAGTGTGGGGAGTTTGTGCGTTTGACTGAACAAAATGAATAGCGGATCTGTCTATCTCTCTCTGCCAATGAGGATTCAAGCATATTATTTGACTAGTTCCATTAGCAGAAGAGCGTGGTACACAAAGCCCTGCAGGACCTTATCCAATCAGCAAGTGGCAGGCCCCCGAATGAGCAACACTGACTCAGGAGTGAAAAATGACATCTGCTAGAGATTAAACTCAGGTCACATGAGTCTAAAGTCAGCACATTGGCAACAATTGCTTAATATTGTACTTCTCAATCCTTAGAAGTGTTTTGGGTCAGTTGTCCCCTGATAAGAGTATATACTGTATATGTCAGTGTTCCCAAAGTCCCAGCCCAATGCTTCAATTGACAGTCAAGGCTGGGTCATGTCACTGCTGAAGCATTTATTCTGTTAACAACCCCCACCCCCCTCCCCTTCCCATCCATTCTCTCTGTCAACCTCCTCTTATCACCTCTGTCATTATGGCTGATACATTTTACAACGTTTGGGTCACCAGTTACCCTCTCACAGGCATATCTGTGAAAAGTGCCAGCAGCTTTTATATATCAAGAGAATTTATGGTGTCGGAGAAATAAGTGAATTAAACTGGTGAGAAACACCTGCTGCAAGTGCCATCCTCAGCATATGGTACTTAGAGAAGGGGTTGAGGACACTGTGTGCTTATGAAAATACACAGGTATGAAATTGGGTCAGACAAGACATAAAAGGAAAGAAAGTGGAGCAAATGGAGCCAAATAAATGCTCTTATTCCTGCTCTGCGGACTCGTAATCTCCATCCCCTGCTCAGAGATCTGCCGTCAGATGAGAACTCTGCAGTGTGACGCGGGGACAGCAGTGAGAGCGAAGCGCTCGCCCTGACGGTGTCCTGGATCCCTCCCCATCTCTGTTTTAAATGAGTTTTAGGAGAGTGACATTTCCTCCCGTCCCGTCACTCCGACTCCTTTCACGCTTGACAAGTTCTTATGGCCTTTTAAAAAGTATTTCTCTCTGCGGTCTTTCATGCACACACACTCTCTGTCTTACAGATACTCTTAGCGCTAACTTGAGGGGAAAGGAAAAACATAAATGAATAAATTTCTTCCCCTTTTTAGAGAGGACAAGAGTCCCGAAGTTGATGTCTGTCGTGTAGACCATTCCACGGTGCTGCGCTTGGATTGTTTTAAGAATTCAATTGTTTATTGCTTTGCATACACAGTTCAGCGATAGATTGGAGAGGCAGAACATAAGACATCGAGCTGCTATTCTGCAGCGTACGAAAAAGGAATTCTGAAATTCTGTAAAAGCAGCAGATTCCCTGTAGAGAAACTTCTGTTTAAACTGTTCATGATTGTGTTGCTGTATCTTGCACTGAGCGTGCTCAGTTGGGAATAATAGGGTTTGCAGGGTAATACAGGGATGACAGGATAGTCAGTGAGTGATCAGTCATCCTGAGTGATCAGTGTAGCCTTCATTTTCAGTGTTGCGCCATCAATTCAAAGGCACTAATTAGTAATAAATTATAAATTTAAAACACACATTCAGAGGAGAAATTGAAGAGCTTAGTGCTAAAAGTACTTAAGTCACATTTTCACACATTGGCCCTCATTTATCAAACTTGCGAACACCAAAAAAATGGGTGTACGCCAAAACTGCTGCAAGGATCGGCATTTATAAATCTGAAAGCGAGCAAATGGTCCGCAAAAATCTCACACCAGGTCTGTCCAGGTGCACGCAAATTTGAAACCAGTGAACAACATGCAGGAACGAGTGCAGCTATCAAAATGATTACTAAACCACATGCAGCAATGCGGACATCATGCTGTTGTTGCTCTTATAAGTAAAATGAATAAATAGTCCCAATAGATAAATTGGCTAAATTACTAAATAAATTAATGAATGAATAAATAAATAAATTAGACACCTTTGTTGAGAAATTAATTAAGTTTATATTTTGAGACAACCTGCTCGTCAGGCCAGATGGCTGACAATTACAATCAATTTTATTAAGTGCAATTAGCAGCTTGGCAGATATGCATTGTGGTATGTCAGATGCTCATCCAGTCAGACATACACTGAACAACAAAAGGAACGCAAGTTACCTAATTAAAGGCAGACTGGAAAATAAGTTTTAGAAAATCAAATTTATTACTAGCACGTGCACATTTACACTCGTTTCATCAAACTTTTCTTTATTTGCGGTCACTTCGACTGAGTTACCATAAGAGTACATTAACCAGCTAGCTAGCTTGCGTTTCTTTTGTTGGTCAGTGTATAGATGCCAACGGACACTTCGACCATGACCACATTTCAATAATGGCAGATTTTCTATTATTAGAGGAATAAGCTTCTGTCCGAAGTGAGAGGAACTTTCGGCACAGAGAATACTCCTCCGGGAAAGTGATGAGTGGCTGCTTGTTTTGTGTGGCACCCAATAAAATGTCATGGAGTAACACTGATAAAAGTACAATGAAGAGTGATCTCTGCAGACTGTATTTTAACAATTACCCTCATGCAGCTCCGATCGAGGCAGGGGACTCATCCATGTCCCCACAGCCTCGTATTCCCACGATAGAGGGGGAGCCTATCACTGCTCCCATGCACTCCTGGAATGGTGACAGCTGTCTGGTTGGCCTCCACTGGTCTGTGCGCTGCTGCGCCTGAGAGCACCAACCTGTTTTTTGGAGGCGATCTTAAAATCGCACCTCTTTTTTAACCTTCATGTAAAGCATTTGTATTGTCAATTATGTACGCAATATAACATGAAATATCGTGGATCTATAAATTGAATTTTTTAAGGCCGATGTTATTTGCAGTTATACGTGTGGCCAATGCTGAATTTTTTTCTTGACCACACTTGTAAGTTCGCCAGTTGATGACCATTCCAGAGCCGCTTACAAAGTACCGCTTAAAATAAGTTTGGCCAAGAAAAAATTTTTAGCTTTGGACACACTTAAAATAAGTGTGGGCAATGGAGAGATGTGCATCCTGGCCACAATAATAAGTGCATCCAACAATAATTTTGGTCATTTAAGTGCGTCCAAGCAAAAAAATTAAGTGCGAATAGTCACCTTGATTTATTAATGAATTAAATCAAACCACTGCTGCACTCTGGTTTTACACCCCAACGGTGTTTACCGCAGCAGCAATAGTTCCAAACTGCAGCCATCTGGGCTCTTAGACATCCAAATAAAATTATTTTGTTTTACTCCATCTTTCGTCGGCCTGCTGATAAAACCTTGTACCTTCAAAATGATAAACTTTACAGGAGAGCAAAAAAAAAACGAAGTCTAATGGGTAGGATGACTATTTTTCCTCCAAGAATGTATCCAATCAATGAAGTTTTCTATTTTGCAATGTTTACGTTATTATCATGGACATACGAGTTTTTGCTCCTTATCGAATTGTAGATATGAGGTTTCATCAGCAGGCCGACGATATTTCCTCCTCAGTGAAGATTTTCCTTCTTTGTCGTCTCTCAAGAGTCCATGTCGTAAAGTGGGCAGGACTATGCCTCACGGAGTATGAATTTATAGGGGTGTGTCATGTAAATTACGATGGTTTCTGCCATCAGATTTATCAACGCCACGCCAGTTCTACACCGAAATCAGCGACGTACACACTATAAGTAAATCTGACGTGACACCTGGCGAACGCTGATATTTACATCAGAATGTACACCAGATCCAACGCAAGTGTGATAATTGAGGGCCATTGTGAGGTAAGGATGGGAAAACCTCTTTGGTAGTCTCTTAATTGATTTTCTCAATTTTCTCAAAATGGACATTTTGTGACTTTTAGCACTCGGCTCTTGAATTTCTGAAGTATTTTATGAGCATGTGAGCTTTACCTCTGAATTGTGAAAATTGTTCACATGTTCAGACATGCATTTCTGATTAAAATTGCGGTTGCACACATTTTGTTTTTTCAAATCAAGAGAGGGGAAGCATAATTTATAAACTCTTCACCGTTGCCTTCTGGAAAGCTCTTTGAAGCCAGTGTAATCGCGGGGGCCAATCTGCTGTAAAGTCATTTCAGATAAGAGAAAGAAGGAAAAAAATTAAAGCACGGGTGAAAATCAGAAATGGGTTTTCTTCCATCGAGGCCTTGCCCTTTCGCTGCGTTTATTGTCCCCGGTGCCGTCATGCTCTGCAGAGAAAAATCCTCACCATTTCAAGGTACCGTCTGGTGCTCTGTTCTGATCTGTGAGTCTGATACGGCCCTCTGGTAATCATCATCGCTGACCTGCCCAGCCATGCTCAGTGCGGACAGATCCATTCTCTTCCTACCACTTCAAAACTCTGTCTGATTAAACAACTGGAGCGGACCTTTCTAGAACACCGCAGAGTAAAGGCAGAAATCTTCTTTTTCTGAATCTGATTTGCACACACTTTACGTTATTGCAGCTTCTGAGGTCACAGGTGGGCTGGCCGATATTCAGCTCCCGACACCTGGCATTGGCTTTTTTATCTGGTAAGAAAAGGCAAAGCAATAGAAAGAAAAGATGATGGATATTCCCCTCTCCCTTCTTTTACCCTGATACTTCAGAGTGATTGCATTCATAGAATTCCTTCACCTGGAAATTGGAATTTTTTGTGGTGAGATTGTAGCGCTGCTGATGGTACGCTTTGAATAAAACGGAAAGAGAAAGCGAATGATTACTTGGGTGAAAAGTGCCATCATTGCCCATTCTGTCCATCCCATCCATTGTATAGGTGTCCCATTTAATATCCTTCCTCAGTTCTCGAAGTCTTGCCTTAAAAGAGCCAGCCTCTATCTGAACCTCATTTCTTTGAAGACAAACTTAACGACAAAGCCATTGCTGCACCTGCATGAGGCTACATTGATTATTGGCTAAATACTGTGGGAAGTGCATGAGACTCTTCACAGGCCACAGTCAGGACCTCAGTACAGCATGAAACCATATTCTGTGAAATACTGGTACATAATGTGAGGTATTTTCACCATTTATGATCTCTTTATTTAAACAAACATCTTCTGCTAGCCCAAACAACTATTCATCATAAAATAAGGAACTTGCGTGTCAGAAAAGGTCAGTCCTATTCATATAATGAGTCCTACAGTGAATTGTCTTGCCTGTTAAGGACCCTACCACTTTATAATTGGTTATAATTTTTCTCAGAACCACTGAAAAAGCCAAGACACTGTTGGTAGTCTTGGATATTTGAAAAAAATAAACATATTCATATAATGAAGTGGCTAGTGAAACAATGCACCCTGCACCTCATGCATGCTTTGAAATTGTTTACTCCTTTTGCCTCACAGGAAAGTTGTTTCTCGTCTTCAAACTAATCCATATTACAGAAAAACAATGCACAGGGGTACTAATACTGTATGGAGTAATGACAGTGTGCTAGGGTTGTGTAAAGCAAGTTTCTCCCTGTAGCTACAGACAAGGATAGAGACAGAAATCTTTCAAATGGGGCCATTGGGGATTACAGAAGTAGTGACATTCCTCACAACCCCGCAGGGGTATTGTCTGGACTCTAAAAGTACTGTTCATTTTGAGCTCCATCCATGTGCGGGTGATGCAAGCTCATTTTTATCCTGTCACTGTGCATTCTTCTGGGGTTTTGTCAGAACTCTGAACGCTGAAAGCCATCTCATCAGAATGAACCAAGACCACATATAAGTACACTATTTGGGTAAAAGCATGAAATGGAATGCATCAACGCAAAGACCGTCCATCGGTATGCATCCATGGAAATGGAATTATGGGTGCACTCTGACAAATGGCTGTGTGTGGTGCTCTGCTGGTTACGGCTTTCTAAGATCATCACATCATCATCACTCTATCATCATCATTCCCTTTTCTGTACGCATAGTGATGAAGTATAATTACAAAACTGCATAGCCGCTGGGAAAATTGCATTGCAGCTCATCTTGCCAGCTCTGTCATATGGAGGATTCTCATGTCAACAAGATTCATCTGCTTGCATGAAAAATATATGAAATTACAAAAAGAAAACTTTAAGGACCGAGTGGTCAATGATTGAAAAACACACAAGCTGGAACGCAAGCATCATGAAATCGTTTTCTTAGGGTTGGAAACTGATGACTTTCCAAGCACCCTTTACCTGAAAGTCAAGTATGAAGGCAGTCTGGTCAATCCATGGCACTTACCATTCAATTAAATACTTGGGAGTAAAAACAAGCGGTGAATTTGGGCTTAACGGCAAGATTTTAGGATTCATGTTGTGACATAGTGACATGAACACTGCTGCCCACTAGGCATATAATATAACTGAAGCTAGCCACCCCCAGACAGAAGAAAACTGTTTAAGATCAGGAATGTCCATTCATGGAAGCCATCAAATTATGAAATAAAGAAATATTGACTATTCAAATATGGAATACTCTTTACTAATTTCCATTTTCCCCAAAATGTATGAGTGGAGCTGCCAGATAGCTCACTCGGTTAAGGCACTGCATTGCAGTGCAGAAGTGTCTATCACGTCGCGGGTTTGAGCCCAGTCGTACCAACCGGCAGTGGTCGGCAGCTTTTTCAGCGTAGCGCACAATTGGCTATCGCGCTTCAGTGTTTCAAACTGGGAAGGGACCGCTAGATAAGGGAAAAAAATAAAACGCCTTTTTTTCTTTTTTTTTTTTTTATTTCGGCATGATTGTATAGTCGTTTCATTACAATTTCAACACAACACAACATGTATCATGTATCATGACCGAAAGGGTCGCGAGAGAAGCAAAATAGCTTGTCAAAGTCCCGCCCCCAACTTCCAGACAAACAGTTTGATTATGGTTAAGATATCATGGGGATTATAAATCACAGCTTGATCCAATGCAACATTGCCCCGAAACCCCTTTCTTAATCATTTGGTTTGTTCTGGCTGATTTGGAGTAGATGAGAGGTATAATAATACCGGATCTTTGCTTGGATCTCTTGATTAGTCGTCATTTCCATCGCCTTGGTTCACCCTTCCTTTATCGGATGTAATGACTTCTCGCAGTATGTGCAGTCCATCGTTGCCTTCCTTGACGCCGAATCCAATTTTATTGAGCTTTCTGTCAAGGATAGCCATGCTATTCAAAGTTTTCTTTATCCTATGGTCAATCAAAAACAGACCAAACCCCAATGATAGCAGACCCGCTATCATGAATCCAGTCAGATAGACGTCCTCTACATAATCGATGTCCAGGACTGCCAAACACGGCGAACACCACTTTCCTCATGCATCCATGGTGTAACCGGCCGGGAATGTTCCATCCGGGCATGTCGGTTCTCTAGAACCTGACCGCCTCGTGGAGATAATTTTGTCAATATTTGTTCGTTGCTCAAGCGCCTCCTGTTGGCCAGACGGGCGCTTGTCAGGAAGATTCTAAGTCTGTTCATGTCCGGGTATCCTCGTTCTGAACTTGGGAAGATTCAACCAATGAGTGTATATGAAGCAGTGGCTCACAAGCACGTGCTTCGGAGGAGAGTCGTGAACTGTCTTCACTATCCTGAGTTGGCAGCAAGGGGTCGCATACGAACAAGCTTTGTACATAGTTCACCAGTTGGGCTTTCCAGATTCGGGTGGGATTGGAGATGCCAAATTTTTAAAAGAAAAAAAATAAAATAAAATAAATGTATGAGTGAAGGTGTATATTAGTTTCCAAGTGATAAATTAGATGGATAGAAACATGGATACTGATAAAATGCTTGTTGTACTATACTGATGTGTACTTTACTGCTGTACAATACTGATGTGTCCTGGGCATGACCTTAACCATTTGAGTGCCAAATAAATTTTCAAGGAATTAAGAATGTAATTATCATGAAACCTATCATGTGTCAACTTGATTAAAAGAGATCCCGCAGGGGAGCTCTTTTAAACAAGTTGCCACATGATAGGTTTTCAACAGCATCTGGTTTTGATATCTCACACCATTGGGCAACTATTGCTGCCCATAGCGCTCAAAGGGTTAAACTGCATCTGGTGGTGAGGCCCTGCTCCGAGATTTCCTAGGTTTCAGGGAGATTGTCACTACCCCCTAGTCACCACTGTTCTGGGGCATTCTTGGGCAAGCTGCATTACTCATAAGCCGCCCACGTCAGGGTTACGATACTGCTGCCACTGTGGTATAGATTTTCATCAGGTTCATGTGAAGAGGGGTGGGCCCCTCAGCAATGCGCCCTTGCTACTGTTGTTCTCAGGCCCTTTGGTCTAATGGATAGGGGTAAAGGCCCCCAAGCTATGCCTAGTCCTGGGTGCTTCCGAGGATTTTTCCACGGGCACATCACGGCTGCAACCTCTCTTGTTTCCTGGCATCTTGACTATGTCTTGCCCCAGATCCAAGAAGTTGAAAGGCCAAGTTTGGTTCCAGTTTGTGCTCCCGGTTTCATTACAGGTTCATGCTGCTAAATTGATGACACTTCAGGGAACACAGACCATGCTACCGCATACAGGGTTTGAACTGAGACGCTGGCCCAGGCACCTGTGAGAAGATCACAATGGAGAGAACACTTTAGCAACCTGCTGAACCCCAACACTCAGGTGTATTCAAATTAATTAGACAAACAGATCCCTGTAAGACATGAGCTGGCTCTACCGCCAACTCTCGAGGTAGTTGAAAAAGCACTAAAATCTTTGAAGAAGTAAAGAAGTCTTTGAAGGTAAAATTGCAGGACCTGACAGGGTCCCTGCAAAAGTGATCAAATTGGGTGGACATCAACTCACTGAGCAACTCTATCTGCTCATTCTGAGGTTTTGGACAGATGAAAAAATTCCCACTCACCTCAGCGAGGTTCTAATTGTGACCTAGTCTGTCCTACTAATTAATTCAGCTGACTTACTCACCCGGGAGTGGCTGTGACAATGACTGCACCCATGAGAGGTTAGTTTGTGTTTTTGATCGCTTTGGATTCTCCCCTCTCGCTTAGCGCTACTGTGTAAACTTATTTCACTTGAATAAAGGCACAATAGCAAATTATAGCAAAAATAAATAAATAAAGCTGCACAGCGAGATGTCAACCTACAGTGTGCTAACACAAGGTAGCCTGGAACTGCAGAAGCAGTTGTTAATGTGCTTGGTTAAGGAAAAGGCACCCTGCCATGCCTCATTAATGGGAGTAAATTATTTAGCTGGGGGACAAATGGAATGTGCTGCCATAAAGTTTTTCATTGTTGGACCTCGAGACAAAACTCCAGTTTAAATTTAGCCTCCTACCAGGAACCCACTGTTCCTGCCAATATATAAACCCGCTTCAGGTACACCCCCACTGCTTTGTCAAAGGTAAGTATTGTTATTTATTCCACTAATAAGCAGTAATTACTTTCCATTGAATGGAAAATGATTGCGTCACAATGTTCCTGAAGGTAAAAAACAGCAAGCAAGACTAACTCAAAGAAAAGTGAATATAACACCCATAATTTAACCATTATTCATCGGAATAATGAATAAGAATATGTATAGCATCTATCGTGGAACTAAGCCGAATAGCACTCCATGTATTTATGTATTTATTTATCTATTTTTTTAAGTGTCCAGCAATTAGAGCAGAACCACTAACTCACTACTTGCTGTTTTTACCACCCTTGATAGTTGAAATTGAGTCGGAGCATATTTCTTAAGCATTTTATGTTCTATTCTGCTTCAAAGATAACTTTTAATATCACATATTACGACCGTCGTCTGTGCTACTTACTGTCTGGCTAGTATGAAGAAAGATCTGTTGGACAGTTGGCTTTTCTAGATCAGCGTGTACAGCTAACTTTCAAAAAAGGGAAACACCAAGCTTGTCATAACTCTCAGTGAAGATCTCAAAAGAATGTTTTGATTGACCTGCAGAATTTCTCACGCTGCAGATTGATATCTATAATCAGCTAACTGAAAGTCGTCAAGTGGTATGATTTTTGAGTGACATAATGGTTGAGGAGATTGCGCTTTTTACCATTACCCCTTCTCGATCACATCATGTCCTCAGCCTACCATGCAAGCATCTTCATGCACACTTGTTTCACAGCAAGTTCAGCAGTCTTCACCACTAAAGCCCCAACCACCTTTCATAGTGACCGACCTATTTTCCTCTGGATGTGATCCTCATTTAATTGGTACATGTCCCGCCCAGGACTGTCCGATTAAAAAACCATGAGCATGCTAGGATATGAACCTGTGCTTGGATTGACCGCATATTAATCAGTGCACTGAATGTACTAACTGAAACTGAACTGTGTAAATGAATTCAATTACCTTTATCCCTAACAGTCAAATTTGACATTTTTATTCCAATTCTTTATGTATAAACTTTGAGACTCGAAGGCCACAACATGCTAATTAAACTAAAATTTAGCAGCAATTTTATTTCTTTCTGCAGTTGAAAGCATGTTTTGGAACTGTCGTTCAACCAAAATAAATACAAAACCACATTGAAAGGGACAAATTGGGGAAATCTTGACTTCAGCTGAACATTCCTTATACGGGGTCAAATAGACAGAGGTAAGCACTGGGAGCAACTATGTTGCAAATAAGAATTCCCATTATAAATTATTTGTGGCTGCCAAATTCATACTTTGCTGCGGAAGCACATAATACTTGGTCCAGTCATTGAGTATACCAGTGTATATGTGCCAGTAAAATTGCAAATCAATGGGATCAGTTTTGACACAGTTAAGATTTTTTAAAAATTCACCAATTGAAAGGTAAGGATTTTGAGAATTCAGGATTTTTTTTCTACGCAATTCCAGTGATTCTGCCTAATACTGGATGGGTTCTCCGTACATGTTATTCATCATTTATTTATTTAGACGGGAAAATTGTGGCCAATCCCGTGAATGGAATGATGAGCAAATAGAACTTGGCGATTTTACCGAGCAATAAATAATAACAACGGAAACGGTGATTTTTATAAGCACAAGGACATCACTGTTTTCAAAGTGTGGTGAACAGCCTTGCTTGAGTCTTTACGATTTAAATCTGCCTTAATCTACACGCTGGTACTTTTACCCTCAAACTTGGTGTTACAAGATTTGCAGGAAAGGTAGCAATGTGGGATTTTTCAACCTTCATGAACCTTTGCTGAACTCAAAAAAAAAAAGAAAAACTCATCTCCAGTAACTGGTTTAGAAAAATCAATCAAGTGCTCATTTAACTTGTCAAACAAAAACCTGAATGCTGGTCAAGACTCTGATGTATCCTACGTGTTCACTCAATGTAACTCTGGGGTAAACAAGAGGATGATCATATATGAAAAAATGAAAGATGTAGTATTGCTTATCAATATCAAGTATTGATATTCACATCACAAAATGTATCACTGCTGTATGTGTAATTTAATGCACATTTGAACGAAGACGGCATCTAGCAGCCTTCCAATTAAACAATGTCTTATCATAAATTGCGAGCTAATGATTAGCCGCTTGAAAATATGTCACTCCATTGTTTAGTCTTTGGAGACAGTGCATGAATTGTTCAACCTAATATCAGAAATAATGATTCTGCTTATGAAGAACAAAGGGAATAAAAGTATATTAAATGCAGTGTGCGTATTGAATACCTTGGATTGTCATTATGTCACAGCTGCTCTTCATGCTGCTTTTCATGTTTCATCTACTGCACCTGTTTTTTTTTTTTTTTTTTTTCAAATTTGTTTGTTTGTTTTAATAGCTGAATAATCCCATTTAAATTGAATACTGTGGGCTGTGGTACATGTGCATTAAAATAATGTGTACCCAGTCCTCATCTTGAAAGTATTTTTCTCAGGCTGGAACAAACGCGTAGACTACGAACCAGGAACAGGCAGCAAGCAGCTGTTTCCCAAGATGCACTTAGAGACATGTGAAGAACCTCTGTCCTCAGTCAGAGCCACGGTGGAGCTGCAAACCAGCCATATTGGGAAGGGCTGTGACCGTGAGACCTACTCTGAGAAATCCTTACAGAAACTGTGTGGTAAGTTGAGCCTGGATTGTGCATCTGCTGTGGAAATGCGGAATGTAAACATCTAAACAATTCAGCATTATGTAGAGATGCCTCCATTTTCTAGGCATTGTGAAATAGGCATTGTTTTGCAAATAACTTTTATATATATATATATATATATACATAAAATACAGGTTGTTATATTGCTTTTCTTTTTTTTTTTTTGTCTGTGTACTTTAAAAGGCATAAAACGGTGTCAGAGTTCTCATATTGGAACAAGGAAGGGAAAATATTCTCTATATATAGCAGACTATAAGCAGTCCCATATGTTTTTTTTTTTTTTTTTTTTTATTGTTGTTCACCCGACAACTTTAGGAGGGATACATAACTTGTAGATACCCAAAACATTATTATCTGATGCCAATGATATCTGGTTATTGCAGCAAATGTTCCAACTGTGTCGGGGCTGTCTCATATCAGATGTAAGAGCAGAACAGCTTCTTGTTGGTGGCAAAAACATGCAGTTATATTTCCGCTACAGCAGCCATCTATGATAAATTCTGCAAGATTGTTCCTGCAGATCTGTATGAAATATCCCTGCAACTGTGCAGACTTTTGGCGGCAATTTTGTGTGTGGGCCTACTTCAAGCACCTGCTTCACTTTGCTTTTCCCATAAAATGACTCAGGGCTAGTTTCCAAATACAACTCTGTTAGTTGTGAAAAGTGTTTCTCTGTTACTTCCAGTATAAAAATGTAATTTTATGTATTGATTTTTACGTTTATACTGTTTATCTGCAGTGTTGACTTTGTTTTCTAAAATAGAGCATGCTACCATTAAAACTTAAAAATGTGAAACAATACTTGAGGAATAATATTGCTAAATAAATAAATAAAACAATGCTGCACGATTTGCAGTAGTTATAAACAAGATTAGAGGAACCAAGAATTGCCAAACTGCCACAGGAAAACCCACGGTACTTGATAGTCAGTAACTTCATTCAGTTACATATAGTGTGAGTTTGAGAAAATTTAATTTGTTTGAATGCACAGAATGAGGAAGACTGAGATGTTTATGTTCTTCTAGAATCTGCTGGCATTTTTTTCTGCAACCGTAATCACTAGATACTTAACTGAGCATTTTTGAATTATAGGCATTATTTTATAGCTTTCCTTACATTTTCTACTATTTCATATACCAAATGAATTTTTTTTTTTTTAATATTTGGATGTTTTTTCAAGAATCTTTTATGACTCCTGTATGAGAATTAGATTTCATCTACAAACCCAGTTGCTTTATTTCCCTCCTCAGTTTCCTTAGGAGATCCTTCACTAAGAGTGAATGGACTCCTTAAATGCAGAAAAGAAAAAAAAAATGGGTTCAAGCATAGAAGTAGAAAATAAATGATGTTTTTGACATGTATGAAGGTCCATGGCAATGTTCAGATAGAATACTTTTTTACCAGTGTGTCTGAAAGATTTAGGGGCTCATTGTTTAGAATTTAGTGAATATATGCTTAGTTTGTATTACAAAGAAGAGCCTTTTCATGCTGTTTCCATTGTTCTGCCTCAGGAGCATCGTCCGGCAGCACAGACCTGCTACCAGCCCCAAGTGCCTCAACCAACTGGACTGCCTCACTGCTGACGGACAGTGGCCGGGACAGTGACCTCATCTTCCGCTTTGATGGGCGGCAGGCAGCGAAGATCCCCGACTGGGTGGTTCCCCAGAACCTCACAGACCAGTTCACTATTGCCACCTGGATGAAACATGGGCCAAGCCCGGGCTTACGAGCTGAAAAGGAGACCCTTCTCTGCAACTCAGATAAAACCGGTGAGTCACCGCATAATAGGTCGCATTGAAAATTTCCGCTCACTGCTTGGGTTTAACCTTGGAACACTGAAAGCCTTGATCGCAGAAAAACAAATAAAGCAGAGTGGGTGAAAAAGCAAGACACAAGCTTTTTAAATGCGTGCCAGAATACAACATGTCTAATCAATTTAAAGTAAAAGGTTATCCGATTGGAAGTGTTGCTCTGTAAATTGGCTTAGATAAGACTATCTTCTAAATGTAAAATCAATAACTTGGAAAAGAGCCAATGCAAGAATCCCTAAGTCTGAAGTGGCACAGATGTCCCCTAAGCTTTTGCTAAACTGGATGAATTAAAAATGAGAAATGGCAAAGTGTGGTCATTTACTCAAGCCACAACACTTACTCGTTAGAGATTTTAATTGGGAGAATATCTGAACCTCTCATTAAATCCAATAAGTGTTTCTTCTTGAGTCACAGCAATGCATAAATAGCAGTATAAAGTCACAAGGTCATGAGGTTATATTTTTGGTATCAGACAGGCACCATGATATGCATTTGTAGGATACAGATATTTCTGAGCATTTCTCTCTGCTTTTTATAATGAGGCACACAAGTGCACTCAGTGACTGTATTCACTGTCTGCACTGTTAGTACACACACCCTTTGAGGCTCCCATCTTTTCTCTGGTCAAAGCCCTCAGATCAAAGGGCATCAAATAGCAGTGATAAGAGAAGGTAGCCCTCGGGATTTTGATAGGCAGATCAATCATTCTCATCAAAAGGCAGTCTATGGAAAAGTAAATCAATAGACTGTTCGAATGACAGACTGAGATTGGCAATCCACGGCAGCACTCTCTCAGAAAAACAGAGACAGATTGAGGGGTGAATCCTTACAGAGCAAGCAAGTCCTCATAAGCTGGTAGCCCTGTTCCTCCCTGTCAGTAGTGGCTGGCAAGCAGGATATAGTATATGCATAGAACATCTGTTTAAAATAATGATTGGTCTTGACCTGTTCAATTGAAATGCAATTTTGAGTTGGAATCACTTGTTCTATTTATCGTCTAACACTTACGAGGAGAGCTGGCCACACCTGATAGTGTTGAGTGTTACTTTCATGTTCATCATGTTACTTTAAAAAAATGACTGAAATCTGGTCAAAACCAATCATTAGTTTAAAGGGATGTTCAGTGCATAGTAATATTTTCAGCTCACCAGCCACCACTGCTCCCAGTAAATGTTATCTGTTTGGCAACCAACAATTCCGTATCCTGTTTCAAGTTTCTTAACTGGGTGATAATTATTGTACTGCTCGTGAGAATAGGCAGAAATTCTAGCTTTTTCAACTGTATTTTGAGTCCAATTATCCTGCATCTTGCACAGAGATGAACCGCCACCACTACGCACTCTACGTACATAACTGTCGGCTGGTCTTCCTGCTGAGAAGGGATTTCACCCAGGTGGACACCTTTCGGCCGGCTGAGTTTCATTGGAAGCTGGACCAGGTCAGTGCCGTCCGCCCACCCCCAGTTCAGCAATCAGTTTGTAAAGAATACGTTCCAAGACCGAATATCTAGTCTTGTACAAAAAAAATTGTCCTAAAAGTCATGTTTGAGGTGATTGTATGCTGATCCATGCCAAGACTTCAACTTTAGGCAGACTTGCTTTCTGTTGCCCCTCTGTCATATTACAAAAGACTTGGGTGACAGCAATAAGAGACAGACAGCTTGCTGACCTGGCCGTCTGTTATTTCTGTACAAATGCATTTCTTCCCTGTCCTGCTGCCCAGTAAAGGTGAACTTAAAGAGAACTAAAGAAAAGAGGGGAGATGCAGGCAGGAGTCATGTGACAGGGGGCATTGTGACTCAGACAGCAGACGGGTGGGAGGAGGAAGGGGGGTAGAAGAAGACACAAGTCATTGTCCAAGGGCATGGAGGTCAGACTTACTGTCAAAATCCATATCAGGCACCCAGATTAGAGTACAGTCACACACAGCTGAGGCCTGGGTTTAGGGTGGCAGCATGTGCTCTGCTCACTGACCTGATGGGTCGATACTGACTGGGAGGAATGTGAGCTGTGCAGTGGAGTAACGATGTCTCCTTTTAGCTGTTCCTCCACACACATGCATGCACGCACACACACACATGCACACACACACACACACAGTGAAAGTGCTTGATTTTATTTATGAGGCACATACAAGTAAAAATTGAAAGCAAAAGAAAATGATATGAACCATATGCATTGCTTTGCAAACAGCTCTGCCCTGATAGCTGGGGTCTAGTCCCATGAATCGACTTTTGAGTGACAGCATTCGCATTATAAGGTGGTCTGGGTGAGTCTAAACACACATTAGATCTGTGTCACAAAATCGCCATAGTGCCAGCTATATGTATTGAAACACCCGCTAATGTTCTGTTCAACCCATTGTTAAGCCTTTATTGTAGAGCAGGAAACGACCGAACTGGGCAAAGGTGATAAATTTACTATTTGTGATGGACAAAACTGTGAATCGTGTTACAGCCTCATGCGTTTCCTTTTGCGAGGGCACAGAAATATTGCTCAAAATGATGTTGTTATATTACATGTGACAGCACTGCATTTCCCAGAGGTCCACCAACAGTTTTACACATCAAAGTTCCTTGTGTAGTTAGTGTTGACACTTATCAGTGTTTTCCAGCCAGAACACACTGTATCATCCTTTGTTAATGGACCTCTGGGACCTGAGAACGAGACCCTCAGTGTAGTGTAAATGAGAAACTAAGCTTTATGGTGAACTGCTTTTCCTCCTCATTCGGGTTCTCCGCATGGTAGGCCTCCATCAGGTTTCAGGTCAATGCGTCCAAAGGACTAGAGTGAGCAACTGAAATTTTGAATTCATACAAATTACATGTTAGACCATGAAGACCCCAAAATACTGAATATAGTGGGTCTAGGAAAGTCAGGTATGACCCAATGCTGCAATGGCCGATTCAGAGCATTTTTCACTCTCTGTACCTAATGGCTACTGGGTCCATCTTTTGCAAGTTTATTGAGTATGGATGAATTGAATGAAAGTGGAATAGTGGTTCACATAAATATTTAGACTTGTCATCAAAGTTTGTATCTGCTCAATGAACTCTTCAAATAATGTGAGATTGAGTCTCCAGTTCTTCCAGGGTTCTCTTGATCTCTCATTCACTCGGAATGTGCCGACCAGCACTCCGAATCCACCAACCACAACTCAGCCCACAAAGTGCTTTTTCCGCACGGCACTATTTTTTTCAAAGATCAGCTAAATCGAATGCATCCAGTGTTTGATAAAACTGCAAGAAACAAAACAGAAATGACCCTAAATATGTCCCCTCCTCCCCTTATGTTACTGTCAGAATAGCGAACCTTCGTTTTCGACCCGCTCCCTGACCACCAAATTGCATAATTGTCTGCGGTGATCGTCATAGTAATCCGCCTATTGTACATTTATTATGCTTTGACATGAGTGTAGCAGAAGTGCGGACGGCTAGCGGAGAGATGGCCAAGGAAGAATCAGGGCCCAGTTGACAGATTTTTAAGGTGAAATTCAGTGTTACACTTAAGATAATATACAGGGTTCGAAATTCACGGTAGTCTGCTAGTGCACACTCAAGTAAAAATTAAAGCGGACTCGTAAACTTGTCTTCAAACTAGTCCGAGTGTCTAATAAAATATTGTCAACATGGAAAGAATTCCGTGACCAACCTCTTTATCTGCCTCAGAAGGAGGCGCCAATAGTGTTCACTGACCTGAGGCATATTGCAAGACATGTCCTCCCACCCATTTGCGAAGGCATTTGATCTGAAAAATGAAATTAAATGCCCATTTTAAATTTAAATGGTCCGTTGGGCACCTGAGGACAATACCATTGTATTGCTAAGTCAGGGTGAGGGTCTGGACATCCTGTTAAGGTGTGTTTAGACTAGCCTTACCTTTGAATACTGTGAATGAAGCCATTTCCTTGGGATGGCTCAGGAGGGGGTTGACTGTCTGGCTTGGTGTTTATAGCGACTGTCTCTCATTATATAAACTGCCTGTGTTTCTTTGTTCTAAGTGATGTTGACCTCTCCGTGGGCGTGACTGCTTTGCACCGCAGCAGAACTTATAATAAAGTGCTTCTCGTCTCATCATTACCATTGGAGCCATATTCAAGTTATTTCCATCCAGAATTATCCGTAAATGAAACAGCCAGTTTTGAAATGTCGAATCAGCAGTTAAATAAGAAACTAAACAAGATTTTCTTCATGTTCAACTTGATACCCAATAGATTAATAAAAAGTAAGATTATTTTCAATAAAAACCCCCCTCACCAATTTTCATTAAATAATCATGTAAATATAGATATGACTTCAATTGTTATGGCACAAGAAGCCATTTTCATTTTTGAAATTTTTGCACTTAATTCAGATAGAAGCAAAGCAATGCTGTCAACAGATAGTTATGTGAACGTGCTACATGAGTTGCCAAAGCCAGCACACAAACTATTCGCTGTATGGCTGGCTTGTCTGTGGATGGAGAGTCAACTGATTTTGACCAACTGTCGTCCGCCATTTTCAATTTTAGCTTTTATCGCATGTCATGCGGTGATTTCTGTTCATTTGGACTGAACTACATTACAGTCCAGTCCTGATCAACCCCTTCCATTGCGCTCATGAACTACCCTCTCTGGACTGAGTACAGATTACTGTGAGTGACCTGTGTTTGTATCCATCGGATGCTAGAAATGAGAGAAAATGCTGATAAATTCAGGGCAAACACTGGTAACATTTGGAGGTACTGGGGAGTAACTTCTGTTCAGCTGTTCCACAGTATCTTTCATCCAATACAAAAGTTTTAGTTCCTTTACTATCACGCCATAATCCAACCAGATAATGGAATTATTTCTCTCTCTCTCTCTCTCTCTCTCTCACTCTCTCACACACATACACACACGCATACACAAACACACACACATTATGTGATTTTTAATTACGTTTTACAAAATCCAATCACAGACAGTGGATTTGGTGGGAAGGCTCAAGCAAACTGTAATCCAAAGACGGGATGAAAATCCTACGGGATATCATTTCGCTGAGCCTTAAATTAGCAAGCTGTCAAGGAGCGTGCTCATGGGAACTACTCTTCAGGCATTCCTCAGCTCAGCTTCCTAACCAGCTTTCACTCTTTCTTACATCTAACTCTCTGGAGATGGTACGGACAAGTGCGACTACCTGAGCTCCCCTTGTGATCATTGTGCCCTATTTATTAATGGAAAGGCTGGTTTGTTAAAGCTTTTTAATGAAGGGGTTGAATGTTTTTCACAGGTGCAATGTGATTGCTTCGGCAACATTACTCAGCTAATTTTCTTTCTTCAAATTTAAGTATGGTAGCTTGATTTCCACGTCACCGTGTTTGCCGATCAAATGGCTAGTAGTCCCTTCTTCGCGGTCCGCACGTTTGGCTGAAGTTCAGCCAGTATGAGCTTTGTTATTACATCAATAGAACGCCTTATTTGGTAAACTAAACTAGTCTTGGAATACTGGTATGGTATTCACCTGACTTTTCGGGAAATCAACATCCATGATGTTTCCAGCTAGAATTTGATATAAATCTGTTGAGTGTTCTGACCAGTCAAACCAGACATATTAATCATGATGTTTAGTTTGGGCCTGAAAGGAGAACATTTTCTGACCCTTCATTTTGACAAAAGGATGGTATATATTTTTTTTCTTTTCTCAGTATTGTAGTATTTCAGTTTTGGCGGACACTTACCAATTTTGTTGAATTACCTTGATCGGCTCTGTGATTAGCTTACATGATAGAGTGCCCTTCACAGACACACTCAGTGGAAGTGCTCTTAACTGTAATGACTATGATGTGCTAAAGGGCACTAATGCCAGTAATCCAGATCTTCACAGTAGAAAGCAGTGTGCCACATTTCTCATGTGGATGGATGAAGAGCCGTGCTAAAATGCACTCGCTAATGAATAAAAGGGCACCAAGATCCCTCAGCACAGCCTAGAACTCAAAGTGTGGAATCATATCATTTGATTTATTGGAAGAGGAGCACATCTCATCTTGCAGAAACAAACTGAACTGTCATGCGTTTCTGTGATTCTAACACATTAAAAGACTTGTCTTCGTAGTCAAAGCCCAAAATCTATAGGAACAATAGACTCGTCCAATAATGGCATAGTCAGATGTACTTTACATTAAATTTAATTTATTTGGCAGATACATTTATCGGTCACACTTTCGATGAAGTGTTGCTCATAAAGGCTTTATATAACACGTATAATGCCTTCATAAATGAGATATATTGTCTTCATAAATCATACGTAAGCAATGTCATGCTTTGTAAAGGGTGAAATATCACACACTGAAAAAAGTGATTTTGACCCCTAGTAAATGTTCCATATATTAATTAAGCATATTTTAATAGAAATATGTGTTATTTTACTCCACTTAAAAAATATAAGTCATTTCAAATAGTCAACATAATAAAAATATCTAGCTTCAGATAAAAATATTTTGTGCAACCACTTACCTTAAAAAAATTATGTTCATTCAACAAAACATTTTTTTCAGTGCATGCTTATTCAGCATGAGATGCCAGATGTGACAATGACAATGTCACTTAGCTGACAATGTCACCCTTTATAGTATTTAGCCACTAGCTAAGTGACATTGTCAGTTATATCACATCTGACATCACATGCTGAATAAGGATGTGTTATTTCACCCTGTACAAAGAATGACATTTGCTTATATATAGTTTATGAAGACTTTATGTCTCATTTATGAAGGCATTTTGCATGCTGTATAAAGCCTTTATGAGCAACACTTCATCCAAAGTGTGACCCATTTATCCAAAGTAAGGTATGTCAGGTTTATAGAACAAGGTAATTGAAACATTAATGAAAGAGATCAGACACAGTACAATTTGTATAGTATATCAGTCAGCACAGTCATGAACACGTAATGCATAAACTACCCAGTTAGCAAATGTCAGCGATAAGAATTACAAAAAGACAGGCAAGTGTGATTGACTGCATATTTTTAAGTTTGATAGCTCACATCTGGCAACACAACTTGATCGATTGGTAGAAACTTGGCTTGGGCCAATTGAAAATGTCATTGGGACCGGTTTACTTATTGGTATAATTTTACTCCTTTAGAATGTTTACTTAGCTGTTTGGTTGTAAAAAAAATCAAGAAGAAATCACTTGTGTTTCAGAAGCTTATGGCATGAAGTTTAATTTTAAAATGTGAAAGGTCATAACATTTATTGAATTTGCATCGCTGCAATCTGTTCCGTTTAGTCTGTATACAAAATGATCATCATAATAATATTTAAAAATCCACTCAGATTCACATATATAACCTTATGTAACCTTACCTTATGTTAAAAGGTAATTGCAGTATTAATAAATCGATATAGTGATAGTTTGGCATCAGAGCCTGACACACCTTGAAGCCTATTGAGTTGAGGTCAAGATGTCCAATATTGTTTTGGGGAAATTCAGAGCTCACCGGTGGATATTGGGGTGGAAGTGCAATGTTAACAAGTGGCAGGCATAAACAATGCAGCCACAGGAAATTTTACTTTCAGCAGTAGAGTGAAGCAGCTTAGAAGCAGGCAGAGGCATGTTTTTTTACGCCAGACGCAGCATAAGAGAAAAGCTTAAATAGCCTACTTACAATGGGGCATTGGCAATTATGCATGGGAGTGTCTATAACAGGGGTGTCCAATGTTCTCCATTAGGGACTGATGTGGGTGCAGGTTTTTGTTTCAGCCCAGTGCTGCAACACCTCATTACCCTGATTAACTGATCAGGGGGTTCAGTCAAGACCTTGACGAGTAGACTCAGGTGTGTAAGTGCTAGCCTGTAACAAAAACCTGCACCCACATCGGCCCTTTGTGGATTAGTTTGGACACCCCTGGTCTATGACAATGATAGTATTTCTACAGTTGTCTGTCTTAACTGGTTCTGCACCTTATGCCTCATGCCTTCTGCTAACAATGCAGTAGATGAAGAAGTTCTCACAGATGTTTTAGTTCAGAAATGTACAAGAATTTCACTGGTCCTGTGATTTGTCGTCTGGTTATTGTGTCCTGCCATGCTTTCCATTTAATTCTTGAACTATTTGTATTCACTTGTTATGAGACATTTATGTACCTGTTGACACGTGTGATAATGCGTTTAGCATGACTGTTCCTTAACCTACCATAGGCCAATTTCGTTCGTCATGACTGCAATTATCTAATTTGGTTCAGTATAGTGGCAACTGATTATGCTATTGTGTATTTGTATTATTTTTGATGACAATTCATAGTATTTTACATTGTAATCTTGATGTGATCACTTTCCAGATAGGTAGTTGAGCACTTCGTGCACAGTTGTGCATGTCAGTGCATGACTATTACAGACACGAAATACAAAAGAAGCCAATATTGCTTATGACCCAGGTTGGGCTCATTGAAGCATATTCCTGTTGAACTGTATGTAAATAACAAAGCACCAATATTGAATATCACTACCCCTCTCATAATCACCAGAATTCATAAGTTTGCATAGATTGTTTGTAATTTTAACAGTAAGGGTGCTAAATGCAAAAGTACCCCTGCATCTTTTTGAAATTAGCTATTTGTCGTCATTTTCTATCGGCTCGGCTCAAGATAGAGCATTAATTAATTAATTTATTGAGAGATTGCACATCAGATCAGACAAGGATTGACTGTTACCAGATTGATGGAAAGGTAACAGTGTGGAGAAAGAGAGGGGGTTCTCTGGACATTTGGCACATTTCGGCATCTGTTATGCGTGACAGATGCTGTGTCGCTAGCACAGCCATAACCAATGCTGGCAGCAACAGAACTGTCGCTGAAGTACACAGAATCATATTATCCATCTGTATTTGTACGTGAGAGCAAACCCATTGCATCGAAGTGCGTAAAGCCACAAGAAAACAACCTACAATCTACAACTTCACCAGGGAGTTTATCGTGAAAGAAAAGGATTTGATCTGGTGTAGTCATTCACCAGATGTATACTGCATGGAGAGTGCTTTCCACTTGCTCATAAGGAGAAACTCGGGGAGCCGCAGAACAACAGAAGCAGCTATAAAACTTGAAGGAATATCTCAAAGGACATTGTGAGTAATGTGATGTGCATGAGTTGCAGACTCTGTGCAGTCATGAAATATAAAGAGTATGCCACCAAATATTGATTTTGCTAGTCATTCTATTTGTCTCCATTCTTATGCTGACTTGAACAAGGAGGGCATTGTTGAATAATGAAATAGGAGGCAATGTTGTATATGACTGTTCATACTTCATAATTTAATTTCAGATTCTTTGTAATACTGCAATGATGAAACACCATCAAGACAGAATCGTATTACAGTTTATAGGAAAGTACACCTGTATAGTATTCTGTATAATAAATTAATAACTGGGCAAAAATGTGGAGGTAAATAACCTCTGTGCTGAATTACTGAACAGATGATACTGCGAGTCTGAGAGAGGCCCGTCACGCCATCTGCTTCTTCACCGCAAGATGAATGTTGAAAGCAAATGAAACACACAGTTGTGCTCGGCTACATGGCAGTTGACAAAGCCCTGCATAAACATGATTAAAAACTCCCGTCTCTTGGGAAACTGGGTTCCTCTGGGGATGCAAACAGCACCAGAGTTCAGTATTTAAGGAAAGCATTCCACTGAATGCACGGAGCTCAGCGCCCACCATAATTTTATTCTATGCTGCCTCATATTGATTTTTTTTTTTTTTTTTGAGGTTTTATGTCTTTTTTCAGACCTTTATAATGACTGGTATGGAGCAGTGCTTGTTTTATTTTGGAATTATAGCAAACTGCTATAATGCTTTGCAGTGTACATTGCATTGATGCAATCCATTTCTACATACACTAAAGCTGTAGTACTTGCTCAGGGCTACAATGGCAGTAGCCCACCAAATAATTGAACATCCAACCTTGGAGTTTCAAATCCACCTACATGCATCATCCTTATTGTCTCTATTCTGGCATCAATGCAAGCGCTAACCTAGCCTGGGGATTTCTAATCTTGTCTTGTGCAAATGCAATATTTGTCAGCAACGCCATTTTAGTAGGTTTGTGGTTTGGAGTCGCAGATCTGTGTCAACATGGGTTGGTTTCTGCAATGAAGGGTGTGCAAGAAGAATCATGCAGTCCTCCAAGTTTGGATTTAAATCATGCATATATTGTGCAAGAAACTATGTCCTATTGACAAATGTGAATTTTTTTTTTTTTTTTAATGGAATAAGAAATTGTCACTAAGATGATAAGAATACAGTAAATGTTACTAAATTTCTCGTTGGAACCCTGTTTTTTCCCTCAAACTCATAAGTGGAATTTTTTTTAGTTTAAGTATCATTTGAAGAAGGAAAATGGTCAATTTAGAACTATTCAGTCTCACTCGAGTCTCACTCTCTTTTGATATCACCAGTTAATGAAGAGATACAGATGATGGGTATACTCACACTGTGTGCGCGCCTCCATGACAAAATGAATAGTTGGCTTTGGTGTTAATGCTCTGTTTTCAAAGGAACGTTCACTTATGTTCTCTGCGTGTCATCCCTTGATTTCTTTCATTCTTTTTCCCCGATTTCTCTTTTTTATTTACATCTCCTTGCTGTCGTCTGACCTCTTAGCAGCTATATCCACTCAAAATGGCAGAAAGCATAATCCGCTCTCTCTCACTGTGATTGAGAGCTTTAATCATCTAGGCCCACGCTGCAATTTGGATGCCTTTTAACTTTGTCATTTTCAAGAACCTTCACACACCTAAGTGTTTCTCCTATCTTTCTGTCGTGGTTAATGGCAGGACTATCTGAGTTAAAATAGCCCGCTTCTCTGCCTGGATTTATCCACAACAATATCATGCTCTGGAAAAATACCAGTAGGACTGATTTCATAGATAATGAGTGCTTAATATGGGGACAAAAATAAAAAAAATATATATCCTGAGTTTAGACTGTTCTGCCCGCAGTGTTGCAATGGTGAGTCCCTAAGATGGTGAGCTCTTTTCTGCAAGAAGCGTACAAAGTAATTTCCATTGTCATAATTTCATTTTTTTTCCTAAATCCATCCTGTATGTGTTTGTGGGGAAAAAAAAAAAAAAATTAGCCCCTTTAAACAGTCATTTTTTAATGAGTATGAGCAGTCACGTCTGTTTAAGACTTCAGTTCTGCGTAAGACTGCTCGTGTCACAGGATGTGATTCTTCTCCAGATGTAGTGCAGAATAATGTTCTACACAGTCAGAACCCTTTTAATATTGTCATTCTTCACGGTTTTACACAGACACTGAGGGTGTAATGTCAAAAACCAAGTTGAAACACTTGAGATGTTTTAAATAAATTATACATGCATTTTGGCCAGATTCTCTCTCTGCACATCTTTCAAGTCATGAGTCATTTCCAGCCAAGTTCTCCTTCTTCTGCCTCCAGTGCCATATGTGTGAGTTCAAGGCTTCAAACCTGGAATTTGGCCATATTTACGATTGAGCAGAAAGACCCGTTGGGTATGTTATGAAGGGCTTGTACACCAGTCAACATGTCATGACATTCTGCATCTCCAATCTCACCATGGCCCTGCACTTTGGAACTTGACTTTTGTGAAACTATCCTGGAAGACATTGGCTGTTTGAAGCAAGCAGGACAGTGTTTTTTTTTTACCCCTCAGCCCCCAAGGCTGACGGGGTATTGCTATCCTTCGTGTGGTTGGGCGGGCGGGCAGGCGTCTCCAAAAACTTCAACATTGGGCTGAGGGGTACTCCGTGCATTGCACGCCTATTTTTTATTTTTTTGTCAACTGTGTGGTTGCATCAGTGAGTAATGTAAAATATTGCCATTACATCATATCTTCTTATATAGGGGCGAGAAACTTGCATGCAGTTTGTCGGGATGTCCTTATGTACCCATTCCTGTGCGTTACCTTGGATATAAACAATCTTTTTGCCTTAAGCTATCGGTAAAGGTGGTCTCCCATGTTGCAAGGCACCAAAGAACGCCCACTTAGAAAATTCGGAATAGCTTCTCATAACTTGCGAGCCAAGATAACAACATGCATATTGACCTTTTAAATAGTCCTTCTCTCCCAATAAATATAAGCACATTTTAAAAAAAAGTTATTCTACTCGCTAACCTTTTATACTGCTGTAATATTGAATATTTTATTTTAGACCCATCTTCATCAAAAGGCCTGACATTAAGTGGAAAAAAAGCAATTATTTCCTTTTCTTTATCTGATTATTTTATCATTTAAGATCGCAGTAGGCGATCGTCAATTTAACGGTGTTCAGTAAAAACTCGAGGACTCGAGTTAGAAGACGAGCTATGCTGTTTACACATACTTTACATGTGCTTTTTCATGTAAATCTCATTTGTTCGTCCAAACAGGTCTAGCTCCAAAAAGTTTGATAAATCTCAATTTCCATGTGTAAATGTCAGCGTGAAGGAAATGCCATAAAATTTTTTTATATGTTTGCTTGATAAATGAGGCCCAGTGCATGCAAATGACTGAAAATAAGATCCCTCACTGGTCACGAGCCCTCAGAAGATGTGGAGGCAGACTAAGCTGAGTCTTTGGAATGTATTGTCCTCACTCCTTCAAACATCATTTCCATATGATTTACAGTTACAGACAGTTACGGATTAAATCCTTGTAAAAATTTTCGTTGAGTTGGATTCCCAAATGAGAACTGCATCACTACTCCCATTAAAATCAAATTAATGTCTGTGGCCTAACTGTTATTTCAGGCTTTGTGCAGTCAAAAAAACATATCTTTTGAGAGCTTTCACCAAAAGGACATATTTTTGGGGTACCAACCAGGTAAAATAATTGCCTTTTCAGAGGACTTTTGTTTTTAATCCAAGATATTTTGCTATGTTTTCCCACCACGTGAAATTGGACGTAATAACTAATAACTGGTAGCAAATTGCTGTTCGGTATAACCTTGACCTCAGACTCTGGAGATTTTGAGATCAATTAATTAAGTGGACTAGATCACATCAAGGTGGCTGCAGAAGAGCAATTCAGAAAAAATCTTCGGCATTAATCTGGCAAGTTGTCTTTAAAAGGTTTATTTTTCTTGCTTTCAATTTGGCTATTTTTCAAATTAGTTATCTTTAAAGCAATTCTTACCTTTCTGGCATGTCGCACAGCACTTAGTAACCTGAACAACTCTGCCTCCCTCCAAAGTCCCACCCTCTTCCCCCCAATTGCCAGACTTCTCCAACGAAAAAAATATAACTTTTTTTTTTTATACCACATATAGAATTGAATATTATTTCATTACTATTGGTTAGTTTTCATTTACCTCTGAATCTGACTCCATTGACCCTCTTCACTCGCGCTGCTCACTTCCTCGCGCCGCACGCAATATTTTTTTCATAGGAGAGTGAAATGGGTCAATGGAGTCAGATTTAGAGGCAACGGTAAGTGAAAACTAACCAACAGTAATTACGTAATATGCCATTCCATATGCGGTATAAAATAAAATGCCCTCATAATGTTTAGTTACCTTTGTAGTCTGACGGACTACCTTTTTTGTTGTTATCATTAGTATAGCATTTCAGAACCCATTTGTTTAGAGTCAAATGCGTCGTGTTTTTTTTTTTTTTTTTCTGCCACAGAGGCGCGTGACTTGCAAGCAGTGACAGCAGTAGGCGACTGGGAGGGGCACAGCAACGGATGACAGACAGGAAGCTCGGCAAATCTTTTTATTTGGACCGAAGAAAATGATTGGTCAGACTTTTATCGGAAATATATGAGAATTAAATATTGAAGAGTTTCAACATCTGGTGGATTTCTTTTACATTTTAGTGCGCCAAACGCTTATTGGCACACAGTACGTGGGAGACGCGGTAGCGCGGTGGTCAAGTAGGCTTGACTTGAGATCGGAAGGTCCTGAGTTCAAGGAAAACCTGACTAAGAGCTGAGGGGGTACCTGCAATGGACTGGCATCCCATCCAGGGGGAGTAGTAATACTCCTAGTCCCTTCATGCCACAGAAACCGGGGTTAAGCACCAGGCCGATGGGCCAGGAGGGTCGAAACAGCTTACATATGCTTATTAGGAGCATTTTAAGATTACAAAAGAAAAGTGTAAAAATGCCAGAAAGGTATCTTCAGAATCATCGCTGTCTTTACTCTGCCATATGCCCAATCCTTTGCCCTTCCACGCAGTCTATAAATGCCTGCGTCTTATCAAATTTATGGTCAACATAAATTCTAAACATAATGTATTTTTGGTGACTCTGGAATTCTATATGAGTCCAAGCATAGTCTCTATTTGCATGTACTTCATTTAGATCAGGGGTGTCAAACTGACCCGTAAACGGGCCAAGAGGCTGCAGGTCTTCAATCCTTCCAAGCAGAAGCTCACCTGAAAGCACTGATTTAATCAACTGATCTAGGCCTGCGCAACTGATTAGTTGTATCAGGTGCGCTTCTGCGTTGTTGGAGTGAAAACCTGCAGCCTCTTAGCCCGTTTACGGGTCAGTTTGACACCCCTGATTTAGATTAAGAAAATGTGAAGCCTTCAATGGCTTGTGGAGCTGGGTTTTCATACAGACTGCATCTTTCCACTAAAAATAATGGGAGAACACAAGAATGATTGTAATCCTGATTTTGGTGTTTTCCAGTTTTGTTGGGTCTTACATGTCTATGAGTTAATTCACACTTCTTTTGTTTATTGAATTTTTGTTTTTCTGTTTTGACCAAATTCTCTCCTCTCTCCTACATATACACACATATGCACACACTCATACAGAAGCGCATAAGTATGCACACACGCAATAGCACAAACGCACCCACACGCTCACATAAAATACAGTTCTGTGGTTTCACGATGTATTGTTTTTACCCAGAAGACAAAATGTGTGTTAGTGGAAAATGTTGGCCATTTTATGGTAGTCTGAGGAAATGAACCACTTTGGATACATAACAAAATGACTGAATCACCCTCTGGCGCGATAATAAAGGAAACATTAAAGTTATCATTGTCTCTAAATGGCTTAACAGTTGTAGTGAATGAGAATGGGGATGGTGCTCATATAGGGGTCTATTCTCCCATTTGCGCGTAAGACCTTTTTTACGTGATTCAAGTTACGCGCATTTGAGTTACGCATATTCTCCCGTACGCTCTTCAATCACGCCCTCAGTGCTTAACTTCAGTATGTAGGTGGCCTTATGAAAGGGGTGTGACTAATATAAAAGAGAGGCAGACTCTGTACTGAGCTCAGTGATTATGGCCATCAGGAAAACATCATGGAATAAGGCTTTTGTGATTAACCATGAAAATGCAGTTGTAGTCCATGGAAAACGCAAACAGACTGTAAATTTGAATATCGTCGGCCTGCTGATAAAACCTTGTATCTCCAAATTGATAAGAAACAAAAACTTGTATGTCCACTATTCTTATATGCAGAATTAAACATGTTTTATTTTATTTATACTTTATATTATGTTTATCAATTAATATAATTTATATGTATTTTTTATTTTCCTGTGTAGTTTTGAAGATACAAGGTTTTATCAGTAGGCCGACGATATGCCGCTGTAATAGTAGGCCTGTGTATGTCTGTGCCAATTACAAGAAGTAATGCAGACATCTCTTTTTTATTTCTTATTCTAGCCACCATGGCATTAAAGCTATGCAAACAAACAAACCGCCGCGATAATGAAATAATAAATAAAGAATTTAGAGCTTCTCAACCAGCGCAATCAGATCATTGAAAATGTGCCCCTCCTACACCAGCCTGTTTGTTCCGTGGAAGACAGGGAAGAAGACAAGTAAAGAGAACATTCTAGTCACACAAAAATAACAATCAAAGACAGTTTATATGATCTCATTTAGAAATTTCCCACTTGAAATCTCAAACTACTCCGATGTCAGGTTTGCAACTAAAGGACAGGGCAACGCTTCAACAAACAAAGGATTCTTACCCCACATGCAGTCATCCCCCCCGCCCCAAAACGGCCTCAACAATCACACTCTTCCATATCCATAGTCTGTTATGTCCCATTTGATTTGAGTGACACATTCACTTGAACTTTTGCCTAGGACTTTATTATAATCAATTATCCCATTTACTGATAATGATTCTACACATGTTGGTTATTCTTTATTGGCTAAAATTGATTAACAAATGGGTAGTGCTTTGGTATTGGCCAGGGTAGGGCTCAATCTAGAGTATTTAATAATATTTTCATTCACACATTAAAATACACAGTATTATCAATGGTAAAAATAAATAAATAAATAAACATATCTACATAGACACAGGTTAGTTAATACAGATATCCTCAATTAGAAAATCAGTCTCCTCCCTAGTGAGAATATCACAACTTTTTAGATTGTCACGAACATATTGGGCAGTCACATTTGCCAATAGAACATGGAGACAACAATGGCGACGTCGAGCCGAAGCCGAAAACCAAATTTCACAGATGAGGAGTTAGAGATATTGGTGAAATCAGTGAGGCACCACGAGTTGCTGTATGGCAAGGGGGCACTGAAGGCTGATCCGAGGAAGAAAGCTGCGATTTGGTCACAAATCGTTCTGGATGTGGCTTCAGTGGGTAGATGTAAGTGTAGTATCCCCGATTTAAAGCATAAATGGCGAGATCTGCGGGGCGCTGTAAAAGCCAGGCCCTCTGCACACTGAAGTGCGTACGCAACAGGTGTTGGGCGGCCATCATCCCCAGTGCATTTCACTGCACTGGAGGAGGAGGTGGCATTCGCTCTTTCTGCGGTGGAAGTGCATGGAGAAGAACTTGGAATGGATACGGATGAAGGAGAGTTACGTAAAATGGTCATTTTTATTTGCCTATACTCAGAGTATCAATGTGATAAATTCTGGAAACAAGCTTCATATATTTCAAATATTTATTGTACTTTATTGTATTGGCGCAGATGCTCAATATGTGCGTATCATGATCTCTCACAACCTGAACATTTATGCTGTGCTGACGTCTACGGTCTCTGTAGATATTTTCATTTGTGGAAGGGGTTCTGATTATAACATGAGTACAATCAATGGCTCCCACAACACTGGGGAACTCGGCGACCTGGTAGAAGCTCCCCTTAACTCCCCGTGTTTCAGTGGGTGTTTCTGGGAACTTTATGAAGTGGCTGATTTGGTGCAGCGTAGCGTCAACGAACTGTGTCAGACACCTTAACACAGAGGTGCATAACATCACCAGCCACTCTCTGGAATGACCCAGATGCCAGGTCCGACAGCGCAGTTGTGACCTTGATGAACACAGGTATGTTTTGTGGATGATTGCTGTGGCTGGATAGCTGTTCATCCAGAAGTCGGCAAAGATAGATGATTGCCTCACAGTCCAGACGAAAGTGCTGGAAGAACTCGGTGTCTGTTAGTCCCTGGATGTCCAAACGAAGCCGATGTATGCGTGGTCGTCTTCGGGCTCGGCGTGCTCCTCTCACTCTTTCCCACTCACGCAAGAGTGCAAGCAAATGCAGGACTAGCATTTTGGTTTTAGATTTTGAGAGCATGGTAGAACGATGGAAAAGAGGCAGTTGCGTGATATCATGTGATGAGTTTGCCTCATAATGGTTATGAGAAATGTAGTTTAGAAAGGATAATTACTAGAATATTGAATGTCTCAACCTTTACCATGTTAAATAAAATAAAATAAATGTTGAAATTCAGCCTATAACTGACATCAAATGAAATATTTTATTTCTCCTTATGTTGGCGCCTGACCTTAATACAGCCCTCGGAAATGCTTAACAGATAAAGCGCGAAAGCCAAGGGGAGAATACACGTAAGTGTTATTTTCCTGAGGAACAAAGTGCATAACTGCCTTCTGGTCGCATAATGCACAGACTTAAGTCAAGGGGAGAGTACGTGTTGGATGAAAAGCAGGTAGCTACACGCTTTTTTCGATTTACAGGCATAGGAGTATAGACCCCATGGTTAACAGTTCTGCAGTGGTGTAGAACTCCCTTTCATCAATTTTTTGGTGAGCTCTTAGCCTTATTACATTCATTTGAATTCACCTGAGAATTTGTTAGATAGTCAGGAATGCTATTTTGTCAGTTGACAACATCCGTCTGAAAAGCCTGAAATGATTCTGTCTGACTTTCTCGAGGAACAGCAGTACCATATCAGTTTAATTGGCTTCCTGCATCTTTTCAAATTGAGTTGAAGAGATTAATTTGAAGGTTGTTTTACTGGAATTTAACGCACATGTAGCACCCTAATCAAGGGCATAACAGTTAGTTAATGATTTGGGTGTGCAGAACAATTGAAATGCTTATATTTTCATTGATTTTACGGTATGTTTATCACACATATGACTGGGGGAATTAAAAGAATTCTCAAGAATTCAATAACGGGGGCATGCATGTCCCCAACCATCCCTTTGATTATGACTGAGACCTGAGTATGTTTTAGTTCTGTTTGTTTGATAGTGCGCATCCCTGCTCTGTTAAAATGTAGAATTACCGTTTAAATGCAGAGGATATGCTACTTTACTACATTAAATTTATTGAACTATTACAATACATTATTATTATTATTATTATTATATTTGCTTTTACTTTATGAGTGCATTTCTATTTATAACATTGTGGCAGTTTTAATGTATTATTTCCTTTTCCTTGTATATTTCACGTTCCAACTTAATTTTTACCTTTTATCACATATGGATTTTCACTTCCTTTATAATAATTTCATTATTAACTGTGCTGGTTAGATGGTGCTCAGCTAATCAGGGCTCGGGAGCTGGTGGAGCGTAACACTGGCTATCATTAGCTGATTATGCTCCATGTTCCCAGTCCCTCTCGCTGGCCACATAATGCCTACACGATTCTGCAAAATACTTTAGGAAGTGACCTTTCCATCGGAGCAGCCATAGCATTTTCCGGACTTGCTCACAAATTATACTTACTGTGGGCTCTACAAACCGCTGCTGGGAAAGAGGAAATTGCATTTAAAGCACTCATTGCTTGAGTGAGTTGCAGCGATAATGCAATGCATTCTGTGTGACAGGAATTTTCTTGATACTATAGGAAACCTAAAATTATTTTCAGACCTGCTATTTTATCAGATGTAAATTGTTTTACAGGTTGGAATCCTCTGAGCAAAAATACTCTGACTCATTTAGCTAAGCATGTTTTGTTGTTCATTGCATCAATAAAGATGCAAAGAAACACTTGCAACCCCTGAGAAATCAACAGATCAGATCAGTGCAATTATTACCTCCACCAAGGAGGTTATGTTTTTTGTGGCGTTTGTTTGTTGGTTTGTTTGTGTACAACATAACTCAAAAATTTATGGACAGATTTTGATGAAATTTTCAGAGAAGGTGGGTATTAAGTAAAGGAACAGGTGATTAAATTTTGGTATATCTAGGCCAAAGTACTGCTGAGACATATGCCAAAGTTCAAGATTTCAGGTCTTTCCAATGGGCCAGAGTCCCTATCGCCGTGCTTCTGGGTTTTACTGCCCCCTGGCGGAGGTCTGCGCTCTCTGAGTGCTTTTCTAGTTGATACACTAATGCCTCCGCCTTGAGGCCGGCTTTCTTCATGCTCCCGCCATGATCATCCCAATAAAAGTGTGTGCGTGTGTGTGCGTGAGCGTGTGCGTGTGCGTGTGCGTGTGTGTGTGTGTGTGTGTGTGTGTGTGTGTGTGTGCGTGCGCAATGATCTCAATGTGTGTGTGAGCAAAATTTGTGAACTATCTACTTGGTGACGCAGTGGTTGATACATAAGTAAAAACTGAATTGCCAATCAATTTGACCTATTTCAACGCGTCCATCAAGGAATACTGTTGTACTTAGTGTATCTGTAGTTTTTTAGGCAGGTGGTATTTTCTCTAAATAAGGTCTACATGAATGCTTACACCCAGGGTTTCCCAGCAGAACAGTGCCAAAAACATCATATTAGCTCCATTCTAGCATCTAGTCACCTTCCCACAAGGCATCCTGGTACTGTCTGTATTGCAAGTACACATGCCTTACCATCCACAAAGTGTGAAAGAACATGAGGCTCATTGGAGCAGACCACCTTCTTTCATTGCTGCAAGATCCAGTTCTAGCTCAGACAAATTAATTCTTTATTCTTATTGTTAATGAAATACTGTTCCTTTTTCTTCAGACAGAAGTTGGAGATGATACTCTTACCTTGACACGTTTTGACTGTCGCCTGCAGTCTTTCTCAGAAGTGTCATTTGAACGCTGTGGCGTGTGACATTATCAGATATTTTTTCCTATAGGCGTGACCAGCCGGGTGAACCTGTCAGTTCCACCAGGCCGGTCACGCCCCCTGCTGTCCGATGGTCTCTGGAGAAGAGAATCTCAGGTGTGGGGGAGCATGAACACCCCCTCACCCCAGTTGATGGTATCTTGGGCCCGCTTCCTGATTTCAACAGCCTCCTTGATACGTTTTTATTTACTGCACTTCAATCCAATGATCTTTGCATTGTTCTAGTCCATGATGTGATTGTTCCTTTTGCAGTGATCTGATATGACTGATTTTAGATTTTCTTGCTCTGCCTTCTCTTTTCGTGCTCTTGTGAGCCGCCCTGCTGTTTCCTTGTCACATTCTTTTTGTTGTTCCTTTTTTCTCATGGTGTACGTTCTTCCCGCTTCTCCTATGTATGTTTTGTCACAAGATTCGCATGGTATTTTGTATCTCATGTTGCATTTCTTGTCCTCTTCTTTTTTGTATTTGGGGTGAACTAGAAGTTGGTGTAGTTCCGTATGTGGTTTTACTGCTGTGTTTCATCCGTGTTTTTCATGATTCATGATGAACAGATACAAAGGATAGTGAAAAGCATAAGCAACATTCAAATTTTCTCTGACCTGTGTCACAGTAGCCCGTCAGGATAGCCTTTATTGTCCTCATGCATCTGTGAGCCCTGGGCGCCCCACACCCTACCCCCAGTTTGTGGTGGTTTGTCCCTCCTCGGACCACTGTTGATTGGTATTCAGCTCTGTTGACTGGGAGCACCCCACAAGCCAAATCATTTCAGAGACGCTTCCTCCCAGTCATCTGGCCGTAATGATTTAGCCCCTGTCAAAAGCTGCTCACAGTTATTTGTCCAACATCCAACACTTTCTTACTGTCTAATGTATCCCGAACCTTGAAATGCGCCATTGTTATGAGCCAATCAACTGGACTCGCTTCATCTATACTGCTGAAGAAAACATTCTCGTGAAGCATAAAGTTAGTTAGCATTTGGAACAAGAACACTACGGCCAACTTATCTATTCATTTGGAGCACGTGATGGGATGATCCTGACGGATCGCAGACATGCTGCTCATCATTAGCGGGGACAGGCACGTTCAAACAAAAATTGGCCCAATTGTCAATGTCACATTATTTTTTAGTGGCGGAATGCGCTACTTGCTCTATGCGCCTGTCCCCGCTGAGAACGAGCAGCTCATTTGCCATCCGTCAGGACCATCTGGCTGCACTCGAACAGGGGCAATTCCCTATAGATTAACAAAGTTTGCTTAAAACATCTTCAAGCCCCCCCCCCATCCCAATCTGCTGTCAGATGTATCTTAGTCTTCAATTACCAACATTAGTTAATTTCCTTAGCTGAGACATATCCCTTGAACAAACACAAAGACACTCTATATGAATAAATAGGCAGTCCATTTTTGATAAAATGGATAATTATTTTATTTAAATCTCCTTTAACTGTTTTCCATTTGTTGTAGGAGTTGTAGCTTGCGCAATGCTTCAGTTAAAGACATCTTCTCTGATTGCCATCCCCTTGAACCCTTGGCCAAGAACCCTACATGCTGAGCATAACTGTCTATTGTTTCAGGAGGGAGAGGTTTCATTTAGCAGAGTAATCAATTATCCAGTTACTGAACCCTTCCCTGTAGTGGAGCAGGTGCCTAACGTCTGCCTGAACACACGATATAAAGAATCCCTTCTTTCAGTCATAAAAAATAGACTGGTGAAAAATATGGGTGGCTATTCGCTGGAAAGTATTATTAAAGCTTTTTGATAAGACTGCAAGCCAAAACTACGTTTTCTTTTTACCTTATTTCTGAATTCTTTCAAAGAGAGATGTTCAGGTTAGGTGAAGTTTGAGTGTGGAGACTGCTCCCGTATGCTTTTCAGAACTTTACTCTGACATCCTTAGAGAGGCGAGAAATAAATAGTTGACACCGGAATATCGACGAAAACTTGAGAAATTCTGTTTTCCTGCCCTTAAATCAATTAAACTCACACAACGAATTGTTTCTTTGTACCTCATTAGCCTTAATCAGGAGTGGAGTATTGGCATTGAATGAATTGCGAAAAGCATGTGTCTGCTCTTTTAGTGAAAGCATCAAAACTAATAGATGGAGAAAAAGACTCCATTAGGCTTTTAATGAAGACTGATTTCGCAGCGTCAGTGCGATAGGTGGTAAATTGATCACCGATCGTATGCCGGAATCATTCCACTGAGGGGATGGGGGGACTTGTAATCTTCCTGGCTTGTGCTCTTCTTCTTATGGTGGGTGGGAGGGAAGGGTTGACATGGCAGTGTTCTGCTTTTTCCACCCAAAACCGCAGGCCTGTTCAAAGAGATTTCCGATTGATTTTGACACATGGCTTCGTGTTTAATGGGTGAGGACTACACATTAATTCATCTCATCTTTATGATGACCGCTCAATCTCAAGGATTTTTGCTGTCGGTGCACTGAAAATCAATGAACTTCCCTCAGTTTTTATTTTCCTATTGTTGCTGTTCCCTCAGCTGAATCATTTCTTTCTTCTGTTGTTTTCTTTATCTGGAGAAACACCTCGACTAAGGAGCAATTACTGAGCACCTGATCGCATTAACTTGAGAGACCCTGGTCCCTACACCAAAAGCTGGTGCTCTGGAGATAAAATATTCCATAGCTGAACCTCAGATAACCTCTGTAATAAAGTCTTCATGAAAGAAATGTATTCCCAGCCGTCTTCTTTGTTATCACTGTACTTCAACTTTCATTTCTTCAGGATTGTGATTCGCAAGTGACTAGTGTTTTCATGTGTATGCTTCAGTATCTCTCTCCACCTTTCTGGTAATTCAGCACAGAAGCACAGTAAGACTGCCGTTCAAATGTCTGAGTTAAATTATCAAGTGCGATCAGCACTGGATTGAAGTCAGGACAGAGCATCTGCAAGTCTGTACACTCCAAAGCTGACAAAAACTGAGTGAGTTATTGCAATTCATTTGCCTTAAATTTACTTTCTACAGTAAAATCTAATTCAGGGGGAAGTTTGGGGCAGTCATGAGGTGATTTCATTCTACACAACTGAATTTATCTTGATTGTATACTCATTTTAAGCAAACAGAGCTGTTTTATTTCTTAATTTTTATTGGCAATTAAATTGTAAATGTGGGTTTGCAGTGTTATACTCAGTGAATGTGTCTCTAATTTGTACACTGTGGGGGACTGAGTTACGGCACCAAATAAGAATTCTCTTTAACAATGTGTGTTTTTTGTCAAAATGGAAAGGGCTGTGAAAGCTTGTGATGCCTAATTTGTACTCAGGTGTTTGTGTCATTACTTTTATGTTAAATATCTATATAATGATTAAACATTTTCCTGTATTTATTTATTTATTTTGAGGTGAGAAATTGATCCCAAAGACCCAGATATTTCTGAGAGTTTCTTTGTCAGTAGGCTGTAAATTAGAGGGATGCAATGAGGCCATTTTTTTTCTTTTGACTTTTGTCTTCCGAGAGATCAACATCTAATTATCGCTCTAATTAGTCACGTTGCCTGGCATTAATTCAAAGTTGCTAAGCAAGTTCTAATCAAAATAACAACAGTGTAGACCTCTCTGTCCAGAATCAGACTCAGAAGCTAAGGGCAGAAATGCCACTGCCTGAATACAAGCACAAGTAATATACGCACCATCTAATGACACCCACTGATCCTATACAGTACTGTGAAAAAGTCCCCCCATCACAATTTCCTATGTTTTTGCACACTTGTTGCACATAAATGTTTGAGATCATCAAACTAATTTAATGTTACACAGAGCAACAAGTAGATGCAAAATAAAGTTTTTAAATGATTTCATTTAACGAAGGATTAAAGCTGTCCAATGCTACCTTATCCTATGTGAAAAAGTAATTGCTCCATAAGTTACTAAATCAACTAATTAAATTAATTGAATCAATAATTGGATTCACTTTCACTAGGCACTTGCATACAATCTATTTGGCAATGTGAGGTAGAAAAAAAGCAGTACACGATGTCTTGATCTAAAGAATTTCAGTAACGGATGAGAAACAAAGTCATTGGCATCTATGAGTCTGGAAAGGGTTACGCAGCCATTTGTAAGGCTCTTAGACTCCAGCAAACCATAGTGAGAGCCATAATTTACAAGCACAGAGGACATGGAGCAGCAGGGAACCTACCAATGAGAGGCGGACCTGCCAAATTTCTGCCAAGAGCAGATCAGCAACTCATCCTGGGCCCACAAAAGAACCCCAACTAACATCTAAAAATCTGCTGGCCTGACTTGCCTCAGTTAAGGCTAGAGTTCATGATTCCACAATAAGAGAAACACTGGGCAAAAATGGTACCCATGAGAGAGCTGCAAGGTGAAAACCACTGACAAGAGGTTTTGAATTATATTCTGTGCACTGATGAGTCAAAAGTGGAACTTTTTGGGAGACATGAGTCCCCTCCATCTGGCGTAAAGCTAACACAGCATTCCACAATACCAGGCTTACCAAAGAAAATGGCCAAGCTGTAACAGAACTTTGTCAGATGTCTACCTTTTTCAAATAACCAGCAAAACAAATCGAAAACGTTCCAAATTCCCACAAAACTTCTCACCACAACATTTACAAATCCAATACATTTTCACCAGAACCACACTCATATAAATCTATAGACGTACCCATAGACGTACCAACTGGCAGGTAGATTATGCTGCTGGACAGTGATCCAAAGTGCACAAGCATGTCCATCTCTGAATGGGTCAAAGTCAAAGTCCTGACTTCAATTCAGTTATATCGCTGTGGCATGACCTTAAATAAACGTGTTATGCGTAAAAATCATCCTATTTGGTTGGGATAAAACAATTCTGCGTAGAAGAATGGGCCAAGATTCCACTGCAGTGATGCAAAAGACTCCTGCTATTTATTGCAAAAGTTTGATTGCATTTTTTGTTATACAGATGTTATTAAGGTTATTCTTAATTTTTTTTTTTTTTTAATTTGGCATCTCCAATCCCACCCGAATCTGGAATGCTCAATTGGTGAACTATGTACAAAGCTTGCTCGTATGTGACCCCTTGCTGCCAACTCAGGATAGTGAGGACAGTTCACGACTCTCCTCCGAAGCACGTGCCTGTCAACCACTGATTCTTATACACTCATTGGTTGAATTCTCGTAAGTTCAGAACGAGGGCGGAGGATACCCGGACATGAACAAACCCAGAGTCTTCCTGACGAGCGCCCGTCTGGCCAGCAGGAGGCGCTGGAGCAACGAACAAAGCTACTATTGTATCCCCAAATCCAGCAGTCCCTTCCCAATTTGGAACCCTGTAGCGCGATGGCCAATTGTGCGCTACCTTGAAAAAGCTACCGACCCCTGCCGGTGGGTACGCCGGGACTCGAACCCGCGACGTGATAGTCACCTCTGCACTGCAGTGCAGTGTCTTAACCGAGTGCTTAACCAAGCTATCCGGCAGCTCGTAGGTTATTCTTAATTTTTGCATGTACTTGTATGCCACCACGCTTTGTGAGCTCCTGCAACCATTGAAACTTCAGTGTGAAATGAGAAAGGCAGCATATAATGTCATTAATATGCATCTCCATTTCTTCCCTTGTAACGGAAAACCTGGCACATGCTCAGGAACTGATACCACTGGCGAGGTGGTCCAGACGGATCTTGTCCAGGCCTCTGGCATTAAATGTTAGACCTTGGACGGATCATTTGCATGCACAGAACAGTTCCTCTTTAAACTATTCTACTGTTTTTAATGCTTTTTTTTTTTCATTTTCATTTTGTTTGTGTTCCTCCAGCAGTAAGATGGAATGATTCAGTCCCACTGAGAACAGAAGTGCCTTGTTTCATCGGTATCCTAACATACAATCTCCCTCTCCAGAATTTTCAGCTTCCCTCTTGAAGTCACCTTGTTCCCAGGGCTCATCAGTCTCTGTTTTCTGTTGGCGTCAGGGCTGCATAACTCATAAGAAAGCAGACAATTAATGAGCTCCCCTCATTTGACATACTGATATATTAATACCCAACGTTTGGGCTTACTTATTTATAGCTCCCAATGCACATATTTGACTAAGAGGTTCAACAAAGCAATACAGTTGTTGACTTTAAAGACTGATGAGGGCATGGGGTATTGACAACTCTCCTTTCAAGACTTAAACAGCTTTCAGACTGAGGCACTGAAAGATGTGGAAATTCAGATTCAGGAGATCTGGAGTCTTTGATGTAAGTTTGGATGGAAATCATTCTCCTCACCTCAGTGTCCAAACAAATTATGGTTTAGCCTTTGTTCTTCATCATTTTTTATTGTTAACTTTTATCCCATTAGGTTTTATTTTTACACACCAGCATTGAAAAGAGTGATGTGTCTTGAGGTTTTATATTCTTCATCTTCTTTGTTTGAGTGCAGGTTGTTGGCCATTTATACATTTTTTTATTATTAATAGTTTATTTGACAGGGGCCATGCAAAACAAAATTGTCAAGCCAGAGTTAGCTATAAAGATCTGTGGTCTGTTGGCAGGAAGATGTGAAGAATATACAATACAAATGATAAAAAACAAACATACTAGCATTTAAAACAATACATACTGAACAACATTGCTTCACTCAGAACAACACATTTAAAGTAATATGCCAGATTAGTGCAGTAAAGAAAAAGCGACGAGCTGCTTATTGTCAGACTACAGGCTTCAAACATTTTGAACAATCACATTCATTACAATTTATTTATGGAAATGGCAGGCTAGAGAAATAGTTTGGCCAACAGTTATGCTGAGTTTAAGGCAGGCATTTACCATCTAATCACAGTATTTCGAGAGTGGACTGCTCAGTCAGTGGTTCCAAGACCTTACCTCAGTGGGAGGCCAGCAAAGACTGCAAATTTCACTGTCTCGAGACACCCCAGACCAGTGGTCCAGACCAGTCCCCTAGTGGAGCAGGACAGTTACTGCAGTGGTCCGTGCTCCAATGACCAGTGGTCCGGACCAGTCCCCTAGTGGAGCAGGACAGTTACTGCGGTGGTCCGTGCTCCAAAGACCAGTGGTCTGGACCAGTCCCCTAGTGGAGCAGGACAGTAATTACAGTGGTCCGTGTTACAAGACACTATGGTACACAAAATGTTACAGCCCATGCAGGTTTTCAATCTCTGTTGGCCTCAGCATCACGCTTTCTTCTGTGGACAAGATCTCAGCAACCGCTTGGCACAGTGTCCTCAGACTTTTGCAATGTGTTAATACTTATATTTAATTGTGCGTCCACTATGTTAGGTTCACCTGAGTCAAAGGTCAAGGTCACTGGATATGAAAAGTTTGATTTGTTTATACAGTACCAATGTCTAGTACTGCATCCATCATGTTTAGTTCGCCTGGATCAAAGGTCACAGGTTAGATGCCACCACGTCTGACAACCTCTTTTTTTGCTCTGTAAAACAGGACTTCCTCTATTCTGTAATTAATTCCATTACATAACCCAGCTTTGTGGTTGACTTATGCTCTTGAATAAAAAACAAGAAACATTTAGGGCTATGTCAAAAATCTATTTTTCCTCATTTGACCGTCAGTCATTCACCAGTAATATAGTTAAGATACTTGAAAAGTATTGCATATAAAATACAAAATAATTTTTCATAAATTTTCATGAATTAATTATGAACTACAATGAAAGTTAAATTCAACAATCAATGCAAATCGCATGTAGTGGTAGGTGTCAATGACTAGTTGTGCGAGTGATGCATTTACCCTTAACTGAGTGGTTAACAGAGAAATTTTTTTTCATGTTAATTATTTTCTTTCGTGATTTTGTTTTTTTTTGTTTGTTTGTTTCTTCTGCAGTACATGAATGCACATGAGTGACTGTTCTGTTTATATAGATATTTGTATGATTTGGCCCAAAAAGAATCACATTCTTGTCAGCCAATTCAAGTGTTGACTGTTAACAGTAGTAATGAATAGATACAATAATTGTTTGACATCTAGGCTCTGACCCAGACACACCCTGCGGCCTTCTGAGCCTGGTAAGGAGAGAGCAGAATGTGACGGGATATGAAACACCTTCCCACTAGGGCAGGGGTGGGCAATCACGGTCCTGGAGGGCCGGTGTGTAAGCAGGTTTTTATTCCGATCAATTACCCTGACTAATTGAGTTAATTGATTGCATGCAAAAACATAGATTTTCGCAATGATTCGATCAAAGGAAAATGTTTTATGAAGGGAGACAAGACTAGTCTTTGTAGTTTCATGATAATTTAAAGAAATGCGCATGAAACCTCAGATTTCATCAATGGTTTGGCTAATTGAGACAATCAACTAATTAAAGACCAGACGTTAGTGTGAAAACCAGGGACAGATACGGCCCTCGCTGCCCACCTCTGCACTAGGTGATGCTGGAGTAGAGGTGGGATGTTAACTTGCAGCAAGCAAGAGTGATGCAGCAGCCGAGAGCAATGCAGCACAGGGGCAGGGGAGCAGCTTATTTAGCCCACCTGCCAGAAGGGGGAGCAGTGTCTGATATGCATGGGGGTGTCTATAGAAATGTTGGGTCTTGTCTCTAGTTGTTTGCCAGACCTAGCTCCACAAACTACCCCTCATTTGTGTCAGCCACGACTACTGTTGGAAAGCACTTTGTTTTAACTTATTGGCCCAGGTGCCCAAGAGTGATCTCCACTCCATTGTGTAGGGCAGGACTGACGACATGCACTGATAGAGACCACCAGTTCTGCATGTGAATCAGCTTGTGACTTAAAGCCAAAGTAAAAGAAAAGAGGAGGAAAACTTCAAATGAAGCTGAAAGTTGAAAAGTGTTGCATCGTTGAGCTTTTTTTTGTTTTGTTCTGTTTTAGTTTATTATTTTTTTCCTCCACATGAGGGGGAGTGGTTTTTGTTTCTTTGTGGTTTTGTTTCTGTGTGGGTGCTCTGCTGATGTGCGCTTTGTAAAATTATGATTCACCAGAACTAGGAGGCAGAATTACCGCATATGCCTCCCGGTAGCGTTGCACAGCGGGTGACAGGATGTATTTATGATTGTTTTCTCCATGCCCGAATGTATGAATTTTCATGTGTGCAAATAGGGCCTTGTCGGTTGAAGGCCGAAAATTACTACTGAACTTATTTTGCTCAAGCCTAATTGCACCTGTTTGCTTTCATTCTTTGTGAGGGCAGAGAGAGAATGGCTGAATAATTGCCAATAAAAGCAAAGATGTGCTCTCTTCCAATTACCTTACATGAAAGCAAAGAAATGAGCCCAGAAAATTATACACATGAAAGCAAAGAAAGGCACCTGCAAATGTTTTCTGTGCAGGGAAAGAGAAGAGTTCACCTGTGGGGAAATGACTGTGTTAAACATTTATATCACCTGTTGGCTGTCCTCTCCTATATGGAAGCGACCCGATCTGAATCCCTTCAGCAATCTGTGTGTCAGTTTTACAGAAATAAAATGCCAGTATTGATCTGTTTTTGCTCATTTGTTACTCTGTGCATGCTGGTTATATGTTCTAAAAATCACAATTATCTCTTTCGCATTAATTCTTATCACATTGTGAATGCAATTTCCTTGATTGCTTAAATTGTAAATGAAACAGAATGCATATGAATGGTGCATTGCAAATTGTTGTTCCTTCCTATGCATAGGCAGACTGCCATGTGGTCTGGAAAAAAGTTCAACATTCTAAGAGAAGATAGGATTGCAATTATGGTTTCCACCCATATCTGTTATATTTGTTATTATATTTAAAATCTAATTTATATATAATATATATTAATAATATAATAATATATAATATAATATGATATAATATAATATTATATTATATTATATTTGTTATATTTCTTTTATTTCAATGCAACTTCTCAACATTTATATAGCCACTTATGCATCTTTGAGAATATATGTTGCACATGCATGCATGGCTGAAAATTGTTTCAAAGCAACACATTGTGTTCTCTCTAGAGCACTTCTGCCTCAGATGTCTGCACTCCACACCTGCATTTTGATCTGAGCAGCGTTTTTTTGTTTGTTTGTTTGTTTAATTGTTTTGATGTAGTGTTAAACTGTTTTGTATTTATGTGATTTGGCAAATAATTCAAGTGGAATGTGGTGTGACTAATGGGAAGTTGATGCTGTCAGCGTTTAAAACCGTGATAAACATATCTGAGTATCCGGCTTACATGGACAAATGAGGTTCTCTCCTTCACCTGCTCAAAATATAGAGTCAGAAATCCGTAATTACGGGAATTCGGGTAAGCAGCTGTTTCGACCTTAGTATAAAGGATTAATTTTTTCATAATAAATACACAGTAGAAATATAAATGCTTTATTATGTTACCATATATTTTAAAAAACAAGATGGCACCAAAATGCATATTTGAACAAATTTTACGCAGGAACCACCAATGGTTGGCGTTGGCTATAGCTAAAACCATCAACAGATAAAATTTACGTCTGGCTACTTTTTATCATATAAATCAGTCTTAGATGACACTAAAAATGGCTATTAGACGAAAATATTTGCTTATTTTGGTGTTGTGACATTACTAAACAGCATTCATTGCAGAATGAGAAAACTCATGCTATATAAATGGCCAAAGTAGCTTAATAAGCAAAAATATTATCCACGCCCATCCCACTTGTGGGTAATTTAATATTGCAGCAAAACTGGCACATAGTCTTGTGCACATTTTCATCTAATCACTTATTTATTTCAACATTTCATTAGCCCAATTTGTGAACAAAAATCATCAATGAGAAACTTGAGGTAACCATTATAGGTTCTTTTTTTCCCCCACAAATATAGGCTGTCAGCTATATTCACAAAAACAATGTGTGCTAAAAAGCCTAAAAACCATAAATGGTAACATGACAAAATAAAGTTATTTTTAGTTGATTGATTATTTGTTTTTTCACACAATGGCTGTACTGGTCTCTCAAACACGGACATTCAGCACCTTGACTGTGCATTTTCCACTGACCTCTTCACTGCACTTCAGGCACTTGGCCAAGGCTTTATTTTGTTTGCATTGTGCCTTCACTGTGCGGGCCATTCTGGTCTGCTCTTCAGGACATCTGCGAGGGGTACAGACACATGTAGTGCCTCTTTTCCATGAATCTCCATCTCTTATCCATTTTCAGCTCTTATGATTGCCTTGACCTAGTTGAAATGCTGAAATTAATAACTAATTAGGTGAAATTGTGTGCTTGACTCGTCATGTCAATTTTTTAAGACATTAAATCACCCATAAGTGAGGCAGTTATTATTATTATGGTTCATTAGGCTACTTTGACAATTTAAATCACATAGGTTATCTCCTTATGCGATGAATGCCATTTTATTATTATGTGACACGACCCAAATATGCAAATAGTTTCCTCTAAAAGCCGATTTCAGAGTCATTCAAGACTGATATAGATGGTAAAAATGCCAGGGCAGTTTACAGTGACCCTGACTAGTGGCAGCTCTAGTGTTCAAATTTACATTTTAGCGTTTTTTTTTTTACATCTGTACAGTATATTCTAAAAGAACTGGAGGGCACCTGGAGAGCACATTGCCCTCACCGTTCTGACATTTATTGGCAGATGAAGTTGAATTCACATTTAACCAAGCATTAAATATTTGTACAAAGAAGTAATCTGATGGCTGGTTTGGGCATTAGTGTCTTGAGTCTATACTGGTGCTCAAAATTGCTGTCTTTTAGCGCATGGAAATTCTTTCGGATCCTCTATCAAGAATATGAGCTGGATCATCTCCAAAATTAAATCACTTCCTCCTTAGCACAGAATCTATTCTAACAATTTCATAGACATCCATATGAAACTTTTTGACATATCCTGTTAATTCACAAATGAACGAACAAACAAACACCAGTGACAAACAATCAAACAAACGAATGCCAGTGAAAAAATATTTATTCCTGGCAGAGGTATAATAGCTGAATTATTTTACCAATTGACCTATGGCTAAGCTCTGCCCCCTTCACTGACTCGGACAAAAAAATCAACATTTTAGAACCGGCGCTAATAGCTGGTTTTACAGTCAGAGATATTTTTCTGAATGTTATCGATGATTTTTGGCATTGAATGCTCAAATATCACCAAGAAGTCAGCAAATAGGGTTACACTATGCTTTGGAGTGATACATTAATGAATTTGGAGTGGAGAACGTCAACAAAAAGTTTAAATTGGAAGCTAAAATTTTCAGGTCTCAGTGCAAACACGATCAACCCCATCTCGTTTCCGTCACCCTCTAACACAAGATAGAGGATCAGCATTGTTCGTGCACCGCAGGGTAATAAATTTAATTTACGTATTATTATTGCAAGCTACCGAATTTAAGAAATCTAACCTGACGTGACCGAAATCCTAAGTAAACAAGGTAACATGGTGAACAACGCAGCCAAGAGCTTACGTTAAGGCAACGACGTCTGTCAGCACTGAAGTTAGCCATAGAGTTTACTAACTTTAGTTAAGGTAAGCTAACTTAGCGATGTAAAAGATAACTTTACATTAATCTCCAGCGAAGTGACAAGATGTCGCCTTAAACACAATGTTAACTTAGCTTGGAACAAATGTAGACATCCTTGTTTACCTTATTTAGCTACCTTAAGCTGATAGTGGGGTCTTCCACAAAGCTTTAAGCTGCTCTCACACCGGATGCGGAACAAATTTTCAGCACGCCGGATTACATTCAAAGTCAATGCAAAGACGCGAATACGCGTGTATTCGCATGTTTGCATTCACTTTGAATGTAATCTGTCGTGCGAAAACTTTGTTTCGCGTTCGGTGTGAAAGTAGCTTTATCTAGAGGAGACACTTCTCTCGGTTATGATGTGGCTTTGGGAACGGTATAAAATATACCCCATCGCCCAGCCTCTTGGGATACGTCGTATAGGAGTTAAGTTTACCTCAAGCACAGCGTTTGACCATTGTTTTGACTTAGAAACATTTTAAAACCCCATAAAAGTGAACGATTCTGAGTTTCCGTAATGCATTTCAATGGAAGTTCAGACTCAGAATGTCCGAGTATATGGGGAGGGAATACGCACTGTGATTGGCTCATCGCATTTGAGGGTGGGGCTTAGCCATAGGTCAATTTGGTATTTATTATGCAAGATTTAATCATTTGGAGTTTGAATGGTTAAAATTACTGCTATCGGCAATCCGAGTGGTAGTGGAATGCCGATTCTTCTATTGTTCATTTCAGGCTATTGCTTAGAGCTGTGGCTTACAAGTTTGCAATTATCATTATGGCTCAAAATTCTTGAAAAATGCAAAACATTCATGACCGCTTGATAAGCATTGCATCTGGGTGTGGGCACAGCATTTGAACATTATTATGAACTTGATATTTCTGAAAAAGTATTATGGAAAGTTCTAAGTCACTCATGTACGTGCAATTTCTACCTCAGGTTGCCCAGACTGATGTGCGCACCAACGTGCACCTTTGTGTTTGGATACACACACGCGGATGCACGCGTATGTGTTATGGTTGTGTTGATCACTCACAGATGCATGCATGTACCCCTTTGATGGACTTAAAGTAAATAATCACATGAGCATACTTTCGTGCAAGTAGCCCATCGTGACCCTTTTCACTCTCAGTAGTGTGTGCCTGTGTGTACAATGCAAGTATGTATTAAATTACTGCATATATTTGTGTTCGGGCATGAGAAATAGCTGTGGAGTGAACTCCCCCATAGTTTTTGGAATAAAGCAGCGCTCCAGCTCCCTTGGTCACCTCAGACTTGCCAGACTGTGCTGGGTAGAAGAGAACGCATCATCCCATTATACTGCAATTTAGCTGGTCCTCACAGAGGACTCCTCCCAGCAGGAGGGCAATTAAATCTACATTAATGTAAAAAATTGGAGCTATGGGGCCAGTGACAAATTTCAGTTTCCTAGCAAATATGGCTTCTCTTGAGCAAGGCTGTCACTCAAGTGACAGTACTTAGCATTTGCACCATGGTTATTCTGTCAGCAAATTCACAAATTTTAAATGAGGGTCGGTACTCGTTCTGAAAATTCTCTGTAAATGTGCTACTGCTTTTTTTTTCCTCCATAGATTTGCGACAAGGAGTGGCACTACTACGTGATCAACGTGGAATTTCCTGTGGTAACCCTCTATGTGGACGGCGTAACCTATGAACCCTATTTGGTGACTGATGACTGGCCAATACATCCCTCTCAGATTGACGTCCAGCTAACAGTGGGTGCCTGCTGGCAAGGTTAATAGACTTTGCTTTTCCCCTGCCTGTAATGATGAAAAAATATGAAATGATAAAATCCATTTTTCAATTATATACACTAGCGTGCTTCTTTCAATAACAGCATCTGGACTTCATAGATAGCTGCCAGTCACTTGGTTTTGAATTAGTTTTGCAAACTCAGTGCTTTCCTAGTTTTCTTGAGATACGACAACATGCTTACTGCTGCAAATATAGGCGTGCAATTTCAAAAGAAAATGTACCATTTCGTAGAGGGAAAAACAACTTTGCAGGCTCCAATTTTCAATAGGTTTAGTGGTGAATTATGAAATGGTACTCGCTGCTCATCACCACAAGCACAGCAGATCTCATGCATGGGTTTCATTTATATAGCTTTCATTGGTCATGATAGCCTTTTGCCCTGAATTTGTAGCAAAAAGGAAAGTCTTGAAGTGGGGATTAGAAGGCACGAGTAGATGACAACTTCACAAGCTATTGCATGCTTTTGAGGCTTGGCTAAGCTAATCTACTGTACTGCCGATAACATTGGATGCTATTCAAAAACAGGATTGCATTCCGATGTCATACATTTCCGCTTGCATTGAATCTTCAATATCGTGATGTGCAGAAAAATACTCCAAATTTCTGCAAATCGTTTTATTCTTCCCAAAAGTGGATTGAGATCCCTCTTTCCAACAATTTGTCCACTGCTTTTATGGCTTAAGAGGGATAATTAGCATTACTTAGTACTCTTTCCTGCAATTAGTCTGCAGACCATTTAGAGTGAAGTAGAGAGGCTGTGAGGGTGCTTGCTGGAGGGAGATAAGCATATGAAAAGTGGACAAGGGCAAATTAAACGGCCTGCTGTGTTCTTATTATTACTTCATCCCACATGGCTTGAATCATCTTCCTTTTTAAGCTTGCAGAGCTATGCAGCAGGTTTGCAGCTGTTTTCTTATGACCCAGGTTCTGAGGAACTTCAGGGTGTGAGAACTGACTGACTGAACTGTTGTCACTTAATGAAGTGTTTCAAGCTGCAACAGTGCAGCACCAGCATGCCCCATTTTTTAAGGACATTTGGACAAAAGGGGAGAGTTTTGAGAGCATAAGTCTTTGACTTTGTTCCATTTTTAATATATTTTAATTCGCTTATCTCAGATTCTCAAAAAACTGTGAGTTGGCTGAACTTGTAATTTTTTTTTTGTTCAGTCATTGTTTGTCACGTTTATCTTTAATTCCCCATTGGTTCATGTGCTCTCACTCACTGCCTCCATGTGTCTCCCACTCCTTGGTATGAAAAACAATTGGCATGACATGGTTCCAAGTATCTGAGAATAACAGCAAGTTACTACACAATTTTAAAATGACTTTCACCCTCACACCTCCTCCAGTATTCGCTTTTATAACTGTTTTCCTCTCCAAGCACCTTCCGAATGATATAAAGTCAACATAAGCCCAGGTACTCGTCCATAAAAATGAATCTGCAAAATTGTAAGAATGTTATTCTTCTTTTGGAAGACCAAAACAAGAAAGTTCTTCCATTTCATATTAAAGCACCCCTAATGGTCATGATGCCAGAACAGTTAATCGAAAACATCTGTGAGGAAATAATGGAAAAATCATTGCCAATTAAACAGTGGCTGAATGGAGTGGTGACAACGTTTTCAGAATGTCAATGAATGAATGGCAGTGGAGACCATTAGCTACACAAAACTGCCAATTTAGCAGGCAGGAGTCCAGAGAATAATAATAAAACAGTAATTGGCTTCGGTGAATGACAAATACCCATGTAATAAGAATGCAGTGACTTAAGGCAAAATCCGATTAGCAATGGTATTTACTCTGATGTAAACATTTTACATAACCTATATTATGGCGTGACAGGTAAAGCCTGTCCAATTTGCATGCTTACTTTTAGTTCATTTGAGTAACAGTAGAATATACTGTAATATTCAATGGACCGTTGTGGTTTACTCATGTCCTCTGATATCATCGATATGCATTTTTTTTACTAGGGGTGTTTATCTGAGCGAGTGAAAGCAATGTAGCACACTGACCACTGTATTAATCTTCAGGAGGCGAAGTGACAAAGCCGCGCTTTACCCAGTATTTTCGCGGCAGCCTGTCCGGGCTGACCATTCGGCCAGGGAAGATTGAGAGCCAGAAAGTCATTTCCTGCCTGCAAGCCTGCAAGGAAGGTCTGGACATCAACTCCCTGGAGAGCTTGGGCAAGGGCATCAAGGTATCACACCAAATATCAACTGGCACACACTTCATGCTCCTACGCACTGAGAGAGTCAACATGTGCCCCGACCCTTCTGAAAAGAGACAGCTTGATAAGTGAAAAATTCCGAGGAAATATGGCTGAAGTAATTGCCTGAATGCCTGTCTCCGTGTTGTACTCTGAGTCATCCTGTTGATTTGAGATTCATCAAATATCCAGTCTAGTTTTAGTCTCTTCCATACCTCCCACATAAAATGAACAGACAGGGTGAGCATGAAACTGTAAATGTGAATGAAATTTAGTGCAAGTAGACATCCTGTTCAGTATGCATAATGAGGTCCGGGCATTGGTCATTTGGCCTGTGGGTCAGTGGCGTAGCCAAATGTGAAAATCGGGTGTCCCAGGAACATCCCTTTACAACTTCTATTAGTCCTGACTTGTTCGCAATCATCTTTCCTAATTAACAATACATTCACTCTGAAAACAATCCACACTATCAGGTGCGAACACCTGATTGTGAACAAGTCAGGACTAATACAAGTTGTAAAGGGATGTTCCTGGCACACCCGATTTTCAGTTCCGGCTACGGCACTCTGTGGGTTGGCACTCCAAGTGCCGACAAGCTCACTGTTCCCTAGATATTCGACCATACAGGTGCAGTATTACATCCCACTGATTTGAGACGCAGAGTGTGTTCTTTCATTTAAAATAAACATATACAAAAATAAAGCTCAAAAAGCCTTGAAGATTGTAGCATTTGTGAATTCATTTATCTGTGTATCTTATTTGCAACAGGCAAGATTAAACTTAAACCACAATACAGAAAACGAGAACTCATCACTCCTCAGTATTCAGAGAAAAGTTGCGCGCTCTGCTTCCACATTGAATAAGCCATGCAGAACCAAAACTCCCATCAATCTAAGCAGTCCCAGGAACACAAAGCTCGGTGCCGCTATTTGAATATTTCATTCAAATCGGTTCTGAGCAGTACCAACAGTTTAGAGGACAGTCATCTTCTTTTGTTTGGAAATCAATGCAATAGCTCATCTGCACTGACACCTGAAACATGGTCTTTTTTTTTTTTTTTTTGTTCTCTGACGAGGAATTGGATTTCTTGTATCTCTGGAAAAAGGGATTTCATCCGTGTATATAAATGTTGGGGAAATGAAATGTTTATTGATTACTCTGTGTATAAGGGCCAATCTAACTGAAATGTTTGCATATTGAGGAGAGCACAAGTCTGGGCGGTACATGACTGTCTTGTCAGGGATTAACAGCAGAAATGTGGCCACTTACCAAGACAGGAAGCAGGTGATAATGCAGAGGGAGAGGAGACGTGTCGCTCGGGGTTTCATTCTACAGCTGGAGTTGCCCTGCAGGAGAAAAAAAGAAACCGGAGAAGCCTTATGACTCCATTTGCCTGGCCTGCAGGCAGTTCGTCCCACATCACAGACAGAAGAGATGGCTGTTTTTTCTATTTTCTTTTTTTTTTTTTGTGGGCCGCAGGGCTCAATCGTGAGCCAGCCCTTTTGATACACCTTTATCGAAAGTGTTTTATGTCATTTCAGAGAGATGGAATCATGTCGGCCTTTTATGGTAGCGATGGAGACGAAGAGCCGGGAACGGAGACGGTAGAATTTTCTGAGGCACTGCTCATTTTATCTTCCGTAGAAAAAAAATAAAGGGAAAATTTTAATTCTCTGTGAGCGCATCTGAGGTCACCAACCCCCGGGACTAATGGAAACCATTTAAGATCAGTGAGCAACTTTTTATGGCGTAATAACAGGAGTGCGTTTGACCTGGGTCTCTCACTCTGGTGGGCGTTCAAAAGGCAGTGATGGCCTATCCCGCTGAACAGAGCAAAGCCTGTCTGCAGTCGACGGGAGTTCTTACGCGTCCAAGAATTTCACATCAGTTGAGACAAGCCCCACTGAGCTCTGCTTACCTTTGGAGCTTCAGTCGCTGCAGAACTACCTATCAAGGGGAGACTTCTTGTCAGTCCAACCATCCATTTTTACATCTGAGTTGCTACCCTTCAGATGCAATGTCATAGCATTAGCCTTAATCTCGACATCAAGTCATTTGACACGCACCAGTCTCATTTAGCCCCTGTATGATTTGAATGAATATGTGTTGCTGTGGTTTGCCACTTTGTTCTCTGTCCTTGGCTGTTTCTGAATTCTGACACCTTTTCCTCTTCTTCCAATCAAGTATATTTTTTCTGTCTCCATCATTCCCTTTCATTCCCACCCATTAAACTTTGGCTGCCTATCATATTGCATCATCCAACTGCATGTTTTTTTTCTCTTTTTACCATTCTCTAGTGTCTATCCATTCCCTTCTTTCCCATTTGTTTTCTCTATCAACTGAATGAGACCTTTTCCCTCTCTGTCTTGTGCTCTTTGGCCAGTTCCACTTCAACCCTGCCCAATCAATTCTGGTCATGGAGGGAGATGACCTGGAGAACATGAACCTAGCCCTGAAGAAGGTCTCCTACATCAACTCTCGCCAGTTCCCCACCCCCGGCATCCGTCGCCTCCGAATTTCCACCTCTGTACAGTAAGCTCCTGGCTCATCACTTCCTGTGTACATGCCCAAGGCTGAGTTCCCAGGAAGTGACTTTCCTCTTTTCCCACTTCAAATAGGAATACACTACCAAAAGCGACAGAAATAATACTACATGTCCTATTCACTGTTTACTTGACCATGTTAAGCGAACAGTCACTTCTTAGCCTATCCGTGTGTCAATGTTCTAGCCCAGACACAGCAAAATTTCTGTTATGGTAATTTGGATTGTTGCTTCTGGCTTTCAGCCGTCTTAATGGAAACATTTTACAAATTCCATCTGGTTTCTCATGCCAGGCTTCCTATTTATGGTAAACAAGACCTACTTTCTTTTCCAAATGCACTTTTGAGCAGGAGTAGAAGAGCATATAGTGACTAAAATTAATGGTAGAGCCCGTAAATAAGCTATCATCTGTTTGGCAGTCAGAGCGGAGTCCCACAGCGTCACTGGACTGCCATTGATACAAAAGAAGACGCATCAGAAATGGAAGCATACAATTACACTGAAGTGCTATCTTTGTGAGCACGCTTTGCTCACTGCTCGTCTCCAGCTGGGCCAGAGAGCTTACAAAGCTGTGGAGTTGCCTAGGTTACTGAGGAACATTGGCCAGTTGCAGTGTTTCTGTTGCCTCTCAAGTAGTTCACCTCAAATCCAATATTACAGTTTTTTTTTTTTTTTGAATTGCTTAAGCACAATTTTAAAAACAGGACCCGGTTTTTCAAAACACGTCACACAATTAGTACAACACTACACCCAAGTAGCACAACACCTCAGATCATCTGCAAGATGGAACACTTTAGTCAAAACTATATATTTCTTATAAAAACCCTGCTATGTTCTTGTCATAACATAAACACATTCATTGTATGGTCTGATTCTGTTTGACTCAGGTAAACACTCCTCTGCTCAACCTAAAACACTTTTAGCATTTCCACAGATAAAGTGTAATAATAAATTCACAAACACTACATGACACCAATTGTGCAGACGAATGAAAATATTTTTCATATACTAAAGTCAGTCAATACTGAACATTCCAACAAAACATTCATAACAAAACATTTTCCAGTTTTCACACAGTATTACTGAACGTACCATTGGACTGTAAGCTTATAGTAGTACAGTGACAAATCACGTATCCAATTCAGTACTGAAAAAAAAGAGAAAACTAAACATCATCTCTCCGCCCAGCTGGATCTGGCCACAGGGCGTCATCAACATCACAGGCTATATTTTCATTTGCAAGGAAACATGGGAAGAATGTTGTGATGAATCCACCCTTGTATAGATGCGGTATCAATTTGATCACATGCTTCCTCCATAGCTTGAATGAGGGGCATCATAGAGCCGGAGGTCATAACCCTTCCACTGCCATGCTGAGAAGAACTCCTCGATGGGGTTTAGGAAGGGGGAGTATGGTGGAAGGTATTGAACTGTAAATTGTGGGTGTTGCCCCAGGGCAGCTGTGGCTACAAAAACGTAGTTAACCACCATCAGAGTGTGAATGAATAATGCCTCCATTGTAAAGCGTCTTTGAGTGTCCAAAAAAGCGCTATATAAAATTGATGCATTATTATTATTATTATTATTGATTGAACCAGCTTTGGACCAGAGCAGAATGGATGGAGTGATACATTGTCCCAGACAACAACATATTACATCTGGTCCCTTTGGTTTGCTGCTGTGATAATATTGTGTAATCTGTCTAAAAATGTAAGAATGAGGTCAGTGTTGTAAGGACCCAAGTCGACATGGCGGTGGAGGGGCCCATTTTGTGTAATGGCAGCACAAAGGGTAATGTTACCCCCACATTGCCCTGGTTCATTGACAATAGCCCTGTGGCCAATGATGTTTCTTCCCCTTTTTCTCACTGCTGTCAGGTTAAATCCAGCCTCATCAATGTATATAAACTCGTGCAGGACTTCCTCCTCATCCATTGGCAAAACAGCAAATGATCACATTGTGTACATCAATATACTGTAGGTCTGTGTCACAGTAAAATTGCATTTACAGTAAAAAAGGTTATGTGTGCAGCACACAATACTACAATCAGTGAACAAAACTTACCTCCGAATTCACACCACAGGACTTTCACCCTGTCTGAATTACTTTCAAATGGCACTCTACAGTTGTTTCATCAGAACTTGACGTTTTGAAGGATGCGGACTATCGTTGTCAGAGAGACCTGTTGGACTTTATTGAAAATTGTGTGATCATTGACAATGTGGGTTTGAATTTCTCTAAGTCTGATTGCATTATTGGCCAAAAAAAGGTTTATTATCTCGCTCTCTTGCTCCAGTGTGAATATGGGGCCCCTCCCTCCTCGGTTTTCTCGACATTCAATCCTATGTAGGCCAAACGAAATACATGTAGCTTACTGGAAAATGATACAGGAATAAATACCAAAACTGTTGATATAGTACGTGCAGTAAGCTATGGATTTCCTGTTGACAGAGGATAGGTTTCTCACCTGTGCTCTTGACGAAGTGTCTAAACTACTGATGCCACCGTGTACCTGCTTAGGTTAGGCTTTACTCTCCGTCCAGTCTCCCTCAGTGTTAGTTCGTGGTTCATCACATGGTCCACAAGTGTAGCACGAATTTTGTTTGACAGATTTGGTTGTCTTCTACTTTGTGCACGTCCTACCCCTCCTCCAGTTCTTCCGCTCCCTCTACCTCTTCCTCCACCTTGTTCTCTCCGGATTCCCCCTCTCATCCGTACTCTCCCTCTTCCTCTGACACCATCCATTTTTGTTGAAGACAGGTGGACTTACCTGTTGCCTTTTTATTGTGCTTAAACCCAATTGGTGTGTCTACAATTAAGCACCTCTATGTGTGCACACCTGGTGGCTGTGTTTAACCAATCGGTTCATGGGTGTGTTCATTTGAAAGCCTTCGCTTTGAAATTGCACGGAAATGACATCATGGTTAATTTCTGTGTCAACTGTATACGAGTGTGTTTAGTGTTTTGCAAAAAGCGTGAAGCCGACAATGTGCTTACAGTTGTGCAAATCCGGGCCTGTGCTTTGCTCCTTGAGTGTAAGGTTTTGCTAATTGTGGGAAAGTTTTAATTTTCATGTGTAAGCAATCATAAAAAAAAACTAATCATTCCAAATTATTATGTCAGCAAGGTCTGTCGTTGCAGGATCTGCAGCCTTATATTTTCGTAATGTAGTATTTAAACAAAGCAATCTGAATCAAATACTCTGGTTTAAAACAAACTTTTTGTGTTCTAAACTTTTGTAGTTTTGTAGTTTACTCATCAAGTGATACCTTAGTGCTAAAAAGAAAACAAATAAAAGAGGAGAAAGAAACGCAATTTCTCAGTTCAGTCTCCTTGGTCTTTGCACATTATTTATAATGAATAAAGGGAGCATAATAGAGAGCTTTGGAAAGTAGAACTCTGTCAGTGGTAACAAAGGCCTGCGGTAACCTCATCATTCAGTGCTTAATTACCTAATCCTGTCACAATTTACTTAGTCTGAGTAGCAAAAATTGTGAAGAATAATTGCAGAATGACTGTCAAATGTATTTTTGATAGGATTTGGACATTGCACATTGCATCATGAGCCATTTTCCTCTGTGAATATAAATGTGATGTGTTTTTCCTATATTCTGAAATCATTTTTTTCTCATGAAATGGCACATATTTGCATAAAGTAGACTGCAAGCCTTATTAAGCAAGAAGGTGCAAGAGGCCGTACTAAATTGCGAATACAGTCCCAGCTAAAGGGTGTCCTTAGACACGATGCACAGCAAAGTAACATTGTAAGGACGAAAATAATTTAAATAAATGCAAAAAATCCAGAACTTTTGTTAACTTCCATCTCTTATTTATAAACGTAGCCAGTACGCAATATAAAAATGTAGCTAACAGGCATCACTTTGTTGTTGTCATGTCTCAATCTGTCATGGTTTGGAGGCTTTGAGAGCTCTTTTTGCTGCTCTCGTCCGGGACGATATCGTTTTGCTCTCAATCGGATTCCTAGGCCAGCTGGCAGTAATTGGGGGCATTGCCCGGACTCTTTTAAGCTCTAGCTTCGCCTTGCTTCCTTTGCTAGAGTGTCAGTGTCATATTTGCGCTTTAGCCGGTAAGATCTTGAGAGAGAGTACAGTTAAGGACTTAGTTGCTTATTTGAGGCCTAGTTTTAGTAAGAGAGGGAATCTTTGTTTTATTTTATCCCTTTTCTTTTGGTATCTTCGAGCTCGCCTTTTTTTTAACCTCTGACAGTGTCAGGTCCGTTGGTAGCGCGAGTCTCGCAATTTCAGTCAGTTTAAGTCTCTCAGCACGCTGCGGTTTTTGCCTTTTATTTCTGGCCACTGCTTTTTGCCTCCAAATCCTAACACCCACCACATTAATCATTTCCGGCCATGCATTGGTCTTGTTTATTCAGTAAATAAATGTTTTGATTTTAACCAGGGAAACTTCAATGGCAACAGCTTGAGGTGAGGTGAGTAAAGGGTGAGGTTCCTGAAGGCCCTGTACACATCTGACAGCACGCCACTGGTTTTGGAAGCATCCGCATTCGAGGAAAGACTGGTTTCTCTTCTGAGCCGTTTACTTTTGCGGACAGTGAGATCAGAGAATCTAAAAAAAAAAAAAAGAGAGAAAAGAAGCAGAGTGGTAGACCCTTGCTGCAGACGTGGAGAGCTTGCTGTTAATGTAATATTCAAAGCCATGTCGCTGTCTCCAGTCAGTTACGTCCTCGACGCCTCGGTCCCTGGGGGCGGTGTATACTGCAGCAGTGTGCTAACTTCATACCCCTCAACACAGCATTGGGATGGGCCTGAGGATTAGTCACTCTTTCTTCTCAACTGAACATTGTGATTTTTCCTCTCTTGTCCTTTCATCCTCCCTCTCTCGTCTACTTTGATTGGCACCCGAGGCAACTTTTTTAATTGCATTGTATTTATTGATGATTTTTTTTTTCCCGAGGACAAAAGACTTGGACTTTAAGCTTTTATTTGTGGGCCTGTGTTAATATTCATGCTGGTTTTAAATATGCATGATTCCCTGCAGCTCTGGCCGTAGGGGGTGTAGTCTGCCTTACTGTAAGGTTCAGACTGGGCGGAGTTTCCACAACTGGAGCAGCATGTGCGTTCCTTCGGCAATACAATAATGCACAAATACATTTCAACTTTTCCATTATTTCAGCCTCCAGTACTGAGAGGTGAGGGTGTTTTTTTTTTTTTTTGTCAGTAAAGTTGCATCCTGTCTTCATGTTCATCCCAAAAATGTTGTATTGATATCTAGTAGCAAAAGCGCATTTAATTCTTCTTTGGAATATCAAAGAAATGACTATGGGCTGTGTCTATAAATCTGTCTCCTGCACCTAAATCTCCATATGCCTTTTTGGTCAGTTTCTCCTTCATAATTTCTGATTAACTCCTCTCTCCCTTACTGTTCTCATGAGAAGCACTTTGTCGATCCTTGTGTGTGCGTGTGCATGTTGTCTGTCTGCTTGCACATGGGGCATTCACTCCATGATAATCAGGATACATACCTTGATTCACGTCTTTCGAGTTGAGAAATTCGGGAAATGTTTTGTTTTTTTTCTTCATTTTGACCACTTGTCCTGGTGAAATGGGCATTTCATATCCAGTCTGTGGAGGACATTCTTTTTTCACAAAACTTTATTATTTTTTTTCATCGTTAAAGGCCAGATTATACCTCAGAATTGGCCTAAACCAAAAATTAAGAGGCAGTTTAAACAACGTGTGAGGAGTATAATTCAAAAGTCATCTTGCTTTAAATGTCAAAAATAAATGGATGGATTCTAAATTTATCAAGGGGCAAGTTCAAGATCATAGCTCACACTTCTGAAATAAAAACTGAATGCTAAGTGTCAATCAATCACTTCCAATAGCTCTCCTTCACATATCCTGAGCCTAGTTTCATTTTCATGGTTTGGATTCATTCAAGCACAGCAGAATTAACACAAATTGTCATCACATATGGATCTTCATTACCTGTGTGGAAGGTGTTGACTAGCTGAAAAAATTGACCTAAAGAGGCAACAAAATATCTGCAAAATGATAATCATAATCTCCATTCAGTATCTATACCATATCATCCTCACTAATGTTGCGGGGGAGCTGGAGCCTGTCCCAGCTTAATATGAGCGAAAGGTAGGGCTACACTCTAGCCACACACCAATCCATCGCAGGGTGCATACACCATTCACAGCATTCGCTTACACACTCATGCCTATGGGAAACTTAGAGTCTCCCATTAGCCTGGCATGCAGTGTGGAAGGGCTGTAGCTGGAAACCAGAGTCATCGGAGGAAATGCATGTGAACACAGGGAGAGCATGGAAACATCTATCGGTGTGGAAAGTCCTCAGGCCGGATTCAAACACACAACCTTTTTGCGGTGAGGCAGCAGTGCTAGCCACTGCATCTTCATGCCGACCCTTCATGAAAATGCCTTGTTAATTAATAAAAATCATAATGCAAATTTTAAATAAAGTTGTTTCAAACATTTATCTGCTTAAATGGCTGCCAACCATTATCGTGAAGATAACCAAGACAGATTAAATTGATGCATCTCAGTTTTCAGAATACTTACTGAAGGACTTCAGTTCTGCGTATAATATTTACGTTGTGATTTCTGACCCAAAAATATAAAAAGAACAAAATAAACTGATTTACCGAAAAGTTGGTTTTAGTGCACATTCAATAACAAGTGTTAGCTAATCAAAATCAATTATTCCATCATTACCGAAGTGCACTATCGTTGGATTTAAAATCACTGGAGAGATATGTATTGTTTGATTGATTCTTTACTCTTTTTCAATAAACATAAAATGTCATCTTGGAGTTGACATTTTGTTTCTTTAGATCAACTGTGGGCATTGTCTGGCCTTATATGTCTCTCTCTCTTCTTTTTTTTTAAATTGACTAAGAATATCCCCAAGAACCACATTTCTAACTTAGGAGCCACTGGTCCTAGTGTCTTTGTGCACATCTGTGTGCATGTGTGTGGATGTGATCATCTCATTGATCCAACACCCATAGGTCCTCAGGGGCACACTGCTCTGGGCTGTGATGAAGAAGAACAGAATCAAAGCGAACGGGCCTGATCAATACCTGCTCTGAGCGCTGGGGCTGTAATGGCAGCAGCCCAATGCCGATGACAAGATCCTCAAATCACATCCATAAATACAAAGAGATGCCTGACATATGCTTCATAAAGAGCTCTAATCTTTGAAGTGCATAAAATGGTTAGAAATTAAATTGATTGATCTCTCTCCAGTGAATCTGGCATGAGACTTTCTCCGCAGCCGGTATCCATTTATGTGTAGTTTGGCTTTTGGCTTTGTTTTTCATGCTGTAATTAGAAATAGACGAGTCTATTACTGATTTTATTAATGAGGTTAAAGGCTCGTGATTTGTGGCGCATCTGATGGCAGGAACAGAATGGAGGCATTAAGACTGTTACGCTCATTCCCTCGGTTTAATCGATGTCTCGTACATCACCACCTGAATAGCGGTAAAAGCTTTAACTCCAACCACTTCGTCATAAGAGCTCTGCTCTTTCACATTTGGCTTTATTGATGGAATTAATCTCTTGTAAACTCATAATCTAATGCACTATACGCTGATCATGTGCAAATAAATAGGCGTGTTAATTTTCTAACAGATGGATGTGTCTCAGGCCTACCTTTATGAAAGTAATATGATTCATGAAAAAGGCAACATTAATTTCCTTAAAGTTTCCTTCCCCCTCCATCTTTCATATTCTTGCTAATTAAACTGGAAAGAGCCCAAGTTCTTTTTTGCAGCCTTAGGAATCAGCTGTCTTTGCTTGGGTGCCCCCATCTCTTCCAGCACAATACCTCACCGGTACAGGGAGCGCCGTGATTAGAGAGCCTAAGGAAACACGGTTCCACTCCTGGTAGCTGTCGGAAACAGCCAGAGCAGAACATATTCCATTTGTTCGCAATTAATGTGTTCACATTAGCGGTTAGCGCTGAGAGTCAAGAATTATGGCATCATGATAACTGTAATCACAAGCAGATTATAAAAGAAATATTAACACCGTGATATGCCAGTAATGTGTTTTTTTTTTCTTTTTGGCTGTGGAGGTAAATGAAAGCTGTCCAAGATAAAACTGTATTTTATTTGGTCCATTGCTCTGATGTTTGCATATCGATTTGAACGGTGCATTACTTTATGCCTGGAGTCACTAATAAAGCATGCTCATTCAACCGCCACTGCCGAACTACCCCCTGCCTCACTGACATCTTCGCCTCTGATCAGTATCGCACAACACCAGTAATATGAGTCACTAATCCTCTTCCTCACTGACATACTCAAGCACTCACTCACGCACTCACTCATGTATTCAAGTACTCACTCACACGCTTACTGACATACTCAAGCACTCACTCACACAATCACTGACATACTCAAGCACTCACTCACACGATCACTGACATACTCAAGCACTCACTCACACGATCACTGACATACTCAAACACTCACTCACATGCTCACTGACATACTCAAGTACTCACTCACACGCTTACTGACATACTCAAGCACTCACTCACACACTCACTGACATACTCAAGCACTCACTCACACGATCACTGACATACTCAAGCACTCACTGACATACTCAAGCACTCAACTCACATGTTCACTGACATACTCAAGCACTCACTCACACACTCACTCACATACTCAAGCACTCACTCACACGCTCACTCATGTATTCAAGCACACGCTCAATCATGTACTGAAGCACTCACTCACACACACACTCATATATTCAAGCACTCACTCACACACTCACTCACATACTCAAGCACTCACTCACACTCTCACTCACATACTCAAGTACTCACTCACACACTCACTCATGTACTCAAGCACTCACTCACACACTCATTTGTACTCACTCATGCACTCAGGCGCTCACTCACATACTGACTCATTCACTTACTCACACACTCATTTGCGCACTCACTCACTCCGGAACTCACTACCTCCTCATTCACTCTCTCACTCTCCTTCTCTCTCAGGTGTTTTGGAGAGGACACCTGTATCTCCATCCCTGACATTGAGGCAGTGGTGATGGTCCTGCAGCCCAGCGAGCCGCGTATCACCATCACTGGAACGGATCATGTGACCCGGCCAGCCGCTGACCTGCAGGACCCGTCGGGCCTACTGCTGTTCCAGGACCTGCACATCATCAGCACAGTCACCAAGAACGACGCTCAAGCTCACAGCAGAGGTACTGAAGACCGCACAGCTGCACTGCACTACCCCAACACGTAACTCAGGTGGCAGAGACGAGAGAGATTAGGCAAATTTATACAGCACATTAACTGAATCCATCTAAAAGCTCCTCATTGACAATTCAGCACCAGCGTCTCCCTGATCCTTTGCTGTTGGGTGATGTTGCAGGGTATGAATGTCAATTGTTGTAATGTACTACAGTTTGACTGCCTACAGCTGAGGTCCAAGCCAGAGCTGATGCACAGCTAGCTTACTAATTAAAGACTCAATCTTTAATTCGGCGTCGAGGACCTTGGTCTTTAGCCAAATATATCAGTTGTGTCCTTTACTGTTCAGTGAAGACCTGCCTTTACAGCACTCCGGTCTGAATCCATAAAATGCCTGCAAGTATGGGTGCTGATTCCGGATTAGTTTAGCCTCTTACTCTCGAATGAATGAGATTATAATACCCTCTGGGGAATCCTGATCCAAGGCCAGTGCTCCAACTTAGGAAATTCTTATGAATATGCCTGTGCCTTCATGTCCCACTGCGCGCAGTTAGATTTCCATTCTGGAGATTAAAGCAAATAAGCACATGCAAAAACGACAGCATATTTTTCCACAAAGTCTAGCAAATGAGCTGCTGTTTTATTCATCCTACTTCAAGGACCAACATGCAAACCCCACCTGGATTGTCTAACTTTTGATGTGACATGGGTTCATGGTCTGCCCATTCTGCTGCAATGAACATTGAACAAGATTGGCTTTTATGTCCGTGTCATTAGTTTCATAAAATCGTAATCGGTGTATGAGGTAATGGCATGCATTGGTCATAATGGTCAGCATGAATGACCCCAACATGCATTGATTTTGATATCATTTCTAATTTGTTTTTCTCTGGGAACTTGCTTAGCAGCCAGATGATTCAAGATCAGCCTCCTAAAAATTATGAAAAAGTGTCACTTTGATTCAAAATTTAAAGCACCCACTGAGCCCACTTTATCCTTGCAGTACATTGTGCCCGGGCTGAATGGAAGCTGTCAATTCAGTGGATAATCGGACAAAACTGTCTTTTGTTGTGAACCATAAGTCGCTTTCAGATTCCACCAAGCCACGCGAGTCGGCCGCCATTTAAACGCTGAGAGGAGGGAGTGAGGGGCGGCAGAGCCTGAGTAAGATAACGCCGACAGCTCGACATTCCCTCTTTCCAGCTTCATTCAGGCTCATACATGGACCCGTCGCCACGCCGACGCAGACAAAGCACAGCCTGTGGATCAACACAACAAAGCAACGCTACTACAACAAAGCACGATTCAATATACAGGACTACTGGGACAGAAGTACAAGTAATACTGAGAATGACACTCAAACCTGCTCACACGCTCTCATACTCACACACACATATGGATACACACACACACACATACACGGTCATGTATACACTTTAGAGCAAGTGCATACATTACATCAGTGGCAGATATCACAGCGCAGGGAGCCCTGACTTCACACAGCAGACGCCTGCATCTGTGAGCGCGCTCAGTTGGCATAGGGAAACTGCAGTCACGAATTCCAGTCCAGAACATTCCCGTTCCCTGTGCAGACAGCCCTGGTTTCCGATCAGTTCCTCAGACTCAATGCTGTCATATTCTTACAAATGTTTCCTCTCTTTTCCATGTCATTTTCTCTGACACCCCAGCAGTTGCTCTTCTCACCCTAAACCCCCGGTGATTTAGACCCAGCGGACGGGTATCAGCGGGGGGGCAGAAAGAGATTGCCGATGAGCCTATCACAGAGTGGAGAAATACCTGCTCAGTATTGCTCAGTACGGCATGTGCCACTGCTACGCTCTACACAGCCTTCCCCTGACGGCTGCCTTCCCCGACCTCAAGGGCCTGCGTCATTCCAAATGAATATTTCATCCGCCTCAGACGGCACGCTTAATAACCCGAATGGGTCTGTCAATAACGCCACCGCCTGCAATCCCGCAGCCGCAGCTTAACTCATGTGCACTGTCTCGCCTCGCAATAAAGGCCCAGCATCGGCACTTCATTAATACCGCCTGATGCCATTCCACCGCTGACAGTCACGAGCTATGAAAACCGCAGACCTGCCCGCCGCTGTGATTTCGTGTTAAAAACAGGCCCGAGAGACGTCATTCCCCCTGCAGTTAGCAGTGGCGTGAGGCAGTCGGATGTTTTCCGCAGAAAGTGGAACACGTCTGAAGTACTGATCTTGTGCATATTCAGAAAGCACCCGATTTGTCAGCCCAGATTTGTGGCTGTGGGCTTACAACATGTGTTAGTAAATTATTCCTGAGGGACATCAAAGGCATTCTGGTGTATTTTGACATTCATTCAATGTGGCACAAAAAACTCACTTTGCAGAATATTTACTCTGATTCGCTTGAGCGTCCTGTTCATGCTAGAAATGAAATGCTCTTCAATACAGGTGAATACAATCCGATCTAATTGAGGTTTTTAAATTTGTTAAGGGGATTAACAAAATTAACCAAGCCAAGTTCTGTTAGCAGAACTTGGGATCACTAGTGGAAGTTAGCCAAGGTTAAATTTAGCACTGATATCAAGGAAATATGTCTTCACGCAGAGTGATCACAATGTGGAATAGCTCCTCTGGCCATGTTGTAGAGGCATAAACTCTGGGAGTTTTCAAGTCCCGGCCTGAAACCGCATTGGATACCATCTAGTCCTTGAGTATCTGAAGCATTATGCTCACTTTATTTATTGTAAAATGGCAAGCCTAGTTGGGCTGAATGGCCCATTCTCGCCACAAATGCTTTGCTATGTTAAGTTGCGTTTCATTACATTACATTACGTTAAGTTACGACACATGTAAATTGAAATGGATGAGACCTTCTCTCCGTCGGGATACATGAATTAACACCAAGGTTTTGGGGGCTCAGCTCACAGGCCGGGGGTTCTGGAGGAGATCATCCACAATCTGGACTACTGTGATGTGGTGGTGGTGGGAGAAGAGCTGAACCCTGAGCAGGAGAGTCTGGATCTGGACCACAATTCCCTGCTGGGGAAGCACCTGGACGCCACCAACTCCACCTCTGGCATCTCCATCTACGGTGCGTAAACCTGCCGTCACCCATTATAACCACAGGCCGTATCACTGTTCCTCTGGAGAGTAATCTGCCCTGTCATACTGCGAGTTCAAATTCGGCACACGGATTCTTTATCTTAACTACCAGACATAAACAGTTTGATGCGAGTTAAAGCTGTTTAGTACTTTCAGGGCATATAAAATTACTTGAGCCGAAACTTTTTAGATTTAGCTTGAACTACTTTATACTTTAAAAGGACTGAAAATGTCAGGAATTTAACAAAGATTAAGCTTATTAATATTTCTGGCTGGTTTTTCAGGAGCTATCTCTCCCCATTTCATCTTCACAGTGCCCACAATTTCATAAAATAGTAGTGAGCGCAATTTTAAAAGTCAATTATATTAAAAAAAAAACTATTACAGAATGTAGAATGGAAATTGTTAATCAATCCTTTCCAAACAAAACTTAATTTGAGGGCAGCTAGTTATCTCAGAAGAGTGAGTCAACAGGACTTCACTGATTGTACAAATACAAAAGCTGATGGTGCAAGAGGCTTTCATTCAGTGCAGGGCATTGCCATCAGTCTGATCAACTTTCAGACAGTGGTGGTTTTTTTTTTTTTTTTTTTTTTAAGGGAGGCAGAGCAGGAGTATTACATAGTCTGCCAGGTACATGTAGCTATAAAGAAATCTAAGTTTCTTAGTCAGTGTCATTAAACACTTACAGTTGTATTCAAAAGTTTAGGCACCACTCAAAATTTCTGTTACTGAGAATAGTTAAGCAAGTTGAAGGTGAACTGATCTCTGAATGGCATAAATTTTAAGATAAACCACTTTTTTGATATTTTAAGCAGTATTAGTTTATTACTTTTTGTTTTATACAATTCTAGAGCGAAAAGACGGAAATGAGCACCGTGAAGAGATTCGAGCTCTTGGATAACTTTGACTATGGTCACAGACCGTAATTGGTTAGGGCAATGGCTTGTTCAGAATCATCATTAGGAAAGGCCAGATGATGCAAATTTCAAAGTTTATTAAAAACCCCTTTCTGCAGATGTAGACGCCGGCGTCCGTAAATTCCAAAATTTAATTCCTAAACAATTCTGTAATTGAATTTCCAAATGTCTAGGTTCACTTGAATAATTTTCAAAAATCTCTGTGTCACAAATCCTGAGTTCTAAAGCTTAAATAGGCTCATGCACAACAGGAAAAATTGGCAAAATTTTGTATTCCGCGCAAAGGGGTTAATACCTTGACTCCTCTATCCTTGGCCCAACAAACAGAAGCCATAGGGTCCTCTAAGCAGCTGTCTAGCTCTCTGAAAATGAAAATAATTAATGCCCACAAAGCAACCGAAGGCTATAAGATCGCATAGCATTTTTGAGTTGCAATTTCCTCAGGTTATAATGTAATGTATGTATTCAGAAATGGCAGTCAACAGAAACAGTGGAGGTCAAGTTGAGGTCTGGATGACCCAGGAAACATCCCAAGAAAACTGCTTATCAGATTGCTAGAAAGGATAATCAAAACACCCGTTTGACAACAAAAGATCTTAAGCTATATTTAGCACACCATAGAGTCATGGTGCACTGCTCTACGGTTCAGCAACTCTTACTCAAATATGACCCTCATGGAAGAGTCATGAGAAGGAAACCTTTCCTGCATCCTCACCATGAAATTCAGCATTAGAGGGTTGCTGAGGAACATCTGAACATGACTGATGCATTTAGGAAACAAGACCTGTGGACTGAAGTCATTGGCTGCAATGAGCAGAGGTATGCTTGGAGAAAAAAGGATGTGCAATTTCATGAAAAGAGCACCTTTCCAACTGTCAAGCATGAGGTTGGATCGATCTTGCTTTGGGCTTGTGTCGCAGCCAGGGGCACGGGGAACATGTCACTGGTAGAAAGAAGAATGGATTATATTCAAATCCAGCACATTCTGGAAGCAAACATCACACCATCTGTAAAAAAGCTGAAGATGAAAAGACAATGGCTTCAACAACAGGATAATGATCCTAAACACACTTCAAAATCCACCACTGAGAACCACTGTGGTGCGAGCTGAAGGTTTCACCATAGCTCTCACGGTCCCCTACCTCAACACTATTGAAAATGTGTGGATGGACCTCCAAAAACCATTGCATGCGAGGCAGTCAAAGAATCTCACGGTAATAAAAGCCTTTGGCAAAAAATAATTGGCAAAATCCCGCAAATCAGAATTTAACAACTCTTAGCTGGCACCAAAAACAAGTTTTGATATTTGCCAAAGGGAGTGTTGCTCAAAACTGACCATGCTGGGTGCCCAAACTTTTGCTTCAGACCCTTTTCCTTTTATGTCATTTTGAAACCATGAAAGGATGGAAATCAAAAAGTAAACTTGCTTAAAATATAAAGGAAATGTGTCCTCTTTGACTTTATGCCTTTTGGAGAGCAGTCATCTTTTACTCGCTTAGCTTTGCACAGGAACAGAAATTTTGATCTGGGGTGCCCAAACTTTAGCATGCGACTGCATTATATGAGCTGCCAAATTAACGGCAGGAGCTGTATCATAGCTGAAGAGTGAATGACAGTGGTCAGACAAATGTGTTACAGTGTATAAAATGTATTAGTAACTGGCCAATTAATGTTTTTCTTTTGCAGTCATTTATTTCTCACTGAACTGTAAAGGTGCCTTGTAGAGCTTTACCGGGGTGAGTGGTAGAAGGCAGCGTGGGAGCAGCGGATGCCTATGTGACAGCTTTTTTCACTAGCTCTGTGACAGAGACACACATGTCCAAGCACCATCCGAGTCCAGCAAGAAATTAATGACCAGACACCACTAGGTCAAACGTTCGTTCGCAGCTCACAGCAGTACGGCGATATTTTTATCTCATTGCAGCATTAATCGTGTTCGCTGTAATTATTTGTGTACTGTCAGTGCTGGTTGATCTGCAGCTTCAAAAGGAGCATTGTCTGTGTTCTACACTGCTCTCAAACAAAGCCCTGGTAAAATATGCTCTCACATCAGCTCTATGATTAGGCTGTAGTCAGTGAGCAAGTACCTTATTTGGTCTTTTCCTCACATTAACTGACAGTAAAAAAAAAAAGCTGAGCTACAGTCCTTTCTGTTCCGAGCTGAGGCCTCAGCTCATTTTAGTTTCCCCCATTCAAAGTCATTTGGTTTTGTGAATTAATGGAATTAGTCCCTGGACATTTTTCAGCAGCTGCTGACTCATGTGAGATACTCAGTGTGGATAAGATCAAGTATAATGAGCTGTTTTATAACCACTGCATTCTGGTCCAGTTGCTCCATATGTGCTTCAGTTTCCTCATCATATTCATGATACGTGTAATGATGATGCCTGAGGAGGTCCTCTCAGGGTATAGTGGCAGTGCGCTGAAATTATCACACCCGTCAAAGATATAGGATCAGATTCCATTTTCGGTTGCTACTTTTGCAAAGTTGTTTTTCTTTTTACTGCAGATTGCTGCTCTTTGTATATTTGCCTTTGATACATACAATCCAGGAAAGAAACCATAAATAACTTGAGTGAAACTACTATAAATATCATATAATGTTTTCCCAGGTGTGGACTCCATGTCGAATTATGAGCAGGTGGTAAGACAGGTGAGGTACCACACCTGGCACGCAGCAGAACTGTCGCAGAGGAAGTTTCGCCTCACCTGTTCGGAGCTGAACGGACGGTACACCAGCAACGAGTTCAACCTGGAGGTCAGTGCAAGACCTCTGAGCAATAGGTGGGATCCAAGAGAAAGGATTAAATATTCTGCAAAATATAACACTTGGCCCAACACACACACACTTGGCCTGCCACCCACCAGAATGAATTATGGGGGCCTTATTTGAGTGATGAAAATCTGAATAGCAGCATTTATGCTGACTTATATGCGCATTCACATTCAGTTCCTCTCCAGATTTTAAACATCCAATGCTATAGTCAGCACATTTTTGTCCTGCCTGTTTTTCCTCTTTATGTGATCACTGCTGTTTGACAGCCTGTTTTGTGTCCTGCCCTCCCCCAGGTCAGTGTTCTCCACAGGTCAGTGGCTGAGGGACATGTCAATCACATGGCAGTCCAGCCCCAGTACCTGCAGGCTGTTCATCATCCCTTCATGGCCCATAGTTTAAGCTCAACCAGCAACTCAGGTAAGGGAAGAGAGCTGACGCCGACTGACCAATTAATAGGCCATGTAGACCCGATTGCCTGGATCCCAGTTAATTACTTATCTTTGTTAATTTGCTTTAATGAGGAGCCCTTGTTTTGCTGTGATGCTCTGGCCTCTCTAAGGAGAGTTTAATGAGTCCAACAACTGAGGCAAGCTTAGTTGCGGGCTGCCCACCGTCGATGGTACTTGAGGACAGGAAATGCCATCGCTAGATCCTGTAACTGTACTACCGTATCGCATCGAGGCCAAAGCCATTTTTTCTCTCCATCGACCTGCTTTCTTTGTTCTTCCTGAAGGGGTCTACCTCCCTCTGTTCATCAGCCAGTGGTCTCCTCTACTTTCTGCTGCCGTCACTGAAATCATGCATTACACAGACACTGCGAAGATTGTGTGCGGAGAATTGAGTGGTAATGGTGGAGCACGAAGGCAGATGAGTGGGGAGGGTAAATTAATATCCGTGTGTGTTTAACATGATGCGGTATTCCTCTGAGAGGAGAGCCTGTCCAGTGCACACATTAACCTGCTTCAGCCAAAGCCAAAGCTGATGTGTTACATGGAGAGAGAATTCAAAAGAATGAATGAAACGGTTAATTAAAAGCCCTTGGCGCTTTTGCCCGCCAGTATGGTGCAGATTTAAACCTGCAGACTGGCAAGGGATACGGGAACAGAAAATCACAGAGGGAGGGAGAGGAACCGTGAAAAATAAATGTCTCGAAGGGATGTGCTCTCTCCACATGCTGCCACACACACTCACACACACACACACACACACACACGCACACGCACAAGAACAGACTCAAAGAAATCAATATACATGCACAGATTGCTTGAATATGCAAGATGCATACATGCATAAACACACGCGCACACACGCACACACACAAACACACACGCGCGCGCGCGCGCACGCACACACATGCACACATGCACACACACATCCTTAGCACGTACGCACGTAGGGTCTGGCAGCAGATCTTGACTCAATCTCTAAAGGCACCAATGTATTTTCGGAGGCCAAGAATAGAGATTTAGGCTGCAGAGATACACATCACTCACAAAGAAAAGCTGTGAATTCATCATCATCCAAAAGGTGTGTATGTGCGTATATGTGTGTGTGTGTGTGTGTGTGTGTGAAAGAAACAGAGGGCAGCATAGAGCAGGGTCTGCCCAGGTCTCATGTTTCTGCAGCCCTGTGGTTGCTGTCCAATCAGATTTCATCACTGACCTCATGGTAGAAATGACGACCCCACTAATCCTCAGTAAATCTGAGCATCTCCTTCATGCCTCTCCCTGGAAGAGCTCCATTTTGTCCTCTTACTCCCTCTGCTGTATATATTTTCCTCTGCAATCTGTAGTACATACAGACAAGTGACAAATTAAAGGAAAAAAAAATGAATAATTATGGCGACAGATATAACTTGCGTAGATGCTTATAGTCATTCTCCTGGCCAGGTTTTTGTCCACTCCTCCCCTTAAAGTCAGACGGGTCACTGCAAATCAACGTAAAGGTACTCTGCGAGATCTCTTTTATATCCTATAATGACGCATTCCTACCACGATTGGAGTGGTCTCTTGTGGGATGACCATGGCCCGCAGGACACTAGGGATCACTAACAATGTTATGAGTATGAAAATTATCCCAAACATATTCCCTCGCCTTCACTGTCACCAGATCTACAAACCATCTGAACTCATGAGGGAGATTTTGAAACAGGACTATCCTATCTGTTCCCATCATCGCACCACCGAATGAGGGAATATCTCAGGGGAGAGAGCTGTTCCATCCCTCCAGTGATGTTCTACACTTGTGGACTCTGTGCCAGGGCATGTTTATGCTGATCAGGCAGCTTGTGGAGGCCCAACACCGTACTAAAACTGTTTATGTTGATTTTTCCATTAATTTGTGATAAAAGAGAGCAAGACTGTGTGAATGAATGTGTGTGGGAGAGAAAGAGAGGAGTCCAGTGGTGACTCATTCACCACCCTTTCTCTTTGTGCTCTATTCGTCACCCAGTATGTGCCTTTGGGACAAAGGTGCCTATTCTCCTGACTTTATAATCCTTGAGAACACTTTCTCAGCTGGACCCCTCCTGTGTGTGTGTGTGTGTGTGTGTGTGTGCGTGTGTGTGTGTAGGTTTGTTTCTATATCATGCTGGGGACCAAAAAAACTCAAAAATAGTAAAATCTGAGAAACCATGACTCGTGGGTACATGGGTACAATGGGTACAAAGCTAAATTCTGGGCTAATGGCTAGGTTTAGGTCTAGGGTTGCTTTTGGAATTATGGTTAGGTTCAGGTCTAGTTTTAAGGTTTGGTATTAAAATTAGGCTCTATATAAAGGTAAGACCATAAATTAGGGTTAAAGGTTTGGCTGTTTTGGGGGGATGTAAGAGTTAGGATTAAGCTTAGCTTTAAGATTGTGGTTAGGGTTAGGGTTAGGTTTAGGAGGATGCTAATAGGATTTTGGATAAAATAATTTTTTAGTCCCCAGGAGGATAGAAAACCTGCCATTATGTGTGTGTGTGTGCGCGCACGCTTGTGAATATGCGTACACATATAGGCACAGAATGAAATACCATCGTCTGAATTGAAAGAAGTGGTCTGTACCAACCGCCGTCAGCGTTTATTTACTGTGTTTAGCAATATAACCTCTCTACCGTGACAGTGCACATCACTTTATATGGGAGGCTTGAATAACTCTGCGCCATCAAGATTGCTGTTGCTCCCAAGGCGCAGAAAATGACCTTTTGTCAGCATATGAGCTTTTCATTGCCTCAAGTACTATTGCTTCACCAGTGCAAAACAGCCCACAGTCTGCCCTCCACGCTGTGTCAGCTCCCCATAAACTGCCTCTTCTTCCCCCTCTCTTCCTCCTCAGCAATTCCGAGTGCAGCCACTGTGATTATCGTAATGTGCATCACCGCCCTGGTGGTCATTGTGGTCCTGGGCATCTATCGCGTCCATGTGGCCCACCAGCACAGTGCAGACAGCGGAGGCGGGGCCAAAGAGCCAGAGATGGATTGGGATGACTCCGCCCTCACCATCACTGTTAACCCAATGGAGGTGAGAGGGAGGCGGGACTCGGATGCGGCCGCTTTGTTGTAGAGCCAGAGTTGAACAAAGTGAGAGAAAGAATGACAGCTACATTGGTAGAGTGGGACGAACTGAGGAAAGTGCAGTGAAACTTTTGATGACAAAAACTCTGTTTCTGTTTAAAATGCTAATTAAAAAAAAGAGAGAGAGGCGTATCCATAACTTAGGATTTTCACTACTGTGATTAAAATGTCTCTCTATGGGTAATTATGGAGAAATATTTAAAAATGTATTTGTTTATCGTCCGAGCTTCTTGTTAAAAGCAGTAACTGGTCTTGCTATGAACTATGATAGTCAAATAGTGCAGTTGTTTCTGAACGCTTTCCTGGGGCTCCTCTGTATATTCAGGTGTTCAATCCAGCTGCTGATTCGATCATAGGATTTTACAAGCTCAAGATTTGAATTCCTAATCAGGTGAATTTATGTTTTGAGCTGTCATTTATCCTCTAAAGCCACATTTTGAAGATGTCCATATAAACCATAAAGAATAAAATTTCTATACAACCATTGTGATAGATTGGAAAACGACCAGAAGCAGTGCTTGAAATGGGCTGGGCCTCGCCGGTGCTAAGTACCAACATGTCCTCAATTACCCTTCTTTCTCATTGTGTATTGCAGCATCCTTATGAGTCTATGTACGCACCTCTAAACGCCCAACTGCATCTCTGTAAATATACAGCTAGCTTAACTCTGACAAAACAATGCTGAAAAAGTCTTTTTTTAAATTATTTTTAAAAACGCAAAAGAAGCAGGGCTCCTTCCTGAATGGAAAGCCATGCTGGCTGAGCTTTTGAGGACCTTGTCTGTCATTACTGTGGTGTCAAAAAGTATACAGAATAATTTAAGTTCTGCCATCTCATGCACCATTAAGAGCAAGATAACAGAGGAGGTTGAGGGTGTGCTTTTTGTCTCCGGCAGACAGATGAGACCACAGACAAAAGCTGTCATGCCAAACTGTCAGTAAACGTGAGACAAGTTGATGAGTAAGGTACTATTCAGGAATGTTTCTTTGGTTATTTGACGCATTGAGCAGGGATGGAAAACTTTTTGTTTGACATCTTATAAAGTGACAAAGCAGAATTTAATCTGGCTGAAAAACTACACTTTTCTAGAACTTTTCTTTTTTAAATCATTATTTATTGGTTTCCAATGTTTATCCCTTCTCTACCTCCATTAAAATTTGTTAAGTATGTGATTGGCATGATTTTGGTGCAAGGACCTTCTTTGCACAGCTGGTGAAAGAAAAAAATTTTTTTTGAATGTAATCCTAACAGTTCAAGGGTTGCCACATGTGCTTTGGCTTTCCATAGCATCACCACCTGGCCAATCTGAGCAATTTTAACCCTTTATTATAATGGTTACTGAAGTAACCAAACCCATCCACCACCCCAAAGAGGCAAAGAGGAAAAGAGTCATGCAACAAAGAGTTAATAGAAATTGCTCATTCACACACACCAAACACTTTTGTAATGTTTGATAATGATGCATAATAGCTCAGTGAGTTGAAGGGCGCTGAGATGTTACTAGTTGATGTTTGCAATTTTATTTGAGAATTTTCCTTGGACTTACAGGTATCCTCAAGAACCTCAATCAACACGATTCATGCAAAATTCGAAGTTGATTGTGCGCTACGTTTCAGAGTTATGATGATTTGTTTGCTTGAGCGCCACCTAAGGATGGATTTTTACCAAATTTGGTCGGCTGGAGTACATTGGCCCGAAAATGAGGGACTTCAAGTTTGGTGACGATTGGGCTCTAAATGCAGGAGTTAGAGCTCATTTTATGAAAATTCATTAACTAACTGCGAACTCATTTTTTCACGTAATAACTTATTTGACGTAATTACAGAAAATCTGTGCATGACTTATTTGGATAGATTTGTTGGGACCCACTGACAGAATCCAGCAAAAAAAAAAAAAATCAAAAATTAATAAAACTATAAACAATTATTATGTTGTATCATTATAATAATAATAATCATCATCATCATTTTGTGTCTGAAACCTGCAGTGCAAAAGTTACGGGCAATAATATACAGTAACCACTTTTTGGTACTACTACAATTGGCTGATGCATGTGCCAAGTTTTTTGTAAACGTATCAAACTGCTGTCAAATCATGCTACGAACAAAAACATGTACACAGAGACAGACGGACAGAGATGCAGACAGAGTGATAGCTTTATATGCTGGGGAGACAAAAATAATCACAATATGTTCAAGGGTGGCTTATTCTCCATTGCACAATGATATTTCTGTCAAAATGTGGCATACGAGTAAATGATTGCTTTAGACATGAAATGCTTGTTATGAGGACAAATTAAAAGCTGACTCAAATTGCAATTGCAATTAAAATCCTAGCGTTAAATCTCACATTTACTTGCACTGCGAGATAAGTGACTATAAAAGACTTTTTCCCATCCTTAAGTCCACTACCTTAATTTTTTCCAAAATGGTCCTTTTATGACTTAAGTACATTTAGAACTGGCATCTTCAAACATGGTTGAAACAAAACTAGTACACACAGGGAAGCCAAAGGACTGAGTTTGGGAACTTCTGAAACTGAGGGTTTCAAAACCTATTGCAAAAAGCCTTCAGGGCTGGATTTTTTTTTTTCTCAATATTTTTCCCACAAAACAAAGGGAGCACCAGTCCCGTACCAATAACTCACACACGTATACGCAGACAGACACACAAACATCGATAGGGAGAGGAGTGCAGGGGTTGCTTGACAAAACTAAAAAAGGGTAACCTAGTACTCATAATAACCAATTGCCCCTAAAACCAAATTAAAAAAAAAAAAAACTACATTTAAAAAAAGTGGTCTGGCCAATGAAGAAAAGAACCAAAAGAGAGAGCGAGAGAGAGAAAAAAGACAATGCTGGCTCTACTACATACTCCTGATTAACAGAGTCACAACCCGAGAAACATTAAAAAACAAAGCAATGTGATGCAACTACAAGAATTCATATTGAGTCCTGGTGTTTCATTAAGGGACCCAAGATTCTTCCCATTTATGTTGACACTTCAAGTTATTAAATCGTAGTTTCTCCATATGAATAACTGAAACAAGGTCATGCAGCCAGTTTTTAAAACAAGGTGAGGTTCCAGTGTTTGAGGATAAGCTTTTTCGCTAGTATCGAGCCCAACTATAGACCTGTCTGGATGTGTGGAGGAAGAGATAGCGAGCCCTCCGAACATCCAAAAACAGCCAAGTCTCTGTCTGCAGAGACTGTCCGGCGATATACCCCAGAAAAAAAAGGGAAAAAACTTGACCAAAGTGAAAAGATATATGAACAGTGTAATGTGAATATAGGCCACTAGATGGCAGTATTTACCTTTTTTTTGTTAAGCTCAGACTGGAGTCTTGTTTAGACATGTCCTGGACATGTCTGGGGCAAGTCTCAGAAAGTTAAAAAAAAAAGAGGTCTAAATGTGGGTGGGGTCTGCAAAAGAGTATATAAAGAAAAGAATTGAGACAGTAAAGTAGTAGGAGAAATTGCAAGAAGAAGGATACGTGTGACCAGACCTGTCATTTCTGTTCAAGACCTGTGTAGTTTCTTTTGTGGATTTCTTTGCCTGTGTTTGAGCATTTTCTTCATCCAGGACATCACCAAGCCACCCCACCAAGAAGGGACTGTAATTATTTCTGTTTTTTTTCTTATTTATCAATCTTGGTCAGTTAGTTAGTAGTTATTAGTCTTTGTCTTTGTTTAAAAATTAAATGTATTTAAGTTTTTAAAACTGTGTTTGTCGTCCCTTGCTGTTGCTGTTGTGTTATGAATGTAATAACAAATTGGGGCCATAACAAATTGGGGGCTCGTCCGGGATAGACCATTGTGTGAGTAATTTATTGAAAATCTAACATTCCAAATTGTGAAATTGTTTTTGTGAATTTTCCTAGATATATATTGACAACAGCAATGGATGATTTCTTGGCATCACCAACCGTAGGGGTTTTGAAGTCTTTTAAAAAGACAGAACTGCTAGAAATTTGCAGACAGTTGGAGTTGACAGAGGTAAAACCAGCCATGCGAAAAGCAAGACTGGCTAGAGAGATAGTTGAATATTACATTGATGAAAATGTGTTTGCACCAGGAGATCTGGAACAGTTTCCAGTGGAAAATCCAAATATAGAAATGGAACTTAAATTAAAAATGCTAGAGATTGAAAGGGAGGAAAGAGAAAAAGAAAGGGAATTTGAGAGGGAAGAAAAAGAAAAACAAAGGCAGTTTGAGTTAGAAAAATTAGCAAGAGAAGAAAAACAAAGAGAATTTGAGTTAGAAAAATTTGCAAGACAGAGAGATTTTGAATTAGAGAAATTCGATAGAGAAGAAAGACTCCAAATGGAGCAACTAAAAATAAAAATTCAAACTGAAAATAAATTTCGGGCTAGCCAGGAGGTAAAACTGGTGCCTCCATTTTCGGAAAAGGATGTTGACAACTATTTCCAGTGTTTTGAAAAGGTAGCAAAGAGTTGCCAGTGGCCAAAGGAACACTGGCCTCTGATGTTGCAAACTGTCCTCAAGGGTAAAGCTCAACAAGCCTATACGGCTTTGTCTGCAGATGATTCCTCTGATTATGAGGTTGTCAAAAAGGTTATTATGAGAGCTTATGAGTTGGTTCCAGAGGCTTACCGACAGAAATTCAGAGGTCTGAAGAAATCTGAAAATCAGACTTATGTTGAATTTGCTAATGAAAAGCAGGTTTGCTTTGAGCGCTGGTGTACTTCTATGGAGGTCAAGGATGATTTCAACTCACTAAAAGAGATGGTGTTAGTTGAAGAATTCAAGAACTGTGTTAAGGATGATGTTAAGACCTACCTTAATGAGAAGCAAGCACTGAACTTGCAATCAGCTGCCAAATTTGCAGATGAATATGTTCTCACTCATAAGTCCAAATTTCAATCTAGCAGTAACAATAAATGGTCCCAATTTCAGAAAAAGGGTTACGGTGATACCCAAGATTCCTCACCCAAAGACAAATCTGGTGATGGTGCTCAGAAATCCAGTAACAGGTCTGATCAAAGTGTGAAAGCTGACAGTGACAAAAGTGGTCTAGTTTGCAGTTATTGCAAGAAATCTGGTCATGTTACAACTAACTGTTGGTTCCTTAAAGCTAAGAAAGAAAAAGAAAAGGATACCAAACCAAATGCCTTTGTGAAAACAAGGTTAGAAACCCCTGTAGTGGATAACCAATCTGCTAAATTGCCTGCTTCTTGTGGGGCTAAAAAGCCTAATACAGCTGACTTTGTGTGGGAGGAATTTCTTCCATTTGTGTCAGAGGGATTTGTGGCTCTGAATGAGCATACTACTCCTGTCCCCATATATATCCTAAGGGATACCGGAGCTTCTCAGTCACTTTTGTTGATGGACTCCTTGGAGTTACGTGATGAGACCGCTTCAGGGGATTTCATACTTGTACAAGGTATTGAAGGGAGGACTGTATCTGTACCCCTGCGCTCTATATTCTTGAAGTCAGATTTAGTTACAGGACAGGTAAAGGTGGGACTTATGTCAAGTCTACCTATAAAGGGTGTTTCTCTGTTGCTAGGCAATGACCTGGCTGGGGGCAAAGTAGTTCCCCCTGTACATCTTACTTCACAGCCGAGCACTGAAAATGGGGATGAGGACCCATCTCTGTATCCTTCTTGCGCAGTGACTCGTGCTATGGCCAAGAAGGCTAAAGAAGATGATGTTGTGGTGCCGTCCAGTACATTGAATAGTCAGGACTCAGGTGGTTCGCCTCATGACTCTGATTGGCCTACTATGGTTTCTCCGTTTGAGGACTTATCAGATACTTTTATCAGTTCTCTATTCAGCCAGCCGGATGGGTCTGGTGATTCTGATGTGTCTGGAGACTTGTCTCTGTCCAGAAAGCGGTTGATTGAGGAGCAAACTAATGATCCTGAAATTGGTGTACTAAAGAGGAGAGCCCTTCCTGAAAAAGAAATAGATGCAGTTCCAGTTGGGTATTATCTCAAGGATGGTGTGTTGATGCGGAAGTGGCGCCCTCCTGATATCCCTGCCAATGCAGATTGGGCAGTGGTCAGGCAAATTGTTGTTCCGAAGGTCTATAGGAATGAGATCTTAACAATGGCTCATAGTTTACCTTTAGGAGGTCATCTTGGTGTTAACAAGACTGTTGATAAGATCATGAAACACTTCTTTTGGCCTGGGCTTCGGAAAGACGTTTCCAACTTTTGCAAAACCTGTCACACTTGTCAGGTAGTTGGAAAACACCAGTTAGACCCACCTGTAGCTCCATTGCAGCCTATCCCAGCATTTGGGGAGCCATTCTCTAGGGTCATTGTTGATTGCGTTGGTCCATTACCCAAGACTAGATCTGGAAATCAGTACTTGTTGACAATCATGTGTGCATCTACCAGATTCCCTGAAGCCATACCTCTACGTAACATCAAGGCAGCTGCAATCTCGAAGGCTTTGATAAAGTTCTTCACGTTGTTTGGCCTTCCCAGGGAAATTCAGTCAGACCAGGGTAGCAATTTCACTTCAGGATTGTTTCAGCAGGTTGTGTATGAACTAGGTGCAAAGCAGATTCTTTCTAGTGCCTATCATCCAGAAAGTCAGGGTGCCTTAGAGCGGTTTCATTCCACTCTCAAGACAATGATGAGGACTTATTGTTATGACCATGAGAAAGACTGGGATGAAGGGGTTCATTTGCTGTTGTTTGCAGCTAGAGAAGCAGTGCAGGAGTCTACTGGATTCAATCCATTTGAGCTAGTGTTTGGTCATGAAGTGAGAGGACTTTTGCTATTATTGAGTGAACAATGGCAAGAGAAAGAGCCGCATATCAGTCTGTTAGACTATGTTGGCAAGTTCAAGGAAAGATTGCGTGCAGCTTGTGGCCTTGCCAAAGAGAACTTGAAATCAAGTCAGGGAAAAATGAAAACTTGGTATGATCATAAGGCTAGAAGCCGTGAGTTTAAACCAGGAGAAAAGGTCCTTGTGTTGTTTCCCTTGCAGTCCAATCCATTGCAGGCTAGATTTCATGGTCCTTATGAAATTCTGACAAAACTCAATGATCTCAATTACATTGTGAAGACTCCAGATAGGAGAAAACCAAAACAATTGTGTCATATTAACATGCTAAAGCCTTATCATGACAGAAATGCTAGGGTTGCAGCTGTCACTTCAGATTCTCCAATGGTCGAAACGTGTGAAGATGAGGGGGAGTTTCAAGATGATGAACCAAGAATTAAAGCTGAAGTTCTTTCATGTAAATTATCAAACACTGAAGTGTTGCAAAATCTTGATGTAAAACTCCAGCACTTAGAACCCTCACAGAGAGATCAGTTTGAAAGGTTGATCAAGAAATATGAGAATTTGTTTCCTGATGTTCCAAAGAGAGTTACTATAGCCTCTCATGATGTAGATGTTGGTGATGCCAAACCAATAAAACAGCATCCATACCGGATGAATCCTGAAAAGAGAAAGATTGCTGAGAAAGAGGATGAGTTCATGTTAAAACATGATATTATCAGACCCTCCAACTCCGATTGGAGTTCACCCTGTGTGCTAGTTCCAAAACCTGATGGAAGTACTAGATTCTGTACAGATTATCGCAAAGTCAATGCTGTAACTAGAACTGATGTGTTTCCAATACCTAGGATTGATGATTGTATTGATAGTGTAGGGCAAGCAAAGTTTCTGACCAAGATTGATTTATTGAAGGGTTATTGGTGTGTGCCTTTAACTGAGAGGGCCAAGAGCATCTCTGCTTTTGCCACACCATCTGGATTGTACCAGTGTGAAGTCCTACCCTTTGGCATGAAAAATGCCCCAGCCACGTTCCAAAGGATGATACAGTCTACAATCGCCGGATTGCCACACACGGGTGCGTACATCGATGACCTGATCACATGGAGTGACTCCTGGGAAGAACATCTAAAAGATGTAGAGACGTTGTTCCAGCGCCTGACCCAGGCTAACCTGACTGTTAACCTGAACAAGAGTGACTTTGGTTGTGCTACTGTCACCTATCTTGGCTACGTCATAGGCCAGGGTAAGGTGGCACCCATAAATGCTAAAGTCCAAGCCATCATGGACTTTCCAGTTCCTGACAACAAAAAAGCTTTGCGCCGCTTCCTTGGAATGATCGGGTACTACCGCAAGTTCTGCAAGAACTTTGCTGAGATTGCTCTCAGTCTAACTAACCAACTGAAGAAAGGCGTAAAGTTCACCTGGGATGATGCATGCCAGAGAGCCTTTGATCGCCTGAAGTCTCTGCTGTGTCACTTCCCCGTGCTCAAATCTCCTGACTTCAACAAACCGTTCTCCATCGCGGTCGATGCTAGCGACCAAGCTTGTGGATCTGTGCTCCTACAGAGAAGTGACTCTGATGACATTGAGCATCCCGTGGCATACTTCTCCAGGAAGTTCAATCGCCACCAAACAAACTATTCCACAATAGAGAAGGAACTGTTGGCTCTCGTCCTTTCTTTACAACACTTTGAGGTTTATGTTTGTACAGGGGAAAAGCCAATGATTGTGTACACTGACCACAATCCGTTAATGTTTTTGAGTAAGATGAAAAACAAGAATCGGAGATTGTTGAATTGGAGTTTGATTTTACAGGAGTTTGACTTGGAAATTAAGCATGTGAAGGGTACAGACAATGTAATTGCTGATTGCTTATCCCGTGTTTGAATGTGTATATATATATCATGTGTTTGAATATTGTATGATATGTATATATAGACAAGTGTTCACTTAACCATTTTGTATTGAAAAGAAAAATTTTGCCTTTGTGAGTCAAAATTTTTCCCTTTTGGAATGGAGGTGTAATGTGAATATAGGCCACTAGATGGCAGTATTTACCTTTTTTTTGTTAAGCTCAGACTGGAGTCTTGTTTAGACATGTCCTGGACATGTCTGGGGCAAGTCTCAGAAAGTTAAAAAAAAAAGAGGTCTAAATGTGGGTGGGGTCTGCAAAAGAGTATATAAAGAAAAGAATTGAGACAGTAAAGTAGTAGGAGAAATTGCAAGAAGAAGGATACGTGTGACCAGACCTGTCATTTCTGTTCAAGACCTGTGTAGTTTCTTTTGTGGATTTCTTTGCCTGTGTTTGAGCATTTTCTTCATCCAGGACATCACCAAGCCACCCCACCAAGAAGGGACTGTAATTATTTCTGTTTTTTTTTCTTATTTATCAATCTTGGTCAGTTAGTTAGTAGTTATTAGTCTTTGTCTTTGTTTAAAAATTAAATGTATTTAAGTTTTTAAAACTGTGTTTGTCGTCCCTTGCTGTTGCTGTTGTGTTATGAATGTAATAACAAATTGGGGCCATAACAACAGTCCCAGAATGACTGAAGCAAAGTGGCATCATTTGATTTACATTTATCACTTACTGGAGACACAGAAGGATAAAGCCTATGTAGCATAACCTTAGAATAATGGAAACGATGAATTACTTTGAACTTTAATAACCTATGTCTACTGATTATTGAGCACTTGAGTGAACGGGAGAGTGCAATCTTTCATGTTTTGTCAGGCAGCACAGCATTCATTTCTCTGTCCCATGCCTTCTTAATATAGGATGATCATCATTAGAAAAAAAATGAACAAATTTAGAAATAAGTTTTTTTCTGTCTGGAGAAAGCAAAAACAAGTTTAGTAGAGTATGGCTTTCACAAGTAGATTCATATTGGGGTATATGTTCCCTTACGAAATGCCTGAGTTGCACATGACGAAAAAAGTTAGAATGAGGAAGGTTATACTTCTGACTTAATTGACCAAAAGAAGCAAACTGTTTGTCTATTTAAAAATACTTTATAGGTTTTAGCCCTTTTTATCCTCCATGCAACAAATGGACTGTCCAAAACTGCTGGGGCAAAGGCATGATTATGACAGATTGGCGTGTATATTGATGTATTAAGAACTTTATAGACATACTTGATTTGATTTTGAATCTTAAGTGAATTTCTAAAAACCAAACTGTGACTCATTGATTTGACAGACGCTGCCGTGTTGGTAAACAAGAAAGAGGACAGTTAGGCATGTGGCTTTTTTAAAGACAGAAGTTCTGATTATATCCACAAAGGGACAGAATTTAGTGATTCATGGTCTGGAGACCCCCATTGCCAGTATACCACGGCCCGAGTATTAGCTATCCAATAATAATCTTTGAATACCGGGAGACCCAGACCTCCATCCAGAGTGGGTCTAAACAAATGTTTTTTTGGATAATCTGTGTTTTTTGTCAGCCCAGATGAAATCTAAAACAATTGAATCTATTTTTTAAAATAGTCTGCTGGTAAATTTTGAAAAAGATATTGGAATTTTGGTAAAGATGCCAGCTTTATGGCATTTACTCTACCCATCATGGACAGTGGCAGGGTCCTCCAGTATTCTATGTTGGCTTTTAATTTGTCAATGGTCTCATCTAGATTCAGTTTAAGCAGCAATTTGGAATTTTTCGATATCTTAGGTCCAAGGTATGTAATATAGTCCTGAACAATTTTCACTGGGCAATTTTGTAATGCTATATTTCCTCCAATTGGCATTAATTCACTTTTGGCATGATTTATGGTATAACCTGAAATTTTACTACAAGAGGGTATCTTTCATCTTTTAGAATACATCAGTTCAATGTATTCTAAAAGATGAAAGATACCCTCTTCGGGGTCCGTTAGAGTGACTAGTAGATCATCCACATACAATTTAACAAGACATTCTTCTATACCGATTGGGATACCTTTTAAATGAGGATAACTTCTTATACCAATTACCAGTGGTTCTAATGCTATAATGAATTACAGAGGCTCGATGTAAACTAATTGGCTTTGATGACACGCTGTTTGTAATGACACATGCTTTAGGGGAATGGTAAATCATTGCAATCCAGCCTACAAAAGTGTTTCCAAATACAAACGTCCTCAGAGCTTCTAATAGGTGCGGCCATTCAATGGTATCAAAAGCTTTCTGAGCATCAAGTATCAAGACCACTGCTTTGGTGATGTCACCCCTGTCAGAATATAATATATTTAACAAACGCCTCACATAAAAAAAAAGCCTGCCAGGAATGAATCCTGCTTGATCTGGATGGATAATTGATGCCATATGCTTATTTAATCTGGTGGCCAGCACTTTTGTAAAAATTTTATGATCAAAATTGAGGAGGGAGATGGGGTTATAATTAGTAGGATCCATGGGATCCTTTCCCATTTTCAATAAAACACACACACATTTGCCTCATAACGGGGGGTGGGAGTGATTTTCTTGCCATTGAATCATTGATTATCCTGAGTATTAAAGGTGTTAAAATGTCATGGAAGACTTAGTAAAACTCAGCACCAAACCCATCCAGTCCAGGACATTTACCTGTGGGAAATGATTTAATCACTTCAACTAATTCTGCTATAGGAAAGGGTCTTTCCAGACAACACTGGCTAGTCTCACTTATCTGTGGCAAAGTTAAAGAGATAAAATATTGAGAGTAATCTTCCTCTGTTGCAGTGAAAGTTGAAGCGTAATGATTAGAATAAAAAAAATTAAATTGATCATTAATATCTTGTTGCTCCATAAATATTTTTTCGTCATCTGGCTTTATTTTATGAATATCCATTTTTGCCGACTCCCCTTTAAGTTGTCTTGGAAGCAGTTATTGTGGCTTATCACTTAGCTCGAAATTTTTTTGTTTTATTTTTAACAATGAACTTAATCTCACCTTCAAGAATTGAGTTAAATTCAGATTTTAATTTTAAAATCTTGTTGTTGTTAGACTGCGGTAGCGATGTATTTCATGTTTGTTCTATGAGTGCTGTATTTTTCTGTATGCTTTACATCTGATGATATGCGGACAGATGAATGTCCATGTGTATTTTTTTCCAGTCGCGAGGACTTACTGGTATTTTTTGGCCAGTGCTACATACAACAAGGCAAGAGATGAATATTGATGGCGTAGTTAAATTTCAAGGAGAATACAGAGCCGTGAAAAAGTATTTGCCCCCTTCCTGATTTCTTATTTTTTGCATATTTTTTTCACATTTAAATGTTTCAGATCATCAAACAAATTTTAATATTATACAAAGATAACCTGAGTAAATAGAAAATACAGTCTTTAAATGATGACTTCATTTATTAAGGGGAAAAAGCTATGCAAACCTACCTGGCCCTATGTGAAAAAGTAATTGTCCCCCGCCTCCTTCTTATATTATGAATTAACTGTGATTAACCACATTTTTTAAGTCTAATTTTGCTAGCCACACCCAGGTCTGACTACAGCCAGACCTGTTGAATCACGAAATGACTTTAATGGACCATGTCTGACAAAGTGAAGTAGGCTAAAAGATCTCAAAAAGCAACATGTCATGCCGCGAACTAAAGAAAATCAAGAACAGATGAGAAACAAAGAAATTGACATCTATCAGTCTGGAAAGGGTTGCAAAGTCATTTCTAAGGCTTTGGCACTCCGGCAAATCACGGTGAGAGCCATTACCTGTAAATGCAGAAAACTTGGAACAGTGGTGAACCGTCTGGGATTGGCTGGCCTCCTGAAATTACTCCAAGAGCACTTCGACGACTCACCCAGGAGGTCACAAAAGAACCCGGAACAACATCTAAAATACTGCAGGTCTCACTTGCCTGAGTTAAAGTCGGTGTTCATGATTCAACAGTAAGCAAGAGAAAGGTCAAAAATGGCATCCATGGGAGAGTTCCAAGGTGAAAACCACAGCTGACCAAAAAGAACACGAAGGCTCATCTCACATTTGCCAAAAAACATCTTGATGATCCCCAAGACTTTTGGGAAAATATTCTGTGGACTGAGGAGACAAAAGTTGAACTTTTTGGAAGGTGTGCGTCCTGTTACATCAGGTGTAAAACTAACACAGCATTTCATAAAAAGACCATCATACCAAAAGTTAAACATGGTGGTGGTAGTGTGATGGTTTGGGGCTGCTTTGCTGCTTCAGGACCTGGATGACTTGTTGTTATTGATGGAACTATGAATTCTGCTCTCTACTGAAAAATCCTGAAGGAGAATGTCCAACCAACAGTTTGTGACCTCAAGCTCAAGCGCACTTTGGTTATGCAGCAGGGCAATAATCCGAAACACACCAGTAAGTCCACCTCTGAATGGCTTAATTAAAACAAAATTAAGATTTTGGAGAGGCCTAGTCAAAGTCTAGGCAATGCATTGCAGTGCAGAAGTGACTATCACGTCCTGGGTCGTGCCCCGGTCGTACCAACCAGCAGTGGTTGGCAGCTTTTTACAGTGTAGCGCACAATTGGCCATCACGCTACAGGGTTTCAAATTGGGAAGGGACTGCCGGAAAGGGAAATAAATGATTAGCTTTGTTTGTTGCTCAAGCGCTTCCTGTGGGCCAGATGGGCGCTTGTCAGGAAGATTCTAATTCTGTTCATGTTCAGGTATCCTCCGCCCTCGTTCTCAACTTGCGAAGATTCAACCAATGAGCGTATAAGAATTAGTGGCTGACAGGCACGTGCTTCGGAGGAGAGCTGTGAACTGTCTTCGCTCTATTGAGCTGGCAGCAAGGGGTCGCATACGAGAAAGCTTTGTACATAGTTCACCAATCGGGCATTCGAGATTCGGGTTGGATTGGAGATGCCAAATTTATTTTAAAAAAAAAATGAAGTCATCATTTAAAAACTGCATTTTTTATTTACTCGGGTTGTCTTTGTCTAATATAAAAATTTGTTTGATGATCTGAAACATTTGAGTGCGACAAATATGCATAAAATAGGAATACTTTAAAAATATTTTTTCACAGCACTGTATTTCATGTAATTTAGAGGACACCAGTGGGAGAATCAGTTAAATGAGACACACAAGGCAATATTTGGTGTCTTCCGCACATACAGCATTAGACTGACTGCATATGATTTGCAAAAACAACATCTAACTGAAGAGGAACATATTTTTAATATCACCTGAAGGTGCCAACAAACAGAATTATAAATAAGTGATGCATTCTTGTCTCTTGTCTTGTCTTGTCTCACCTATAATGAATTTTAGCAAGTGATTGTGGCCAGATTTGCAACTCAGTAGCTATACAGTGTACGATAAACATGAAATCTACCATCATGTCAAACATAATCAGATTTCAGGAAAAATCAGGCCATGTAAACAATGTTTTGTTAGTCATAAATTGTATCACCCTGGTGAAAAATTCAAATCCCGACCCCCAAACCTAATAACTAGTTGTGCCACTTTTCTCGGCAACAACTGCAAACAAACTTTTGTGATAACTGTCAATGAGTCTTTTACATTGCTGTGGAAGAATTTCCGCCCACTCCCTGCAAAATTGTTTTAATTTAGTCATGTTGGGGAGTTTTCGAGCATGAACTAACTGTTTAAAGTCATGCCGTGGTATTCAATCTGATCCAAGTCAGGACTTTACGTAGGCCACTCCAAAACTTTGATTCTGTCACTTTTGAGCCATTCAGAGGTTGACTTGCTTGTGTGTTTTTGATCGATGTCCTGTTGCATAACCCAACTGCGCTTGAGCTTTAGGTCATAAACTGGTAGGCCGACATTCTCTCTCAGGATTTTCTGGGAGAGAGGAGAATCCGTAGTTTCATTAATTATGACAAATCATCAGGGAACTGAAGCTGCAAAGCACGCCCGGCCCGTCACATTACCACCAGTATTTTTGACTGTAGTATGATGTTCTTATTGTGGAATGCTGTGTCTCCTTTGCGCCAGACAAGTGATGTTCCCCTTCAGACTAATCAGTCCTCTGAATATTATCCTAAATGTCTAGGGGGCATTAGGATGTTTTTTTTTATTATTATTTTTGGCAAATGTGAGACAAGCCTTTGTGTTCTTTTTGTCAGCATTGGTTGTCACCTTGCAGCTCTCGTATGGATTCCATTTTTGCTCAGTGTCTTTCTTATGGTGAAATTGTGAGCAATTACCTTAAATGAGGCAGGTGCTACATGCAATTCTTTGGATGTTAGGCTTAGTTCTTTTGTGACCTCCTGGAGGACTGGTCAAAGCGCCCTTGGAACAATTGCTGTTGGCCGGCTACTTCTGGGAAGGTTCCTCACTGTTTCATGCATTTTCCCTTTGTAGAGAAAGCCTCCCACTATGGTTTGCTGGAGTCCCAGAATACTTAGAAAAGGCATTTTAGTCCATTACAGGCTGACAGATGTCAACGGCTTGGTTTCTGTACTTGAATTTGTTTTGATTGCAGCATCATGTTCTGATATTTGCCTGCTTGTTGTTGGCAGACAGGTTCTTTTTGAGTGTTGGTTAGATTCCACAGCCATGGCAGTAATCATGCCAGGAGGGTTTGTAAAGAAATGTAACTAAATAACCTATACATTTTTTGAATGGTTTGATTTAGTAATGTAGGGGGCAATTACTTTGTCACTTTGGGCCAGATTAGGTTGCACAGCTTTTTTCCATTAATTAATAACATGATAGTTTTTTTTTTATTATTATTGTTTTGTGTATAATCAGGTTGCCTTTGTTTGATAAATGAAATAAATTAGATAATCTGAAACGTTTTACTGCAAGGAGCACGCAAAAACATTAGAAATCTGGAAAATACTTTTTTCACAGTGCTGTAATCATCAATGCACTACGACTGCTTCAGTTGTTTGAATACTGCAAATGTAAACAAATTATTTGTCCAGTGCATTGAGCCTATTTCATTCAAGTGTATTTATATTGATAATCAGCCTCTCATGGGTTCTCAGCTCTGCCAATCGGCAAATTATGTCTTGGCAGGTAGTTTGTTTCTGATTAAATAAACATGTGCAGTAATAATGATAGAAGTGAGACACCAGGTACACCTTTTGTTTTGTTCTGGGATAAATTTACTCAATTTGCAGCATAACTGGCAGCATGCCTCTCTCTGAGCATTTGTAAGCGAATTTGATGAGACCCCTGGTGCCTGCATTCAGGTGTTGAAAATGGCAAAATAAGAACTTCCTTTGCCATCATGCTCATTGCTTATTTGAATTTATTTATGTATGTTTTTTTTTTTTTTTTCATTTTCTGACCAAAAATGTATTGACCAATTGCAATGAATTGATCTGAAATGATCTGGTGTATTGTCACACTGTGCAAGTGCTTTTGGCATGCATTTGTTTCTTTATCACTGTTACAGAACTTTGAGGAGCCACAGGTGATAGATGAGGTCAGCGAGGAGGAGGAAGATGAGGAGGATGAAGAGGAGGATGAGCTGGATGATGACATCACCAGTGCAGAATCTGAAGACAGCGATGAAGAGGAGGGAAGAGTTCCCAGGGGGCCACAGGAGGACAAGAGAAGGAGCAAGCTCGAGTGGAACACCTCCACGTTAGCCTACTAGTCTGATAAATACAACCCTTGCAATATTTACACCTCATTCTGAGGTTACTGGTTCATTGGCAAGACCACTCTCTCTCTCTGGTGATTCAACTCTCAAAAATCTGCTTTTCCAAAACATAGTCCAGTTGCATTCAAAGTCAATGAAATGTCACCCTCTGCTGGTTATAAAAGTGTACTGCACCATACACCTGTTCCAGTAGTGACAGTGTTTTGACTGTTCGGCCATGAGGTTTGTTTGTCATTTGATTTGAGAATTTAAATAATGCCCTTCAGACAGTTGGCAATGGCACTTTTTTATGTTGCTGGTGAAACCGCAGTTTTTCGGTGAATATTTCAGGCAAACACACTCGCACACAGGAATGAGACTTAAGATCTGAAAATCTATGCCGCAGGTTTTTATTTCTGACAGAATCATGCCATATGATTTGTTTTATTGCAGCAATTTTTAAGATGTATTGCCAAGATCCCCTTCATGGTCTTGTTACAACTCCTTTAGTCTTAGGTCTGACATATCATAGTTTTCATGCCAGTAAAAATATGAACAAAAATAAATGCTTGTTAATAGCAATTTTCCTCATATTTTACAGTTCCAAAGCCTCATGAAAACCTTTGGTAGTCGTGCATAACTTCTCCGCAAATATCATACATGAAGGTTGACATTTACTGAAAGTGGACAAAACATAGCACAGTTCTGAAATAAAAAACATGTATACACTGTATATTGTTTTTTTGGGAATTTTCAGTTGAATGCCCCAGGACTCAAAGGTTATTGTCTCTCATGGAAACTTTATTGTAAGAGAAATTATGACATTTTGATTATAGTCATTTAAGGAAAAAAAGTAGACATTAAAAAAGATAGTGAAGTCCTTGAAGCGGTATTTTCACAACAATGAATTCAGGGATTAAAGGTATACTGGGTGGGATTTTCCTGAAAGACAATGAATGGACTCAAACAAAACTAATCCTACTAAATCTTCACTTTTGACCCATTAGAAGTGCGTGGCGGTGTCTGTATGAAAAAAGACAACCAGCCGACTGTCTGTATTTTTTCATTTCTTTCTGTGCGGGACGTTTCTGGACGTCAGCGTTTGGGCAGTGGGTGTGTAGCCCCCAGCCAATAACAGTGCTCAGGGTGTGAATGCAGCACATAGCACTGCACTGCGGTTACTGCTTCTAGTGTCACTAAACCAAGGAAGAGGTGCCAACTTTGAAGGTAGTGTTTTCAAACCACTACCGAAAAAGCATACTCAGTTTACTTTTAATATGCAGCTAGCAATTTTTTGAGACATATTGCAGCCAACTCAACAAGATTCCATGCCTCTGTAATGAAAAAAAAAATGTATTTTACCTCCACTTGCATTGAAAGAGATACAACTTGGCTTATTTTTATATAACACATTTAAGATCTAAAGTTTCCAACATATTATGATATTTATACATTCAATAATGAAAATGTCTGCCTCTGTCAGTTATTTCTTGCAGCAAGTGAATGAGGAGGTAAAATGTAAACTCTCCTATTTGTCAGAGAGGCATGGAATCTCAGTGGTTCAATTGCAATATGTATCAGAAACATTTGTGCGTATTAAGCCCTACATTCAATGCTGTGAAAATATCACTTTATGGAGATAATGACTGGTTAAAGTGGAATTAAGAGACTTAACTTATTATTGGTCGCTTTAATTTTGATATTTTTTTATGTATGTGTTTATTTATTTGGAAACACTGAGGATAAGGAGCAGCTGTACATTTTTATAAGCTCTTCTGTACATAGGATTTAGAATAGTAAACAGAAGTCCACTCCATGGCTTCTCCCATTTGTATGTTAGAACCACACTTGCTTGTTGGAGATGACCCAGCCTCTGTATGTGTTTGTAACCAACTCACCGTTTAATTTATTTCCATCTTGCCATCGGCGAGTGTTCTGGCCTCTGCCTGGAATGGGGAGAAATGGGCTTGGATTCGCTGAGAGGGACATTGAAATGATCCCTGTTCACATGTTGAGAGGGGATTTACAAGCAGGGTCAAATATCCCCTTCCTCCAATCCAGTTTATCCCAGTAATTTCAATGATCATGAGTATACTGTTCTGGACTGAATAGTCTGGTACTGATATAAGAGGGGGAAAGAAGCAGTCCTGTAATTCTGTGCCATTGAGTTGTATAATGCCGACATAGACATTTGGACAAAAAAAAATCAGTGCGTTTAACCCTATCTAGACCGGGCTTTTTGGGGCTTCCTGGGGCCAGGTAACATGTAAACGACATGGCATAGAACCACCAAATCTACAGGGGATGATGTACACGTAAAACTAAATCACTACAATCATTTTGGTATTATTATGACCTATTATGACATCATTATGACATCATATTTTCATTTTGCTGCCTGAAACTGTTACAATACTGTAATTTCTTGCTAATTTAGGGTATGCATCTCAATTTTGACGTATAATGTGTCTTATAACACTTAAATGTCTACAAGATTTCTGCTGCCAAAAGCAATAGCAACAACATACATAGATGGCAAAGATATCATAGATCTGGCATAGATATGGCAAAATGGCTTGAACTTCTCATTACATGATAGTCAACTGTAACTCCTAAATGACAAGGCATATGACCACCGAATTTGCAGGGGACGATGTACACGTAAAACTAAATCACTGCAATCTTTTTAGTATTATTACGACCTATTATTACATCATTATGACATCATGTTTTGATTTGTATTACCCAGAATGCTTTGCTTATTTTATCCCATAATGCACCACCTGTGAAAGGCCTTAAGATACACAATATTCTATGCATGTTCCGTGAAAACAGTTTTATAGAATTTTCTGGAATAGAATTTTTTTCTTAGAAGTTCTGATCAGCAAGAAATGAAATTATAAAGGATTACAGGTTTGCATAAGCAAAACTTGCTCTCTTCTTATTTTCAACTTCTTTGTGTTCAGTATATCAGAAAACAAATGGAATCAATGAAATTTGAGCGAAAATGTACCTGAGTCAAAGATATAGTCCGCCATCTTGGATTTTGGCCCTTTAAATTCAATGACATCATCAAATTGGCATAAATGAATTCTACTTAATGCTGACATTAAATTATGTAAGATTGAGTAAATATAATAGAATAAGTATATGTTAAAAAGAAAATCTGGAAACTACATTGATGAAACCAAAATCGGCGATTTTTTATCAGACCTGTTAGAAAACCGTAGCCATGGAAACGGCGAAGATGGTGGACTTGACTTATTGCTATAAAATTGTTCCCAGACAAGTTTTAGGAAAAGTTACCAAGTTTGGTGGTCCTAGCACAAACCGTTCAGATATTATACAACATGAAAATTGGCGTGGGCATAAAAAGCCACCCCAGTCTAGATAGGGTGAACTTCCTGTGCCTGGGAGTCATGTCCCCACACATGCCATCTGATATTCTCTACCGAATAAAAAAATTCAGCAACAGTAAACATCACTGAAGAGATGCATACTTTCCCACAATACTGCCCTTATGCCTGAGTTCCTTTTAGAATCAGAATTTTACCCTTTTTCACACAGAAATCATGGGCTGGAAATCTATGCTTATCTGACATTCTGGTCTTTGGCTTCATTGTGTGTTGTGTTCTTTTAATTTTAGACTCTTGACCCTCTAGCAAAAAAAAATATTTTCCCCATTCCACAATTTGAGATTGTGACAGAGGCCACATTTTTGTCTTTGAAGGTACAACCTTCTTTGCTTTTTGTTGCCTGATTTAGCTGGGAGAATGCCATTTTGGATTGGTGTGTAGGTAGCTACATGTAAAGTCGGTAGCAGTGGTTAGGATTTGTCTGTCACTTTTTCACGTTTCTGAGTGTGATATCACCATGGTGAGGCCTGTGCCAGATATTTTAGCCTCATTCATTGCATCCAGTCATTTCGTTTTGGGCTATTTTTCAGTTTTGTAGCCATTTTGGTGTTGTTTTTGCGTTAAATTCATGGTTGCTAACATGTTCATTCTACACAAAAAAAAAAATAATTCTGTTAAAAAAAAATCAACCCTGTAAAATGTGTAAAACTTTTTTCTCTCTTTCTCTTTTATGAGTTTTGGTTACATTTTGGTGGTCACTACCGCACTTTCTGTACATTGGCCAATAAAGACGTTTTAGAATCATGCTGTGTTTTTCTTTTTCTGCTGCAGATCAAAACTGCATGTCTAACTCCACTTAGTACAAAGTAATTGTTTAGTTGTGGTGCTGTTGTCAAAAAGGTTGGTCTTAATTATGTACAAATTAAGTACATGTGTGGGTGGTGGGAGTTTGTTCCTATAAAGGCCAATAATGTCAGCCACTGTTATTGCCTTTGAAACCACTGCGTTAATGTTATAGTGTATTGCCAATTTCATCACGATAAACGCCGAACAAGCATTTGACTTGGACTGGCTCTGCCAAGAATGCATCCCTCAAGAGGAGATTGATCTATTTGTCTGTGAGAATTGAGGTCGGTTTATTAGGTAATGCATTTTGAATAAAAGAGATGTAGTACGCCTGGTACAAAAACAAGGGCGAGATGGAAGTGAACTATTTTTATTATACAACGCAAGGATTCGCTCTCCCCTGATTGGTCGAGGCGAGCTCTGCCGGTCACTGTAAATAGTGATATATTCACTGCGCGAAAATCTGCAAGAGGTGAATATAACAATCGGCAACACACCTACAGCCCCTCATGAGGAAATTTAATTACAGTGAAGCAAAAGCTTGCCATAATTACAGAGCTGCAAAAATGCATTTTAAATACTCTTACTCTTAGGATATGTTAAAATGGACTATTATCAGTTTACTTGTTGAATTTATTATTTTAATTATTATTATTTCTTTTGAGATTAAGAAAGTTTATCTAATAGCTGAGCCCATATAGGACTGCTCATTTTTTACACGGCTTCTCCTTTTTTGAAAGGTTCTGCATTACCTGAAACACAATGGTTTGAGTACTCACTAGCAGTTATTACTGCAAATACTATTGAACAATATGTAAGTCGCAATATTTGCTCTTCATTAAAAGTGAAACCAACAAATGACACCTTTGAACAGTGCGATTCATATAATATGCAGTGCAGGCTGTTTCAAATAACATGGAAATGGACACCTTTCCCCAGATTCCGCTATTTTAATGCAAAAATCAACCTATTATTCACATGAATGAGGCATGGCTTGAAATGGCTGCTCAGATGATAACATTTGTTTTGAAGTAATAAATTAGCAAAAAATGCTCAGCATCACTTTGAACACTTTCAGATGCAATTTGCATCATTCAACTTGTCGGACCAGAGGAGGCAAGGCGGGTACAGCTTTAAAAACAGACAATTTTGGACCTCAGTTTTGTTGGGGTTCTTTGGCCTTTTCCCACTACCACACAGGTGAAGTTCCTCAGCCGTCTCTGTCTCTCTCTGCCCACTCGGCTTTTGTATTAGGCCTTCCAGAAGATGCCGTCAATCTATTTATTGTTTTGGCTCATTATTTAGCTGTGTCTTGTGAGATGCCCGGAGAGTCATTAGTCTTTATTGCTGGTTCGTAAACCATTGCAATGTTTCTTTGTAAACCATTACCTGCATCATTAATCTGAGGCTTATGTCCCCCTCATTTGGCCTGTCAGACATGTCCATTTATCTTTGGCATTTTGGATTATGACCTTCCCCATTCTGTTTTGTATGAGGAAGATTTATGTGAAAACTTTAAGGGCTTGTAATTGCTTCACTTCTGTGTCAGGGTAGAGAATTGAAGGATAATTTAGCTGTGTGCGTGTGTGTGTGTGTGCGTGCGTGCGTGTTTAGAATCGCAGCATTCCTTCTGCACATCCAGGGGGCAAACAAATCTGAGTCCATGAAAAAAAAAGAAAAAGTCCTCAACAGTCACAGCTATTTTTTTCAGGACAGTGAAGTCTCATTGGTCCCAATCAAGGCTCTGGAGTTCCATCACTTCTCAAAGGAGCACTGCATTTAAAGTCTACAAAAAATATTTCAGATTATTTGTTCCACGCAAATGACAGTTTTTATAATTGATTCAACATTGACACAAAGTGCAAACTGTGTTTTAATTGGAGGGTGCTTTCCTCCATTTTGGATGAACCGTTGAAAAATGAAAGGAACCTTTTGTAAATAATTCTCTTAATTTTTAGATGTATCAAAAATATTAGCTTAAAAATAATGAATAATGAAGTGTTTGATACCATATCCTTTGCATGCAATGACTGCTTGAAGTCTGTTTCGTATCGACATCACCCAACACTCTGCATCTTCTCTGCTGATGCTCTGCCAGGCCTGCGCTGCACCCATTTTCAGTTCCTGCTTGTTTTGGGGACTTTTTACCTTCAGCATCCTCTGCATGTAAAATGAATGTTCAGTTGGATTCAGATCCAACGATTAACTCAGTTAACTAAAACATAATTAATTTATTGAAAATTTTCATGAATAAAATTATGTTGACCACTGTCTCAAAATGTAAAAAAAAAAAAAAAAAAATCATTGATATCACTGATAATAGGTGTAATATTCTAACATGATACAGTGCTGACTAGCAAACTGAATGCTGTTGCTCAAACATACATACTACTGTGTGTAAACAAATGGGGGACCGAGGTCATATTCCGCACTTATAGTTGTAAAATTGTAAGCACGTGGCAAATATCTGCAGCTACAGAAAATTATCAAACATGGGTATTATACATAATAGCCTTTTGCCTAAGTCCGTCATTATGAAGGCTGTTGTACTGTTATTGCCAATGGGTTGGCATGAGTCCATATGTATGGATTTGATCAAAAATCATAATATCTTTCAAATGCAGCTATAAGGCATTATACCTGATTCTTATAAGCTTTGTAATGTTTTATATGGCCATCGGCATGTCAGTTTAAGTGCTTTCCAATCCATAAACCTGCTCGAGTGAGTTACCATTACCCCATCCTTAAGATTTTGCATCTTAACTGCTCCATTTGATCGTTTTATTGGACAATTCATAAAGCTCCTTCATCGTCCATCCTTTACTTTATGCCCCAGAATGCCACACAGCAGTCACACCTGATGCAGGCAGGGGAGTTATAGGATTCAGGCAGTTGCCACTATCTCTGAAATTAATGTGAAATGCAGTTGAAGTTTTACATATTTTACTGTCTAAATATAGAGTATGACACTTTTAATATTCATTGCTAGAAAATATTTACACGTTGAAAAAGTATGTAGCCTACTGACTATAAAGATGACATACAAAAAAAATGTCACACCCTGGGAGAAATTCCAGATAAAAAAGTTGCAAGTGAGGAGAAACGGGGGTAAAGCCCCTAGAGCAAATTTTGGGGTTGAGAGCCTTGCTCAAGGGCCCAATAACAGGGTTCTCCCGACTTCATCTCTTCATGTTAAGTCAGATTCCCAGCGTTACCAGTCAAGCAGGCTACCACTAGACTACCCTCACCCCCTGATATGCTATGATATGGTCAAAAGAAACTCATGCTTCGCATCTTGGAGTCATTAATCTCAGGGCTGCCACTAGGACTGAGGATTGGTGGGGCCCAGAGCTTCCCTTTAAAACAATTATTAAGCCTGACTTGCACTCAATCATTCTCATAATTGACAAACAATCCTTCCAGGATTTTCTCGGCTTTTTTTATTGTTTTATTGATTTTTTGCCTGATTTTGCGGTAGCTTTTTCAAAAAGTGGCAATCAAACTTGCGATGTCTTGGCGATTTTTTTTTGTCTGCAAAAAATGAGCATTAATTGGTTGAATTTGCATTAACAGTTGCAATCGCGACATACAACTTCCTTGAGGGACTGAGCAATAGATTCACTTTGAGAACACGCCGGTATGGTACGGTACATTTCGGTATGGCAACAATCATTAATCTGGACGCGTAATATCGTGCATTTAAATCAGCGTTATTCAGAATTGCACACAAACGTTTCAAATGGTCTTTTATTTAAACAAAACGATGATGAAGCGCAAGTTAAATCACTTGATGTGTGGAAAAGGTAGCACAGATCTTTCAGAGCAGTTTGTCTTTCATAAAGCATTGGCCTATTTTTGAGTAGCCTAAATAATTTTTCTGATGTGAATTTAGCCCATTATTTAGTCGTCAGTAGATCACATGAAGAGAAAAACTGTAATAATTTGACATTTTAGTTTTTTTTTTGCCTTCTACATCATTTTCTGCCAAATGTGAGTGAAATTTGAACTTGAGGAGTTACGAATTGGATACTGCAATCAGCTACCTAATCTAGGGGCCTAGCGGTAGTCAGTACGGAAGCTAGCTTGCTAACGTTAGTTGAACACTTTGAACATCAACACAAACAAAGCAGCCAATCGTGATTCAAGCATTTGTCAGTATTAATGTTAGTAGAAGCTTGCCACCTTCCCTAAAATATGATTCAGTGGGAGCAAGTTTACACGTTATATGTGCTGATCACATTTTATTGCACTAACTGATTGTCTATCCAATTGCGCCCAAAGTCACTTTTGTCTGAAGACGTTGATAATGCCCCTTGCAATCTGAAAATATACTGACAAGTTCCAGACGAAATTGTATTTTTGAATTGTTCTGGCAATACCAGGGAATAGATTGCCTTAATTTTGGAAATAATGTGGGACAGCATGCCTTACTCCTGATTTATTTACTTATTTATTTATTGAGACAATGCAGAATTCAATTGGCAAGGTGACCAGCTGAGCCAGAGCAGAGAAGAAAAGTGGACATCACCACAGGAATACTAACAGGAGGCACAGAGAGTGTGAGCTGCTCATTAAGAGCTCATAGATTATGGTCTATTGCCCTCAGTAAAGTGCAGTATTCAGCCTTGGAGTGCAATGGCAAATATTTATTTTCATTCCTCCTCCCACTCAACCTGAAATGCATCAAAGCAGATTAGCAAGCAGAAAAAGGTTTCAGTTCAGATGAATGGACTGTGTGTAATTCCACCTTATGGTTAAATCTAGAGGCATTTTTTCGTAATTGAATTTATATTAACAGAAGGTAATGAGCTCTGTAAAAGGTTGATGTGTATATCACCACTCCCAGAAGTCAATTTCAATTTCACTTTAGTTACAGTGACTGCACTCACTTTTTTATCATCCAGGGCTAGTAATATAATTAACATAAGCTGTTGAGGGTTTAATTTGCAGGGCTGAAAATATTCACGCGTTTAAAATGTGTGGTTTATCAGTTAAAAGAATATGGTTCTTTTGCCGCAATCTTAGTTTGTCTTTTCATGCTCTACCCTGCCATACAAAACAACTTAATTCAGACCAGCATGCTTTGATTTTTAAGTGATTCTTTGAAAAGTGTTTTCATGTGTCATTGCAGGGAATGCTTACCAAGCTTTCCACTTCACTATTAACTGGACAAAAGGAAAAATGACACAGTGAGTAATAAAAGTTGATTGGCAACCAGTTATCAATAGAGAATGTAACGCAGGCTTATGTACCATTAGGGTGCAGCTAATTCCCCAAAGAATTAGCTACTCAGTTTAATTTTTCCACAATCTCCACTTGCCCATTTTTAATGAATCGATTGAAAATTAACCCCTTAGTGACAGAGAGCTTTACGCCAGCGAGTGCAGTGGCTTAGCCTGAACTGAAAATTAGTGGGGCCCAGAACATCCCTTTGCATCAATTTTTAGTCCTGGTCCTTTAGTCCTTTAGTCTTTGTCCTTTATTAACACGTTTTCCAATCAAAGTCACAGCTTCTCTCTCTACATGATCTATTGGCGTCTAAATCATTGGCTAAATTCAGAACAGAAAAATTATATTCTCCAAAATAGGCCCAAGCTTTACGAAAGACAAATGGATCTGAAACTTCCATGCTACCTTTTCCACACATCAGTCAATTTAACTTGCGATTCATAATCTTTTAAATTGTTTTATTGAAATGAAAGACTATTCGAAAGATCTTTATGCATTTTCATAGCTTCCAACCCATGTGAGAAGTATGAAGTCATAATCGGTTTCCATGTGACGAGTGCTGAAATCTACCGTAACGCACGCCAAACTGAAAAGCCTCCATGCACAAGGATTTCAATTCCACGGGAGAATCTCTTAAATACGCATTGATTGAATAATGCCTGTGTGAGACTCACACCATATGCGTGAGAGTTGATAGGTGTTCAATTTTGTAGAACGCTGATTTAAATGCCCCAAATTACACGTCCAAATGAACAAATGTAATCATACCTAAATGGGGAGAACTAGCAAGACCTAATAAAGTGGAGTGACTCTTTTATTAAAGGGTACTATGCATTATTATCAGTATTATGCTGATCCTTCTTTTAATACATATTAGTAATGTTATCATGTTGGTTGTCCATACTCAACCACTGTAAAGTTTCTAAACATAAGATACAGTGTAATTATTGTGCTCTGACTCATGATTCTGATCTGCTTTGCCATGTCCCTGATCTGTTTGCCTTGTTTGTATTTGGATCTTTGCTGTGTCCGACTATGCCTTGGATTAAGTATTGTGATTTAGTTACTTAGATTCGTTCATATATTGTCTAGTTCAGTTTTTCCATGTTTTGTATTTTGCCATATTCCATTCCTGCAGTAATATTCTGGTCCATGTTTTTGTTTTTACCATGCACTGCACTTTGTCTCCCCCTGTCTGGTCTTCCGTCATGTGTTTGCTCTCAGCCCCAGTACTGCATGCCACACTTTCTGGTGATTTAATGGATTCTGGGTTTCAACCATTCTTTCCATTCTCATTTACTTCCTTCATCTTGCTTTTTCTATATTACTAACCAATACTAAAAGTTTGTTGTTTTTGCTAAATTACTAACCAAGACTAACATTGTACATAGGACTAACTTACTAACAAGCACTAGGGATTGTATAGCTGCACTCAACTAATTGACTTACGATCTATCAGCATTCACCCTGTTCTAGTCTCCGCCTCTTGCCTTCACTCAATTTACTTTGCTGTGTTTCTTGCAGATTCTCTACACCTGTCTAATGACTGTTCTGCCACTCATTCTGTGCACTTAGAAATCCCTAACCGGATCTGTTTGTTCTGTCTATAGGCTTTCTGGTGATCCCTGTCCGCGTTTTGGCTTTTGCCTTTTTCATGTGATCAGGTACTTCCTCGTTTTCATTCCTATGTAATTAGTTTGATCCAATTAACCTGTTCCCTGTATAGCAGGTGACCTTGCTCTTGTCTATTTAAACAGTCTTTTCACTCACAGCTCTTGTCAGAACGTTGATCACTACTTTTTTGTGCAGAGCGCCTCTTATGCCATAGAATATAGTTCCTCTTCTACTGGATTGTCCAACCTTGATTCTTGCCATTGCCCTTTTTGTATCATTTTTGTCTTTCTGGATTTCGACTCATTTTTGTATGACCACGATTTCTGTGTTTGGATGCCCTGTGTATGACCCTTGGCTTTGCTCATCGACTACGACTTTTTGCCTATTGTTTTTGTACCTCTGCTCATCTGTTTTTCTGGCTCTGACCCCTCTCTGTCTAGTCAACACAGCTTTTGGATTTCGTATTGTGGCTTGGCAATTCCTGTGTTTTTTGGCGTTGACTTGGACTCCAATAAAGGCATGCATTTTTTGGATTGCTGTCTCTCGGGAGCGGTTCCTGAACAATACCTCACATCCAGAGGTTTTGCCAAACCTCAAGAACGTGATTTCATGAACGTGATTTCCTCTATGAACAGCTCCTCCCGAGATCTTTGCGAGATCTGGGCAAAACCTGACATTAGGTTGTGCCGTCCAATTAGTACAGACTTAGCCAAAGCCAATCACGGCACTAGACCTGCCCACACCTGTTGTGTGTTTCTGACTTTAAACGAACATATACTTTCCGGTTCGGACTCCTGCCTCTCAATTGAGTCACGTAGTCTGCAATTGCTTGCCTGATCAATGCGCTTGGCATTTGCGTTATAAGGTGGCTTTTCCGTGCTGTGAATGGTGCTATTAAAATTGGCATCGAGCAAGATTCCGTTTATATCTTTAGGCGGAAATCTTAAAAGATGCAAGGCCTCTGAACGATGAGAATACCGTTCTGCCTTGTAGTTGCTCGCTTTGGGCCCCAGTAATCCCTATTCATAGCGAATTTATATGTCAAATTACTGTGCTTAATAGGCCGCCAGCCTCTGTTAGCAATTAGAATTTTGTATCCTAAATTTGAAATGGAGTCAGATGTATTGTAACCGCTAAGATATTAGGGCTACAGAATCCGCTAGGCACGTTTCAGGCCATTTAAAAGCAGAACGTGAACGACGTCATCACGTGAGGCCTGGGGCAGGGGTCTAGTGCTGACGCTGCAGCCAGACCCCATTATTATAATGGAGACCGGTAAGTCTTACCCTCTCCTCGCAGCACATGAAAGCACGCTGAGACCTTCTGCCTCATCTAGGACCCTCCTTGGCCTAGACGCACGGCGTTTACAGTATCTAGCTTTAAGTCAAGCCTGCTCTTGAAAACCCCCAAGGTCTCTGCCTCAACAATATGGTCAGGCAAGCTATTCCACATTGAAATTACTCTTTGGGTGAAGAAATATTTCCGAATATCAGTGTTAAATTTACCTTTGGTCAACTTCCGTTTGTGACCCCGAGTTCTACTCACAACACTTGGTCAAAGGAATCCTACATAATTCACTTTGTTTATCCCTTTAACGTATTTAAAGACCTTGTTTACTAGAACAAGTTCATTTTATTAGATCTACATTCAAGTACAGCGTTAGATTGCGGAATTTTCCCTCTGATTCCTTTTCAGATGGTTGACGTGTCCCACGTTTCACACTGGAGAAGTGGACCTGGAAAATTATATTCAGCAGCCTCGTCCCGCCCATCTCCGCCCTCCACAGAGCTGGCCAGTCAGGAGAAAGTTGGCAAACCGGGAGTGGGGGCCATAGCGGAAGAGCCACCATAATGAGGCGTTTCAGGCAGAGACTACAATGGACTACAAATGGGTTTTTTTGAGGATGGCTGTATGAGCTAAATAAGGACCCTGTATTGGACATTGAATGATCAGGATTACTCTTGGGGAGTCCAAGATCAAAATATAACCTTTGAAATATAGCAAAATAGGTCCCTTTTAATTATGAAAATGATTGAGAACAAGTCAGGACTAATAATTGTTTTAAAGGGATGTTCTGGGCAACATCAAATTTTCTGTTCTCACTATACTGAAATCATTCAGGAACTCTTGCCCATCAGCTGGGTAACAAATGTGGGAATGAATACAAGTGTGATTATCCACTGTAGCACGTCAGTCAGCGGGAAAATAATTCTGTCTGCTGCGCGTACTCAGAGACCAGCGCCACTGCCCATGTATATGCAGTTACCATCATTAAGGGGTTAAGTTATTGTACATTATCAAGTGATAAAGATGTAATGAATCACAGATAATAAATTTGTTTGGGAGAATACCTTTATGAATACCAAAACAGTATAGAACTAGACAATCTATTGCCAGCATGGAATGTTCTTGCTGATGTTATTTCGAAGCTCATTATTTTTTCACATGTTCACTGGAATTGCCACTTGATTCCCATTAGCACATAAAGCCATTCCATTGAGTTTTTTCTCCCTCAATTAATATATTTCTCAAGGATCTTTGCTGAAAAATTCAATCTGCGACTTTCATGCTCATTATCAGTTTACAGTTTAATTTGACAATGTATTTTATTTAGAAAAACTTATAAATCAGGAGAAAGACGAGTGCATTTACCAATGAGCACTTGTGTCAGACCCAATAAAGAAAAAAACATTTTTAACAGTCCTGTGTGGAAGGCATTAGTGGCTTTGAATGCCAGCCTATGATTTTTGCAGCCCCTTGTAGGTTCAAAGATGATTCTGGATTCCTAAAGTTACAGGTATCCAAGGTGAAGGCTGTTTGCTTGACCATCTATTTCAACACCCATTCCATTCCAAATGAGTTAATCCAAAATCAGTTGATCCATTACATCAGAAAAAAATGCTCATGTTACATTTAGACTATGCAAACCTTGTCCACAGGTGTAGGTATTCAGCTCTAGAGATCATTCATAACAGCCTTTTCTTGGAAAGCTGAAATTGCAAAGCAAGAGAAAAAAGAACTAAGTTCAGCTGGTAGCAATTCTGCAGGCAGGTGTGTTCCCGTGAATTCAAATGACTCTGTGAGTTTATCAATAACCAAAAAATTTTGAGGCTGTCATTTACCGCAAAATCAGTTCTCAGAAAAATGAACAAAGCCTAATGAAATAACATAGCTATGGGACACTAAAATTTTAAAGAAAAGACAACTCTCACCCCTCATGAACTCAGCCTTTGCCTCTCTCTACGGAGCAATAGTTTTTGTGCACTGAACCCTTTCAAATGCTCATATTGTTTGCAAATGAAATGCATTGAGGATAAAATTACCTTTATCACTGCTATGGGTATTATGAATACCTAACCATGCCAGTCAGTTTGATTAATTATCCTGCCATATTCCAATCATTTATCAAAAAGATTCTACAATGTAGTTACAGAGTGTTTGTTTGTCTTGTACTTCGATGGCAAGCATAATTAGCATGCCAACTCAAGTCCTACTAAAGTTATTTGTGCGCAAGTTGTTTGGAAAACCTGAGGGACGAACTGTCTTCGGGAAGATTGATGATGAGTACCTACTGTGCTGATGGCTACTGGGCAGAAAAACCAATACAAAGATTAGGCAGTCGCTTTCACTGCTCTTAGCTCTCCGCTGCCAGAGAGATGATAATCAAAATTGTCCACAGAGGAAGGTACTCTGGACTCAGAACAACATGACATCCTCTCTGTCACCAACTGGTCTTCGCCAATCAAATCACACACACCCCCGCCCCCCTCCATACTGCTCCCTTGCCACTCATGGTCCTACATCTTTATAGGCTTTGTCCTTTGGTCTCCAACAGCTCACAGGCTATTACATGCATACAGACATGAATACAATGCAGCTTTCGGCATTTATCCCCAGCCGCATTAGCGTAAGCTAGTATTGTTCTCATCTTTCGATTCTGTGTGCATGTGTGTGTGTGTGTGTGTGTGTGTGTGTGTGTGTGTGCTTGTGTGTGTGTGCGCGCTCGTGCGCGCAAGACATCAAAACGACACATGGTTCTGTAGACTCCTATTGTGGCAGGATCTATCACAAAAACTGGTGTGAGTGCTTTACCAGGCGTTAATATGTATGTCAGTGGATGGTATTTGTCATCACGATAGCATCACAACCTTGCAAGAAACTTTGCAGGTGTGTACTTGTGATCAAAATGAAGGCCTGTTTGATCATAGGTGTGGTCCGAGCAAGGATGCCAGGGGTTGGAGGTTGGGGGAATGGTGGGTGAGATCCCATCACAAGATAGTGTTAAGTTAGTTGCTATGGCCCCAATTTGTTATGACATTTATGAGAGCAAGGGATGACAGACAAAATTTTAAAACTCAAACAGATTTAATTCAACAAACAGTAACTTACAATTTATACTACTGACCAAGATTGATAATATACAAGAAAAAAAATATTTCCAGTCCCTTGAGATGGGTTTGCTTGGTGATGTCCTGGGACAGCAAAATGCTCCAACATAGGCAAAAATCCACAGAAAACTTCACAGGTCTTGAAAAGACTGACAGGTCTGGTCAAATGTATCCTTCTCTTTGCAATTTCTCCACCTCTTTACTCTCTCAATCATTCTCCTTACATAGTCTTCTGCTATATAAGTCTTAGACTCTCTATAGTCTTTAGACTTTTTTTATTCTCTGGGACTTTCCCCTCTCAGACATGCCCAGGACATGCCCAAACCCACAGAGATATAAGAAAACTAGAGTGGACGATGTGTGGACTGGACCAAAGCGGAAACGGCAGAATAGCTACGCCATCTTGTGTATGTATAAATGTCCAATGAGTTCTATGTAAACTGTCGGCTAATCATGGGTGTCTACAACTTAGAGACTTGTTTTCCGTGTTCTTTTCATCTTTTTGTACTTGAAATGGACACATAAGGATTTATAATCGAACAACAAAATTTATTTAAAAAAATTTTTTTTTTTAAAAATCCGATGTATTTGATGTTTATTTAATCAGAAGACATTAAGGAGAAATCGGAACTTCAGCTGTTGTCCGGTATGAGCGAGTTTTCGTTATTTTCGATCACGGTTTGGGCCAATTATACAGCATTTTCCATTGAACGTCTGCCCTGGTATACATACACAAGATGGCGGCGGCGTGCTGCCGCGGAAATGACGGGATTGTCCACTGTAGTTTTCTTATATCTCTGCGCCCAAACCTAGCTCCAGACTTGGCTTTTTAAAAAGTCAATACTGCCATCTAGTGGCATTTTTTCACATTACATAGTCAATTAATTTTTTGTTCTTGTAGTCAATATTTATAGCTGCTGTACTTGCATATTTGTATGCACTGTACTTCTATCTGAGGATGTCCAATGTTGGAATATAAATGTCATTCTCATTTATGTAACCCTGCTATTATCCTCAAATATTACTAACACATTTTACCCTTGGGGTCAATCTGACCCCAGGGATATTTGCCTCCAGAAAATGATTTACATAAAATTGTTGACCAAGTTTTTGTCAGGGACTGTTTATCTGTTGAATAAATAAATAACCCCTTGATACTGAAACTTATTAGTGAGTTGACCTTTCCTCTAGCGCCACCATTAGGCCAAACCTTTCAATTAGAATTTATGTAAATCTTCTCAAATTTACTGACAACATTATTGACCATAAGAGGATGAAGCTTATTGGTTTTAATGATGATATGACCTTTCCTGTAGTGCCACCATCAGGTCAAACTTTCAGTTTTAGAGTTAATGTATCTTGAAAATCTTTCATCAAAATCTTTTTTAATTTGGGGTGCACTTTCATGACTCTTACAGAATGAACTATATTGACTGATGTTGGTGACCCCCCCCCCCCCCCCCCTTCCTCTCATACACATATTTATTTACTTTTTAAATTTATATATATATATATATATATATATATATATATATATATATATATATATAATATTAGCAGCGCTAGGTCTACCCTGCTGTTGAAGTCGGGAAAGGGACCATATTATCTTCCTATTTTTGGAAGGGATTGTGTCTGCTGGTGGTTGAGAGACAAGAAGAGGGTCAACACTCTTATTCTCATTAGATGAGAATGCCTCAAAATCAGGGTCCTCCTCAACACAACCCTCTGTCTCAGACATATTCTCCTCTATGTCACTTTCACTGTCAAAGAGCTGTTCCAAAACCTCATGGACAGTAAACCTTTTCCCAGAGGACATTTTCAAGTGAGATAGCATGCAGATTGCAGTATACACAGAGCACAATGAGGACTGATTTGGATAGAGGGCTGCTGTGCAAGCTTTTAAATGTTTGCTCCTGCCTTATATCGCATGAACTACCAATGTCCAACTACCAATGTCCTTGCAGGAATACCCACCCTCCACAGCGCGGGAAATATCAGTTCTACTTCGGCAGGTGTGAGTACGGTGGGTCACACATGCACACACAGACGCACACACAGGCACACAGACCTTCATGCACATGGTGCTGGAAAGTTCTCATGAGAATATTGTTTCCCCCTCCCGTATGTCACGTCAGCGCCAATAATGGAAAATTATGGTCCCTCTACTGACTTCAACAACAAGGTAGACGTGCTGCTAAGAGTGTCCCACCAGACACACAGTCAGCCATGTTGAAGACATATAGTCATTATTCGAGATCTTCATATAACCACCGTTTGAAAATATTGTACTTGAGATGATAATTTTAGAGGGAAGGCATGTGTAGTTAGAAAGACTTGGATGTGATCAACTTGCAAGCCTACATTGGCTTCATCATTTTGGCAGGAGTTCACAAGTCAATTTGTTTCCCACATGCCCACACCATGAGAAGTATCAAAGTTCTCATTGAAGTAGTTGTTTTCCCCACCCCCCTGTTATGTATCAACTCGAAAGTATCAACTCTGCACCTGCAGGTGTGGGGATGTGAGGTCACACACACAGACAGACAAGTTTTATACAGCTAAACCAGCTTGTGGTCAAATTGACCCCAGAGGAACACCAATGCGTCCAACATGTGTTCAGCACATTGAAAATATATCATCATGATCATTTTATGCTTAATCAGTTATGCTCATCAAATTAGGAAAAGTCATGAATATGAAGCGCAAAAAAAAAGTCAACTAATATTTTTTGAATGATAAACATTGAATGGTGTTAAATTGACCCCAAGGATAATTGGTGGGGGGAGTAACATAAGGTGAACATTCAGTTGTTAGATAGTTCTACTCAGAGCATTACTTCAGTTTTCAAACTAAAACACTCTGAATGTTTTGCTTTATCGCCACCAGAGGGGAGCAGTGTTCTTTAAATTCAAAATTGTTTAGGCTGTGGCACAACAGCGAAAAATTCATCTTCACTCTGCAGCTTTCTTCAGATCATACAATGGATACAGATGAATATATCAACAAAGGTTAGGCTGAATTTGAATATGAAATTTGGGTTTTAAGTGAGCTCAGAATCTGATATTCTTAATATACTGTATTTTAAATAATATCATTCTGATATTCATGTTAGGAATACATCCTGGAATTTTATTGAGTAACCTAGCCATTCTGTGCAGCACACAGTGGCTGAATCTGCTCTGCTATACATGGCTAAACCAAGCATTTTACCTTAACAGCAGAAACCCAAAATTCCAGAACTACAGTCAGCAGGGAGAAGGCTAAGATTAGATACAAAACAATAGCAAATAGTCAAGGAGAGGAGCTAGTATTTTTTGGATCAAATGAAGATTAATGGGTGACACTAAAGTGTGAATCCACGTGTAATAAGGTACCAACTGGCAGTCACCGTGATAAATTCCACAAATTGGAGTCTTCCTTCAGTTCCTCTGACTGCTGTTAGCTTAATCAAGGACCGAAACATCTCTGTGTACAGCCACACTAGATGAATGAATGCAGGTCAACTCTTGTGAAGGAAGTAGTCACACACCTCCAATTTGATTAATGGCACCATTAGGGAGTTGAAAATTACTTTTTTATAGAGACACTAAATCATTGTTTTGTTCATAGTTCGTAGAACTGCTGTTTGCCCGATTAAGCAAATGTTCCAAGCAAGTATTTCAAAAAGTCCAAGTACATTCAAGAAACAAACAAGCGCACATGTGGCCCAGAGAATTTAATTAGCTGTTTTTTCTTTTTTTTGGTTGTTTTTTTTTTAGACATGGCCTTTTTGTTAATTTTTCAGTGGGTGCGAATATCAGAAATGAACAACAATCTCACACTGTGTCACTCCCAATAGTATAAAATTTAGAAAAGGGTAAGAAAGAGTTGAGAGATAAAAACAACAGAAACATTTGTATGTTCACTGGTATCAAGACACATTAGCCTGTTTGTTTTAAAGGGTCATCAATCAATTCCCGTCCATTGATTTTCGTGCCACTGGTGGAACACTTGAGGATATTTTAGTGCAATCAGAGGTGCAAAAGTCATTACTCTGCAATCCCCTTCAAGCAGATGCTCCAACTACTGTTTACATTTGCCTCAATTTAAGACAAAAGACTTAAGAGTTGCTCCATGCTACAGGATTAAGATCAAGATTCAGTCAAGATTTGTACATTTGCCCACCACTTGGACCATTTCAATATTAATGAATAAGCAAGATCAGCCACCAGAATAGTGTGTCTTCCAGAATGTACTCACCTTCACCGATTGGTTTTCCTCCAGCTCCATTTTGTGCTCAAATGAAGGGATAACTTACAAATATCCTGCTCGTTATGACGAGACACAAACTTCCATTATTCAGGGTGGGGGTCTGCTCATTCCACTACTGAGGTTACATTTTGAATAAATGTACCAGCCTTTACCACTTCCAGATCTTCAGGTTATTTTGGGGGGAGGGGGGCATCGAGGCTTAACCCTGAGATACCCCGGGGCAGCACAGGCATTCCCATTACTCTCTAGCCCTTAAATTGGCACTTACCCTGTGGGTCGTAAACCCTGCCAGCGACCACAGGTGCTAAACTGGAGCAAGCTCGCCCCAAGCTTGGCAAAACACCGGGTTAATGATAAGTAATTGGAACACAACGAACAGTTAACGAGCCCCCGGGCAGTTAAACCTTAACCTGTGGCAAATCTCTGGATTAAGCAGTTTGTTGTGGGAAATGAGAATATGTTATCCAGGATGCAAAATATTCAGTAAAAGGTCAGCTTATGGCAATAAAATGCATCAGCTGACTCAACTGCAAATGTGTTTTTAGTTTCTCTGTCAAAGATGGTGGCAGCTGCTTCATTGAGGAATTACACACTGATGCCCTGTGTGACCTGAAGGATGTGATACGTTTGCAAATTTGAGATATTTATTTATTTATCTTTTGTTTGTTTTCATAAAGGAAAAAAAAACCTGCCAAGAATATGAAGAACATGATCCTCTCAAATGCAGAAAGCAATGATTATTACATTTAGTGACAGATGCATTCTGTAAAAAAACAACCTTCTCAAACAGAGGCAGGTAGAAGAACTAACAAGAACCAGGCAGCACCTGCTTTAAGCCGCTTTCACACTGGACGCGAAACAAATTTTTCGCACGAAAGATAGATTCATAGTCAATGCAAAGTTTTGACTTTGAATGTAATCTGTCGTGCGAAAAATTTGTTTCGGGTCCAATGTGAAAGCAGCTTTAGGCAGACCCAGTGGGTCAGCTTAATCAGGTTAATAGTGGAAACTGCAGAGAATAAGAATTACAGTATGAGGTGCACTGCTGAATTTTTTTTCTTCTTCATTGGTGTTAAGGCACACTCAGACAGCAGAGTTCCTGAAACTCGGCCTTCCTTAGAAAAAAAACAAATTGGAGAGGCCAAATTTGTGCCAGCTTGCTAAGACCATGCGGATTTCAAATGTACTTTTTCTTGGTGTTGAAGATAGCAAGTAACTGCTATTGTTATCAAAGCATCATTCCCTAGCCGTGACCTTCCAAAGGCATGGGAGCGTACAAAATTAGGGTCTTTCTGGTGCCAACTTAATTTGCCAATCGAATTTGCCGCAGATGGAGCGGCCACCAGCCGGGGGGTTCATGAACTATCTCTGAGGTAATGGTTGGCGTCAAATGTCTTGCAAACCACCAGAAAACAGCCAACCATGAACTTCTGGCCTGCAATGCCTATGTCGGACAATGCCACAGTGCCATCAACGGGACTTTGACGGGACTGCGCCAGTAACCCTCAATTTCATTGCCGTTTATGAAGGAATTTCCAAAGACTTTTTATTTTCTGATTCAAATTACTCATTTCGCCCACAATGTTACCAGAATAATGTATATTTCTGTTATGCTGGATGATAAGAGCAGATTAATAACATTAATGCAGATTATCCTTGTAATTCTGTAGTGTATAGACGTTTCATGGCCAACTGTAGTGCAAGCAGGTCTTGTTAATATCATTTTGCGCCACTAAATTACAAGAGTTGCATGGGGCATATTTTAAAGGAAAGAAACAAAGAAGTCGGGGAAGCTTGTATTCATCCTTCCCTCATATGCATTATGTATATGTGTAGTGTTGAGCTGTGCCAGGTATGACATGACTTCTTCTTGTTATCCTTCTGTAACGGTGTAATTGGTTTTGTGATTTGAGCGTGCCTGCCTGGCGAAATAAATTGATTTTTGCATCCGGTTGTGGGAGTCAGATTCTGACTAACATGTTCCTTTCAGTCCGGAGCCTGTCTGCTGATTGAATAACGTAGTCCATAATCGCGTGCCTGATTAACACGCTTGGTTTCTGTGTTATAAGGTGGATTTTCCACGTTGTGATCAGTGTTATTTTGGTTGGCCTTGAGGAGACTCAGTTAAACTGAGCTGTTGGGGCGTATTTTGTTACCATCTCAGTCCCTGAACGGAGATCTTACAGTTTTAACCCCAAGTCCCTGAACGCGTCCAGTAAACTTTGGGGTTACTTGCTTTGGGCCCTGGTAATCCCTAGTCATAGCTATTTTTGATGTCAAATTATCGTGCTTAAAAATACCTCCAACCTCTGCGTTGATTCACCGAATTGGACTGTACAGATGTTTTGGTCCGGCAGAGTAAGGTATGGACCAGTCATGAGTCCGATGCACAACAGAGCTCTAAAGCAAGTATTAGTGAGTCAGATCAATATTCATGCAAACGCATGGTGAGCGTGACTGATTAAAACTAAATGTTGTGTTCTAAATATAATAAGGAGTCAGATGTATTGCAACCGCTAAGATATTAGGGCTGCAGTATCTGCTGGGCACGTTTCAGGCCATTTAAAAGCAGAATGTGAAAGACGTCATCACGTTTGGCCTGGGACAGTAGTCTAGTGGTGACGCTGTAGCTAGACCCCATTATTATAATGGAGACCACTAGGACTTTCTTTTCCCTGGCTGTTAAGGCAAACACGCTGAGACCTTTCGCCTCAGCTAGGACCCTCCTTAGCCTAGTTGTGCGGTGTTATCTCAAATATCTCTTCAGTTGATTTCTATAGCTTTGATAAACACCTTTTGGGTTAATTCCGCCAGTGTCTGTTCAGTTATCGCCATTATTCATCAGTAATCATAGTTATCCATGCTTGCATCATATTAGTAGTTTTGATAATAGTAGCACAGGGTGCTGCCCCATCCGTATCATTACCATCAGAATTATCATCATCACCACCAAACACGATCATCACTGCCACTTTTAGATCATCTTTCAATCCATGGGGATAAAAATCAAGCTGGCTCTGTCAGCATGATTCAATAATTATCATGCTGTCTTTTGGAAAATAAACTTCTAACTTATAATGTAAGCTTGCAGTCATCTGAATGGAAAGTTGAAAATGAATGACATGGGATACCACACCCAAACCAAGCATTTGCATCATTCTCCCGTATGCTCATATGCTGACTAGCAGTGTGAGAGCAGATAGAATCATGCTGTGGTAGAACTTACACGGATAAACAAGATGGCTGTATGAAGAATCAGGAGAAACACGAGATTTGATCTGTGCTTCCTATTGCATTTGAGGGGGCTGCAGCTCAAGCAAACTCAGGGATACGGGGCCAGGTGTAATTTCATCTCAGACGACACTCAAATTCCTCAAAGATAGGGCAAAAGAGAATGCTTCAATTTCAAAAAAGTATATCCACAGATTTGAAGAAAACTGAATATTGGCCTTAAACTTCTTAGAAATATTCTACTTTAGCTGATGCTGCCCCTACCCTAGTGCAACAGCAGTGGATTCTGACTTCATTAAGCAGCTGCAAAGTTATCTCAGTAACAATGGCTGTGGGTGCCTGCTACACATCTAAAGCATATTGTATACTCTTCAAATAATTCAGGATGTGTATAAAACCTGATTTGGTGAGCATCCGTTATCAATTATATGTAAGAGGGATTCAATGAAGTTTTTCTCACTTTATTGCTTGGAAATTTAATTGCAAATACAAAGCCATAGCAATAAGGTTTAGTTTGATCCAGCATTTTTATTGCAGCACAAACACCGCTGATGCAAGACAATCAAATGAAGGTAATCAAACATTGCTTTCACCAAATCAGGAACGTCAAAGTATCTTTCCTCAGACTGGAGCATCAGCTCATGTACAAAAGATGGCATACCATGGACATAAATACTACTGACTCTGGCAGCTTAAAAAAATAAAAAAAAAATGCACTGGTTAACACAATGCATAGTGCTGTTGCTAAGCAACCTAGCTGCCTCAAGAGTGAACAACAGGCTGGAAGAGGCATGTTAGGTTGTATACAGATAATTGGAACTCAATGTGCAGTGAAAAGAATTAAAAAAAAAAAATCCTTGTGATTCAGAAATGTCCAAGCAGTTTACATATTTGATTTGGAAGAGTGTAATGCTGGCTTAGGTCTCTCAAAGCCCAGTGATACATGGTTTAATAGCTGCTGTAGCCAGTGTGATGCTTCGGAGGCTGCGTTTACTGATATGAGTAGGAAATGTAATTGTCATGGGGCATTACTGTTATGCACCCTGACTCCTGTAGTCAAACCCCTTTGACTGATCGGCAGCCGCAGCCAGCGGAATCCCAAGCCCTTGTTTTCCGAGACAAAGTCACAGGGAGAAGTGTATTTTTGTCCAAAACCTTAAAATCTTCAGTAGCATTTTATATTAATGATAGGAACTCACAATTATGACAAGGCATTCTTAGCTGTGAAAAAGTAAACACTATTTTTGATTTAATAATTTTTTATGAAATAATATACCTGCTTGTAAGAAAAAAATAACAGTCTCTGTGAATGTGACTGAATCATAGAGACCCAACTATCGTATATTTCTCATCCCTGCTACTGTAAATCTTTTGAAGCCACAGACTTCCCCCATCCAGAGATTTGAAGATTTGACAAAGAATTGTTCTGTTTGAAAAACATCACCAGTTTTTTTTTTTTGTTTTTTTGTTTTGGGCGGGGGGGGGATTCCATGTCTTAAACTAGTAATTCTGAAAGTACCACGCTTTACTCCAATGGCTTCCAGTACACAGTACCCAGCTAACTTCAAGAACTGCATGTTTCTATAAAGTTGGCAAAGACATAAGTCCCTAATGAATTGTCCCAGCATGCTGTTAAACCTGAAAACTACATATTCTGCAAAGAATTTAAGCTGGTCCGGGAACAAAATGGTCCCAGAAGAAGTAATCAGGTCTACCTAAACAGGATTGATGGTAAATTCAGTGAACAAACCTCATTTCCAGAAAAGTTGGGATACTGTGCAAGATTTAAATAAAACAGCGTGCAATGATTTGCAAATCATTTCAACCCTATATTTAATAGACTTCATTACTTCATTTTTATGGACCCTTTGTAGATTTTCAACAAACAAGAAATAGCATGTTAGCAACATAGCCTAAAGGTTGACTTTCAATAAAGGTTGATTGAAGATTTCAAATACTATAAACAGAACATCATCATACTATTTACTATCTTAGATATGGCCTTAATATTTATGCTGACAATCTACAATGAAATTTTAACAGATGAATGAATAAAGACAATAAATAAAGTTCCAGCAGATGATCACGTAAAAAATTCAAGGAGATAGTTGGAAATACTCAACTGACTAACAACAAAGTATTAATGGACGATCAGGTAAATGTGGTGCCTGTATCAACATTCATCTATAGTGAGCAAATCGACAATATTTGCCAGTGAAGTCAGTACTTGATGATGCTACATGCCCTATCAACAAATTGTCAATAGATGAACCAGAAAATACACAGGGTGATGCTGGTAGATGCTCTGCTTATTGACATCAATGATATCAATAACATGCTGACTGATACTTTAATGAAGGTTTCTTGAGCGTGTCTTATTTTATTGAAGATTGTCAGCATGAATATTAAGGTCATGTCTAAGATATTCAGTAGGTAGTATGATAATGGTTTTTGTTGAAATATTTGAACTGTCTCCAAATTATCCTTCTTTTGAAAGTCAACCTTTATGTTGTTAAAGCCTCTCTTACAACCGGTCGTATGGGTTACCTAGCCGCACAGGCTCTGCGATTTGGGGGAAAGTTTTTGGCTGTAGCCATCCCGTAGAGGATGTAGGGTTTCTGTGGTGTTGCAAGGGTGTAGTACTTATGGAGCAAGTGGCTTGTGCAACCCACTTGCGCGCCACTCGCCCACCGTACAAAAATTGGTCGTTTTTGATTGTGCGTGCAGCGTGCGGCTCGTTCGTGCTAAGTGCGCTTCTAGTATGGTTGTCGTACGTTTCACTCACTCTGCACGTACGTGTTGGGAATCGTGCAGCGCCCGAGCACCACACTCACTTCCATTGCAAGATGGGCGCACTGGTTCCTACGGCAACTATGTCTACCCCGACGTTTTTCCAGGAGTAATAAAGACAGAGCATCTTGGTCTCATCTGCAGTATCATTTTCAGCATCATCATGGCCACAACATTGGACCAGATTAAATATCAGAGGATGCTCAGGAGGAAGAAGACCGCGAGGCTGTTGTCTTAGCTGCCTTGGAAGTTCCCTTCCTTGCTTTCTTGGGAGCCATTCCGTTTTCTTCTCCTTCTTCTTTTGATCCTTTGCTTCAAAACCCAAAATACAAACTGAAAAAGTGCACAGCCCGTGTGACCTTTAATAAGCAAGTACTGGCCACCTTCGAGTGGAGTAGAGCACGTGCTTGCCCCGTAAGTCCTTCCTGCGACCTAGGCGGCACAGGCACTTGAGAAGCACAAGACACTTAAGTTGTACGCACTTGCCAAGTACTTGACACGTACGGCTTCAGTACTTACGCGCAACGGACGGGGAACGCAAGTGGGAAGTGAGGCACAAGTGTAGCGCACCTTCCCCTTGCAACCCCCTCGCGGGCTGGCTGCGATTCTGAAATCACAGGGTACACACAGAAAATAATGTGCATGCCAATTTTCTTCTACGGGCCTTTGCGTGTGGTCTGCGGAGTAGAAAATCGGCACAGGTGTCGCGCGTGTCCTTTGCGATTTGGCCCATTTTTGCCCGTAGACAGCACGCAGAAGCACACACGGCGGGTTGTAAGAGTAGCTTACCATAATATTCCTTGTCTGTTGAGCATCTACAAAGGGACCATCAAAATAAAGCAGTACCAGACAACATGTTGTCAAATGTTGAAACTGAGAATTTTTTTTTTTTTGAAAAATGTCAACTCATTTTGACTTGGATGCCAGTAATACATTTCAGTAATGCATTGTGTTGCATCATCTATTCCTTAAAAAACACTCTGTAAGCATTTGGGAACTGGGGAGAACTACTCCTACTATTTTTTAAAGCAAGCTGTTTTCCTATTCTTGCTAGATGTTGGATTCAGCTGTCATATTTTTAATTTCATCATGCACCAAATATTTTCAGTGGGTGATAGGGCTGGGCTGCATGCAGGCCAGTCTTGCACCCAGACTCTCTTACTATGGAACTACAGTATGTTGTTGTAATGCGTGGAAAATATGTTATGACATTGTCTTGCTGAAATAAGCATTCCCTCAAAAAGACGTCTGGATGGCAGCATATGGTGCTCCATGACCAAGACCCCAGAGAAAGTGGCTGAACTGGATCTTGTTTATATATAGTTTTATCTTAACATGTTAGAGTTTTAATTTGCATTTGTGAATGAAGCGATGACTGTTCACTGACAATGGTATGTAGTTGTGTTTTTCATACCATGCATTGTTTTCCACTGTAGAATCCTGTCTGTTTTAATGCAGTACTGCCTGAGGGCCTGAGAACCATGGCCATTCAATTTTGGTTTCTAGCCTTGTACCGTTCAAACAAAAATTTCTCTGAATTTTCTGAATCTTTTCATGATATTATGTATCATAGATGATTAAAACCCCAAATTCTCTGCAATTTAACATTCAGAAATGTTATTCTAAAGTTTTAAAACATTTGCCCATTTAATCCTCACCCCTCACCATTTTACTTCTGAAAGGCTCAGCCTCTCCGGGATGTTTTTTTTAGGCCCAGTCATAATACTGCTCCATTGTCAATTAACCTAATTAGCTTTTACATGTTTCACAAAGTTTTTTTTTCTTCTTTTTTTAGCACCGTAAAATGCATTTTTTTCAGCATCAGATTCAAAATGAGCAGATATTTTTCAAAAAAAACAATAAAATGGCTCATTTTCAACATTTGATTAGTTATCTTTGGTCTATTTTCAATTTAAGTATTGGGTTTACATGATATCCGAATCATTGCGTTTTGTTTTAATTTACATTTGACACACAATTCCAACTTTTCTGGAAACGCGGTTGTCGGATTTGATATCTTATACAATATTTCTAAGGTAAAGAAAATTGTACACTCTAATGTTCCTGTCTTGATTCATCAAGCGCTGTCTCAAGGAAGACTCAATTTTTAGTACACCGTTTATACTGTGCTGGTGTAATTTCTCCTGTATGTCTTCTTGCATGACTTTGGCTCTGTTCCTCAGTTCTGTAGACCAGTATTTTTTGCAGTGGCTCAATATTCCTGCCAAAAATGGATTTTGTTCAGTGTCACAACTCCAATTCCGAGCTCATATTTTTCTCCCTCTTGAATCATGCAGATTGTCTTTAGCACTCTGCTCCTCTGAAAGTGCAAACATTCATCTTAGTTTTTCTTTTCTTACAGCAAATGGTATGAATATTATAATTTATATTCCTCAACAGTAAAACAGCAAGCGTTACAGGGCAGGTAATCCTGAAATTGCTCTTATGGGTGACTGTTCATAGTCTGACTACAGTGTTCTTTGCGTGGATACATGTGGGGATTCAGTGAATTAAAAGAAACCTTTCTTTTTCTATTCAGGAACCCTCTGGCTATTTATGCAAAAACTCCCATCAGAAACTTCTGTGTTGAGAACTCGACAAGAACACATTATTTGAATCCTAACACACAAATTTCATTGCTAATTTAATTGCAAAAAAAGGTGCCACACTTGACTGTTTTGCCACCGTGTAATATGATCATGTCTTTTAACCACATTAGTTTAGTGTTTGGCCACTGAAGGCGCCCATTGTTCTAATCTAGTAAGCAGAAGTCCCCCCCCCCCCCCCATTCCTCCAATATGCAGGTCTTCTGTTAGGCAACTTTATAGAGCCTGTGTTGCCGTATGTTTTGCGTCATTATGTACCATTACATTCTCTTTTTGTATCAGATTAAAACTGCTAGCGGGCCAACATCACCTGAGCTTTCCGCTAATGCACAGAATGTGGTTTCATAGTATCTAGCTGGAAAATGCAGGGATGCTTCTGGAATAGATTCTATCTAGACAGTGACAGTGTTGCTCAAAAGTTTGTGCATATCTTTTTTTTTACAATAAAGGAGGAGACCGCACCTCTGTAAAGTATATTTCAGTGGAAAGTACAATTCTTGAAGTGTCTAAAATGCAAAGTTTTATAAATTTGGTAATCCAGTGCAACAAATTTTAAAACCGACGACTTCAAATCAGCGTCAATATCAGGGGGCAGACATTTTTACTGGGGGAATCTTAGCCAGCGTTTGGAATGCACACTTGTCTACTCGCTCAGTCACTCCCTCACTATATGGTGCCCTGTATAGTGGGTGAGTGTACGTTTCCAACACAGCCAAAAAACTTTATCCAATCAAACGCCAGTGCCGTGGTGCTTGTGGCGTCATTTATTCTCTTTCGTGATGTAAGTTGTGCTCTTTTCTTTCATTCGGGTCATGAAGTTGTTCAGAGGGCCTTCATTAAATTCACCTTTTACAGCTTGACTGCCCGCAAGCTGTTTTTATTTAAGCTGGCCTCATTAACAATCAAACAATGTATCGACTGAGCAGGATCAATGCCTGACCAAAATTAGAAATGGTAATGAGAAAGTGAATGCCCATTGCCTACATTTATATGATTGATATGGCATTATAAGGATGGCAGAATAAATGCAAAAATCCAAAACTTTCGCTGACTTTGCAGCATTTATTTTCACTATCCTTACGATTGTCATTGCGCTTTAGCTGCGAATACATTCAGAATATAGAACGGATTCTCATGACTTATTGCTTAATGGGCCACGCAAACTAATTTATGCAAATCTGTTCTGCTACACGAGCGCAGAAATTATAAAAACATAATGATATTTTACATCATCATTTATGCCCAGAAGAACATGCCCCATAATTTTGTGGTGCAATGCATAAAATAAATTAGACAGTAGTCGGAGTTTACCAATTAGTCTGAGCAACTGTAGCTAATCAGGAGATGTAACCTTCAAGAGGTTTTGGTTTTTAAGCATTTAAAGGTGAGGTTTCCGAACATCAAATTCAAAATCAAAAGATTCCCCAAGTAAAAATTGTCTGGCCCCTGATATTGAAGCCAATTTGAAGACTCGCTGGTTTAAAAGTGTGTCGCACTGGATTATTATCAAATTAAAAAATGCGTTTTAGATGCTTCAAGAATTCTACTTTCCGTTGAAATATATTTTGCCGAAGTGCGGCCTCCTCCTTTGAAACTGTAGTATACGATTCGAGAGTTTGATCATTATTAATAACCTCATTTTGATGGTGGTTATGGTCCTATAGTACAATCTACACAATGTGAAGAGCAAAAAAAAAACGAAAAAAATCCATTCACTCTAATGGCTGCAGGGCTGCAGAAACGTTGACCAATGTAAGCCATCCGGCCGGCTTACATTGGTCAATGTCTCTCTCTAACTCACATCCAATCCCCTCGCTGTAGTTGACACTCCCCCGAGAGCTTGCTCTGACTCCCCGTGCTCTGCGTTCCGCCTCGTCCCCGCCCCCTTCCGCGTTTTAAACTTTCTGCAACAAGCAAGTAGCTGGTGGCGGTAATGCATCAAGTGTTTGCAAACCTAAAATAAACTTTAAAGAAGAAGAAGAAGTAGCTGAGTAGCAGCTTAGCAACAAGGGCTAGAAGAATGGAAAAGACAGACAGTAACAGCTGCAAGCGACCCCTGCTTGCCCCACCGGTAAAAGTTGGGAGAAAACGTAAGTCTGCAGAGGAAAAGGCAGAGACAAAGAGGAAATGTGAGCAACGCAGGACTCAAAGCCAAGTTAACACCAGGTCATCCATTCACTGCTGGAGGAAGCTCCAGAAGGATTTGGGCCTGAAAACTGATGCTGATACAGCAGTCTTTTTGTTGAACAGGTATGTAATTTTTGACTTTATTAAGTGATTTATTACATAAATAACTTTTTATAAGTCTGTGGCAATGCTGGCTTATGACTGTAAACGCTGCCGGTGTTCGGACAAATTTTGCTACCTATAAAAATATGCTACCTCACGGTTCTGCGCTTGCGCAAACCTGAAATCTCGGGCTGTTTCCTCGCTCATATCTTAAGTATCTTCAAAAATCATAAAAATTGAATAATTTTCAGTGCGCATTTCGACCTGTAAGCGTACATTATTTGCATGCACACGCTAGGTTTTCCTGGAAATGCAGAAATTCGATGATAATAGCGTATATGGACATATATCTTAAAACAAACATATCCAACTCATTATAACATCTGCTTTTGTTATAATAACCTGACAAATAACAAAGTAACTATTGTAACCTGATTCATATTGCAATATCAAGGCGAAAACAAAGACTTTATTACGGTAGCATTTTTTGACAAGGGAGCAAAATTTGACAGAACGCCGGCTTGTTGCTCTGGTAGAGGGGGTGTGTCTGGGAGTCTCCAGGCGGACCGCCACACGTGATCGGTGGGAAGGATCAGGGAGCACAGAGGGGAGGGGTGTGTGTGTGTGTGTGTGTGTGGGTGGGTGGGATGCTTTTTTAAAATTTTTCTCAGCGTCTCAATCTTTCTCAACTCATTCTCAAATTGTAGACTACAGCTTTAAGTGTGTCCTCAAAAGCGTATAAGTCAAAATTGCTGATGTGTACAGGGCCGATCGCACCAAACGTGCTTTATCTGTGTAGAAATGCAAGCCGTGCCTGTCCTGATTATTTGAACACACATTATAAAAAGTGCTGGATGCATCTTTTCTGTGGTTGCTTAGTAACGTTCCTCTTTCTCACTTTGCAAACACTGAACAATGTTTACAGCAGTACCAAACTAATTTAACCACAAAGTCTGATGTGTTGTTTATTTCATTTTTGCTTAAACAACTAATGAGAGGCGGACACTCACTTTAGCTTTAAAGGACAGTGAGAAATATAACTAGAAGAAAAACTTATGTGAACTCATTTGTAATAGGGCCAAGACAGTGTTAAAGAAAAGGACTTATTTTTCAGCCATCTTTTATTTATTTACTTTTTTATTTCTTGCAGTGGAACCTATTGAAAATGACAGCATGCCTCAAGTTTGTCAAAGCACCTCAAATTCAGAATTTTTTCAACAAGATCCTTATCTAGAAACAGTGAGAAATCAGGGGCACGTTTAACACAAGGCGGCTGGCACTCAAAAGCAGCAATGAAAATGCTTCAAATAATTGAAATGATTATCCAAACTGATGAAGAGCATTTTGTGTGTGAAGCCCCTAACTATGTTGTTTATCGCAAAATCATCTAAAAAAAAATAAAAAATAAATAAATAACATTGCCTTTCAGGGCTTCTGCTTCTGTAAATATTATCACATACTGTTACTTTGTCTATGCGTATAATTCTTCTAATTTTCTGACCAGGATTTGGTGTAAAGACCTTTGAGAAAAAAGAAAAAAAAAAATAGAAACGAGCAAGTGGTCTACTGGTAATACTCTGACAAACAAGCATGGTATATGGTAAACATAATGGTATGTGGTATTCTCATTCACCTTAATGAAAACTCATAACAAAGCCCTCAAAAAGACTGGGACAAAAAAATGTAAATCTTTCAGTGGGTAGGATTAAAAAAGGAAGCACTGCTTTATCCTGCTTCCTCGCCTTGTCTGGGACAAATTGGAAGATAAGGCCTTATCTCAGCCCCACATTTTGCAAGGAGGTATTCTTATCAATCAAGGTTTTAGTCTTCATATTTTTGGCTGAAGTCTCTGATAAATGCAATATCTAATGAATTTCAGGACAGTGACAAATGTTCGAATCAGCAACTACCATAATCTTTTCCAAAAGAAGCAGAAGAAAGAAAATGAAATGATGAAGCCGTACTCGCCACTCTGCTCAACCAAGAACGTGGAGGTCCGCAATATCTGCAGGCTTCAGTCTGAACAAGGCAAATACCCCCCCCCCCCTTCATTGCCTCAAAGTTATTATTTCAGCCATCATGCCGCATTTTAATTTCGTTCGACTTCAAGCTTGGAAGGCTTGCAAACCTTAAACTGCTAGCATTCAAATTTGACTATATCGAGAAGAGCAGTGTTATGTGCAAAGCAGGAACCATTTGCATTACCACAGAAAGGGGAGAACAGTGAAGGGAGGGATAAAAGAAGGGAGATCAGAGGTGTCAGCCTCGAGGGTGTGAAACAGAGCTGGACTGCGGCTCTCTCACAAGAATGGGAACATCAAAGAGAAAGATCAGTGCCCAATGCAGAAACAGTCAGCAAGAGATCTGCACAGTCACACCACTCATCTGCAGCCTGCCAATATCTCCTGTATGCAATTCTTAAATGCACATTGGCATGAGCACCCTAAATACTGTTTAACCATCTAGTTAAAGGTTAACACAAACACAGGGTAAAGAGACTTGCCTGGAAGTGCATATAGCTGAGAGTAAACACCCACAGTGTGAGGGGTCTGGTTCGACATCTTACAACAGTGCCTCACTGTCTTACCAAAAAAAAAATAAAAATTCAAGCTAGTTCAAAATATGCTGATGAACTGCATAAGAATTGAGATCTTTGAATTGCCATCCAATTCCTTCCAAAGACTTTGCACTCCGAATTAAAACAGCACCATTTCAGCAAAAAATTTGAAAGTATTAAATTCCGCTTTGAAACTACCAAAACCTTACAGTTCATAGAGGGAAGAATTGTAGGCGCTGTGGATTTCAGAACATTTTGACTGAATGGTAAATCTATCATGTGACCTCGTCTTAGTCTTTGCTGATAAGAGAGTGAGGCTTCCTGAACCCAAACATTGGTAAGTTGAGGAAAATGGTTCATGAAAACCAAGGTCAAATTGCATCTAGGGTGTCTGAGTACCTGATCAACTTCCCTTACATATCTCCACCTTTGTTTTTCATTTAATACTGCATATTTTGCCAGGCTCTATGGTTGACTTAAACCCATCCTAGTGTAATCAGAAGTGGTATCTCACTTTTCACCTCTATTTTTAATACAGTCCTTGAGTTAAATTATTCAAGGTACTTTGCCAGTAGTGTTGCTAATAGCCAGACCTGTCTCAATAACCTCTTCTGTCTTTTATTACTTCTCTATGCTTCTTTATGCTCAGTAGAAGTCCAGGTGAAGAGGTACATTAGTGAAAGATATAAAACCACAGATATTTATTTGTTGCAGCTTATGCCAAGTCGTACTGAGGATGATCAAATATGGATACTCTCCTTCCCCATTTCTTCCTGTAATGGACACCCTGTGTGATTGCTGAGATTAATGCAATTATTGACTAACCATATTTTTTGTGATGAGTTTAAAGTTTAACTGCATAAACTGTAGCTTTGGCCCATTATGCAATACATTTGGTTGTATGGTGTCATGGAAAAATACAGTGCTGTGAAAAAGTATTTTCCCCCCTCCAGATTTCTTACTTTTTTGCATATTTGTTACACTTAAATGTTTCAAATCATCTAACAAATTTTAATATTCGGCAAAGATAACCCGAGTAAATACAAAATGAAGTATTTAAATGATGATTTCATTTATTGAGGGAAAGAGCAATCCAAACCTACCTGGCCCTATGTGAAAAAGTAACTGCCCCCTAAAAATAATAACGTTGTGCCAACCCTCGGCAACAACAAATGCCATCAAGCATCTGCGATAACTGGCAATAAGTCTTTCACATCGGTGTGAAGGAATTTTGGCCCACTTTTATTCGCAGAATAGTTTTAATTCAGCCACATTGGAGGATTTTCGAGCATCTCAATTGGATTTAAGTCTGGAATTTAACTAGGCCACTCCAAAACCTTAATTTTGTTTTTTTTTTTTAAACCATTCAGAGGTAGACTTGCTGTTGTGTATCGGGTCTGCTGCATAACCCAAGTGTGCTTGAGCTTGAGGTCACAGACTGATGGTTAGACATTCTCCTTCAGGATTTTCTGCTAGAGAGCGGAATTCATGGTTCCATCAATTATGACAAGTCGTTCAGGTCCTGAAGCAGCAAAGCAGCCCTGGACCGTCACACTACGACTACCATGTTGGTGACTGTTGGTATGATGTTCTCTCTATGAAATGCTATGTTAGTTTTATGATAGATGTAACGGGACACACACCTTCCAAAAAGTTCAACTTTTGTGTCCTCAGTCCACAGAATATTTTCCCAAAAGTCTAGGGGATCATCAAGATGTTTTTTGGCAAATGTGAGATGAGGCTTTGTGTTCTTTTTGGTCAGCAGTGGTTTTCTTCTTGGAAGTCTCCCATGGATACCATTTTTGCCCAGTCGCTTTCTTATTGTTGAATCATGAACACTGACTTTAACTGAGGTAAGTGAAGCCTGCAGTTCTTTAGATATTGTTTTGGGGTTTTTTTTGTGACCTCCTGGATGAGTCCTTGATACACTCTTGGAGTAATTTTGGTGGATCGGCCACTCCTGACTAGGTTCACCACTATTCTAAGTTTTCTCTATTTGTGAATAATGGCCCTCACCATGGTTCGCTGGAGCCCAAAAGCCTTAGAAACGGCTTAGTAACCCATGTCGATGACTTTGTTTCTCGTCTGTTCTTGAATTTCTTTCGATTGTGGCATGATGTGTTGCTTTTTGAGATAATATAGCCTACTTCACTGTGTCAGACAGGTTCTATTTAAGTGATTTATTGATTTAACAGGTCTGGCAGTAATCAGGCCTGGGTGTGGCTTGTGAAATTGAACTCAAAAAATGTTGTTTATCACAGTGAATTCATGATTTAACAAGGGGGGCAATTACTTTTTCACATAGAGCCCATGTAGGTTTAGATAGCTTCTTCCCTTAATAAATGATCCCATCATTGAAAAACTGCATTTTGTTTTTACACAGTGTATCTTTGTCTAATATTAAAATTTGTTTGATGATCTGAAACATTTCAGTGTGACAAATATACCACAAAAAAAAAATAAATTAGGAAGGGGGCAAATACTTTTTCACAGCACTGTATGTCTTCCACTAAATCTTTGGAACTCACTAAGTATCATGATAATTGTACAACATACAATGATATAATCACCCCCTTAGAACTGCATAGATATGGCCTTTTTACTATATAATTATCATTTTGATGAATCAAAAAAGAAGAACATTAACCATATCTAAACTAATTATCTCAAGATATATGTGCCACAAAGGTGCTGGAACTGCAGTGATAATTGTAGCCGATTAACTCAATGCAGAGAGATAGAACAGGAAAGGAGTGTTTTGCATGTGATATGTGAAAAATCTTTATTCACTCGTATTCTATTACATTCTCTTTTTCCATGATCTGAGCTTTTGAGAAACAAACCTTTGATGCCCTGAATGTAATGTTATCACAATGCTGGTGTAATTTACAGCGTGCAGTTGAATTCTGCTCATGGTACCATGAAAAAACATGTACACAAAGAAGGATTTAAATATTTTTCAAGGCCCGAAATATGTTAATCATTGATTTTAAAATAATTATTAGTTTGCACAGTAATAAGCATTAATTAATAGCTAAATAATGTTTTCAGCAGTCATTTACTAATTGTATTCATGTTGAGTAATGTATTAATTTATACATTCTTGAGTAGTTTAATAGTTTGAAATGTTCTTAAAGGATTACTTAAGGGATGTTTCAAACTTTATAATAAGGATGAGACAGAGCATGAATAAATTGTTAATTATGGTCCCAAAGTCAGCTGTAGGTACTGTGAATTAACTAATAGTTGATGCTGTTTAATACAATAATTCACCCATTTTGTAAAGTGTTATCATTGCTTCATTTTTAATCACAGCATGAATTTGCTTTCTGTGATAATAATGAACAAGATGTGCCAATCTATAAAGCAGTTGATATATACTGTTGATATACATATATATTCATATATTTCATTTAGTTACCTAAAAATCATGGGCCATGTGTCAGTTAGTAAGAGGGAGTTGTTCATTTTGGTACTTTGGTTTTGTTACATGAAGGCTAGTCCATTGCAGTCTCACTATGTTAACTGCATGGGGAGCAAACCGTGGGCCTTTTTGTCTCTCGGTTTAATTATTTGATTAATACTGCAAATAGAGCATTGATTGCTGAACCCTACAAAATGCTTAATTAAGAGTTCAGCGTCAACTCAAATTAACCCTTTTTTGGGCCCCAAAGAAAATCGATCAATACTTTCCATTCAAAGCCGAATGAGATGATAAATCTTTCGGCCCCTTTTTATGTTGCTTTGGTTGTATCAGTCAGTGGGGATTACAGCTGGTTGGTTTACAGGGTTTTAATTTTCTTGTGTTCCAGATAACCATGGGCCGCTTTGATAAATGATCCAATAGTTAAAGGCATGCAACTGGGCTCCAGGCATTAATAAAATTAACTGTGTGACATATTGCTGAAGCAGCCACTATACCAGTCAGGGTATGTCTCATTAACCATGCCAGAACAAGCAGTACTCCCATTCTGCAAGAGATGAGAGACTGTTGTGCAGTGATTGGTCACCAGAGCATCTGTAACATCTCCCATAATCAGCAGGGGGCGCTTTTATTACACAGAGCTCAAAATCAGGATGCTGTGGAAAACATCCTCAAGTTCTACTGCATGTTTATAATTATTATAATTTAGTGATAGTAGTTGTAGTAGTTGATATTGTTGTGTTGGTGGCAGTAGAGGTAGTGGTTGGGCAAAAAAAAAAAAAAAAGAAAAGAATAAGCCCATTATGGCAAAATAGGAAGCTTTCAATGGTTTTATCAACAAATTACTGGTCAGGATATTGGCAAGAATTCACAAATATATATATAGTAGGTTAGTATTGGATAGATTTGATGTCTGTAAATTTTCTGCCTTGTGGATAAATTTGCACACAGCATTCTACAGGAAGAGAAGTTAAACATCTGATGGTTCCTCTTTAAAATACGTCTCAAATGTATTAAGCAAGGCTTTCTGCAATATTCTCCAGTACTCCAAAGCATTAATTAAATTTTCACAGTGATACAGCTCAGCTGCACAGTGTATCAGTTCCCAGCTTTTTCTCAAACAGTTCACTACAGTAAAAGTTATCAAGCAAATGCTGGCATGTGTTCTATCCGTGCTAATTTTCTGATCAATAATTTGTTGTGAAGACCATTTTGTGTTTGGTCCATATATATATATATATATATATATATATATATATATATATATAAAACCCCAACAACAACAACCCAAATTCCGAATTAGTTGGGACGAAGTGTAAATTGTGAATAAAATCAAAATGCAATGACTTTCAGATCACATGAGCCAATATGTTATTTAGAATAGAAAATAGATAACATTTCAAATGTTGAAACTGAGACATTTCAGTTTCATTCAAAGTGAGCTTATTTCAATTTTTATGCCTACAACAGGTCTCAGAAAAGTAGGGACACAGGCAAAAAAAGGGCTGAAAAAGCAATTACTATATAAGAGAAACAGCTGAAAGAACATTAAGCAAGTAATTAAATTAACTGGCATCAGGTGTGTAACATGATTGGATATAAAAGGGATGTCTTAGAGAGGCTGAGTGTCACAGAAGTAAAGATGGCCAGAGGCTCTCCAACCCATGAAGGCTTGCGTAAAAAAAAACTGTGGCACACTTTAAAAACAATGTTCCTCAATGTCAAATTGGAAAGGCTTTGAAGGTCTCATCATCGACTGTGCATAACATCATCAATAGATTCAGAGAAACTGGAAAAATCTCTGTTCTTAAGGGACAAGGCCGAAGACCTTTACTGGATGCCTGTGATCTTCAGGCCCTCAGACACCACTGCATCACTCACGGGCATGATTCTGTCATTGACATTATTAAATGGGCCCAGGAATACTTCAAGAAACCACTGACTGTAAACACAGTCTGCCGTGCCATCCACAGGTGCCACCTAAAACTCTATCATGCAAAAATGAAGCCATTGTTGAGCATGATCCAGAAGTGCCGCCATGTTCTGTGGGCCAGGCCTCATTTAAAATGGACTGTAACAAAGTGGTAAAGTGTCCTGTGGTCAGACGAGTCCAAATTTGACATTCTTATTGGAAATCAACAAGATTTGGAGTCATGTCCTCCAGGCTAAAGAGGAGAAAGACCACTTCTCCTGTTATCAGCATTTAGTTCAAAAGCCAGAATCTCTGATGTTATGGGGATTCATTAGTGCAAATGGTGTGGGACACTTGCATGTTTTAAATCGCACCATGAATGCTGAAAGGCACGTAAAGGTTTTAGGGCAACATATGCTCCGCTGCAGATGAAATCTATTCCAGGGAAGGCCTTGTGTATTTCAGCAGGACAATGCAAAACCACATACGGCAGCTATTACAACAACATGGCTTCGTAGTAGAAGAGTCCGTGTGCTGAACTGACCTGCCTGCAGTCCTGATCTTTCGTCGATTGAGAACATTTGGCCCATAATTAAACGAAAAGTCCGTCAAAGGAGACCCAAAACTCTCCAGCAGCTGGATGCCTGTATTAAACAAGAGTGGGATCAAATTCCAATGGCTAAACTCATGAAACTTGTCTCCTCAATGCCCAGACACCTCCACTCTGTGTTAAAAAGAAGAGGGGATGTTATACCATGGTAAACAGGGGTTGTATATTTTACTATTTAGCATTTATTTATTCATATTTTTTTTCCAAGGAGTGTTGTTGTAGTAAGCATAATTTTGAGCATTTTTTAAAATCCTGTAATAAAAAATAATACAGAAACTGATTGCAATTGCATGCCTCCAGCGCCCTCCATCATCGGCCTGTCAAGATCAGGCCCACAATCCACGCTCTTCTGGAATCATCCGCATCTGTTCTCAATTGTCATTGTGCTAGTAGTCTGGGTATATTGTATGAGCACCAGCTCTGCACTCATTCGGTGCGAAGTCTTGTAAGCCTTGTAAGCCAGTTGTCTAGAGCTACTTTTGTGTAGACATTATAGCCGTATATATGCCTCTTTCTGAAAGCCCTGTTATAATACTGCTGTCCTCTTATAAATGTACAGTATTACTGCCATATTAGGAAGAGCGTTTCCTGTTTGTTTTTGTCTACTCAATAGCACTGAAACCTCTGTTATAGTTCAGCGCATGATCGCAGTAGGATTTGGAACCTCGTTTCCTATTTGTTTTTTGCTTCTGCCTTTTCTGCCTCAGAGAAGACATAATAAAGCCCATTTCATCTTCCCATCTGAATCCAGTTCGCACATTTCAGTTTTCTCCTGTGCACTTTAGTCAGTGTACAGAAAAGGCCATTACACTGATGCTTTTTTTCCTCGATGGCTCGATGTTTGTGAATAATTCTTAATCTTGCCTAATTTATGCATGTCAGTAGCTTCTGTTTGGCCTTAAATAGCTTGCATATAACTAATCATCTGTAACATGCAAAATTTGCACTATATTAGGAATATTTTGGATGCACTTACTGGACGTATATGAGCTTAGTCTCCCTGCTCACATGTGGAAAAGCTGATTCACAGCTTTTAATTAAAGGTGATTAAAAATGTGTTTATACATTCAGGTTTCACAATGTTGAAACTGCAGCGCTTTTTAAACGTAGCCCCCAGCGTTATACATGATGTCAATCCTTACACTCTGCAGGAAGCTCATTAATTCATTTTTAACTGCGCAAAAGATCAGAGAAGAAAGTTTCAAAGTATTAGTATTCACTCTTGGTGAATCTACTGAACTGCTAAACAAGAACACTGATGAGATGGAGTCTTGAGACACTGTCTCTGTTAGCTAAGGACATAACCCTGCTCTTCGCGAATCATACAAGGCAGGCAGGTTGTCTGGGTTTCGCTACTTTGACAGCAGGGGGCCAAGGTCTGACTTAAGAATATCAGGCTGTGTATGAAGCAAATTATTTCCTGATTTCATGCAGGGAGACACGAGGAGTGGGTGCCAGAGATGGAGAGTTGAGTTTCTCAGACTGAGTATAGCAGAACGGAAGCGTTTAGACCTTGCAGCTGTCGTTTTCCTTCTGTTTCAAAAGTTCCCAATTTCTGCTCCAGTTTACTAATGGATTCATCATTGCAACATGTTTCTACCATGCCAGAGTAGAGAAACACATGGAGGAAACCTCAAGGCTTTAATGTCTGACATAAAATAGATGTCACTATGCAAATTAGGCAGTCTTTCAAAGTGACTGGTGATAGGGGTGGGAGGGACATGAATGACATTCTGACTTATCCATCACGTCCACAGAGTGGCAGGTGTTGGACTTGTGGGACGGTGTCGCAAGAGGCATGGGTCCCTGGGGAGGAGAAATTCAGCATGATATTCAAATTTAATTACTCATACCGTAATACCTTGTATGTTGAGAGATGAAAAGAAAGATGAAGAGAGAACGACAGATAAAAAAGACAAAAGGTCGGGGGATCCCAATTGAATAAAGGTTTCTGTGAAAAGTTTCCATCCTCACATCTTAGGTACTTAAAAGCCCAAGGTTACACCTTTAGCTTTTTTTTCCCAGTATAACCCTTTTTTTTTTTAATCAAACAGATTTATAGGGAACAGATTGTCATGGTTTTTGGAGGCTAACTATTAAATGGGACGATATCGTTTTGCCCACAGTCGGATTCTTTTGCCAGCTGGCATCAATTATGGGCGGCACCCGGACTCTATTTAATCCGTAGTTCCACAACGCCGCCTTTGCTAGAGTGTCAGTGAGGAATTAGTTGCAAAAAAGGAAAGTGTTAGTTAGTCAAAGGAAGCTTTCTCTTTCCTTTCCTCTTTCTGTGCACTGTCTGGTGCTTTGTCTTTTTATCTCAGTTCCTGAGATTTTTCCTTTGTTTCGTATGGTCCAGCTCGCTCTGCTTCCTTGTTTTCTCTCGGACTGGATTTATGTCCTTTGGAAGCACAAGTCTCTCTCTCTTATTTTGTCTGTGTTTGTTTCTCTTGCATTTTTATCCCCCGCCAACACGAAGTGGGAGGGGGATATAGGTTTGACCTCCGTCCGTCCGTCCGTGTGTGCGTCCGTCCGTCCGAGATAAAGGGGACAGCTTAACTCAGAAACTACTATAGATACAGTAACCAAATTTGGTGTGTAGCTTCAGACCATAAAGGCCTTGATTGAGTTCGAAAATGAGAAGTGCACGATTGGCGGGGGATGTTGTAGACCATGTCGACTTGTTGTGCTTCTTTTCGTTCCGGCTGCTGCGTTTGGCATCTCGAAACACCAGCCATCACACAGATAGCATGGCTTGTTTGACTTGTCCTTATCCAGAGATTTCAAGGTAAAGCCAGGTTTGATACGAGTGTGTAGGTTGAACCAATTAGATTAGAATTATTTTAAAGATAACTCAGGTGTCATGTGATATTAGATGGAAAGTTATATTAAATCATTGGAGGAGAGGTAAAGGATCTGATACTATGCAATCAACACATTTTTCCCCGTCTTTCTTGACGTGTTCACAATAAACAAATGTGGAGCCTTGATTTCCCTGGGAGAAGGATAGTCATTTCTATCAGCAGCAAACTGGACAGGAGATAAAATGCGGAGTATTTTACGCAAATTCAGAGAAGGAAAATTTCCAAAGAATTGCATCTGCTTTCCTCTTTTTGATTGATTATGTAATAGTTGTGATTACTATTAAACCATATTTGCCAACTTAAATGATTGCAAATGAACTCTGTATAGCATATGCAATCTGGGTCAGTCTAGGCCTCTCTCCTCTATACCTGTAAGACACACAGTCTGTATGATGAATGTTTATGTCTCTAATTTGGGAATAAGCCTGGAAGTCTTCAACCTGGCAGTAACAAATGCGCAGTCAAAACTTAGTCCTATGCCAAAACAATAACATGACAAGGTCATGGGACTGGGTGTCTTATATGATGGGAGGCAAAGCCTGCAGAGATGTTGGAAAATTGCTGGGATATGCAAATAAAAAGACCATCCTCAATGATTGGATGTTGATGCACTCTGATATGAGTTCTGTCATTTTTCTTGTTCCAATTATGACCAAACATAAGTCTTGTTTGAAGGCCTTGCAGGGGATCTGCGTTTAATCTGGATGATGCTCATTCTGAAAATGGGTTTTTCCTCATACACCTTCCAAAGAAAATGTGTCAGGCTAATTATAGATGCTAAGTTGCCTGCAGGTGTGAATGTGTGCATGAATAGTGAGTGCAATGGATTGGTGTACAAAGTACTATCAGGTGCTCCTGAATTTTGCAGAAATAGTGAATGGATGGATTACCAGCTGCCAGAATTCTCCTGTACCTCATTTCTGGTCATAGGTAAAGCAGATGCTTTTGTTTGAACGGCAAGAAGTGCCGTCAGGGCTCTGCAACACAAGAGTGTGCGGACCCGAACGTGGGAGAGGAAGAAGTCAGTGCAGTTCACTGCCTTAATTAAACAAGAAAGAACATGAAGGCAAATTAAGAACTTAATTTCAACTGGCCAGGGCAAACAGAGAAGCAATAATGATGAAACTACAACCAAAAACACTCAGGGCCAACCTACAACTAGTTCTAAGCCAGTGCAAAAAAAAAAAAGCAGGAGCAAAAAATGTATTTATTATGAGCAATAAGCTAAACTCTCAAATGAAGACACATTTTTGGGAACTGTGAGCAAGAACAAAAACAGACAGAAGAATGGGCACTGGAAGAACAGCTCACATCTCTGAAATAGGGCTCTATTTGAGACTCGTGACCAGACTCTGCACTCACGCAGTTCAATGGGTAATTCTTTCCGTGACATGATCTCACATGTTGCAGTGAATGGTGAGCTGGATTGGCCAGTTGTCCAAGGTGTAGTCCTGCATTGTGCCCATAGTTAGCTGGGATAGGCTCCAGCTCCCCGTGGCTCTAATGAGGAAGAACAATGGATTGATGTGTTGGTGTTTTTTTTTTCTTTTTTTTTTTTGAGAAAGTGCAAGTTATATTTAAACCCAGAGTTTAACTTGCAATTAGTCAACAAAATAAATATGGACCCATGTCTGTTTTTTATGCAATAAATGTTGAATGCCCTTTCACCATTCCATTGTCTCTTTTTTCAGGATGTATTCTGGTATTGGCACTTGTTTGTTTTTGGTTGTCCCCGCTTGCATTTCTTTCTTTAAGTCTACTTGTGAAGTGGTTGGCAAAAATAATGTGCTGCATGAAACAGACTTTGTTCCAGCAACTGTAATTCTGATGATCTGTAGTCTTGAGAACAACAGCTGAGCTAAACAGCAATCTTTAACTTTAATGATGGTCAACACCAAATTTACAAAGTCATTTCCTGCAAAGATGCTACTTGACTGGGACTCAGTCAACACTTGTCCTTAACTTCCAAAAAAAAAAACACGCATTTTTTTATTCACAACTCAGATCATTGAGTATTTTACACTTTATAATGCACAATCTTTTGTCTAATATAGAAATTCAACATTTATTTATGTTCTTCCCATTCATTCTGTCTTGTCACAGCCAGTATGCTTTTCCATTTTTCATTCTCTATAAAGAATCTAGCCTTAATCAATGGCATTTAGCCTCTGAACTTCACATCTGCATCCATTGGGTGGATCAGGAGGGATTTATATCCAGAAGAAAACTGGCTGGTGGCTGGTAAATGCTAAATCTGTTATGATTCTGCCTTTTGTGTGTTGTCTCGAGCTTATTTGTGCTTGTGCTTTACTTTTGTTTTATATTTCAGCTTTCATTTCTGCTGTCTGACGATCCACTCCCTCTCTGTCTCCAGTGATGTCGCATAATAGCCTTCAGCATGCCTGCGTCTCATCATCCAATCACGTTTCCTCTTTCGGTTTCGGCTCTGGTATTTCATTCATTACTTCCAGCTGTGTTTAATTTTGTGTCTCGCAAAACTCTGAGTGAATGCGTTCTCTGATAGGATATTACTAACCCATACTAACCAGCACTTATTTGAGGGTGATTGTAAATATTTCGTCACGTAGTATTAACCTTATTTGTAAACCAATAGTAGGTGTTTTCCGCAATCTGATTGATTAATTACCCTTGTCGAATAGTGTTCGACATCCCTGAAATGACAGGACCTTTTCACCTGCTCATGAATACATTAGCATGCAGAGGTGTATAATCCAGGGGTCAGAAAGTAAAAATCCTACCATGTTTTCATTCCAACTGTAAACTCCTGTCAGCAGATTTGACTTGCTAGTTTTACCGCCCAGCTGAAGAATAGTGTCTGCTGCCAGGTCTTTTGTGGCTGGAACAATATCCTGGGATGGACTTTTACTTTCTGAACCTGGATTATACACCTCTGTTAGCATGAAAACGGACCTACTTTCGCTCATTCAGCCCACCAGTTCAACTTGACAGGTTGCGGAATTCTAGCGCGTGACTCGATGACCTAATTGTGACGGATCGCGTCGCCATACGAAAGAGTCCGTGCAAAAAACGTTTCTTTCTCGCTTATGGTTTACAATATCGATAAATAGTTACGTTTGTGAAATTTATGGTTTACAATATCGATAAATAGTTACGTTTGTGAAATTTCCTGGGATTCATTGGAATTCAACGCCCGCAAATTTAAACGTTTAAAACCGACGATGTTAATTTGCGGGCGTTAATTTCCAATGAATCCCGGAAATTTCAAAACGTAACTATTTATCTTCATATTGACTCATTTAGCGAGTGCATGCGTTTCTGGCTTAGAGGATTAGTTTATCCACTCTTGGAGTGAGTATTTCTGTATCCCCCTGCCTTTGGCAGTGTACTTCAGTTCTCCTATTTGTTCAGTGCTTGTGCGCAGTGTTTTGTTTCTGGCGTGTCTGGCTGCTGTATATTCCGCCTGAGCTATCCGTCAGTTAGATAGGTTCAGTTTTTGTTTTCTTAGTTTATCCACTCTTGGAGTGAGTATTTCTGTTTCCCCCTGCCTTTGGCAGTGTATTTCAGTTCTCCCATTTGTTCAGTGCTTGTGCACAGTGTTTTGTTTCTGGCGTGTCTGGCTGCTGTATATTCCGCCTGAGCTATCCGTCAGTTAGTTAGGTTCAGTTTTTGTTTTCTTAGTTTATCCACTCTTGGAGTGAGTATTTCTGTTTCCCCCTGCCTTTGGCAGTGTAATTCAGTGCTCCCACTTCTTCAGTGCTTGTACACGGTGTTTTGTTTCTGGCGTGTCTGCCAATTTCCCCTTAGTGTTTTGTGTTTAATAAACACTTCTGGATCCTGCAAATGGTGTTCCTCAGACCTCTCCTAACAAAATCATTGTGCAAATGAGCTGAAAGACTATGGAAGTAAGGGGATAATCGGATTCAAGAGAATATGAAGATCAACTATAGCAAGTGAATGAGCAGGTCAATTCTGCATATGAAAAAAAAAATCTGTTCATTTAAACAATCACTCGTTCAACATTGAGCCTAGAGTTGAGAGGGCCAAATTGGGAGCTGCTCTCATTGTCATAGAATCTCCTGCGACTAAATAAATCTCATAAATCATGATTGTTTGATGATGTTAGAACTGCTGTCTACAATTGCTTTCTGCAGATGTAGATGCTCGCGTCTATAAGACTGCAAATTTAAGGAAGTAGTTACAGTACTCGACCACGAAATGGCACCCCCGGATCAGTTATTGAATATTCACAAGCAGGCAGAGCTGAAACACGATTGAGAGTATGCAGAAGTTCCCTCTAATCCCTGTTTTTCAGAAGTTGCATAAATTGAACTCCTCAGCGAAGCCTGATGTGCAAATTGGTCAATATCCTTGCCCACAGTATCGATCCAGCAGTCAAAAAAAATGATCTAATGCGACAAAAAAAATCGTTGTCCTGTACATGGTATTTATCATCTCACATTCTACTGTCAATTACAGTCATCTCTTTCAAAAAATTTGTAGTTCCCTATCGTGGATTTACGTGTAGATTCCTTCATCGACAAATTCAGCACTTCCTTATATCCTCCCGAGTACTGGTGTTGATAGCCAATCACTCAAATATACACTCAGGCTCTTCTTCGTACCTGCACAATTACACTTCATGCTCTCGTGAAACTTCCGCGGTAACAATGTATTGATTGGCTCGTTTCTTATCCAATTCCCGAGTGTTTAAACGTTCTACAGCAAGCGAAACACATTGATTGGACAAACACAGAGCATACAAGCCTATGTGTATCAGCAGGCTCGGTTGCATCCTGTCTGCGTTGCGCACATTACATGGCTGAAATAGGGTGCAGCTCAAAGCGTAGGCTGCATCCTTTGAAGGCTGCATTTTTAGGGGTCGTCACTTACGTCCATTCACTAAACTTACATTTAAGGTAAGAGACAAGGTTAAATTTAGGGTTGGTTTTGGTTCAGGGGCTAGAATTATGGTTAAAGTTACGGAAACCAGTGACGACTAGCTTAAAACAAAGCTGTTTAACGGAGATGACATGAGGTTTTGTTAGTTTGGCGGATAGAATTATGCGACAACCCCTAAAAATGCAGCCTTCAAAGGATGCAGCCTAGGCTTTGAGATGTACCCATAGACGCAATTTAGAGCAAAGAAGGCTTGCAAAACTGGCCTTGAAGTGTTCAGTTACATTTACAGGATTTAAATGAGATAAGGACATGGTCAATGGGAATAATTTCGAATGGAACAGGACTGCAGGGTTCCTTCTACTGGATAAATCGGTTTCCGGAGAAGGGATTCGTGAAAAAGGTTGGGCTTCTTTTGCTTTTTACTTTTGCTTTTCGTTTTGAAATGAGTACCATATTCTACAAAGTTGAATGCCAAGGTTTTTTTCCTGTTTAAAACGTGAACTTCCCATGCATTTGGATGGACCCCCTGGTACGTTAATTGCACGGTTCTGTTGAATCCAGGGAGGAAATATATAGCTTTATCTACCCTAAAAGTGGAATGTCTATTCTGTTAAAATAAGGTATATTTCAGAATTCAGATATCACTGAGTTAGTGAGTTGTACTTGTTCCTCATAAGTGTTGAAATGAGTTTGTGAGCTCGGATGTCAGAACTGCCGGTTTCATTGCAGAGTGAATGTCCTGACCGTTTAATCAGCAGTTTATTTATCAACTGTGTGTGCTGGCTTGGGGGACTTAGAAGAAAAATTGACTAAACTCTAAACTTTATTATGGAGAAAAGGCATTTTTTGTGTTTGGAGAGGTTACTGGTGACCACTGATGTTCAGCTGCACTTATATTGATAAATTCATGCTAAACTCAACCAGAAAATCATTAGTTCATATAAGATTTCATGCCTCAAAACTTTATTTGTATTGAATACATGATTATTTGATGATTTAACAGTGCAACATCTCAGACTTCTGGGAGACACTTGGATAGCTGTGTAATTTGGCTAATAGCTTGTAAGTGATCTAGAATGTAATGTTGAAGATGAATTCTACAAGGAGTTTATGATCTGAGAAATGTATAGATTTAAGCCCCAGCAGTTTTTTCATTCTCAGTATTATTTTTTTGCAATTTTAATGGTGAATTCTGATGAAGATTTTTTATGTTTGCCGTCCATTTTCTCTACCAAAATCATGAAAATAAACTGAAATACGATGTAATTCTAAATTCTGTAAGTGTCTTTTCTGAGTAAAGCCACAGTTTTCTTCTTTATGAAGCTTTAGTTTTGAATTATACAGCATTAAATTGGGTAAACCATAAATAGCCAAATTTGGCTTCTGCGCATAGGGGTTAATATGGCCTGTGAATACATTAAAGGGAACTTTAATTCCAACAGAAATCAGATTGATAGGGAATATACAACGTACATGCAACGTACAGCAACTGTACTACTGACCATAGTTTTTAGTCATGTTCCTGGAAATTTAAATCAAGAGCTCATGGTAAACCCACTGCAGGAGGTGAAATCTGAGAAGTATGAGCACACAAAGTGATACTGGCATATCAATAGCATACAAGATTAAATTATATTTAAAATTCCTGCCTTCAATTTCTGAAATTTCACCAATATGATAAAGTTTTACAATTAATTCCGTTATTTGGTAAGGACAGACAATTATCATTTACTCTTGCCAAACGTAATTAAGAATGCATAGAAAGGAAAGGCTGTGATGTAACTATTTCATCGCTGAAATTCCATTGCAGGCGTTTTTGACAGGAAGATATATCTCTGCCAGAATAGTGCAATAAAAAAAGGCGATGAGCTGCATATTGCTAGACTACATTGATAGCAACTAACTCATTTTACCAGCTTCAAATACTTTGAAGAAATACATTCATAACAATTTATTTATCAAAATGGCAGGCTATTGGCCGACAGTTACGCTGAGGGCAAGGCAGGCATTTACAATGTAATTGCAGTATTTCAAGCATTTACTGTCAGTGGTTCCAAGACCGTACATTGGTGCAAGGCTAGTAAAGACAGCAAAATTTCACTGTCTTGAGACACTCATTCAGTGGCCCGTGCCAGCCCCCTAGTGCAGCAGGCCAGTTACTGCAAGTGGCTCATGCCAGAGTACAGTGGCCCAAGCCAGTCCCCTAGTGGAACAGGACAGTTACTGCAGTGGTTCGTGCTACAGGACAGTACACAGGACAGTGGCCCGGGCCAGTCCCCAAGTGGAGCAGGACAGTTACTGCAGTGGGTGGTCCCACAAGACTGTGTAGTGCACATAATGTTACAGTCCCTGTTGTAAATAATTTAGCACATTACCTCTGTCTTTTTTCACAATTTTCCTTCTCTTCTCATCTTCTGTTTCATCCCTGGGTTCCTAATAGTTTTACGTTTTTTGATTTAGTCCCCTGCGCTATACGTTTGTATCTGAATTATGCTACTGAGATGAATTCCACTAACTCGCCTATGCCCCAAACAGCAGTTGTCTGGTTTCTTAAGGGGTTGAATAAATACTAATGGTGCAAAAGGTCCTACCCCCCTTCCCACTTCCTCCCTGAAAGAAGAGGAGGGAAGATGTTTTTGGCTTGGTTCCCTCTCAATATTTCTTTACCCAATTCTAAACCAGTGCCTTTTGATATTTGGGGATCTGGGGGGGACATTTGTTTTTGTGAGTAAAAACACACTCTAGCTGTACAATGTCAAAGAGCCATCATCTAATCTCATCATGCTCTTGGCTGTAGGCCTATAGGTCCATCTTTTATCCTTCCTCTCACCACTTTACATAAGCCAAACGGTGTCAGAAAACTAACCTAGTTTGGGGCTGGAAAGATGCCCCTAGCCAATCGAGCTTGTGTTGCTTGGTGAATTAAACATTTTCTGAAAAATCAGTATTTCTGAAATCCCAAGCATGCATTCTCAATTATTAGCCGGCAAAATTCATATCTAAATAGGAGGACAGAGTGCAATTTTGGTAATTATCCCCAAAAATAGGGTCTCTGTAATTGTTGCCGTAACTAGTAGTTTTACCCATCAACAGCGTACTTTCAATTTTACAATGACTCATTTGGATGGGCTGTCAGTTGAGATAATTGTTGTGTTGCTAAGCTCTTATCAAAGCATACAGTTTAATTTGGTCGGTTCTGTCCATCATTGCAAAAATCTGGGCAGCTTGGTACTGTTGGGCCTTACAATTATAGGTCTGCCTGCTCTGTCACACTTACATTATTTTTTGGCAAAAAGTGCCAGTCTACATTATCCTATTTTGGAGATATAATAGGCTTGATGCAATTAGTTGAATGAATTGAATTGCCACATTTGGCTGCAACAACTGCAATCAAACATTTGCGATAACTGCCAATTCATTGAATCTGGTCATTTTAACAAGCTGCTTTTGTCCATGTGCATGTTCAGTCAGCATCAAAATACTGTGCCAGCAGGTCTAATTCCTGTTGAATTTGTCTGTTGTCATTTATTATGGCCTACAGCAGAATAAAATTGGTGTGCAGTACCTATGGGTTGGTGATGTTGCGATACGGTGGATCTGTTAACTCAATCTCAAAAGGCAAAATAGGGGGAAGCCTTGCCGCAGTGGTTACTTAGCTGAAAGCCAGCTGCTCAAGTTGATCATGCTTAGTACAGTACCATACTTTTAATATTCATTGAATCTTAATTTGTCAATGTTTAATGTCAGACCTATGCACACAGTGCAGAACATAAAAGAGATGGCCAATACCATGCCATTTTTTGCCATATTTGCTAAACATGGCTGATACAGGGTAAATCCCATGCAGGTGGTGTCCATATCCATGCTTCTCCCTCACTGGTACACCAATGTCCCTCTTCTCAAAGATTAACCTGAGCAGAAGTAGGCGGGGTTACAAAGCATAACAGACACATTTTTGAAATTGCACAGAAAAATATTCAGATTTTAAGATGAGGAATTGAATTCAGTAATTACAAAGCATTTTGGAAACTGTACACTCCCACACCCAAGCAGGCAGCATCCATGAAAACTAGAGGTGGCTCCCTAATTAAACAAGGCAATCAGAGATAGCAGACCTGGCCCCAGCCACGGGCTGACAGACAGACTGACAGAAACACACACACACACACACACACACACACACACAGACATGATCATTGCTTAACCTGGCCCCCTAGGGGAGGGGCCAGGTAATAATATATTAACAACAGCCACACTAATAAACACCGACCAAAGTTAGTCACCGCTTATTGGGGTCGATATACAGTAGCATACTATGAATAATGAGCTGTGGTAAATTCACAATCAGGCAATACTGAATTTGTGAAGAGAGTTCAATCCTATGTCTAATGGACAGCGACATAGCCTTCCATACAGCTCATACATCCATCACTGTGACAATCTAAACACCTTTCAGGCATTGTTCTGAAAGATTATATTGTCAAACCACAGTGCTGCTTTCAAGGGTCTCCTTTGAAGCCAACATAGTTTTTTGGAAATGGCCTCTGCATTTTCAAATGAATTGTTATGGCTTTGCCCCAATGGCTGAGGACAAGAGGCCGGCAGGCACTAGGACCATGGACGCAAAAGCTTGGCAAGGGAACCAAACACCTAGGCTGAGTATAAAAATATAAAAATCTTTAATTTAATCAAAACATAAAACAGGAAGGGAGCAGCAGGGCAAAACACACAGAATGCTGCTGCACCATTTTGAGGCCAAGCCTTAAATAACAGATCTTCACCTCCACCTCAACGAGCCACACCTGTTGCCCATTAAAATGGAGGTGAAGAATGCAGCAGGGGGAGGGACTGCAAGGACAAACCCTTACATGAATTACATGGAGTTATTATTGAAACTTAATTGTAATTATAATTTTCAGCTCCGAGGAGTTAACATTACCCATGACAGAAAGGAGAAGGGAGAAAAAAAGTCTTACTTTACCTGTACCTTATACAAATATATAATTAGAAATAGCAAAAGTTGGCCTGTCAATCACAGTTGCTTAACAACCACTACTACAGTAGCATGAAACTAGACATTCCCGCAGAAATTGTAAGAGTGGGCCTGGCCTCGGCAGGTTGGGACACGGGTTAGTGTTGGGACCTGAGATGCTGCTTGGACTACTCAATAGTCTATCTTGTCTCTGTCTATATTTTGTCTGCATTTTTTAGACGTTAAAAAGGTGGTTGCTATGGTGTTCTGAGTGGTTGCTAAGGCATTGCTAGGCAATTACTATGGTGTTCTCGGTGGTAGCTAGGGCGCCGATAGGCAGTTGCTGTGGTATTCCAGGTGGTTGCTAGGTCATTGCTATGGTGCTCTGGGTGGTTGATAAGGCGTTGATATGGTGTTCTGGGTCATTGGTTGGGTGTTGCTAGGTAGTTACTATAGTGCTCTGGGTAGTGGCTAGGTGGTTGCTATGGTGTTCTGGGAGGTTACTAGGGCATTGCTAGGCTGTTGCTATGGTGTTCCGGGTGGTTGCTAGGGGGTTGCTAGGTGGTTGCTATGGTGTTCTGGGTGGTTGTTACGTGGTTGCCATGGTGTTATAGGTGGTTGCTTGGGCATTTCTAGACTGTTGCTATGGTGTTCCAAGTGGTTGCTAGGTAGTTGTTATGGTATTTTTGGGTGGTTGCTAGGGCATTGCTTGGCGGTTGCTTTTGTGTTCTGGGTGGTTGCTAAGTGATTGCTATGATGTTTTAGGCTGTTGCTATGGTGTTCTTGGTGGTTGCTAGGTGGCTGCTATAGTGTTTTGGGTGGTTACGAGGGCGGTGGTATGCAGTTGCTATGGTGTTCTTGATGGTTGTTAGGTGGTTGCTATGGTGTTGTTGGTGGTTGCGAGGGCATTGCTAGGCTGTTGCTATGGTGTTCCAGGTGGTTGCTAGGTGGTTGCTATGGTATTCTGGGTGGTTGCTAGGGCATCTTGCGGCTGTTGCTATGGTGTTTCAGGTGGTTGCTAGGGTGTTTTGGGTGGTTGCTAGGGTGTTGCTAGGTGGTTGGTATGGTGGTCTGGGTGGTTGCTAGGGCGTTGCTAGGCTGTCACAATGGTGTTTCAGGTGATTGCTAGGTGGTTGCTATGGTGTTCTGAGTGGTTGCTAGGGCATTGCGAGGCTGTTGTCATGGTGTTCCAGGTGGTTGTTGGGTGGTTGCTAGGGTATTTTGGGTGGTTGCTAGGCTGTAGCTTGGTGGTTGGTATGGTGTTCTGGATGGTTGCTATGGCGTTGCTAGGCTGTTGCTATGGTGTTCCAGGTGGTTGCTAGGTGGTTGCTATGTTGTTCTGCATGGTTGCAAGGGCGTTGCTAGGCTGTTGCTATGCTGTTCCAGATGGTTTTTAGGTGGTTGCTAGGGTGTTCTGGGTGGTTGCTTAAGCATTGCTAGGCAGTTGCTATGATGTTCTGGATGGTTGATAGGTGGTCCCTATGGTGTTCTAGGTGGTGGCTAGGATGTTGCTAGGCAGTTGCTATGGTGTCCTGGGTGGTTGCAAGTGCGTTGCTATGGTGTTCTGGGTGGTTGCTAGGACGTTGTTTGGCAATTGCTATGGTGTTCTGGGTGGTTGCTAGGGTGCTGCTAGGCGGTTGCTATGGTGTTTTGGGTGGTTGCTAGGGCGTTGCTAGGCAGTTGCAATGGTGTTCTCGGTGGTTGCAAGGGCGTTGCTAGGCGATTGCCATAGTGTTCCGGGAGGTTGCTAGGTAGTTGCTATGGTGTTTTTTGGTGGTTGCTTGGGCGTTGCTAGGCGGTTGCTATGGTGTTCTGTGTAGTTGCTAAGCGATTGCTATAGTGTTCTGGGTGGTTGCTGGGGGGATGCAAGGCTGTTGCTATGGTTTTCTAGATGGTTGCTATGGTGTTTTGGGTGGTTGCTAGGGCATCGCTAGGCGGTTGCTATGGTGTTGTGGTCACTAAGGTGTTGCTGGGAAGTTGCTTTGTTGTTCCTCATGGTTGGCAAGGTATTGCAAGACATATTTCATGGTGTTCTGGGCTTTTGCTAGAGCGTTGCTATGCTGTTACTATGGTGCTCTTTATAGTTGCTAGGGCATTGCCAGGCGGTAGCTATGGTATTCCTGATGGTTGCTAAGGCGTTGCTTGGCAGTTGTTATGGTGGTGTGGGTGATTGCTTGTGAGTTAATAGACAGTTGCTATGGAGTTCTGTCTGGTTGCTAGGGAAGGATGAAAATCCTTGTTTTTCAGAAATTGTGGGAAATTCATAAGTTGGATCGCTTAGAAAAAACATACCGCACCATTCGATCGCGCCCCACGATTTTATATATATATATATATATATATATATATATATATATATATATATATATAAGAAAGATAGAATATATAACTTAACGGTTCGCTTATACAATCAATAGTGTTTTTTTCCACAACAATCATGTTAATCCCATCATTATCAGTTAATGTCTTATTTTTAGATTTTGCAACAATAGATTTGATTTCAGCTTCCCTCACTTCTCCGAGAAATAGGGATTGCAACACTTTGCTTTCCCCATGCCAGTTAGCCTCTATTTGCCCATCATTGTTTGTGCAAGATTAGGTCCAACATTTACAAAAAAAGCGTTTATTTGTTCACCACCTCATCTTTATTTTTCAAAACCTGATTATTATCATTAATAAAATGACTAGTTAGACCCATTGACACATGTTTGTTTCCAATAATACAGTTCAGGACTTTCCAAGTATGTCTAATATCATTCCATTATCCATTAAAATTTTATTATAATACTAGCACTCTGCCTGTGGGGATCCACAGGTTCTATTTTATGTAAATTTGTATATATATTATAGTGAACAATGCACCTTTATGATGTCATCACATGCACCTCTGTGATGTCATCACCTTGCTTTGGTGTTTCTGTAAACACCAAGGTGGCTATCATGCGACCGATGTTTTTATAGTAATTAAAACTAAGCAACCATCAAGGAGAATACGCCGCACTGACATTCCGCACTCAGTGGAACACGAAGCCGCCTGCTAGATGGAGCAAAATAGCGTTGCTCACATTATGCTGCAGATTGTGCGTTACTTTCTCTTGCGGCCTGGCAACTGTTTTTTTTTGGGATTCAGGACTCCTGTGAATGAATTGGCTTGGGTTCAAAAGGGGGAATCCTCAGGAGAGGACATACAGGGGGAATCCCCATGAGAGGACATACAGGGGGAATCCCCAGGAGAGGACTAAGGGGGAATCCCCCCTGTATGTCTATATTATAACAGTGTCGCTCACGTTATGATGCAGATATGTGCCCGGCGGTGTCTAGTTCTGATTGGCCGGACACAGTCGCCTGCAAGAGGGAGCCAAATAGCGTCGCTCACGTTATGCTGCAGATAAGCGCCCGGCAGAGTCTAGCACTGATTGGCCGGACACAGTCGCCTGCAAGAGGGAGCCAAATAGCAGCACTCACGCTATGCTGCAGATACGCGCCCGGCGGAATCTAGATTAGCCGGACACGCAGGCACACATGCATGCGCACAGAGTCCACTCGGCTATTATAATACAGATTCTTTTTTAGCTTCTCTCATAGTTGTCAGCCTGTGTTTATATACCTTGTATTTCCTTTCAGCAATATTTGGATATCAGGGTATAGTTATAGCCGTCTACTTCAAATTGTATTTATATGCTGCAGAAAGGAAGCACAACAAAGTAATGGATAAACTAAGGTGACTGGAAAATGTTATTAGAGTTCATCAACGTTACTTGCCAAATCATAACTGCAGATTCACTGCAGATTCACAGAAAGGACAGTGTACATGCAGAGGACTGTTACAGATTATTACAGAAACATGGAAAGTTCATTAGCAGGGATTTGACTTCAAAACTCACTTCTGTGGAGTTCTTGCTTTGTGCCAAATAGTCACAAAAAAGTCAACTTTTTCACAAATTCATCATTCTAAAACCACTCAGATTCAGTGCACATGGCAATGTACACCATTTCCCCCCCCCTTATTTTAATGCTTTGTGACATATTTCTCCCGCGGAGACATTCGTCCGTCTAATTGGGTGCTCAACAGGCAATTAGGCGACAGTTCGTCCCCGCCCCTTTCTTTCGTAAAAAAAAAAAAAAACAAAAAACTACGATTTAAATTTTCAGTTTTTTTTTTTTTTTTTTGCATTTGAGATAGGCTAAATGCATAGTTGTATTTTTTACATACCTGGAGCATAATTCTAAACCTCTTCAAATACTTTCAGAGCAATTTATTTTAAGTTGGTATTTGCATAATAGTACACACACCTAACATGATACCATCACAGATAGCAAGTTACATAGGTGACAAGCTAGAATGGCAGCGCTAGATGGGTGACTCGGCCCATAATTCGACTGAGACAAAGGCAGGCTTTTACTGTATAATTTCAGTGTTCCGAGCCCAGGACAGTGCTCTGTTTAGAGCCAATCTCATAGCGGAGGAGGCCAGTAACTGCCATGCAGCTAAAGTTCCCTGAGGCAGTGGCTTAGTGTCCTGAGTCAGTTACTCAGTGGAGCAGGCCAGCAGCTACAGAACTATTCAAGTGTACCAAGACAGCGCCTCACTGCCCTGAACCAGCCCCTTAGCAGAGCATGCAGGACAGTGACTCTACTGGCACATAACTGGCCAAGACTGCAGTACAATACAGTACAGTACACAAAATGCTACAGCCACCACTGTGAATTCATCTGCACACTTGAAGAAAGTACCAATTTATGGGGGCGTAGACAAAACTGAGATATGCATTTCACAGTGGCATCAAACCAAATGGCTGTGTTTTTTTTTTTGTCACTTTTAACCAGCATTTTGTATTTTCATTCCAACTTATCAGGCTCATTTGTATTTGCAGGTCCATCCAGTTGCTACAGTCATTTTCCATTTAAAGAGAGAGCTGCTTATATGTAGTCCCCACGTAATTCTGTGGTCATAGCTACGATTCTTCCAGTGCAGACCTTTCAACTCTATTAATCTTACACTGCACAATTCCTACTGCAGAGCACTACTCTAGATTCCTCTAGAGCACTACACCCTTGTTTCATTGACATGCCCATGTACAAGTGCAACACAGTTGGCTACATGAAAACTGAATGCACAGCCTTCGAGAATAGAATTAACGGAATGCAGTTTATGATTTACAATTTTAATTTATGAAGGCTATCTATGTAGAGCTTATGGGAAAAAAAAACACCAAACATCTTAAGGCACACATTGAAAGATTATCCAAACCTTCAGAGACCACACACTTGATGGTAACAAAAGACAGATCGCACAAGATCTCTCTCTTCTTATCTTATAGTGTGCGATGTGCACTACGGAGCACACCACACACTACAGGATTTCTCATCGCAAATATTGAACTTGTTTATTAATTACGATCTCTTCTTACGACCAGACAAAATCACTCTTAGCACACCCCACACCACAGGAAAATCAGACACAATGTCGTTTGCAAACATCAGACAATCGGGCCTTTGCTGGCTTTACTCGAGAAGGGCTTATCGGGATAAAAATCGACCCGATTATTCTGTAGTCTGTACCAGGCATTACTCACACTATGTATAATTCCTTATGGTGAACCAGCTATCCTAATTGGTATGGCTTTTGGAGATGTGCATCTGGAGCACTAGAGGGCGCTCCAAGAGTGATGGGAATTAAGTGGTTTAATGGCTAGATCGCAAAATAAATTACACTGGAAAGCCGTTGCCTCTAAAACTGATGTGCTCTTGTTATTCCCTTCACAGGTCAATAAAAAGTAGAGATGCCCCAATTTTTCGGCTGAAAATGGCAAAAAAAAAAATAAAAATTGCTTTTTCGGGTTTTGGCCGAAAGACATTTAACACCGAAACAATATGGCCGAAACAGGATGATGTGATGACTCAAGCAAAATCTGCGTACACGCCTGTCCAAACTTTTATTCCGTCGATTTTGTTAATTAAATATTTGCGTTTAAATTACCGTCACCACGTTATGGCACTGAAGTCCGCGAGTGCTCAATTGTAATTTCTGTTTGACATTGTCCTGATGCATAGGCTGGCGTTGTGTCCGATTCACTTGCACATTAAATAACGTACCACCTAAAAATGCAAAGCAATGATATCTGTAAAAGGAATAGAGTATTCACAGAATAAGGCAACATATTCTCTAGGAATTTGTTTACCATCAGTATTCCATAAATGTAACTACAGCCCCTGGAAAAAAAATATGGGATCACCACACATAGAGGATGTTAATGTACCTTTTTTCCATCATAACAAAGAAACAAATAACACATGACAAAACAATTATTGTTTATTAGCTTGACGTTCAGGCCTCATAAACATTTCAGTTTGAAATTGAAGGCAAAACACGTAGCAAATGTGCAAATCGCAGAAGATGGCAAAGTATTAGAATTTATCTCTTTATGACGCATCATCTCATCTGTGATGCCTTTCCTAAGAACAAAATGCTTCATCAGCACCCATAAAGTTATTTTCCGCGCATTTTTCATAATATAGGGGCAACATAATTGCTTTCTCAAGGGGAATTAGGGGAACACCGTTGCTTCAGCAGCATCGGTGGACAAACGCAACCTCGTTTGAAAAGTAAGGCAACGCACAGTATAATACTGTGCGTTGCCTTACCTTTCAAACAAGGTTGTGTTTGTCTACGAAATAATTATCAAGCTGCCTAAAATAACACGCGTTTCAAAAACACAATTTGAAGACCTGTTTCAATGATGGCAAGTGAAGCCAGTTTCCTAGCAATAAGGCGAGCAATAATAACTCGCAGAGGCGAGTTGTCTTTCGCAGAAAGGATTCTCCCTGACCAGTTAGTGGGCTGGTATGTTGTCACGTAACATATTTCATTTTACAGTTTTTCAGCAGCTGGCAGCAATAAGCCAGTCAGTTATAGGTTTGTAGGTCATTTATGAGTGGGGCCAAATAGGCCTAAAACATTTTATTTATAATCATATTTTATTTTGTATTGTGCTTTGTTGGAATGTCAGTGCTAAATAAATATATTCATAATTTTGTAATTGATTTATTCTTTGAAGCATGAATATTAATTTGTGGAATTGCAATGCCTTGACTTTAATTAGGTAAGTACACAGCCATAAATGCAATGGTACTAAAAATTGGAGTAATAATTTCTTTCGGTGTTTCGGTTTTCGGCCAAGCGTTTATCATTTTCGATTTTTGGTTTCGGCCAAAAATTTTTGCTTTTGGTGCATCCCTAGAATAAATGCATATTTGATGTTAGTTCCATTATTATTCTAGATGCCAAAGGTACATTGAAGAGTTCAAGAATGTATGTGTTTACTTACTTACTTACAGTAAGATCGAGTTGTTACTGAATGCTTATGCTGTTAATGCTAGGCATCAAAAGTCAAGAGGTTAGCTCCAAACGTGATTGTATGTGAGTGGCAGGAAGTTTGCACGCACACCACAATGAAAACGGATAAATATGTGCGTTTCACCATTTTGCAGGATAAGTTGTTTGAATTGGGTGATTGTTTACGAGTGACAGGAAGTTTGCACGCACATCCCGATGAAAACAAATAAATACGTATGTTAAACCATTACCAGGATAAGTAGTTTGAATTGGTGCATATGGTGAAATGTGAAGAGCTAGCCATGTCGTGATACAGCTAGGGTGATAAAAATGAAACCTTGAGCCAAAGTAAATAGTTTTTGAGCAAGAACTGTTTAACAGCATTATTGTTTAGTCATTTTGATGTACATGAAGTGGAGATGAGGTAAATGAGTTAATGTGATGGCAGTGTTGTCTGAGATAGAATGGAGCAAAATTTATTTCGTTTTATTTTGTTTGAATGTTCAGGAAAGGTTATCTAGAATGCAATGGAATAAGAAAATCATTTTTGTTTTATTTTGTTTACTATTGAAAACATTTGAGTTTCTAGGTAAAGTGCATAGAAATGTCAAATGGAGTAAAGGACACAATTTGTTATTGCGAGTAGGCATGTTTGGAACACCACATTCTGAAACTGCTCTGGACATTGAGAACAAGAGGCTCCTCATAGCCTGTACTCGGGCCGGGTCTAGGCCTGGGCTAAGGCCTGGGCCAATCTATATATATATAGAACACTAGATTATTTTTAATTATTCTTCTGTACTGAACGTAGCCCATTGTTTTGTCGCTTTTAGATCGCATGGGGGAGAGAAGCTATGTCTTCAATTGTCACTTGATTCTTCTTGAATTGTAAAACGCATTAATGAAGGAAAACCATCAAGAATTAGCCAGGACAAATAGTTGTCAATAAAGGGTGGGATAATGGCCAAAAATTTGTCGGTCTAACAGCGCCTCTGGGGCGTCTCATACTGAAAAAAACGCCCAAAAGCCGTAGTGAGTTGGCATGTTTGTGCATGCTTCAAACCCACGCATGACTCCAGGGGCCTGTCTCACGAAACTGGATTTCGGCTTAGCAAGGTAACTTCTGGATTAACCCTGGGTTTTCCAAAGCATGAAGCTGGTTCACTTCTTACCAGGGTAGGTTGCCGCGGTAACTTATGCTGAACGCCAAACCTGCTCCGGAGCAGGTTAAGTTCAGGATAAGATCTCAGCGAGTATATAAGACCACATACTGGCCAATCATTGTCTTAGAAAAATTACCTGCCCATTTTTTGAGAATCCTGTTGAGGAAGCCGCACGGATAGTGAGAGGAGCGCTCTGGAGAGAGCGCGTGTTACGTGAAAAAAAAAAAAACATGTTACTCAAGCTACTTTCACAATAAAAGGATAATTGTGTTTTAAAAGCAGCCCAGTGTTTTAACATTTTGCGCATTGAAACATACCATGTACATAGCCCGTGCTTTGAGAGCTGCTACCTCCACCAGGGTCTGATGAGACTCCCTCCTCCATACCCTCGGCTTTGGGGCGATCCTTATAAGATAATTAAAGATAACTCCTCCGCAGGAGTGTACGGTTGTGTCTGAGGACCCTTCCTCTGCAGGAGTGTACGGTTGTACACTCGTCTTTTTCTTGTCACATTTTTTCCTGTGAGCTGCACACAATGTCAAATCAGTTCCATTGTGATCGTTCTACAACAACGAGACGGTGTAACAGGTAAAGCCTTGTGCATGTTTTAATATAAACTATTGTAGACAATGTATGTATATTGTTTACATCATATATATAGCCTGGAAGATTTTATAATAACCTTACTGACCGCTTTGAGCTATGTTCTTGTATTTATTTTTTACTTGCTCCCAAGTCATTTTGGCTCCACTGGGGTTGCACGTGAAATGAGGTTAAATTGTAAAAAAGAATAAAAGAAAATCAAAACGGGCACATACATTTGAGTGACACACACAGTGGTGATTTCATATTAAAATCCCAGTAACTTACGCATTGACAAAGTCTGTGATTTTTTTGCCAAGATTCCTTGCGGCTTCTGACAGCTGCAACAGTGTTGCTTTTCGCCTGAATGATGTCGTTATACTCTTTATACATCCTTAGAATTATTGTTTGCACCTCCATCGAGAAATAAGTTGCTCTCTGCGGCTTCTCCATGGTGCACAATTGGTCAAATGGAGTTAACACCGCTCCTTTCATGTGCACGAGCACAGATCTAGATTGGAAACTCTTGGGTTCACTTAACGAGTTGATTACCGGCTTTGTGAGACCGATAATCAAGACCGTGGATGTCTGGTTAAGTGCAGCTGGGTAACTGAGGGAAACTTCTGGGTATGTTAATCCAGCTTCACGAGACAGGGCCCAGGCGTAGTGTTTACACTACTACCAACATGACAACCTAATCTACCAATCAGAGCCTGCATAGTATGGTAACTCTACCTCAAACCATACTGCAGCATTGAGAAGGACAAAGTTTCATCAGCTGAACTACAATGGAGTAAGGCCACCAGAAGCAATCTATTTTAAGACTGTATCATTGGCGCAGCTGAGGGCATGACGTCTGAATGTAAATGATTTTTTTTTTTTATCCTACTGGCTGCAACGGAAATTTGTAACATGTTTCCAGCATAAAACATGATTGTATTAAATCATTTATATTTCAAATCTGCATCTTATCTTTCCAGAATTTGCATGGGAGGGAACAGTATTTTGTTTACTTACTGTATGCGTATTGAGTCACCTCATGCATAGAGAAGGACTGTTGGCAGTAAAGCCTTTTTATCCACCAGCCTGCGGACCTGTGCTTAGATAATGCCATTTGCAATACAGAGAATACCACTTTTAATTCGCTGATTATCAAAGAAGGACTTGTCACTTCAGGAGTGTGATTTCCACAAATTATCACCTATTTACCATGAAATTCTCGGACCTGTAAAATGAGGTGTTACCCATGTGCCTTTTAGCAGTGATAATGGTAATTCTGGAATTTCTTGCCTTTACCGTAAACCCTCTCACCCATTTTTATTTATTTATTTTTTTTTGTCGTCTGTGAAAGACCTGACATTTGCAGGAACAAGAATAAGATCATGGTTGACAGAAAATATACATCTTGCAGTGAGTTGGAAATTGGATAAAAAGAATGTATTGGGCAATGCATAAACACCCAAGAATTTACACCATAATTACTTTTTAACATTATGCCCCAGGACTGGTAAAGTCATAAGTAAAAATAGCCTCAGGTTACTGTTGTGAAATGAATTAAATCCTTCAGTCAGGCAGCCATTAATCTGCAAACTAACTAATAAATCAATACAGCAGCCACGCAGTCATTAAATGAATTAATATATTAATCAATTCATGAATTAATCAAGAAATGAATCAGTCAGCCAATGAGCAAAAGCAATGAATTATTCATTGCGACTGAAATGATTAGCGCAACTAAAAAATCATATTTTACTTCTCCAAAACAAAGCATTCATCTGTAGCCACTGACAAAGTGCTCTCCTACAAAATCAAAAGGAATTAAAGGTCATTTTAAAGTAAATTCACAGCAAAGGGAAAAAACAACATTTGAAAAACTTTTTTTACTCCGTCAGCTACAGTGCAGCATAATCATGTTGAAGCTGAAGGTACATGTAATAGACTTGCCTTTGCACATTCAGTATTGTAGCATCAGCATTGCTACCACAGAGACCAGTCAGTCCTATTATGGTACTGTGCAAAAGTTTAACACATTTAACACACCTCCGCGAGGAAAATATGCTTCAGAAATACTGATTTCTGAATGTTAAAAGATCTGCAATCTAGAGCTGTGGCAAGAAAAGAACTAAATCAAATCAATGTTTGGTATGACTACCATTTGCCTAAAAAATTGGAATACTGTACTGCAGTTTTATAACTTTATAATTGGCTGTTTAGTTGTCCCAGGCTTATTGGAGAACTGCAGTTCTTCAGCAGGCTTTAAGGGTTGGCACAGAGTCCAGGAAAATGTGGACTGGACTCAAGTGCAAAGATGGATTTTAGTAGTAGTTTTTATTATACGCAACGTAATACAAACAAGGTTCCAAGCAACACAAGCAGAAGGGTAAATAAAGCAAATGTTGTATTACAGATCACAAAACAAAATAGGAACCAAGGTTCCTAGGATAGTGCTGGAATTACACAGCACTACGAAGAATGTTAAGATTTATAATAAATAATATGCGGATGGGGCTCTAAGTAGCACAGGCGTGTGGCTTATGAGACATTTCAGAGGGAAAGTGCAGAGCGATGACATTTATACACGCTGCCCACTCAACGGGAATCAGAAACAGATGATTTCAGTGAACTGATGAGTGGAGTGCAATCCAGGTCTTAATTGGTCAGCGTGCCGGACCGCAGGAGGCGAGACCTGACACTGGCTCACAGCCTCACTTCTGTCCGTCTCTCCCAGTATTTCCAGACAGCCATGATGATGCTGTAATTAGGGCTCTATCAAGGCAAAATTATCTGCTTCAACTGTCTTAAATACAAGTGTTTTCAAAATATTAGGTTTCAATGAAAATGTAGTGTCCCGGATGTGCTTTTAATTTATGACAACACAAAACGTAATCAAAAAATAAATATATATGCGTGGTTTCTCTTTCACACCAATTTCAGTTGATATCACATAGACTTAGAGAATTAACAGTCATACATTTGCTCATAAATATAAAGGTCTATGGCTACTATCATGTCAATTACACTGGATGCATATAACACAGATATCTATGTACATTATCTGTACAAAATATGACATTGATGCATTAAAAGATTTTAAATATCAATGCCATCAGCCTCTTTCAGGTAACGTAGCCCATTCTAAATTTTGAACTCTGTGTTTATTTTGTTTGGCCAGCACTCTACAGGCAGACCCAACGTCAGCCTGCATTTGCTGGATGAAAAGAGCTTCAGCTTTCCAACAAGAATGCTCGGCTACAGTATAAAATACTTTAGTCATTTAGTCATCATTTCAAAAAACGATGCCGATTTTTTCTGATATTGAATTTTGAAGCTATTATCGGCCGATATTTTCGGAGGTATATGCTGTATAGAATGCAAATAAACACAAAACATTATGATTGAAAATTATTTAAACTCAATTTTAAAAATGGTACAAATTCTGCAAATCAAATGCTGAAAGAGCAATTTGTTTTATTTATTGATTTATTATTAAATATATACCCCTTTCAAATTTGATTTCAGCAACACCGTTCAAAACGTTGGGCAAGCTGATGTGTACCACTGTTTTGCAACCCCACTTTTATAACATACTTTGTAAGCATAACTAAGAAAATTTCCCACTGCACACAAAATAGTAGATAAAATTTGATTTATTAGTAAAAAGTTGGCAACACGTTTTGCCACACAGGCTTCATCATCAAAAAGTTGCCAACTTTTTACTAATGAATTAGGCTTTAGCTACCACTTTCTGTGCAGTGGAAATTTTTCTAAGTTATGGACTTCCTTGCTGATACCACTGGCACCAATGTGAAGCTCTGAGCTGTGCAGGGCAATCTACCTTTTTTGTATTTCGTAAGCAGTTTGGAATTGAGACCATCTGCTATAGTTTTGACAGCAAAATGTTTTCCTATTCTTGCTGGATGAAAGATTTCTGCAGCTCAACACTTCACAACGCCTTTATCATATCTTTCATAACATAACAAGCATAACATAACCAGTACCGTGCGGTTGGAGGTTAGTTTGGTGAGGCACAATCCTCCCCTTTGCTTGATTAGCAATCAAACAATTAACTAGTTTAGTTGGACTATTCGGCAGAATGACGGGCCAGTTTAAGTTTCTGCTGCGTCATTACTCTGTATATAGAACCTGAAATGCTCACGAAACTGAAGATTTGCGCGTACTTGCTTACAGGAAGCCGAAGCAATGTCATCAACAAGTACTAAAACAGTTCGATATATGCAGAGTTCAATGCTTGATCAATATACAATGTATTCTCCTCTAAATACGTTCTTTTACACCCAAACAGTAAAAGCGGATGTTTATTTTCAGTCTTTTTTCATAATCCGATTAACAAAATGTTAAAATAATATACAGAATTACCGAGAGCCGAGAATTTTTCCAAATTGATTATTCAAATTTCCATCCTTACAGTCTGATATTCAGAGTAATGACGCTGCGGAAACTTAAACTGGCCCGTCATTCTGCCGAATAGTCTTACTAAACTAGTTAATAGTTTGATTGCTAATCAAGCAAAGGGGAGGTTTGTGCCTCACTGAACTAACCTTCAACTACACGTTACTGAACATAACATAGCAGAAGATGAATGGCCAGAACAGGCTGTTCAGCACAACTAGGCTCGCCAGTTTCTTTATAGTATTGTGAATATATCACTTCAGATACTCAATGGTACCTAGCTTAGTCAAGCCTGCTCTTGAAAACTCCCAAGGTCTCTGCTTCACCAATATTCTCAGGCAAGCTATTCCACATTGAAATTACTCTTTGGGTGAAGAAATACTTCCGAATATCAGTGCTAAATTTAGCTTTGATTAACTTCCATTTGTGACCCCGAGTTCTACTAACAACACATGGTCGAAGGAATCCTACGTAATTCACTTTGAGGTCTTTTGTACGTTAAAGGGATTAACAATCAGATCATCCAAGTCTCCTTCAGCCCTTTCTCATAGCTTTCATCTTTTATACCCAGAATTAGCTTAGTGGCTCTTCTCTGAACTTTTTCCAGAGCCTCTATATCTTTCTTAAAGTAAGGTCCCCGGAACTGTACACAATACTCCAGATGTGGTCTGACGAATGTGTTCTAAAAAAGAAGCACCACCTCCTTGGATTTGTACTCAATACTTTTGGCAATGTATCCCAGCATCTGATTTGCTTTTTTAACTGCTACAGCACAATGGCAAGAGGCTGTGAGGGTTTGGTCAACAATCACTCCCAGATCATTTTCATGTGGAGCACATTCCAGTTTTAAACCTCCCATGAAGTAATCCAATCAAATGTTTTTATTACCTAATGGAAAACTTTACTTTCGCTACATTAAATTTAATTTGCCACATTTCTGCCCAATTCTGTATTCCATCCATATCATTCTGAAACACTTTCGTGGACTCTAAACTATTTTCCAAACCTCCCAATTTAGTATCATCTGCAAATTCAGCTAATTTGCTCTCAATATTCCTATGAAGGTCATTAATGTAGATGAGGAAAAGCAGGGGACCAAACACCGATCACTGGGGGGCGCCACTCCCCCCATACCTAGCTCAGATGAGATACCACTGACCACCACTCTTTGTGTTCTGTCCTGTGACCAGTTTTGAATCCACTTCAGAATACCGCCTTTAACTCAAATGGTGCTCATTTTGAAAATCAGTCTTTTATGCGGAACTGTATCAAATGCTTTCTGAAAATCCAAGTATATGATGCCATAAGCCCTGCTCTGGTCATAAGTCTTGATGGCGTCTTCAATAAATTCCAGAGGGTTTGTCAGGCATGGCCTTCTATTACGGAAACCATGTTGGCTATCCCCCAAAAAATAATTAAGTTCAAGAAATAAGTCCAGCTCATCTTTTATGATAGATTCCAGTATTTTGCATGCAATGCAAGTTAAACTGACTAGCCTGTAATTTCCTGGCTCACTACAGTCCTCTTTCTTATATATTGGAATTATATGGCCCTGCTTTCAATCATTTGGTATTTCTCCAGTTTCTAAAGACCGTTTGAAGATGGCAGATAGTGGCTTAAAGATGATCTCACTAACTTCCCTGAGCACTCTAGGATATAAGCCATCAGGACCCGCCGCCTTTAGTTTATGCAACTTGTCTCATCCTTCGTGATCCATATCATTCTTTATGCACTTTACCTCCTCTTTGACTTCCCTTTTTCTGCTACAGTTCTGAAATAAGCATTTAGGGATAGTTTTTCCCCCCTCTGCAATTTGTCTTTCAAACAGTCTTCCAGCATTCCTCAGCTCTTTTTTGACCACAGCCCGCATTTTACGGCATTCTGCCTTAGTGCTCTCATTGTTATCCTTTATGTACATCTTATAAATATTCCTTTTTTCCCTCAAACTCCTACAAATAGCTGTGGTCATCAACTGAGGATTCAGCTTTTTCAGCTTACTTTTGGACGCCTTTGGAATGAATTTGCATTGTGAATCAAGTAAAACCCACTTAAATCTTTCCTACATCTCATTTACAGACTCACAGTCCAGGAGTTTCTCCTATTTTACAACCCCAATTCCAAAATGGTTGGGACAAAGTGGAAATTGTGAATATAATCAAAATGCGATGACTTTCAAATCACACCAGCTAATATTTTATTCGCAATAGAACAGAGAACTGAGAAATTTTACAATTTTATCCACAAAATGAACACATTCCAAATTTGATGGCTGCTACAGGTCTCCAAAAAGTTTGGACAGGGGCCTGTTTACCATGGTGTAGCATCTCCTCTTCTCTTTAAAACCCTGTTTACACCGGACTTACGAGCAGGTTGCGACCGAAAAATGGACAAAAATCGCCATCACTCTCACTGACTCTTGATGAGGTTGCAAGTAACTCTCAATAAACTCTCAATGGTCTCAAATTCAATCTCTCTGATCTCTTTCACTCTCTATCGATCTTGAAGGGGTTTACGATTGTTTTGAGCTGTTCAAAAAATCGCATAACTTTTGCGAGTGTGTGCGAGTGGTCAGAAATAAATGCAGATCTCAAAAACAATCGTAATGAGCTCTCATAACTCTCAAGTCACTCTTAACTCGGTCTCACAGGTCTTGATGGACTCTTGATGGACTCTCAAACAAATTGCATAATAAATCTCCAAATATCAGAATATTTTTCATTATGCGACTATGGCGATCGTTTTTGCGAGCTGAACAAGAGCCCATTGCAATGCCTTCAAGAGCAAAAAAGTCATGGTGAGTGAAATTGCGAGAGCATCAGTGATGGATGGGATCAAAATTTGATCAATGGCGATCAGTGAGAGTGAAATTGCAACCAATGGCGAGCTTCCGTGCAACTTTTTCTGAGAGTGGGTTTCCTATATAAAGCCATTGTTTTAATAGGTTCATCACTTGCTACAATGATCGCATCAACAACACAAGACTAAGAGAGACCAAGCAAGAGAAAGGAGAGTCATCGTAAATTATGTCGCTTAGATCGCCAAACTTTTATTAATATATCTCAAATGTGGTCTCACTGGAAGCTTGGTGTGAACGCAAATTAGCGATTAGATTGGAGAGTATACCAGAGTATACAAGACTTGTGCGAGTTCATCAAATCCTTGTGATCTCACAAGTTGCAGCAGTCGCCATTTCAGTCATATTTTGGTGTAAACAGGGCATAACGCAGAGTGGGGGGCATCTGGGCATTGAGGAAACAAGTTTCTTGAGTTTAGCCACTGGAATTTGATCCCACTCTTGTTTAATACAGGCTTTCAGCTTCTGGAGAGTTTTGGGTGTCCTTTGCTGAACTTTTCACTTAATTATGTGCCAAATATTCTTAACTGGTGAAAGATCAGGACTGCAGGCTGGCCCGTTCAGCACACGGACTCTTCTACTACGAAGCCATGCCGTTGTAATTGCTGCGGTAGGTGGTTTTGCATTGTCCTGCTGAAATACACAAGGCCTTCAATGCAATAGATGTCATCTGGATGGGAGCATATGTTGCTCTAAAACCTTTATATACCGTTTGTAACTTTCAGCATTCTTCATGCATTTTAATACATGCAAGTGTCCCACACCATATGCACTAATGCATCTCCATACCATCAGAGATAACACGAGGGGTGGTCTTCCTCCCCTTTAGTCCGGAGAGACATGACGCCCATGATTTCCAACAAGAATTTCAAAGTTGGACTCGTCTGACCACCAGACACTTTGCCACTTTGCTACAGTCCATTTTAAATGAGCCTTGGCCCACAGAACACAGCGGCACTTCTGGTTCATGCTCAACAATGGCTTCCTTTTTGCATAATAGAGTTTTAGGTGGCATCTGTGGATGGTGCGGTGGACTGTGTTTACAGACAGTGGTTTCTTTAAGTATTCTTGGGCCCATTTAGTAATGTCAATGACAAAATCATGCCGGTGAGTGATGCAGTGGTGTCCGAGGGCCCGAAGATCATGGGCATCCAGTAAAGGTCCTCGGCCTTGTCCCTTATGCACAGAGATTTTTCCAGTTTCTCTGAATCCTTTGATGATGTTATGCACTGTTGATGATGAGACCTTCGAAGCTTTTGCAATTTGATGTTGAGGAACATTGTTTTTAAAGTAATCCACAATTTTTTTACCCATCCTTCACAGGTTGGAGAGCCTGTGGCCATCTTTACTTCTGAGAGACTCAGCCTCTCTAAGACATCTCTTTTGTTGCCAATCATGTTACATGTCATAGCTGACGTCCTACAGTCACCCAACTTGCTCTCCCTGCTTGCTCTGGGGTCCCCACACCACCCTGCTTTTGCGTTCATAACATTTTTCTAAACGACATACTACCTAGTTCCTCTAGGAACTCTACTGATCGCGAACTATGTTGCGCCACCAACTGGCCCTGTAGATCTTGCTCTCTAGATGGTCAATTACCTGGCACCGGTGGCAGACAAACCCACCCTGGAAATCTCTTTTTAAAAGTGTGATCATCCTGCAACCGTCATGTAGTTTTGGCCACATTTTGAACCCCCTACCTAATGACCTCGCTCATCCTCAATAATGAAGAAAATTACTAATGCCAAGACAGAAGCTCAGGAACCACAATTTAACCACAATAATATGTTTTGGTCCGACCCCCACCGCTGCGCCGCCCTACGTGTTAACGTGATAACTTCAGTAATATTTCAATTAGAAATGTCATGTTTTGCACATACGTAAATATCATAAAGAGGAAGAACTGATTCGATTTTGGAGAATTTACAATTTCTAGATCGGCCACCAGGGGCAAAAAACTGAAAAATCACGGTTTTTATTATATCTCTGGAAATATTTGTCCGATTCAATCAATCAATCAATCAATTTTTATTTCTATAGCACATTTACAGACGGCTGAGCCGCACCAAAGTGCTTCACAAAAGAGTGCAAAAAGAAAGAAAACAAAAACACACAGGAAACGCCTAAGGCAGAAGGGGGGGGGAAAAAAAAAAAAAAAAAAAAAAAAAAAAAAAGAGGTAAAATTAAAAAGATAAAAGATAGAATTTAAAAGATAACTGGAGTTACCATGATGGAACACTATTCACTGACACTTGAAGGAGACACTAATTGAAGGCAAGAGAAAAGAGGTGGGTCTTTAAATGGGACTTAAAAATATCCAGACTCTGGGCTGTACGGATGTGGAGGGGGAGGCAGTTCCAGAGTCTGGGAGCTGCTACAGCAAAGGCTCTGTCCCCCCTGGTTTTAAGCCTAGACCTGGGCACTTCCAATAGCAGTTGGTCAGCTGACCGTAGTGCTCTGGAGGGGGTGTGACTTCACATCAAGTGCAAATGAAAGGTAATGACCTGAGGATGTGTCCCACGATGACATTATACCTGTTTGGTTCAGAATTTGACACAAGGTGGAGCATTGTCACATAAAATTCACCATTTTTGCCATATCTTTGGAATCATTTGTCCAATTGACATGAAACTATGTGCACCTGCAAGGTCATGACCTCACAACGTGTCACATGATGACATCATACCTGTATGGTTCAATATTTTGCCACCAGGTGGTGCGTTGTGATGGAAAATTATCACTTTGGCCATGTCTTCTGAACCATTTGTCCGATTGACCTGAAATTAAGTTCAAATGAAAGTGTATTCAAGGTCTATTAATAGATTGGGGAATTGGAGGATTGGGGGCGTTCAGGGATATACCTCAAGCCATCGCCTCCGACGGCATAAGCCTAATTTATTTATTAACCTGAGAAGCCCTAAGCAGCAGTCTCAATAGAAACCGTGGGGAAACTATGAAAATGGATAATAAGCCTCTTTATAACATTTCATAATGTGCAAAATACCTCCAATGGGTGACAGATGTAGATTACTGGTAGGCCAGTTTATCACTCAGACTCGTTTAGTATGGAGCCATCTTGCTGTTATTCATGCTGGATGTGGTGTTTGGCATTGTCTTGCTGAAATAAGCCAGGCCTTCCCTAAGAAGACATCTGGATGGCCGTATAGGTTGCTACAAAACCTGCTCAAAGACACCAGCATTGATAGTGTCTTCACAGATGTGCAAGTTATTCATGCTATGTGCAGTATTGCATCCCCATACTATCATGATGCTGGCTTTTGAACTGTGGACTGATAACGAGCCAGATGGTCTCTCTCCTCTTTAACCAGGAGGACACAACAATATGATGGCTCCAACCACTGGACAGTTTTCCACTTCACCCACGTTCATCTTTAATGAGAGCAGGTGGCAGAATATCTGTATTGTCTTCATATATGGTTCAGTATTTGCATGGCAGAGTGTCAACTTGCATTTGTGGATGCAACGACAAAGTATGTTCACTGACAATGCTTACAAAAGCATTCCTGAGCTCGTGCAGTGACATCCACAACAGAATCCTGTCTGCTTTCAGTGCAGTGCTGTCGTAGGGCCTGAAGACCATGGCCATCCAATATTCTCTTGTGTACAGAGATTTCTTTTGGTGTTATGGGCGTTGGAGGATGGATGCGCATAAATGTTTCGAAAAACAATAAAATTTCTCAGTTTGAACCTCTGATATGTTGTCTTTGTACTATATTCAATTTAAGATAAAGTTTTAATGATTTGCAAATTGTGTTCTGTTTTAATTTACATTTCTACAGCGTACCAACTTTTGTGAAAATGGGATTGCTGTCTTACTGGCCACAAAAATCTTCTTCCCTATATCAGTTTTATTTAGCAGGTAATCTGATTGCCACTGGCAAACTAAAATACTTTCAGAATACTGAGGTTTATTTTCTATGAAGGAACAATTTCAGAAAGAACGAACATAGTTGTACAATGCCTTTGAGCAAGACTAGGAGTAACATCTTTTAAAAGCCAGATATCAATGAACAAATAAATAGCATAAGCATGCCAGTATTATTTATTAATTTGAGCCGTGAGCTGTAAATCATAGAAAAGCATTGCAACCACAGATCCCTCAATTCCCCCCACAAAAATGTTAGAAATGCTTATTACCGAGGATGTATTTGACGAAGTGACTTGTTTTTCTTTTCCTCCTTCAAGCACATAATCAAACATTGTCATGTGTTGTTTCAAGTCAACTCAGAGGAATATTCTAAGCTGGTCTCACTGTAGAAGGAAAATAATGGTTTAGCAAAAGCTTCCACCTCATACATTGTCCTGGCAACATTGGATATGGACCTCTAAGGGTAAAACCTCATTAGAATTCTCTACAGCCATGTTTGCATTACTGTTTTTAAACTAGGCTTATGCCGTCGGAGGCGACGGCTTGGGGTATATCCTCGAACGCCCCCAATCCTCCAATTCCCCAATCTTTGAATAGACCCAATACAATATAAAGCCCCTCAGGTCATGACCTTTCACTTGAACTTCATTTCAGGTCAATTGGACAAATGGTTCTGAAGATATTGCCAAAATGGTAAATTTCCATCACAAAGCTCCACCTGGTGGCAAAATATTGAACCATACAGGTGTGATGTCATCATGTGACACGTTGTGAGGTCATGACCTTGCAGTTGCACATAGTTTCATGTCAATTGGACAAATGGTTCCAAAGATATGGCAAAAATGGTGAATTTAATGTGACAAAGCTCCACCTTGTGTCAGAATTTTGAACCAAGTGTGGACTGCTGAAGACTGGCAGAAAGTGGTCTTCAGTGACGAATCACGCTTTTGCATCTCCTTCGGTGACCAGGGTCCTCGTGTCAAGCATTCTGGTGGCAAAATCTACAATCACGAGTGCGTAAAAAGATGCGTCAAGTCTCCCCAGAGCGTTATGGTCTAGGGATGCATGTCCGCTCGGGGTGTAGGGAAACTCTGCTTCCTCAAGAAGACTGTCAAGGCTGCTGTATACCAAGATGTTCTGGAAATGTTCCTGATTCCGACTGTTGAGGGACAGTTTGGCGAAGAAGACCTCATATTTAAACAGGATCTTGCACCGGCTCATGCGCCAAAGTCGACCAAAGATTGGTTCGCCGAAAAACTGCTTGAAGTTTTGGCATGGCCGGCCAACTCGCCTGACCTCAATGTTATTGAAAACCTTTGGGCCATCGTCAAGCGGAAAATTCGCGACAGAAAGCCGACTACGCTGGACCAACTGAAGCTGAACATCGCCACTGTCTGGGAAGCTGTGAGTGCGGAAACTTGTGACAAGCTGGTCAAATCGATGCCGCGGAGACTTCAGGCAGTCATACAAGCCAAGGGGGCAGCCACAAAATACTGAGAAAGTGATGATTCTAATTATAATAAAAATTATTCTAATTCAAAAAAACAACAGAGTCACAGTTAAATGGCCTAAATGGGCCTTTTTGAAACTCACCTAAGAAAATTTTTTACAGGTAGCGAGTTCTGTGAATACTCTAACAAGTAGGACAGGCGCGGTGAACACCTGATTTGCTTTCTGCACAAAAAATGCATCAAGAAAATTTAACGATTGCGCTATTTCAAATTATTCTAATTCGTTGAACAGCACTTGTACTCTGAATCCAGGGTGCCAGCTCTTCACAGCCCTTGGTCTGGCCCTTGGCATTCAGCTGTTTTGTCACACTCTTACCAGCATGCCAAGTATCAAACTGGTGTTTGATCTGCAAAAAAAAAAATGGAAATATCTCTGTTTTTGAATTGTAGCAAAATTAAAACTGGTGCTTCAGTTCTTAATATAACCAAGACAGTCAAGAAAATATACTTAAAAAATACAGCAAGTATAAAATAACCATAAATTTTTTCCTATGTTTGTAATACATAGTATGTTCATTCTATGCAGTTATCTTTCCCCGATTTTTTTTTTTTGGTAGGTTTTGTGTAAACAGCCTACATGTGTTTCCTGATTACCACTTTTTTCATCTGTCACAGAGTATGATGATTTAATTAAATTAGAGGTCATGGTGGATGGGGTGTGAGTGAACCATAGACTGATATGAAATCACAATATAAATGACCGGTGCTCAAAGATGCATAAACTCTGCTGCTAGCTTTAAAAGGGAATAAATGGTGAAAATTACATCTTCGTTATGCTTCCAACCATGATGTGCCGGTCAGTTGCCAACACCTTCACTTTGATGCCACCTTCCCTCACCTCCATTCCTTCTGGTTCCATATGGTTAGAATTTTAACCTGATGAACAGCACAAAAAAGGCCACTTTAATACTGACTGCCTCTGTGCATTACAAACAGCATAAAAACATGAACATTACCATGATACCCTGTCAAGATAAAAATGCTGATATGAATGGTGTGCACATAATTTGTTTTATACTTCTAATTTATCCAAGGTTTAATTGAACAGCAAAATAAAAACACATTAGCAGATGAGAAAAGATGAGGAAAAAAGTTGAGCATGAATTTGTCAGTTCAAAAAAAAAATGTAAAGAGATTAACAATTTCTATGCCTGTGAGTATTAAATGAACTAAATACAATTTACTTGCCTCTCACCGCAGAAACTTGCACCGAATTCGTGGACACTATCTTCCTTGTGCCCGTTTTGCCTTCTCCATCACCATTTATCAATGTGTAAGAGCCATATTTGGCCATGTGACCAGGGCTGTCACAGCGTGCGTCACCTGCCAGGACAACGTCTCCTAGTTCTTCCACTTCATCCATGGCCTTGGACTTTTCTTCCTCCCAAGCCTCTTGAATAATGGGAAGTAGCTCCTGATTTTGAATTCTGTTGAAGATTGTCTTCGATTAAAATTGAAGGTTAAGCACTTCAGCAAAAGCACTCATTTTGCCGAAGGTCCCTCCCCCCCTCTCCCGTTACCAATATGACAGCAGAAATCAGAAGGTTCCCAACTGGCTGTTTGTGTTCTACTGGCTGTGATTGCCATATATAAGAATGGCCCTGGTGGCAAGGTATCTTGTAGCTGACATTGAGCCAGTGGTAAATTTGGAGAGGTGAACCACTGGGCTCTCACATCTGTTGCAGAACTTATGCAGTTCATGTAAGTTTACTGAAAAAACCACATACTTCTTCATTTTATACTGAACAAAAATATAAACACAACAGTTTCTTCATTTTAATATTACGCATTATTATTTCTGAGGTTGACTTAGTTGGGTTTATTTATGTGACAGGTAGTGTGCCACTGGTCTGTGTGCATTTCAGTCACCTTCTCCATATCAGTGTCAAGTTCATGCCCTTTGTCAAAATTGGCCTGTCAGACAGGTGGGGCATGATCCAGAGCTATTGAAATCAGGTACAGTCAGTCCAGGCACATTCTGCACTCTGGTCAATAAAAGGCCACCCCAAAAGTCCCAGTTCTGCTATTGTTCAAAATGCCATAAATGACTTGAGCCATCAGGGAGCGTGCCATTGGCACGGTCAATGCAGGAATGTTTCTCAGGGATGTTGAAAGGGCTCTTAATGTCCATGTTTCAAAAATAAATCGCATAAAACACCTTTTTGAGGAATGAGGCAAGACAGCAGACCACCCGCATGCATGACGACCACGTGTGACAACCCCCACCCAAGACCGCCATATCTGGACTCTCTGTGATTGTCTGATGCCAGTAACTTCCACTGTATATGAGACAGCTGGTCCCCACCATCACCCCATTTTTGCTGAAACCGTGAAAAATAATCTCCAGGAAGTTCATATCTTTACGTCTTTTCCCCTTTGTGGATTGGACCTCTCCTCAGCTCGATTAAAAAATTGGTTTGACTGAGTGAATAGACACGTTTGATGGCCAATGGCACAATGGAGGACTGTTTTCTTTACAGTCAAGTCACGTTTCCAACTTCACAGAGCGGCTGGATGGAGGATCGTTATGCTGACATCAATGTGGTGCGCATGGTGGCACATGGTGGTGGAGTGCTGATTTGAGTGGGAATATTCCAAGGACATTGCACCAAACTACAGTTGATGAACAGCAACTTGAATGCAGTGTGATTTCACAATGAGATGCTGCTGCCTATCGTCCTACCATTCATCCATCAAAACAATAACCATCCAGCATGACCAAGCCAGACCCAAGTCACTCGTGTATGCACAGAATTCCTTGAGCCTGAAAACATTTGTGTGCTTGAATGACTGGCTTAATCCTCGGATTTGACCCCTTCCAGCATCTTTGGAATGTCCACAAGCAACGAGTTTGTCATTGGTTCCCATTTTCAGCCAATAGCTGCTAACTCCACACAGCTCTTGAAGAGAAGTGGGAACATGTCCACCAAGTCACCATTGACCATTTGTTACAGTCCACACAGCAGATATGTGTAGCAGTGCAGCAGGCCAAAGGGGGACATACCCAATATTGATTTGTGAAATTTTGACAATTGACCCCATCCCCTTTATCATCACGCCATCGCAAGATTTTTGTTTGTCTTTTTAAATAATTGATCGAAATGTATTTTCAATATGGTCATACAATCTGTCAACACTCAATGAAAGTACAATGATGTTCTGAACATGGTCATATTTCTCACAATAAGAAGTGTTGCATTTCTATTTTTGTTCAGTGAAGTTGGGGAATCTGATATGGCTTCCTCTTCGCTAATGCTTTCTGTGTCAGTCAAAAGCAAGTACTCTAGTGACTGCACTTCATGAGTTTCGCTAAATGGTTCACTGGAAGGTTCACATTTTTTTGCCTCAGGCCACTCTGATGCGACTTTTTGCGGTCGCTTCAAGTTCTTCAGTGTGCAAATTCCTCCTCAGTTTGTGCTTGCACTCCACAGCTATGGAACAAGCTGGCAGCATAGCTGTGGTCCTTTTTCATTCTGCGTGGCGCTCCATACAGAGTTTTTCTTGGTGTTTCTTTCTTTTATTGTGACGGAGTTTGTGCCTGAAAAGCAAGCACAATGACTGATGTATGAACATCCAGATAGGACAGCAATGCAGTTCAGAGAATAAAGTCACCTGTGTTAAAAAAAAAAAAAAAACAAGGATGCTGTGTTGACCCTAGTAGCTTAGCTGATGTTCTGTATACAGATTCTTCCCAAATCGATTTAAATGGAGAGTAATTTCAACATTAGGAAGAAACCCATACATTTCAAAGACACTGTGAATTAAGATCTTGACAAAACCAGACCGCTTGTACCTTTGTAACTGCACATCTGTGATGGGATCCAAGGGCATGCCAGGTGGATCATCCTTCTTTTTCTAAAGTTTTCTTTTCTTAGAGACTGAGCCCTGGAGAGTAAAAATTCAGTTTTAAAAGTCAATGGCAAAAGTGAAGCACTGTATTTGAAGCACTCCCTACATTTGGGAGAAGTTGGCACTATGCAAATATAACAACAAGCACATGATATCTAGCACATTCTCAGACACTGAAACTTCACCATTCATAGGACTTTTTCGGCCACTCCTTAACCATCAGGGTCTGAAATCTTGGAGAAGATATTTATCCTTGATACTGAGGATTGTTGATGATGGTGAAATCAGGGGGGAAAAAATAAAATGCAAACATTTATCATAATTAACTTTTTTTTTTTTTTTTTAATAAAAGCTCAGTTATGCATCATGGCAATTTCATATAATCAGCAGTATGTGGTTCTGTAACAGTAATGACAACTTGAAACTGACTGAATACAAACCTTTTGTTTTGGTGATGTAGAGGGAACAAGTTTTGGATCATGTGGCTTGCCACGCACTTCAGCTACCTTTCTTTTCCTAGAAAGTGGTGTGCCAGTGGAACGTTATAAACACGAGCATATTAACTCAGACTGCATTAAATCACATTATCATTAGATTTCTTTCCAAAACTTTCCAAAAACTGTGTATTTCTTACAGCAAATGATGCACTGAATCAGACCTGGGCGATTCATTGGGATGTGTTATTTTAGTGTTCCCTTTATTTTTTTTGAGCAGTGTACAATGTATTCTCCTTTAAATATGCGCTTTTACACCCAAACAAAAAAAGGGCGTTTATTTTCAGTCTTCTTTTATAATTTGATAAACAAAATGTTTAAACGATCTACAGAATTACCGTGAGCCGAGAATTTTTTCCTAATTGATTATTCAGATTTCCATCCTTGCAGTCTCGAAGTGAAGTGTATACCTGAATGAATCTTTTTGTCATTATCTCTTCTCAGTATACGTTTAGACTTTGTTTATGGCTAAAATGTTTTTATTGTCAATCAGGAGTAGTACATGAGAACAGGTTATAAAAATTCTGTGATAAAAGTTTGGGTCACTGCCTCACTTGACCGCATGTCTCTGGTTTCCTGTAAGCCAGTACGTGCAAATCTGCAGTTTCGTGAGCATTTCAGGTTCGATGTATCCTACTGAGTAATTACGCCCCGAAAACTTAAACTGGCCCGTCATTTTACCGAATAGTCTTACTGAACTAGTTAATTGTCTGATTGCTAATCAAGCAAAGGGGAGGATTCTGCCTTACCAAACTAACCTCCTACCGCACGTCACTGGTTTGAATGGTGTTAAAGCTAGATATGCCTGCAGGCACAGCTGTATTATTGCAGCAAATGAGTCGCGAAATGTTTACTACAATAACAACAGTGACTGAAGACGAGGTTACATAGCTATGGAAAGATAAGACTTTATCAAATTTTATTGATCCTACAGTGGGGAAATTTCATTGTTACAGCGGTTCAAAAAGATAGTGATATGAGAGAGGGAAAAAATACAAATGTGTACAAGTAGGCTACAAAGGAAGCTAAAATGAATTTGGAACATTATATTTTTCTAAATTACATGCAGGATGCAGCTGTTTTTCTTGTTCACTATGGCCCAGACTTTATACATTTTTCTTGTCATGAATCCACTCACCTGCACCTAAAGCGTATGGGTCATTAACACGTTGACTGCCAACTACGAGATAACTCATAATAGCAGGTCAGGACCAGCGCTAGACTTTAAAATTTGGGGGAAATTATCCATCCCTTTATTGACAACAATTAGTCCTGGCTAATTCTAGATGGTTTTCCAATATAATTACGTTTTCCAATTCAAGAATAATCAAGTGGCAATTGAAGACACGGCTTCTCTCGCCCATGCAATCTAACAGCAAATAATGGGCTACATTCGAGAAAATAATGTAATTATAATTGAGGATACTAGTGCTGAAAGGGGATCAAGTGCCATCAGTGACATTTTGAGAAAATGAGCAAAACCACTTTTTTTTCACCTATGTGGGGACCCTGCTCAATGCTTGATCATTTTCATTAAAGTTGTCCATTCTAAGCATAAAGAGCATGAGTTCTGGTGAAAAATCATAAAAATGTAAACTTTTTGGGCACATTTTCTAATTTGATTATTCTATTATTTACTTTGTGAAAGCAAGAAGGGGGTCAAGTCCAAAGTTCTATTCATGTACAGGAATAGATTTTCAGGCTTATCTTGCCAATTTAATTTAAACACTTAATTTGAGTGTTTTTCAAAACTGATGGATTTCTTGTTCAGGATACATTTTCTGGTCTACCCAGTAGCTATGGCTATGTTAAAGGCCTGCCTGCCTATCTACCTAGCATGCACAGGGTACAGCTTGATAAGAAAATGGGTCGGTGTGTCAGAAATATAAAATGCACAATGTAGGCATATTATGATAGACTCAGAATCAAAACCTTGAAATGAAATCCCTTTCATGCACCATCTTTGTGGGTGTTGGAGGTCTGTGTACATGCTGTGTACATTTGTGATACATGTTAGAAGGGGGCAAAGTCCAGAGGAGTGAAAAAAAGGGGCCCTTTTTAAAATCATGTTTCAACAATAGTTTATAGCAGATGTTGAAACTGAGAAATTTTTACAATTTAATCCACAAAATGAGCTCATTTCAAATTTAATGGCTGCTACAGCTCTCAAAAAAGTTGGGACAGGGGCGTGTTTACCATGGTGTATCATCCCCTCCTCTTTTTAACACAGAGTGGAGGTGCCGGGGCATTGAGGAGACAAGTTTCTTGAGTTTAGCCATTGGAATTTGATCCCTCTCTTGTTTAATACAGTCTTCCAGCTGCTGGAGAGTTTTGGGTCTCTTTGATGGACTTTTCATTTAATTATGCACCAAATGTTCTCCATCGGTGAAAGATCAGGACTGCAGGCAGGCCAGTTCAGCACACGGACTCTTCTACTATGAAGCCACATTGTTGCAGTAGCTGCAGTATGTGGTTTTGCATTGTCCTGCTGAAATACACAAGGCCCTGGAATAGATGTTGTCTGGAGGGGAGCATTTGTCACTCTAAAACCTTTATATACTTTTCAGTATTTATGGTGCTTTTTAAAACATGCAAGTGTCCCACACAATATGCACTAAAGCATTCCTATACCATCAGAGATGCTGGCTTTTATTTCGCAGGTTGGAGAGCCTCTGGCCATCTTTACTTCTGAGAGACTCAGAAGTACTAAGACTCAGACATCTCTTTTATAGCTATTCATGTTACAAACCTGATGGTAGTTAACTTAACTACTTGCTAAATGTTCTTTCAGCTGATTCTCTTACATATATATTAACTGCTTTTTCAGCCCTTTTTTGCCTGTGTCCCAACCTTTTTGAGACCTGCTGCAGCCAGAAAATTTGAAATAAGCTCATTTTGTGGATAAAAATAAAAAATGTCTCAGTTTCAACATTTCATCTACGTTCTATTGAAAATGAATTGGCTCAAGTGATCTGAAAGTCATTGGGCACTAATTTCTTGGCGCAGCGCAGGGTGGTGCAGCTGGCGTAGCATGGCGCAGCCCAAGCAGTGGTAATTTTGTGCGGTGCAACACCATGCACACTCACTTTGGCAATTTGGTAGACGGACGTGCGCCAAAATGGGTGTGGAGGAGTAGTAGGGGGAGGTGTCACATATTCATCAAGACGCAGTGACAATTTCGTCACATTTCAATGCAATAAATAATTACAGGAATCACTATTTAATGTAACTATCTGAATAAGGACATTAATTATAGTATTTATATCGATTTTCCTGATGTCAGATTAAAGGCGGTTGGCAGGCGTATTGGAAACTTGACCTGGCTTAATCAACGCAGTTGAATCTGTGATGCAAATTAACACCTTCACACCTTTCTCAGCCAACCACAAACTGCATATATATATATATATATATATATATATATATATATATATAGAATGCTTGTGTTCTATGCTCAGTAAAGCTGCTTGCTCACTGGACGCAAAGCCAATTTTTCGCACGACTGATTATTGTCAAAGTCAATGCAAAGACGCGTTAGTCGGACAGGGTTTTAATTTTGCTCCGTGTCCAAAAGTCATAAAAGTTCTAATTTTTCTGAGTATTCCAGGAATTATTAGACGTGCAAACTTGACCATGTTTGTGTTCGACCTTCACAAAATGCAAATTGATAGCTATCGACTTTTCTTGGTCTTTTCAGCCTATTCGTCCATTTTCTTCCGTTGAATATAGACAACAGTCTTTATTCGGTCTTTCTTTTGAAAATAAGTCAGATGGATCGAACAAATTCACGCTTTATTTCCACAGCAGAGATAAAATAGTACATGAGCAAATCAATTCCATGACCATTGACAGTGGGGTCTATTCTCCCATTGGCGTAATTCCTTTTTTACGTGATTCGAGCTAAGCGCTTTTGAGTTACTCGTATTCTCCCCTACGCGCTTCGATCATGCCCACAGCGCTTAAATTCAGAATGTAGGCGGCCTTATGAAAGAGGTGTGACTGATCCAAAAGATAGGCAGACTCTGGACAAAGCTCATTGATTATGGATGTCAGGAAAACATGGAAAAAGGATTTTCTGATTAACCATGAAAATGCAGTTGTAGTCCATAGAAAACGCAAACAGACTTTAAACTTGAAAATCGTGGGCCTGCTGATAAAACCTCGTATCTCCAAACTGATAAGCAACAAAAACTTGTATGTCCACTATTCTTACACGAAGAATTAAACATGTTTTATTTTATTTATATTTCAAATTATATTTATCAATTTATATATTTTTTTAATATTTATTTATTTTCCTGTGAAGTTTATTATTTTGAAGATATGAGGTTTTATCAGCAGGCCCACGATATGCGACTGTAATAGAAGGCGTATGTATGTCTGTGCCAATAACAAGAAGTAATACAGACATCTCTTTTTTATTTCTTATACTAGCCATCATGGCATTAAAGCTATGCAAACAAACTAATTGTTGCGATAATGAAATAAAAAAAAAGAATTTCGCGCTTCTCAACCAGCGCAATCAGAGCACTGAATATGTGCCCCTCCTACACCAGCCTGTCTGTTCCGTGGAAAACAGGGAAGGAGACAGATAAAGAGAACATTCTTAACAATCAAAGACAGTTTAAATGATCTTATTTAGAAATTGCTGAAATCTCAAACTACTCCGATGTCAGGTTTGCAACTAAAGGACATGGAAACGCTTTAACAAGGATTCTTACCCCGCACGCGGTCATCCCCCCACCCCGAAACCGCCTCAGCAATCACAAAATTCCATATCTGTAACCTATTATGTCCCATTTGATTTGAGTGACACATTCACTTGAACTTGTGCCTAATACTTTATTATAATCAATTATCCAATTTACTGATAATGATTTTTCCCATGTCGGCTATTCTTTATTGGCTAAAATTGATTAACAAATTAACAATCTAGAGTAGCCTATTTAATAATAGGCTATCTTTATTCACACATTAAAATAAACAGTATTATCAAGGTAAAAAAAATAAATAAATAAAAAATTAGGCTACGAAGACACAAGTTAGTTAATACAGATATCCTCAATTAGAAAATTATTCTTATCTCTCGTGAGAATATCACAACTTTTTAGATTATCACGAACATATAGGGCAGTCGCATTTGTTAATAGAACGTGAAGACAATGATGACGACGTCGAGCCAAAGCCGAAAACCGAAAAATTTGACAGATGTGGACTTGCCAGTTTACTAATGATTTCTCTGCATAACCTTGATATAATATAAAAATTTGTTTCGCGTCCAGTGTGCAAGCAGCTGAATTATTGTCACGTTGGTTTTAATGTTTTTAGTGGGGGAAAGGAGTACAGCCTGATTGCTATGATGTCATGCTGAGTTAAGATCACATATTGAAAATAAATGTGTAACGTATCTTGCATTGTTGTCCATGCATGTTAATCCCAAAATTTTCAGCAGCAACAGGGTGTAATAATAGGAACACGCTGTCCATCGTTTCTCTTCCCAATTAGCAACCGTCGTATTTCATTCCAGCTTCATAAGTTTGAATGATCTGTTGTATTTTCATTTTGAAATGCCATTCAAGTTCGCTAATGGTAATAAATTGCGAATGCCCGAGCAAGCCAGCTAACTCATATTTGTAATGCTTAATATAGACGTAAGCGGTGCAGAAAACATGCCTGAAGTAGCAAAGTAAAATGCAACATTAACGCATCATGCAGATATAGGACAGAGGCTTCTATATTCCGACACATTAACCTCTTAAGACCTGGTGTCCTCATACGAGGACATCACATTTTGGGTTATATTGTCACTGCATTTAGTTCTGCTTAACTGAGGCCTTATGATCAAATGTGTGGACGCTTACACTGCCATCTAGAGGTGTCAGAAGGGGAAAACACACAACAGAAACCATTCATTTTGTCAAAATCAACTACACCATGTCAAAAGATGATACTTATATAAGCCCAACATATGATACATATGATATAAGCCCAAATAGCATAGAGAAATAAAAAAATGCATATCGAACAAGAGCTCAGGTCTTAAGAGGATAGGAGAGGAGCTCATTTGATTGGTGAAGATTTGACTCGCTGTGTTATACCCAAACACGCCTTCTTTGCCACTTGCGCAGGGAGGCGGGACAGAGGTGGGACAGAGAAGTACTTGCGCCAGGCTACGCCGGGCACGAAATTGCAACATACGCCTGGACACACCCCGTTGGCGGGACACAACATACGCGTCTATGAATTTAGAGCCCATTGTATTTTGATTTTATTCACAATTTACACTTCGTCCCAACTATTTCAGAATTGGGGTTGTATCTAACAAGGGAGTATGCAAATATCCTAGTAGTTTGCTTTGTCCCAGGGTCCAGATGTTAAGCTCTGGCCAATGAAAACTGTTTGAACCATCACTGAAATACCTTGAAGTCTTTTGCATTCTGCATGTAGAGTCACATTTCCCTCAGTAGTTGATGACTGGAGGCCTCCTTTACACTGTGATAAAATTGATGTTGCATGTTGTTGCATCAGGTTTTCAAAGCTTTTTTAGAACAGAGTTAAACCTAATATACTATTTTGGTAGCCTTTGGGGTCCTGTGTCCTTTACCTGATCTGGCTTAAACTCTGTTGTTAACTGGTGTTCAGTGACAAGAGAGAAATACCAATGCCCAAAATGATTTCATGGCCTGCAAGGAAATGTCTCTCAATCCTCTTGCTTTGTTGGAAATCCCATCAGAGTAAAATGACTTGAGCCGTCAGCCTCACATAGCAATTGAACATCATAGGACATCCAGAAGGAGGTTCACAGGCAAGATTATTTCCTTTCATGTTAATTAAACACCATTTTGTGAAGAAGCCTTACAGCCTGCCTCATGTGTTAATTAAAACCTATTGTCTACGTGTGCAGGGCAATTAGGTGTCTATGTGAACAGGGTATTTGGCTGTCTATGTGAACAGGGCAATTAGCAGGGAATCTCATGGATTGTTTAGTTCTCAGGTTACATTATGAATAAGATACCCTCTTCTGAGTAATAAATCCCTGATATGAAAAAACGGAGATAAAAAAGGCTAGATTCCCATATGGAGTCACGCAACTACGTATATCAGCAAGCACTATTCTGAAGGAGACATAACGTTCCCTCAATCCAAACTATGATTACCAGATCAAAGGGATCAGTGTATACAAGCATAAAATTAGTTATTATTTACACTTTAAAGTGCAGGTTTATTTTCATTTTCTCCAAAGTTCGTCACTGTTATAGAACTCTATTTGACGAGTAGCATTTTTTTTTGGAAAGCTTGGTCAACATTCTAAAACAGAGTTTTAGACATCAGTTGTTTTGAGCTAACATTAGTAATTGTTGCATCAGCATTTTCATTTTCAGTTAGGAACATTCTAATTACTTATTTGTGATAATAGATAGTGAAAACATAGCGTATAAAATCACTGATAGGTCTAAGCTGAGATTCTGCAGTTTGTGAACTATGTGATAGCAAATCAAAAGTCACAGTGTACAGAAACAAATCAGGAAAAAATCTCAGTCACAAATAATGTACGTTCCTGTGAAATTATCTTTCCCTTTGGATGCTGTAATCTGCATGCAAGGCAGGTATGCTGCCTTTTTTACATACAGTCATCTTAAACATAATGACCCAGATGGTGTATTTTCTGAATCATTTTTTTTTTTCTCTGAGTGAGTGTAGAGGTCATTTTTACAGATTCTTCTCAATTTGTATCCAAATGGGGGAAAAAAATAGATTCACAAGAAAAACAGAACGGGAACTTTTTTGCTTCAAAGCATGATTTTAAGTCTGGTGGCAGGTTGATAAACATGCCCTTGAGCAGAGGAAAAATTATTAGAAAGCAAAGTCTTCTGCAGACTGTGAACAGGATAAAGATACACAAACTCAGCAAATGCAGGTGTATTTAAACATACACCAATGAGCCAAAACATGAAAACCACCCACAGAAAAGGCAGTTATTGTCATCTTGTGACCACATTGCATATCAAGGCTTGCTAGCAGACCTGAGAAGATAAGCCAACTGTTGGTTTAGTGTGTTGCATGTGGGAGAAATGGGGCCTGTACAACTTCGACAAGGGTCAAATCATCATAGCCAGACAAGGTCAGAGCATCTCCAAAGGCACAACCCTTCTGGGGTGCTACCAGTCTGCAGTCATGAGTACCAACTAACAGCGGTCCAAGGAGGGGCAAATGAACCTGTGACTGGGAGTTGGGTCCCCAAGGTTGATTGCTGCACTAGGGAAACAAAGATTATGCCGTCTGGTCCTAACCGACAGAAGGGCTACGGTAGCACAAGTCCCAGAGAATTTTGATGATAATTACATGAGGAATTTGTCAAGACACACTGTGCATTGCACCCTGCTGCGTATTCACTTTGTAGCTGCAGACCCATCTGAGTGCTCATTCCAACCCCACTCCACAGCTAAAGTGCATACAATGGCCACATGAGTGTTGGTACGAGACCTTGGAGCGGTTGAAGGTCGCCAAGTCCGGTGAGTACCATTTTCATACAAATTATGCTCATCTACCAGGTACGTGTGTACCATTTTCCCAAGGAAAACACCAGGATTCAATGTTGTAAGAAGACAAGCTGGTGGAGGGAGTGTGATGCTCCGTGAAACGTTTTGTTGGGGAACCCAGGGTCTGGGACTTCAAGCGGACATTTCTTTGATGGAACTGTTTTAGTGGCACGAGGGGGACCTGCACAATTATAAGGCAAGTGGTTTTAATGTTGTGCTAATTGTTGTATAATAGAGTAAGAGTGTAGTGTATTTCTAGAGTGCACATGAAAAATTCTGGAAGTGGCACTAAACCAGTTTTGATCAAAAGATCAAATGCATTTTATAGGAATTTAAGGCAAGTTTTTGAGAGTGCACTGATGGCAGTTGTAATTTTCAGTGAATCAACTGACCCAACATTTGCATTATTGTTATGGAAAGTAATTTAGTTGTTTAAGTGACTCTGCCAATTTAATTTGTCTTCTTTTCAGCTGTCACTGATTGAAAATGATAGAGGACTTAACCAGTCCTTTATCTGGTTGGATGAAGTGGATCAAATTTCCGGGACAATTTGATATAGGCTTGGCTGGAAATATTATGTTTGCTTTTTTTATCATTATTTTTAAAATAACACCTCAAAATAAATTGTCTGAAGTGGTTCTCCCCTTGAGCTCCCAGATTTCATTTCATATACTCAAGTGCAGGTCACGTTCTCATACCACAACCATGGCTGTAACACATGCATAATATTCATCTCTTACTGCTACCTACATTTATGCCCATAAGCAGTCTTCTACTTAGAGTTATAATCAAGGTTTGACCTTGAACAAAAAAAGAGACTGTGACTGCTGCAAATGTATTCATGTGCAAATAACTCTGATACCCTTAAGGAGAAAGGGGAAGCCTGAGAGAGAGAGAGAGAGTCATGTCATAACTCCTGCTGCGGCGTGATCACACAGCAGTGTGGACTCTGTCCTGTAGGACACACTGCTGACTGCAGTCTCTGAATTGCGAATTGCTTGAACACCATCAGCTGAACCACTGCTGGATCGACACCCACAACCCATCAATCACACGCCCCAGCAATCAATCTGTATGACACCTCCTATTAAGCTCTGGGAATGTTTAAAGCAAAAGATGATCAAATTCAACAGGGGAAGCAAGGACCCAGTCAGTGAAATCAAAATTGTCTCTCTGGCCCTCGGCTGCATTGTAGGAAAAAAAGGTTGAATGAATTATTGTATAATTTTGTCTCTGCTAATGGATTTGGGCGAGCCAGGTGCACTGTAAAACTGTGGAACATGTGACATGTTTATAATTGAACACCAGTGTGTGAAAGCTAAATGCCAGGTGATTATTTTTGTATGTAGGTGTTCTCACTCCAAATACTGATGTTTAGTAGATTTTGCGATCAAGATTTTCAGATATGATGAATACACTGCCCAACTGTATCTAAAATCTGTGACATGTTTACAAAATGGTGTTTAGCATATGTTTTATAACTTAAACATTTGTTTTTACAGTTGGCATGGCACCGAAGGCAGTCATTAATTGGCTGATTGAGTGTTATTTTTTTTTTGTTTGTTTGTTTTTTTTTTTACTGCATTCCAGTATTGTCAAGCCACATCCCCAACAGTCTGCATCTCCGGAATTCTGAGCAACCAGCCTGCCACCACTATTACCACTAATCAGCTCCTCCTGTTTGTAATCGTCCAATTATCATTAGTAACCACATATAAGCCCTGACTCCACACCATTATGGTATGAAGTCTTGTAAAGCTCATGTGTTGTTTAAGTTTTTGCCGTAGCTTTCGAGTTTTGTATATTAATGCATTAATATAAGCTGACTTTGTTTTATCAGCTCATATTTTTCTTGTATTTGGGAACTGTTTCCTATTTGTTTTGTACTTGCCTTTTTACCTTTGTAAAAGCCAAGTACTTCTTTGCATGTGGATCCTGCCTTCTTTTTTACTGTTTTTCAGCGCACACACTGACGCACGCAGAAAAACCATTACAAATGCTGTATATAACAATGCATTTTTAAATGCACTTGCAAATGCCAATGAACATCGCGGCTAAATTGTGAGGGAATGTGGCAACTGTTAAAAAAAGAATAAAATATTTAAATAAATTCATAAACTAAAGCATCAAATGAAGCACAAGTTTAAAATACATAAAGTGAGTCTTAACTTGAGGGATATGATTTCTTTTTAGTTTATGGTACAGTTTGTGAAGTAATGTGCATCAAATGACCCTAAAATAAAGTTGATTTTACTTCAGTTTGTGGTACAGTTCTCTTCTAACGAGCAGCAAGTAGAAATATGTTAAATAGTGAAATAATTTACTCTCCCTTGAGCACTGAGTGTATTGTCTGCAGTTGTTTAGGCAATGTAACACACATGAAATCAGTCTGATATCATGGGCCCGTAAGCTTGTTGGAAGCATTAAATATAATGTCTAATTAAATTTTAGTGGTGCCTAATTCCAGGAGAATCGCAAATTGCAATATGAGGGTCAATGAAAGCAAAATAAATATGCATTGTCCTGAATGCTTCCATGATCTCACTGAAGAAGCTTCATTTGAGGTCTGATAATGACATGGCATGAAATGATGTTTAACTGGTTTGGGGAGGAAGACTGAGTCCTGTTACTACCTATATAAACTGCACAGGATCCTCCAGGCTGTGAGAACTTAGTATACTGAAGTTAAGTGGAATATCTACAGGCAGATACATGGTTCCTGGTTATTTTATGGTGTAGTTTACTTCTAATCAGCAGAAAATTACCCAACATTAAGGTGCAACTATGTTACATAATACCCAGCGATAAAAATGCTGTCCTCCAAGCGCTCAATATTTTCTGTAATTACTTTGTAGGCTTTCTCCAACATATTGAATATGCTCAATTATATTATCATTATAATTATAATTATATAATTATATTATTATTATATGGGCCCATGCTGCTAGCATTGAATGATGTGTCTAATTTCATTTCTGTGACAGTGTCTAATTCGCATAGACTAATTGTAGTGTTTTTATTGTATTCAGGTTTTAATTATCCAACTTCCTCCCCAGAAAAGTTGGAACGCTGTGTAAAATAGAAATAAAAACAGAAAACAATGATTTGCAAATCATTTAAACCCTATATTTAATTGAAAATAGTACAATGACAGCATATAAAATCTTGATACTGAGAAACTTGATACTTTTGAAAAGTATCTGCTCATTTTGAATTTGATACCAGCAACACCTTTCAAAGAAGTTGTGAGAGGGGCATGTTTACCACTGAATTCCATCATTTCTTATTTTAACAATGCTCTGTAAGCATTTGGGACTGAGGAGACCAACTGCTGCAGTTTTTGAAGCAAAATTTTTTTCCCTTTTTTGCTTGATATTTGGGTTTCAGCTGCCCAATACTTCATTTGTCTTATTTTTGTTTCATAATATGCCAAATGTTTTCACTGGGTGACAGTTCTGGACTGCAGCAGGCCAGTTAAGCACCCAGACTCTTTTACTAGACTTATGTTGTTGTAATACATGCAAAATGTGGTTTGACACTGTCTTGCTGAAATAAGCAAGGCCTTCCCTGAAAAAGAAATTGTTTGAATAGCAGCATACAGGTATGTTGCTCCAAAGCCTGTATATATCATTCAGCTTTAATGTTGTCTTTATAAATGTGGAAATTACCCATGCCATATGCACTTATGCACCCCCATACCATCATGGATGCTGGCTTTCAAATGTGTGATGGTAGCAAGCTGGATGGTCACTGTTCTGTGTAGCCCAAAGGATGGAGCGTCCATGATTTCTAAAAATAATTTCACATTTTTATTGCTCAGAGCACAGGGCAGTTTTCCACTTCACCTTGGTCAATCTTAAATAAGCTTGGTTTAGAGAAGGTGGCAGAATTTCTGTTTTGTTTATACATAGTTTTATTTTTACAAGATAGAATTTTAACTTGGTGGATGAGACATGAGAGACATTGGTGGATGCAGTGACGAATTGTGTTCACTGACGAAGGTTCCTAAGTGCACACATTGATTTCCCCCATAGAATACAGCCTGTCTTTAATGCAGTGTTGCATTCGGGCTTGAAGATTACAGCCACTCAGTTGAGTTTGGTGAAATAGAATACAATTAGGATTGAACATATATTGAAAATCTTATATTCAATTTTCAGAATTCTATAATTTGGTTAAATAGTGTATAATCGGAAGACGATTGTGTTAGTTTACTTTTTAATTGGGGTAATTTTATTCATAATTTCTGTTCAATTTGATAAAAAGTATTTATTGTTTGCATGTAATGAGTGTACCTTAAAATAAAGTACAGCAAAACATATGTATGCATTTGTGTTCTTCTTTCTTTTCTCTATTTTAGTAATACACTATTACTGTAGCTAAAGCCCAGTGTTTTGTATTGCTCAGAGTATTATCCAGGAATCTCGATTCCTCATTTGTTCTGAATTGCTTTGTGTGTTCCTACTTGCTGTACCAAATGCATATTAAATACAACCAAGTCCAGTCCTCAGCTTCCTGTCCTCCATGCACATCACCATTGTGCGAAGCATAACCCTTACACAAACACAGGGTTTTCACCAATGAAATAATGCCTGTGTTAGAAACTGCATGCTTGTTTAAAACATAGGCTACTTACATTGCCATTTTTAAGGCTCTGGGACTCCAGTGAACCATGATGAGAGCCACTATTTACAAATGGAAAAGACTTGGAATAGTGGTGTACCTTCTCAAGAGTGGCCAAGCTACTTTGATGACTCATTCAGGGGGAACAGACTAAAATTTAAAATAAATAAACGAATAAATAAATAAATAAATAAAAAACTGTAGGCCTCATTTAAGGTTAGTTTTTATGATTCAAAAATGAGAATGAGACTCTGCAAAAATAGCACCCACAGGGAAGCTGCAAAGCAAATACCGCAAAAGCTCAAACTCAGTTGGGATATGCAGCAGGAGAATGATCCAAAGTATACAAGCAACTCTGAATGGTTCAGAGGGAACAAGATGAAGGTTTTGGAGTGGCTTGTCCAAAACCTGACCTAAATGCACAGCATCTCAATTGGATTAATCTTATACAAGCAGTTCACGTTTGAAAACCTCCAATGCTGCTTTTTACTGGGGTAATATTTTAACAGGGTGTCTGCCTTTGTGTTCTCCGTCTCTGGTAAAGCAATACATGCCAGAAATATTGGAAATATTATTTTTTCCTTATTTATTTATTTTTTTATTTATTTATTGATAGTGAGTGCTGACCCCAACTCAGCCAAAGCTGGTGAGTATCAACAACTGTTGTTTTCCACTCGAAGCACTGCGTAACTAGAGTCATGAACTCCAGCAGGGGCCAATATATTTTAGCCAAATAAAGGAAGCAAATAGGTAATATTCAAAAACATGGAAATATATTCTCTCTATTATTCATTTGACCCAGCTAATGATGGAAGCAACATCACAAGTTGAATCACAAGTTAGCCTGCTTAATCAGCTTTTACGCTTTATCATGAAGATCAGGCAAACGTGCAATCAGCATGCCTTTGATCTAAATCCTTTGATGAATACACTTTTTCTTTTCAGCCCAAGTAAACGGAATGTAAAATAATTCTACAGAAAAGCTTTTCTCTCCATATTGTAGGCATGACTATATTAGAGGATAGATGAAATATTAAAGACAAAACCTCAGAAACCCTGCATCGGTTTCATTTCTGATGACAAAAACCTCAAAAAGTGTTTTGCTTTATGCACTTCATTGAAATTAGCAGCCAATTAAAATGTTTTTCACCTAGATACAGAGTAGCAAGCCACTTGTCCTGCCATGAAATGAAGGATTTGAAAGATTAACACTCCTGCTGAGCTGAGACATCTCACTGCATTAAGTGCACCTAGGGATGAATAAATAATTGTTTTCAGGATGCATAGTTTCAGGCTAGGATCCCATCATTGTCAGAAAATGAAGCTGTCTGCCATCTCTGCAGCTGAAAGGAGAAATGGTTTAGTTCACAGTCTTCAGCGTATCAAGTTCTGCTCAAAATACCATGTAATTAAATATGAGTATTAAAAACTGTAAAAAAATGGCTAACAGAGTTGTTGCAATGCTTAACATGAAGAGAACACATAAAAACATAAATATACAGTTATTAATAAGCATGGGGCTGTGGAAGTATTACAGGTAAAAAGAAATTATGGATATATTTTTAACCTTATAAATCTACAGACCTACAATCTATTTGGGTGCATCAAATGCAGCTGCTGTATTCAAACCTGTGAAAACTGAGGCCTATTTTAAATTCTGGTTGAGATCTCAAGGTTTCCAATGATCTCAAATATGTCCTGCAGAATTATTGAAAAATGTGCATAAAATGATATACAAGATCTGGATATTTTACATTTGATGTAATGCTGTGGCCATGAAAATGCGGCATCCCGGGTTTGAATATTTCTTTCAATATTGGAGTGTTGTAGCTTGACTTTAGCCCTGCAACCAGTAGAGCCAGAATATGTATGTGATATCGTCCTACAATACATAAAAATGCTGTGTCTGACTTTGAACGTACTGAGGGGGAAATTAAGTTAAGAAATTAGTCTAAGGGGATAATGATGGCTGAAGTACCTTTAGTACATTGGTGATATGGCCGTTTTCACATAAAATTTGAGATTCCACTGATAGTACTGCAGAGGGTATAAATGCTATTTTAATGCTTATGTCAGCCAGTTTTCAGGCATATTAAATATGCTCCGATTCACTGGCCTAAGAATGCTGTGCACACACATAAAGTTTACTGTAATCAAGATTCAGGCAGGCCTTTGCCAATATCTGAAGATTTATGGGATAAAAATCTTTGCCAGACTTGCGTGTCTCTGACACTCACCTAGCATCTGCAAACCAAGTGGCAAAGTAGCCAGAATGCAAAATGCTCTGTTCCAAGCCAGGGAAGTTAGCTGTTGAGAAAGGAGTTGTATCTAGTTTTCAGGTCTAGTGCTTTTCGGGGCAGAAAGTGGCTATTGTTTTAAAGAACTGGAGATTTGAGATGCAGTCAAAGGTTCAGAGAACTTTAGGCCAGTGTGTGAGGGCCCTCCCCCTTCTTGCTTGCACCACCGCCTCAACAAGCCACAGCTGCTGCTCATTGAGGTGGAGGTGCTATTGATTATAAAAGAGCTGCACCGCCAGTTTGGCAGTGCAGCTGCATTCTGGTTCTTTATTCTGAGTGTGCTGGAGTCCTGTTAATAGCCCCTGCTCCCCTGATTTTGGTTTAATTATCTTGCCAAAAGCAAAGGTTTTGGCAAGATATGTTGGTCGGAATGTTTGTTTATTTGTTTGTTTTTTTGTCTGTAATCATTTTTCTTGAACACTTTTCTCTGCTGTGCGCATTGTCTGGCCCTTGTCATCTCTTAAGCAGTTGCCTACCAATGACTCATCACGATTCCCATCATTCGGGGGACTCCATCAAGGTCAAGGTCAAAGGTCAAGGTCAATTTTTGGTCAAGTTGAGGGGTTGACGAAACCCTCATTTTTTGAGTAGCTTTGATCGGATCGACTTCTAACTTGATGTGAATGTAGTGTATAGTCAGGCGCTTAGCTGGTTAGTTTTTGGTGGCAATCGGCCTTGACCTTCACGGTTCTCGCTAAAAAAAACTCGACCCTTTTGGCAAGATACCGTTCAACCTACGGTTGACATCCTTCATTTATTTTTTACTCAGCCTCTGTGTGTGGGTCCCTTTCTCTGGAGTTTGGGTACATGGTCCCAGTGCTTGCCGACTTCGTCGCTTGCTGGCGGGTCAAATTCCATGACACAGTGGTTTTATGAAATGTTGGGAATGATGGGACTCTGTTCTTTACTTTCACAGATACAGACCATCCAAAGCCAACCACGGATCCCAACCCCCAATCCCCCCACACACACACGCACCTCCCGCCTCCCACATCCCTAATCCCTGCCACCATTACTGTCAAATGCATGTGAGGAAAATGTGGTATGGAATGTTTTGAGGGTGTCTCTCTGTTTATGTGACACCACAGTATGTGGTGCTCTATTGTGACAGTTCTGCCACAAGTAAGCTAAACAGTGTCATGGACAAAAGCTAGCACGCAGGAACTGGTTACAAGTCAAGGACAGTGCAATGTTGCTACAGCAACAGAGGCAGAGTAACTAAGTTAACATGAAGCCTAAAAAAAATCTGAATTGAGAGAGAAAATAGCCACCCACACAAAATGAAACCAGCAAAATTATTTTACTCACAGATCATGACTTTAGGCACAAGCAGTACATTATACTACCCTGCCTTCTTCGTTTTTATTTCATTTTGTAATTTCTTTAATTAAAGAATTTTTTAATTCATTGCGGAAGATGGCGCTTGACAAGCACTGATTGTAGTTCACTAAAGCATCCCGAACATTTGTGATTCCTGATTGAATTAGTTCCACAGGAGCAGGCTAAGCAAGCTTTTTATTCACCAAAAAAATTATTCAAACTCATTCATCTCTCAGTGAGCATCCATTCATTTCACCATGTGCATAATTTTCATTAATCAAATTCTATACAGTGATTTGATCGATGTTTTACACGAGAATTTAACCAGTAGAACCCAAATAATGCTCAAACCAATTAAATGTGCTCCCTTTAAATCATAGTCATAACTTTTGTATATTTCTAAAAGCTAAATAAAATGATATTGAGTAAGGAAGACTCGTGTCTGGCATTACAATCAGGGTGGCATTGGAAAGCAGTCACACATCAGATGAAGTGTTGCTCATAAAGGCTTTGTACAGCATGTCTAATGCCTTCATGAATGAGGCATAATGTCTTCATAAATCATACATAAGCAAATGTATCATGCTTCATAAAGGGTAAATTAACACATCCTTATTCAGCATGTGATGCCAGATGAGACAATGACGATGTCACTTACCTGACAGTGTCACCCTTTAAAGCATTTAGCCACTAGCTAAGTGACATTGTCAGTTATATCACATCTGGCATCACATGCTGAATAAGGATTATTTTTTTTTAAATTTCACTCTTTACAAAGCATGACATTTGAGTGGCTGAGAGCAAAAGCCTCCTAACGGACATTTTCCCTGAAATGAGCTTTCATTCTCATGCCATACAAAATTAGCAGAATTTTATTGTGCTACGGTCTACTAACTTAACTCTTTCCTTATGGAACCCTCAGACGGCGTGTAAAGGTCTTGCCCTCCAGATCGACAAACAGGTGTTTTACACAAGAGGTTACTATGTACAAAATCCAACATGGCAACTGAGTGTCCACGAACTTAGAACTTAGTGACTTAGATGATGATGGCCATGACCATGACTATGAACCTGACAATGGTGCGTATGACTGTGGTTAGCTGCAATACAGTTTTGATGCTTTTACACATCTATCTTGGTAGGCTGATTTTTGATGATGGATGCAAGGTGGGTGGGAGTGTAAGCAGGTAGGAACTAATCTGATGATGCCCAGAAAAACAGATCTCTTCGCTAGTATGTTATTCATAAAGCAGCCGTCACACTGTCCCGAATTTGACACCAGATGGCCATACGAACATTGAATTTCGCGTGATGGCCCCGAGCTTGGTCAAAAGTCAATCTACAGCCGAAGCAAGTACAATGCCTACAGAAGGTCACACAATGGCACCCGTGCCACACACGAAGGCAACAAAAAGATGTGAATTTTTATTAAGTAGTTTACCCGCAGGACACACGAAGGCCACACGATGGCTTGCATATTTACTACAGACTAATATAGTAAATTTACAACAGATTGCTGTAAGTTTCTATAGTAAACTATTATTTTGTTATGAACAAGAAATGTTAAGATAAAAAAGTATGACGTTAAAAGCAAACAGTTCATGATCAGTTATCGGTTTCATGAATAAGTTGTGCCTTATTTATATATATTTAGAACATTGCACTCTTAAATACTCGATTCTAATTGGTTAATCCCCAAAATTCTGCGATATTTATTTCCAGAGGTATGACCGCTGCATTGCTGTCCGTTGCTAGTAATAGAAATATTTTAATATTTTAAATGTTTTTGCCATATTCTAAGTGGGATAGTATATAGTGAGATGGGCGTCGGGGTTCAATTCCCCCGTCGGGAGTTATTTTTGAACAATCAGCGGCTCACTATGCATTATCCCTTACAAATATACAACCCCAATTCCAAAATGGTTGGGACAAAGTGTAAATTGAGAATAAAATCAAAACGCAATGACTTTCAAATCACACCAGCCAGTATTTTATTCACAATAGAGCAGAGATAACAGCAAATGTTGAAACTGAGAAATTTTACAATTTCATTCACAAAATGAGCTTATTCCAAATTTGATGGCAGCAACAGGTCTCAAAAAAGTTGGCACAGGGACCTGTTTACCATGGTTGAGCATCCCCTCTTATTTTTAACACAGACTGGGGACAACTGGGCATTTAGGAGACAGGTTTCTTGAGTTTATCCATTGGAATTTCATCCCACTGTTGTTTAATACAGGCTTCCAGCTACCTCAAATGGAACAGAGGTAAACAAGCCTGGACGAGGACGCAAGGTTATTTTGCCACCACACACAGTGAGGAGGATGGTAAGAGAAATAAAAAGTTCTCCAAAGCTCACTGTTAAAGAATTCTAACAAATGGTAGCATGTTGGGGTCACAAAGTCTCCAGAACAACCATCAGGTGCTATCTACATGCTGACAAGCTGTTTGGGAGGCATGCACGGAAAAAACCTTTTTTCACTCACAATCATAAACGCAAACATCTGGAGTTTGCTAAGCAGTACTGGGACTTCAACTGGGACTGCGTGCTTTGGTCAGATGAGACCAAGATAGAGCTTTTTGACAACAAAACTCTAAGTGGGTCTGGCGGAACACAAAAGATGAGTATGCAGAAAAGCACCTCATGCCCACTGTGAAGTATGGGGGAGGATCGGTGATGCTATAGGCCTGTTTCTCTTCCAGAGCCCCTGGGAACCTTGTTAGGGTGCATGGCATCATGCATGCTTTGAAATACCAGGACATTTTAAATCAAAATCTGGTGGCCTCTGCCCGAAAGCTGAAGATGGGTCGTCACTAGGTCTTTCAGCAACATAATGACCCTAAACATGAGGCCAAATCTACACAGAAATGGTTCACCAGACATAGAGTCAAGCTCCTCCCATGACCATCTCAGTCCCCATACCACAACCCCATTGAAAACCTGTGGAGTGAGCTGAAGAAAAGAGTGCAGAGGAGAGAACCCTGGTCGCTAGATGATTTAGAGAGATTGTGCAAAGAGTAATGAGTGAAGATCCCTTTTTCTGTATTCTCCCATCTTGTGAAACATTATAGGAAAAGATTAGGTGCTGTTCTGTTGGCAAAAGGGGGTTGTACAAAGTATTAACATCAGGGGTGCTAATAAATGTGGCACACATGACTTGATGTAAAATAATTATTTCTTAATGTGGGATTTTTTTCCCACTGAATGAATGCACTTGAATTAAAGGTTGGATTTTCCTCTTTTGTTCATTGTGGTCCTATATTATTTAGAAAAAAAACTTAATTTATTAGAAGCTAAAGAACACATCCTCACCAGGGGTACTAATAATTATGGAGGGAATTGTATATGATGTCATAATGTTTTTGCTTAATTATGCGCCAAATGTTCTCAATCAGTGAAAGATCAGGTCTGCTGGCTGGCCAGTTCAGCACAGACTCTTCTGCTACGAAGCTAATGTAATAGCTGCAGTATGTGGTTGTTCATTGTCCTGCTGAAATACACAAGGCCTTCTTTGGAATAGATGTCGTCTGGAGGGGAGCATATGTTGCTTTAAAACTTTTATATACCTTTCAGCATTCATGATGCTTTTTAAAACATGCAAGTGTCCCATGCTATATGCACTAATGCATCCCCATATCATCAGAGATGCTGGCTTTTGAACTGGACACTGATAACAGGAGGGGTGGTCTTTCTCCTCTTTAGCCCAGAGGGCACAACGCCCATGATTTCCAACAAGAATGTCAAATTTGGACTTGTCTGACTACAGGACACTTGCCACTTTCCAACAATCCATTTTAAATGAGCTTTGGCCCACAGAACACTGCGGCGCTTCTGGATCATGCTCAACAATGGCCTCCTTTTTGCATGATAGAGATTTAGGTGGCATCTGTGGATGACACGGTGGACTGTGTTTACAGACAGTCGTTTCTTGAAGTATTCCTGGGCCCATTTAGTAATGTCAATGACAAAATCATGCCGGTGAGTGATGCAGTGGCATATGAGGGCCTGAAGATCACAGGCATCCAGTAAAGGCCTTCGGCCTTGTCCCTTACGCACAGAAATTTTTCAAGTTTCTTTGAATTTTTTGATAATGTTATGCACTGTCGCTGATGAGAGCTTCAAAGCCTTTGCAATTTGATGTTGAGGAACAGTGTTTTAAAAGTATTTCACAATTTTTTTTACGCAAGCCTTAACGGGTTGAAGACCCTCAGGCAATCTTTACTTCTGAAGGACTCAGCCTCTCTAAGACATCCCTTTTATAGCCAATCATGTTACAAACCTGATGCCAGTTAATGTATTTACTAGCTAAATGTTCTTTCAGCTGATTCTCTTATTTATTAATTGCTTTTTCAGCCCTTTTTTGCCTGTTTCCCAACTTTTTTGAGACCTGTTGCAGCCAGAAAATTTGAAATGAGCTTATTTTGTGGATAAAAATGTAAAATGTCTCAGTTTCGACATCTGAAATTTTATCTTTGTTCTATTGTAAATAACATATTGGCTCGTGATCTGAAAGTCATTGCATTTTGACTTCATCCACAATTTACACTTCGTCCCAACTATTTCGGAATTGGGGTTGTAATATACCTGGTCTGTAGAGTTGCTCAGTACTGACTGAGGAACATGCTCTGAGGTTGACCTTTTAAATGTCCACCTTACCATGACACGTGAAATGCTTGAGCCAATCAAATTCGGTTGTCTTGCCAACACTGTGGTCCCATCTCAATGTCATCGTACTATAATACTTTGGCTACATTACCACATTGCGAGGGCTTCATGTAGTCGTGTCGCTTCCTAAGACAATCAGGCAGCTTCTTGTTCCCTTCGTATTGTCTTTGTGAGTCAAAAAATGCCCGATGGCACCGATGATCACATGAAGTAAAGACGAAGGTGACACGATTTGACAAGATGCCCTCACGATGGCCTTCAGAGGGAAAAATGGACACACGAATTCAACAGGAAAATTAACCTTTGCAAGGTCCTCTGTCAATTTTTTGGCAAGCCAAAGATTTTGCCACCGCTCACGAAGTTACTGCTGGAGCCTGAGAAACTCAACCGGCGGTCATACAGTGGCTTAAGATGCCCTCACGAATGGCCCAATGTTTTTACAATCGGATCCAAATTTGAAAATTTCCTTTATTGTGTATCCATCTCGTGTCAATTTCGGGACAGCGTGACGCCTGTATAAAGATACAACGTTTTCATGCCAAAATGTCCACTTGGTTGTTGTTTAGGAAAGAAACTAGAGGTTGAATATTACTCCATGCTCAACTGTTAGGCAGTTAGAAGACTGTCCAAAGTCAACAGCAAAACAATTCTTATCCCACTTGATATTTTTTGACACAGAAGACCTCACAGTGGTAATTGCTGACATAGAACAACCAGCAGAAACAACTGTAGACATAGAGGACGTCCCAGAGGTAGTAACTGTGGCCTCAGAAGACCCTGCAATGGAAAATGTTGATAGCAAGTAGTGATCTTCAGCAAATTAGTGCCACATGTTGAGACATGTTGTAAATCGGACAATTGTCTGTTCAAGCAAAGTTGACGTGGGCTTTTGTCACTTTTCTCTCAAGCCATTCATTAGCCTTAAAATTTACTTAGTTTAATTTCAGCACACTGCCAAAAGGAATTATTAAGCATAGGTTCCTAAGATGTTTTTTAGAAACTGTTTCATAAGCTCCACATTGAAATTTGAGAAATTATTTCTATGAAACTCCATTTAAGAATTTCTGAAAATTCAATATGGTGCTTATGAAGCTGTTTCTATAAAAACATCCTTGGGATACATGCTTAAAATTCCTTTTGGCAGTATGCTGAACTTAGACCAAGTGAATTTTAAGGCTAATCTAATAAGTGGTTCAAGAGGAAGTGACAACAACCCACATAAATTCGACTGAACATCCTGTAGGAATGCTGCAAGTGAAGTCTGATCTTATGGGCAACAGGATGTGTGGTGCGGGGGGTAAACATCATTTCAGTTAGTAATCATTAGATAGCAATATGTTGTTGTGCAATAGGCTACTAACTAACAATTTAGGCCCTCAAATCTTTATAAATTACCTACTTATTTTAAAAAAGTTTTCTGGAATCATTTCGGTAACGAAAATATGCGTATTTTGTTTTTACAAAATAAAGCGATTTTTCAGTTCAAACAAAACTTCAAATCTTACTTTTTCTCAGAACTTGGGAAATTTCAGATAGTAGACTTTTGCCCTTAACCATTCATTTGCTTATGTATGATTTATGAAAACATTATGTCTGAATTATGAAGGCATTAAACAAGCTGTATAAAGCCTTTATGAGCAACACTTCCTCTAAAGTGTTACCTGGAAGGGAAGACTATATACATACTGCATATTTATACTCTTTATTTACAATCAGTACCGTGGTTTCTCCGGAAACCTCACCAGGAGCACTGAAAAGACTCAGCATGGTAGTCATTTTACTTCAAGAACATACTATTCAAATAAACATAATCAGTGGAACTACCTATTCAAGATCCACATTCTTTTTAAGAAAATGAGTGCTTGCAAAAGTGAACATTCTAAGGATGAGGTATTTATATCTGAATAGTTGGTGATGACTAACCCAAATAGCAAAAATTACCACAAACCAATTACCTCACCAATCTGTGAAAAATGGAGTCTACAAATTGAGGAATAATGTCAGAAAAATGTTCCTCAAAGTAACATTGTGAAGATTTTGAATATTCCAGCATCTATAGTACATAATATCATCAAAAGATTCACAGAATCTGGAGAAATCTCTTTGCGCAAGGGACAAGGTCAAAGGTCAATATTGGATGCTCGTGATCTTCGGGCCCTCAGGCGGCACTGCATTAAAACAGGCATGATTCTGCACAAGAATTCACTGCAAGCACTCAAGAACATTTCCAGAAATCATTGTCAAAGTTTGCCTTGCAATCCACAAATTCAAGTAAAAGCTGCATCATGCAAAGAAGAAACCATGTGTGAACACCATCCAGAAATGCCGCCGTCTTCTCTGGGCCAAAGCTCGTTTAAGATGGACTGAGGCAAAATGGAAAACTGTTCTGAAAACTGGTGAGATGAATCAAAATTTGAAATTCTTTTTGGAAACAATGGATGCTGTGTCGTGCAGACAAAAGAGGAGAGGGACCATTCAGCTCAGTTCAAAAGCTTGCACCTCTGATGGTATTGGGTTGTATTAGTGCCAATGACATGGGCAGCTCACACATCTGGATAGGTATTATCAATGCTGAAAAGAATATACAGGCTTTACAACAATGTCGCTTTCAGGGAATACCTTGCATATTACAGCATGCAAATGGTAACCCACATACTGCTTCCATCAAAACAGCAGGGCTTCGCTGTAGAAGAGTCTATGTGCTGAAATGGTCTGCCGGCAGTCCTGACCATATATCAACAGAAAACATTTGGCGAATCATTAAAAAAAAAAAAAAAATCTGGCTTAGTGGACCCAGGACTGTCGAGCAGCTTGAATCCTACATCAGACAAGATCCCTCTTCCAAAACTGCAGCAATTGGTTTCCCTACTTCCCAGACGTTTATAGACTGTTGTTAAAAGAGGAGGGAATGCCTCATAATGGTAGACATAGCCTTGTCCCAACCTTTTTGAGATGTGTTGCTGCAAGAAATTTCAAAATTAACTAATATTTTTTATTAAATGGTTCAATGTCTCTCTTCTGTTTTTATTCATGTTTTACCTAACGTCTCTACTTCATTGGAATTGGGGTTTGTATTTATATATTCTATTCTACTTCTATATTTACAGCAACAACTATTTGTCTAGATTACCATTGTTTTATAGGTTAATACAGAACGTATCAAACCGCATTACACCTCTGGGTTCAATTCAATTCTTTTTTTTTTTTTTTGTTTTATATAGTGATTTGACAGGTTGCCACAAGATTGTTTTACTTTACAGCTGAAGGACACTGCCGAGCCCAAACCCCCAAAATAAAAAAGTATTTAAAAAATCCCAGAGGACAAAAATAAAAAAATTTTTAAAAAGAAAAAATGTTTTAATATGGACATTAAATTCATGTTGTAATTGTCCATGGCAAATATATTAATCAGTCTTATATAATGTATATAGAGAAGGCTGACAAATTTTTGTATCCCACACAGTATTCTCTTGCAATATTTAGATGTCAGTGAGGAACAAACATTAAAAACTCATCCAAATCAGCTTTGGGCACGAAAGTGCTAAAATATTTTTAGATTTTTGGGCAATATTTATATAGTTTGGTACAGGCGAACAAGACAACTTGGGTATGAGAGAGAGACGGAGCGGAATAGAGCTCACTCTATCTGATCTTTGATTCAGGGGCTTGTAATAAAAGCAGGGTTCATATGTCTGTAGTGGGGGAGTCGCTACATATGTGCAACTGAAGCATGACTCATTCATTACTCGCGTGCTGAGAGATGCATCCCAGAATGAAGTTGGCTGTAATCAACCCCACCTCTGCTGGCATTTCCTCAGCCACAATCCATGGAGTGTAAACCTTTTGCAAGGCTAAGCTTCAGTGCACATGAGAGAGCAATGTAAGTTTCTGACCATTACAAATGAGGGCCTATTGTTCTTTAAATTCTGCTGAACTGTCTTTTACAGGCTGTGTATTTTGAAATAAAATTTCCCTATTTTTGTGGCGCCACTCTTGTATACTGTCTGGCAGCTACTTTGCACCATTATAAGAGAGCTACGGAGCCAAAGTAAAAAACTTGATAATATCCTCTCCATCTTACTGAATGGGTATAATTTGGAAAAGTTGCTGTAAGAAGTAACAAGAGATTCACTGGGCTGTATGACTATTATTGTCGAAAACATTCTGTTTTTCCCATCTGTGTGCACAGTAACTCACTACTCTCGGATACCTCTGCAGAGGGTAAAATACTCCATGCTCTATATTATGGGGAAAAAATATAGGTGAATTGAGAATGTACAGTTTGCTGTATGATTCAAGATGATGCGTTCATGTTTTTTTTTTTTTAATATCAATTTCTCTGCAGTTGAATAATTTGCATGCTCATGTTTCCGCCTATTTCATACTTGGGTAGACCATAAGTTGCTGTTTTCACAGCAGTTACAGATGAACACGAATCTGGTCACATCTGCTGTGGCAATCTCCCCTCAGGAATATTCTTATTTCTTTACTTTGGCAAATTAGGAGGTTCTGCTAATTTATGATGTAGAACCCCACAAAACAATTACAAGGACAGACATTGCAGAGGGCTGAAGGTTTCACGTGTTCCTCTTGGCTGGCATTAATTTGAGCAACTTCCTGGCTGGCGTGAATCACGATGTAATGGATATTTTTCTCCATCCAAAGATGGGGCATAAAAACACAACGGTTACAATTAATCTGACTCCATAATACATTTAGATTACCAAATTTAGTTACATCCTCGTTAAAAATCTGACTACAAATTAGAATAAGAATTGATAGTTTGGGGACAGCATGCAAGAATCTCGAGGCAGCTATGCAATCAGACTCGTCTGTGAAAATCATTGTCACTCAGCAAACGCCCCCAGGGTAACAAAACGCTGCTGCCGAATCTTAGTTCGGTGATAGTTCTAGAGGATGGAAGAAATTACCATGATCGCAGCATCTAGGCATAAACAAAGTAGCACTGTGCATAAACATATCACAAACCCAGGTTTATGTACACCGAAGGGCCTTTTAAGGGGATCGCCGGGTACCGGCTTAAGCCCAGGGGTACCTTTGAGAGCCAAATCCCCAGGATCTGTAATTTATGAACCCTTTAGGGGTAAAACATAATTTGCAATCCAACTTAAAACACATCACTATCTTCAACATCAGCTAGCTAGTCTAGAATGGTAAGGAATCGCCCCCTAAGTACCAGTCATAACATGGCTAGAAAGAATGTACAAGTGTTAAGAGTCACAAAGACCACACAAGCTGTAAGGAATAACAATAATTTAATCACCAGGTAGGCACAAACTTGGATCAAACAAATCAACATTAAGCCAATTATCAGTTACAGTCAATTGAGAAAGAGAGAATAAATTCTTACCTGGAAAAAATGGAGGCCGCACCACATGCCTGGGGAGAACTTAGATGCTATCCCTCCCCGCCTACCTAGATCCGCTACTTATGTGCGAACCCAAGCACGCAGAGCGAGGCGGCATGCGATTCTCATAATTAAAGACTACTCACCCTTCCCCACCGGAGATCTTGGAGTACAAACCTTTTCCAATGGCTAGAATCTCTTGGTTTCAACCCCAAAGCCCCATCTTTGATCGGGGGGGGGGTCGAATTTGGGTTTTCCCCCATTTGGGGGTGTAATAAATTTCCTAGCTGAGAGAGGAGACTAGGGTAATTACCCTCGTAAAATCTGACCAATTTTCAGGAGTTTCCCAAAGAGGATGAACCATTATTTCAATGGAAATGAAACATACTCCATTCAACTCCTTGGATTCCCCCGAGAATAACAAGACAAAACATGATAGGAATATGATCTAATATGATGCAGTTGTTATGAAAAAGCCTTAAGATGGAGAATTATATAGTTTAATTGGTATATAAGTATATAAGTGGTTTCTTCACGGGATCTTGAACATAGAAACAGTTTATGAATTTCCCAGAGATTTAGAGTATTTTAAACAGATTAATGTAACTGGACTTTGGGGACAGTGATATGACTCTCACAGGAGCAAAGCCAGAGAGGCTACCCCCACAAGCAGGCTACAGGAACATCCTAGGTCATAAAAGATTTACTGCTGGCTCTGGATTGAGCTAATCAGCCATATGTTCAGATTCTACAATGACGTCTGTTATCAAGTGATTTTCTGTGAATTTTACTGAAGCTTAGCTTAAATGACCAAATTGCGGCAATGTACTTTCAGAGGGTTTGCAGCCTGTACACACTGCAAGTCCGCAATGCAGTATGGGAATTTACAAACTTTTCACAACCGAACATGGACTTCTTTAGCCTGGGGGAAAATAATAGCAAAAAAACTAAATCAGAGATTTTATTGCCACAGGTGTGCTACAGGAAGGAGAAGATGAAATGAATGAGGTCATTATGGCATTTAACATTGTGTGGACAAGATGGTGTTTGATGCACGATGGTAATAATAATTCAGCAGCAGAAGTGTGGCATTGTGCTTCATGAGTAAACATACAGTACCAGTCAAAAGTTTGAACAAACCCATTCTTACAAGACATGTTAAATAAAGAAATAGGTACCATTTATTTTGCAAAAAAAAAATACATCAAATTAACCAGCATCTCTGTCATATTTACAGAGCATACTCACAAGAGCAGATATATGGCCATAATGAGTTAGCTGTTGAGCGGCCGTCTTATGTTCTCAAAGATGTGCTGCACTTGTGGTTTGTTTTTGATCAACTTTTTTGCCCAATAAGTTCCAAAACAGCTTGTCTTTAATTTGTCTGTTGTCAAATTTGACTGTTGTTTGTCTGCTTACTTTTCAAAATATGGCTTCTTTGAGATTCTAAAATTTTTGACACTATTCAAACAAGTAAATTTTCCTCTTTTAGCTTCTTACTGTGTACCTCTTATCAGATCCCATTTGAGATAATATAGGGAATGAAAGCCTTTTACATTTCTTAAAAAACAGAGCACTGTGACAGCAGCAAAGTGTGTCTAAACTTTTGACTGATACTGTACATTAAAATCAAAGTAGTTTCATTGGATCGAGAAGACAGATTAGGAAGTAGAGATTTATGATTGTTGCCATCAGAGTTTCAGTTATGCCCATCAGAGTTTCAGTTCACAACTGACTTTTATTATTATTTTTTTTCCAGCCAGTAATGGGCTAAGAACTTTTGCAGTATTACACATAATCCAGAGAGTGTCCATTCACATGAAATTAAATACTAGATTGCTATTGGTACCTGCAATTCATTTCTATGAGCATAATAGCTAATGCTGACAAGTACCGTGCACCAAATAATCACCTCTTTTTAAAGTAAAAAAACTCCTGTTTATTTCTTGACTGGGTGTCAAACACATTGAGGATCCCTCCACAAAATTCTTCCCACAGATAAAGGAAGCTGTCATTTTAGCTGACCATGACCACCGCGCTTGGCCCTTAATCCCTCAAAGCTGACATGACCAAACGAGTTGCATTCCTGAGGTTTCATGATATCCCAGAAGATCATTGCCTTATTGCTCACAAACAAGAACACCATTCAATGCAAGCCAAGCGCATGCCATAGGCTTAAAATCTATAGAATAATATTTGGTTAGTTAAGCAGCATTGGTGTTTAAAAAAAAAAAAAAAAACAAGGATACTGCCATGAAAAGCATACATTAATAATGTAATTTTGCGGTTCTCCAACGGCTATATTTTTTGTGATCTGTAAAAAATGTATAGTAAAGATAATTATCATCCTTTGCCTTGATATTTCTTTTGTGTGGTCCTGTCAGCGACTCTTTCAACAAACAGAAGATTTCCACCGGGCCTGGAGGTATTTGAGTAGGAAATTGATGTGCTGTTTCACAATCTCACCAAGTGCTTTGAGAAGCACCAGAGTCTGATTTCAGTCTGATTTATTCTTTCACAACAATCTGTGGTCTTTGAAACTACAACTCCATAGGAACGGGTGTCAATTATTTTGGCAAAGTGGTTGTTATCATGTCATGCGACTGTCGTAAAAAGAGCACTTGTTTATTCTCTAGCCGGCGCAAACATCCTGCATCTAATCAAGGCACTGTAAAACTCATTTGTCAGAATAGACCTTAATGATACTGTAAGTATGATAATGACAGTCCCCTGGCACATGTTCAAAGCTTGATGTGGAAGCTGCAACTGCTTATGTGCATATACTGAAAGTATGTAAGCTGGATGGTGAGAAATGAGGCCAACAGATCCACTGTGCCATCGCAAAGGAGAATGTGCATAAAATAATTAAACGCAAAAAATGATGAATGCAAGTGTTATTTGCTTTCTCTCATGACCAAAGTTGTCAAGTTATTATTAGTGATTGCTGAGTCTTACCAACCGATGTAAACACTCGCTATTAATTGCAAATAGAATTTAAGGATGAAAGAGGTTTGATTGTCTGCAGTGTCTCTGACTGATTCTGATGTCAGGAGAGCGGAGAATCTGTGATAACTAACCACAAATATCCTGGATCAAACCAAATATCTGCATTCATCTTCTTTCCTTTTCGCTTGAATTTCCCTTATAGAGAAGTTCAAATTTTAAGAAAGCATTTTTTTTTTTTCATATTGCAGGACAGTGTCACAGACTCATTCTTTATCTGCTGGTTGCAGTACTTTACTAAACCAACATCACACTTCTTTTGGGTGAAATATTCAAACCAAAGAGGCATGTTTCTACAGTCACTAGATAAATAACTATAAGTTGATTTGCAAAACAATCTTTAAATGAACAAAATACAGGTGTAGCAAATGGTTGCATAATCTGCGCGGGAGCACTGTTTGGAGGCCCTGTGATTGGTGCCTTTCGTTTAGGGCCTCTGCAGAGTGAGGAGACGAGGGTAGCTTCAGGACCATAGACAGCACTGGTACTTAGTCCAGCAACTGCTGCCTGTTTTTACTGGCCTGAGCTCTTGAACCTCAGCAATAAACAGTTTGCATTAGTAAAACAAATGACTTTTTATGGCGATTAACATCAAATAAGGATCTAAGCCTCAACAGCATGAAAGGCAGGAACAATCAGGAAAGGCATCATTGATATATATATATATATATATATATCATAGTTGCAAATCAGGAGGTACGTAGCAGCTGCAAAATCACTGAACTGTGAAAGACAGCCAGGACATTCTTGCTCATTTTGCCATCAGAATGATGATAGCGTTGTGATGGCTTTGACATTTCAGGCACAGCTTGTCCTTTGTATAAGAAAATCTTAGATTAATTCCGTCTGAGACAAAGGCAATGGAATCAGAGCAATACCTGTCATATTCAATGAGTTCCCATTTGTAGTCGAGCTCACTGAATATATTCACTGTCTTTGACTTTGACAGAACTCTGAAGGCCTGAGCAATGCTGCTGTTGGACACAAGTTATTTCATGTGACGTGTCATCGCTCTTATAATGTTTGCTTTTTCATAGTGTTTTCAGCTCCTGTCACAAGAGCCCAATGATAACACCTCAAGATGACAAAACTGAAGTTCTGTGTGAGAACCCTCATGGTGAGCAGGACTGATGGTTAAGTTTGCAGGAAGTTTGGTTGCCACATAAAGGCCTAATTTCTCTGCTCATTTACAAAATACAAGTGCAATACATGATCGGTAAATATTATTCTTGAATTTAAAAAAAAAATTTAAAAAAAACAACAAATGCTAAATGCAAATTATCACAAGTATCACTACATATATAGAAAATTGCTTTCTACTGAAAGTTACCTCATACTTGCATTCTGCATACTCAGTACTCAGGTAAGACTTCTCGGTGTATTTGCGTCTCTAATGGCCATGCCGTTTGACAGCTGGGCTATAGAGAGACTGTGTGGAGAGTCTGACCTCAGCAGCTCTGCAGAAACCCTGGCCTAGCTTGCTTTGTCTGAGATTAATGGGCCTGAGTGCTCCAAACAAAAATATTTTGTTTTGTCTTCTTTCCTATTTTATGGAAATCACAACACACAAACTTACCACAAGACAGAGCACAAGCTATTACATATTTGGACTGGAACAAATTACTTGTAATTTATGCAATAGTTTATTGTAGATAGTTGCTGACTAGATACACAATAATACACAATAATACAGTTGTAAGAACCTATGTAAAATACATCTTCATTGTATATGCAGTATCCATCTATCCTGTGTTAGAATCAGCCTTTCACCCATTTCTTCCCCTCCACTCATGTTTGAAAGGAGTCTGAAAATAATAGGTAAAGTATTTATTTCCAACCTGTCAATACAATAGATATGAGCATAATACTTAGCAAAAGAAAACACCAATGTTCTGAAATACACACATATGAAAGTTCACCTGAAGCATAGCACCACAAAGCAAACCAGGACAGGCACAATATTAATTGCTTTTGGCACAGCTGAGTACCACATAACCGTTGAAACCATTTCTTGGATAAGGAGGCTAAGAACACCTTGTTCTGAAGGCCGTGTTTAATAGCTGGTTGAAATTAGTCCACAAATACTTCAAGACATAAGAAAGTCCTCTCTGATATGATGTAACTGACAACATACCAAATGTACTATCACACTGGCTCTGGAATGTGTTTACTAAGGTTTGCACTCGTGTTTGCGTGTGCATGTGTATGTACATGTGTCTGTTACGACCCCTGGTGGCTCAGTCAGTCATGGCGCTGTTGCGGAGTCGTAACATAACTTGGTGCAATTGTGCATGACACGCGGAGGTAAACTACAAAGGCAGTTAGACTTCCTACAAGGAATTTTATTGACCTTGTACTTGAAAAAAATGGCCACACACAAAAAGCCTCACAGACATACGTTCAGGAGCAGGGAAACATAGTGGGCGGCTGCCAAAGAAAATAGATTTAAAGAAAAAAAACCAAACCCTCTGACAGTGAGCACTCGCTCACTAAAAATACAACGGATGGCACACGCCCTCTAATCTGGTGTATTTAACAGAGTAAAAATCCTACGGGCAAGATGTATACCCCAAGGTCTCTACCCTGTCTCCCTCCCCTGACGTAGTCTACAAATATCATTGTCGTACTGCTACAACAATAACAACAAAAAAAAAAACTGTATAAGAAACAAGACAACAACACTTCATAACAAATGACAAGACTAACTCTCACAACAAACCAGCAACAAAAGGAGTTTCTCTTTTCGCTTTCTGTCGATGCAGCAAGTTAAATAGGGGAGTCGGCCGCCTTCTGATTGGCTAACGGGATGGTTGGACTGATGAGAAAACGCGTAACAGCTGGAGACCTAATGAGAATGATAGTGAGAAAACAGCAGAAGAAACCAAACGACACACAGCCTACGCAGAGATTACAACAATTAAATATACGCATAAGGCAACGTGCGTAACACCCCCATACTTAAGAGCAAACCTGTACTGGTTTGCGAAAAATATACCAAAAATTAACCACACATGATGCATCGTTCCTAGAGCAAAACACAAACATGAAAAACAAAAGAAAAAACTCATACAACAGTTAACATGGGCTACACTCTCGAAAGGGCATCAGCACAAACGTTTTCACTTCCCTTCTTGTATCGGATCTCTATATTATAGCCCTGAAGAATGAGAGCCCACCGCATGAGCCTCCGATTTTTATTATACATGCAACGCAGGAAAACTAACGGGTTGTGATCTGTATAGATCACAACCGGAACCACACAAGATCCCACGTAAACCTCAAAAAATTCAAGAGCCATCAATAATGCGAGGGTCTCTTGCTCGATAGTAGAATATCTACTTTGACATGCATTGAACTTTCTAGAGAAGTAACATATCGGATGGTCTAGACCCGATACATCCTCCTGCAAGAGCACAGCACCTGCACCTGCACCTACATGGCTAGCGTCTACCTCCACTTTGAAAGGTCTCTTGAAGTCAGGAGCAGCGAGGACCGGCGCGTTACAAAGCAAAGCTTTGGCACACTCAAATGCGCGTTGGCATTCAGGAGTCCACTTATACGGGACCAGCGGACTCACCATAGTTGTTAAAGGTGCAACAGTAGCTGAAAAATTCTTGCAAAAGGCTCGGTAGTAACCAGCCATCCCGAGAAATCGGCGAAGTTCACGCCTGGTGCTTGGCACAGGGAAAGATGTTATTGCAGCCACCTTAGCCTCCACGGGACGCACAACCCCACCACCCACCTGCTTACCCAAGTAGGTAACTGTAGCTTTGCCGAACTCGCACTTGGCAAGATTGAGCGTAAATGACGCCTGTGCTAAACGATCGAACACCAGCCTCAGGGTAGCCATGTGAGAGTTCCAATCTCTAGAGTAAACCACTAAGTCATCAAGGTAAGCAGTGCAGTGCGGAACGTCCGCCAACACACAATTAACCAAGCGTTGGAATGTGGCAGGCGCATTACGCATGCCAAAAGCCATCACTGTATATTGCTGGAAGGAGTCAGGGGTCACAAATGCAGAGATTTCACATGCCCTAGCAGAAAGAGGTACCTGCCAGTATCCTTTCAGGAGATCTAATTTTGTTACATACTTTGCAGAGCCAATGGTATCAACACAATCGTCTATGCGTGGTAACGGATAGGAATCTGGGATAGTCACGCTGTTCACCTTCCGATAATCCGTGCAAAAACGAAAGGTACCATCCGGCTTTGGAACTAAAATGCAAGGTGAGCTCCATGGACTAGAACTAGGTAAAGCCAGACCATGATCCATCAAATACTTTACCTCCTTTCTCATAATCTCACGTTTAGCCATATTTACGCGGTAGGAGTGTTGCTTAATAGGCCTAGCAGAGCCAACGTCTATATCATGTTCAACGACAGTTGTTCTTGAAGGAACATCACTAAATAGACACAGAAACTTACCTATTAGATTACACACACAAGATCTCTTATCACTGTCTAAATAGGACAGATGTGACTCAAGAGACTGCAGTAACTCAGAGTTCAGCAACCGAGGCATTTGCAGGAGGGAACCACGCCGCTCCAACCCATCCTCGTCCTGTGTCTCAACATCACCCGAGCAAACTGGTATTACTACAGGAAGAGCAGATTTGACGAGTAGCCCCTGTGGACCTTTTTCAACACTACTCTCCTGAGCTCGAGAATGATAGAGCTTTAACATGTTCACATGGCAAACTCGAGTCTTGCATCTCCGATCAGGGGTTTGAATGACGTAGTCCGTGTCACTGAGTTTACTCTCCACCACATATGGACCTGAAACACGTGCAGACAAGGAGGAACCCATGGTAGGTTGTAACATCAGAACCTGATCACCTGGGTACAACACACGGGGTACAGCCTTTTGATCATAACGGCTCTTCATGCGCTCCTGCGTAGTCGAGAGTGCCTCCCTAGCCATAGTACAAGCACTATGCAACCGCTCACGAAAGCGACGCACATAGCTTAATACATTCTCAGCAGGGGAAACCTTCCTGGAGCTAAGCTGGTCTTTTAGCACGCCAAGCGGACCACGAACAGTGTGTCCAAACACTAATTCAGCAGGACTAAATCCGAGGGATTCCTGTACTATTTCGCGAAGTGCAAACAGAGCAAAAGGCACACCCTCGTCCCAGTCTTTCCCTGTCTCTAAACAGTACTTTCTAAGTACAGATTTGAGCGTTTGATGCCACCGTTCTAACGCTCCCTGAGACTCAGGGTGGTATGCACTCGACACGCGATGCTCAACAGACAGAGAGGACAGTACTTGCTTGAACACATTGGACATGAAGTTAGACCCTTGGTCTGTTTGAACAACTTTAGGGAGTCCAAAGGTTGAGAAAAACTTTGTTAACGCCTTAACTACAGACTGAGCAATGATTTTGCGTAACGGAATAGCCTCTGGGTACCGTGTAGCTAAACACATGATGGTTAACAAAAATTGGTTGCCTGACTTGGACTTAGGCAATGGACCAACAACATCAACTAAAATGTGCTGAAACGGCTCAGATAACACGGGAATTGGGTGCAACGGAGCAACAGGGACAGCTTGATTAGGTTTGCCAGTAATCTGACAGGTATGGCAACTACGACAGTAGGCAGCCACATCCTGTTTCATCCCTGGCCAAAAAAAATGCCTCAACACACGATCATAGGTTTTTGTAATGCCTAAATGACCAGACCAGATATTATCATGTGCAAGGGACAAAATTTGCTGTCGAAAGGTTGTAGGCACTACAATCTGCTGAACCACGCTCCACTCACCCGCGTCCGGATGGGCAGTCCACCTACGCATAAGTACATCGTCCTCTATAACATACTCCGTGTTATGGGATTTAACATTACCACGGGCAGCGTCAAAATACTTGGCGAGGGTAGGATCATTTTTCTGTGCGGCCATCAGCTCATTACGAGAAATAGACGTGTTAGTAGAGTCAATGTTGGGATCAACACACACAGTCTTAGGTATAGAGACAGAGCAAAGCACATCAGCAGCATACGTCGAGTCGGACAAATCCACCACACTACTAAACTTACGGGACTGAGCTCGAGTCATCGCACAAGCGGGGAAAACATGTGACAAAGGTTCAGCTACCTCTTGCACTTCAGGATGCTCCAGCAGCTCCAAAACAGGCAACACCTTACCGCCAGCAAGATCATTACCCAATATAAAGGTAACACCTTTTACGGGCAGAGTAGGTCGCACGCCAACCCGAAATTCACCACTTACCAACTCACATGACAAACATATCTGATGTAAAGGAACGGGCACATAACCCATCTCTATGCCTTGAACCAGAACACTAGAACCACAATAGGAATCACTTGAAAATGGTAATGCATCCGACAGAACAAATGACTGCGCAGCACCGGTATCTCGCAGTATTGTCACCTGCCGTTTATCATTAGGATTATTTTTCAGCGAAACCGAACCTAGTAAAATGAACGGCTCATATGTCGGATCAGGTACTTCAGCGTCACAGAATACCTGGGGCATGGTCACGCTATGAGACAGAGTTTTAATAAGACCCATGCCTTTAGATTTATCGGACGGAGCTTTAGCTTGTTTGCGCTTTAAAGCCAAACAGTCTGCGATAATATGGCCAGGCTTACGACAATAAAAACACACTCTCTCCTCTTTAGAGGAGGAACCTACCTCACGCGGAAGACTAGCCTGTGGTTTGACAGCAGGTGCCAGCGACTCCGAAGTCCTACTCACAATCTTGTGAGTCAGAGCAAACTCATCCGCCAGGACAGCAGCTACAGACAACGAAGAAGCCTTCTGTTCATTTAAATATGTGACTAAACGATCAGGCAAACAATTCTTAAATTCCTCAATCAAAATAAGCTCCCGGGGAGAGGACAGATCGATGGCCTTACTGGCAGCACACCACACCAGCGATCTCCTTCTCCCTAGCAAACTCCATAAAAGTCCTCGTGGCAGCTTTTTTATGGTTTCGAAATCGTTGCCTGTACGCTTCTGGAACCAGTTCAAAGGCACGCAACACAGCTGACTTAACTTTGTCATAAACCATACTGTCTGCAAAAGACAACGCCGCAAAAACGCCTCCTGAGCCTTACCAGTGAGCTTACATTGTAGCAACAGAGGCCACGTATCCTTAGGCCACTTTAATGACGCAGCAATGCGTTCAAATGCACTGAAATAGGCATCCACATCAGCCTCATTAAACGGAGGAACCAACGCAATGTTCTTCCTCACATCAAACCTCTCAGGCGCATATGCAGGTAAAGAAGGCATGGCAGAGGATGCGGACGAAAAGAGCCCAGCTCCTCCCGCTTCCAACTCTAACTTTCGTATACGCACCTCTTTGTCTGCTTGAATCTCAAGCCTTCGGATCTCTAAACGGTGCGCATGCTCCGACTGCCTCTCCCTTTCCTGAGCCTCTAACTGCAAACGAGCTAAGCGCACCTTTAATCGCGCATCTGCGGCATCCGAGGAAGGCGAATGAAATGAAAATCTCTCAGGAGATTTCGGGTCAAAACGAGGCAAAGAACGTGGCGGCGGTCTAGATTCCGCGGCTTCAACCCTAGTAGACGTTAAACCTACACCTGCCTCAACAACCGGCGAACTAGGCATGGGCATTGAAACAGAGGCTTTCCCCTCCTCATCCTGCAACTCACCCATGTCAACCAGCGGGTCATCAGAAACAAAGACACTCAGGCCCAATACCTTACGATCAACCAGCACCTGCTTAACAGCCTCTCTTAGAGCGGTTTTCACTAAAGCTTTCGAAGGCGCAACACCAAAATGCGCCGCAATGGCATATAAATCCTTCTTACGGCACTGCTCAAGGCGAGTAACTGAAGGATCCCTCAAGAAGTCATCTAAATCAAATGAAGCCATATTCCAGTCACTCCCTATCCAAATACCTCTTCCAGGCCAAACTAAAAAAAGAAAAATAGAACCAATCACACAAGTACCAACCAAAAATTCAAACCGGGGTACGCACCTACGCGACTCAGAATGATCCCTCCGTCGTTACGCACAATGTATCATTCATAAACACTGACAGTCCATAAAACTCTCAGACGAGCCCCCATTTATGTTACGACCCCTGGTGGCTCAGTCAGTCATGGCGCTGTTGCGGAGTCGTAACATAACTTGGTGCAATTGTGCATGACACGCGGAGGTAAACTACAAAGGCAGTTAGACTTCCTACAAGGAATTTTATTGACCTTGTACTTGAAAAAAATGGCCACACACAAAAAGCCTCACAGACATACGTTCAGGAGCAGGGAAACATAGTGGGCGGCTGCCAAAGAAAATAGATTTAAAGAAAAAAAACCAAACCCTCTGACAGTGAGCACTCGCTCACTAAAAATACAACGGATGGCACACGCCCTCTAATCTGGTGTATTTAACAGAGTAAAAATCCTACGGGCAAGATGTATACCCCAAGGTCTCTACCCTGTCTCCCTCCCCTGACGTAGTCTACAAATATCATTGTCGTACTGCTACAACAATAACAACAAAAAAAAAAACTGTATAAGAAACAAGACAACAACACTTCATAACAAATGACAAGACTAACTCTCACAACAAACCAGCAAAAAAAGGAGTTTCTCTTTTCGCTTTCTGTCGATGCAGCAAGTTAAATAGGGGAGTCGGCCGCCTTCTGATTGGCTAACGGGATGGTTGGACTGATGAGAAAACGCGTAACAGCTGGAGACCTAATGAGAATGATAGTGAGAAAACAGCAGAAGAAACCAAACGACACACAGCCAACGCAGAGATTACAACAATTAAATATACGCATAAGGCAACGTGCGTAACAGTGTCACTGCATGTGTATGTAGCTTGTGTGTGTGTGTGTGTGTGTGCATTGTGTGTCCATGTGTATGTGCGTGTGCGTATGTGTATGAATGTTCACGCATGTCTGTGTGTGTGTGTGTGTGTGTGTGTGTTTGTGCGCGCACATGCTTGCATGCATTGTGCATGTATGTACCTGTCTGTGTGTCAACCATGAAGAAAAAGGTTGAAACACCTGCCTCAAGGTGAAACATCTGAAATTAGTAATGCTGAAAATGAGAGCCGAGAGAGACAGAGTAGAGAGGCACTGCAGAGGGGGATGAAAGGCTCAGCGCCGTGGGGGAACGACTTGGGGGGTCAGGCCGCAGGTGGACAGTTGATTAATGTACTGCCGAGCCTCTCAGGGGTGACAGGCTGCTGCACAGTCAGGTATTTCAAAGGATGTGCCGCGATAGCAATTCCAGCAACTGCCCTCACATCCCCCTCCCCCCTCTAACCGCAAAGGTGCTCATCGCTCCCCAACTGCAGGGCCAGTATGTTATAGGGGAGGCCATTCCAAGGGCTCTGACAACGTCAGCTCAAACGGCTCTTACAGATAAAAGAAAGTTCTTTTCTGGGACAATAGGAACAGGATGTCATGTCATCGCTGTCATTGCTGCTATTTTCAGCTTTAGCCCCGAGCCGTCTTTCTTTTGAGTGGGCAGATGTACAGAAAATGCCTTGTTGTTTTCTCATTCTTCAAATAGAATTTATCCTGACTGTAAATTACGAGTTCATCCGAATGTTTTTAATTGCATATTTTTTGTTTGCTTTTGTTTTCACTCTACCCTTTAGGCATCATAAATGCGTGTTGTCAAGCTATCCGCAGAGCATGAGTATCACTAGTGTTTTGTGCCTTTGGCAGATTTTCCACATCTACATTTTCTATGAATATATAGACTATTAACGACAATCAAGATCCCTGAAAAATCCCTGGCTTACAGCATTTGAATATGTAAATTGGAAGTAAATTATTTACTGGGGTAAAAGATGTAACTGACTCTGACTGATAATGTTTGAATAAGACACAAACATATCTGGCTGTCAATATTTTTTTTTTTACTTTGATGTCAAGGGCATGCAGTCAAAGAACGGATACATCAGAGAGAAGCTGACTTTTTTCTTATTCGGTCTGAAGAGGTGGACAGTTCATTAAATGGTTCATCTGAACACAGACACCTGTCTCGGTCTCTACACTTAAAAATGATTAAAGTTTGCTCCTGACATTTGCTCTAGTGTGATATTCTGACAGAAAAGAAGATTGTGTGAAATCTAATATTTCTCCCAGGGATGGGCGAAATGTGGACATAAATAACTAAGCTGAGAGACAGGAAGTGAATGAGAGTGGGGGACTTGATTTTTGTAGCGCCACGTTAGATGGGTTTTACTCTCAGAGCAAATCAGGCCTGCCAGTTCACCAGCACGTAGATGCATGTACGCAGTTATTGGTTCGTGTCCTGATGCATCAATGTCATATGTCGTAATAGATAGCACGAGTTTGGATGGCAGGCAGTCTAAAACTAAATTAGCCGTTCAAAGCTAATTAACCCTGTATTTGTTCTGAACAATGGTTTCATGGATACTGCACCGTTGAGAATTGCACGTTTGAGATCTCCAGGAAACATCTTGAAATTTGAAATTTTTGTTGTATTTGATGTGCTACTATTCCTGTCATACTGGGATCAGGTCTCCTTTCATCATCCAAGCCCGAAAAAAATAAATTAATTAAATCCACCAGAAAGGAACACCTAAGTGGGTTGAACATGTTCGTATTGCTGCCGAAGAGGCCCACTCAATCAGGGCTGAATGCACACTGAACTTTGACCATACCTCTCTCAGCTTCCCTACACTTTAGTACTCGGTCTCTCTTCTCAGAATCCTGCAGCTCTCTGTCAATGCAGGATCAAAGCATTAACACTCACAGTAGTGATGTTACCCCTGCAATCTTGCTTCTGCAGTGCCCTGTACAGATCCAGGATCAGACTCACATATCTTTGATTCAGGCATGTTGTAGCAGGCAAGGATGACTCACTGTTTTTACAAAGCATGACAAAAATCCGCCGCGGAGCCGAATTCATTGTATAGGTCCTGAGCGTTTTTACAAAAATCAAATAATGACACATTGCTTTTTTTTCTGATAAAGGTCAATTATGCAACTTGAGTGAAAGCAAAACAAAAGTATTGACAGTGTGAGCTTTAACTTGTAATTTCCTTCAGCCTATTCAAATTGCATATCTGTATTGAACTGTTAATTTGCTAAAAATTGCAAGGAAATTTAAAATGACCCCAACCACTATTTCACCAGTGAAATATTACCACTTAGCGCAATATCTCCACTAAGCGTTCTTTTGGAAAACAGAATCTACTATACATGTTCCTATTATCATTATACGGTATAAATATATCTCAGTTATATATCAAGGAAATAGCATTCTGAATGTGATAACTCACATATTGAGAATCAACTCCACATTGACACTGGCCAATTAGGCACCACACCGATTAGGCAAAGTGTTAAGTCTGCAGCTCTGTCACATATTGACGTTAGGCTACTGCATTGAGTGATGTAGGTACGATATTGCTCGATCCAGTGAAGGATTTTCTCCCAATGGTCACTGCCCATTCAAAATGAGTAGCTGCAAACAGTCCAGCCATTTACCAGTCTTCATCTCGTCTTGCTTGAAACAAGATAAAAAGAACTTTACACCCTTTTTTTACTGTATACAGTGAGAAATAATATGCTGATATTAAACACAACTCCATTGAAATTACCAGACTCTACGGTGTGACTCTCTCTGGTACTGTTTAGCCGGATTTATGGAACTTGATATGACAAAGGAAATTGTCATTTACATCTAATTGCATCTAATGTTCAGAAGGGTGAAGGTGCAGTTGCGAAGCCAAATGAAAACTTATAGCAAAACTAATCTCAAGGGGTAGGTTTTCCTTTGGTTTGGAAAAATAGCCCTTCCTTTTCATTCAGGAGCACATTTAGATGAATGCGTTACTGGTTGAATTCACCACCGTTAATGCTTCTATATCTCATTTTTTAAGCCACTGCAATGATCAACATTAACACGTTTGGACAAAATTACTGCCATCCACTGCTTGAATCTTTGAAAAAACCTCTAAAAAAGATAGTCAGCCGGATAGGACATCTTTACTTGCCTTCCGCATCCAAAGTAATTTTGTCACTGTTTATCCCCACAGACTAGCCTCACTGTGTGAGGCTTGTCAGAGCCTATTGGCCGCCCACGTCAGCCAACAGGAAGCAGTACAGATCTAGAAAATGCGGCTGCTTATTATTCGAGGCTCAGGCAGCCACCAGAGCTGAGGCCACAGATGGAAAGGAAGTTGCACATTTTTCAGAACAAGGATAAATGGGAGGTCGCTGTGGGAGCAGTGATGACAGCAACTGACACTGAGCAGAGACACAACTTTTAATTTGACATGTCCTGCAAGACTTCTGCTCCACATCTACAGAAGAGCTGGATGGATTTTGTAAAAACATGACATAAAATATTAAAATGATTCTGCAAAATTTGGAGATATTCAAGGATATCATCTAAATCTAGCAAATGGGGTGCCATTGCATGCTGAATTTGAGGTTAGCCATACAAAGATGTGCATAATTCTTATTCATAAATAAGAAACCTTGGCTAAGCATGAGCAATACGTTCAGGGCTACATATAGTGCAGTGAATTTACTGAATGGGTTACCCAGCAGCCCAAACATTGGTTCACTACATAGCACAGTGGCTAAAAGGGTAGCGCTATTGCCTCTCCACAAGAAAGTGTGAGTTCAAATCTGACCTGGGGCATTTCTGTGTGTTGTTTCCAAATGTCTCCTTGTGTTTGTGTGGGTTTTCTCAAGGTACTCTGGTTTCGTCTCACAGTACAGACACAGGCATGAAAGGATAATTGGAGACATTAAATTGCCCATTGGTGTGAGCATCTGAGTGAATGTTGTGTGATTCCATTCCTAGTTTAGAGGAGTATGATGGGTGACATAATATGGCCAAATATACACTTGTATACTTTTAAATAATATATCCCCCCCCCCAATTTAAAATTCCAATTAGAGCTAAATTGCAGTTATCAGGGCTCATGTCTTCAAAGCAAAAGAACACATTTGGGACAGCTGAGCTACAGATTGGATGCACTGTTGGCAGTGATTGGTTTAGGCTGGTAGACTTGATTCATGGCACATTTCTTCATGCTGTTCCCCCTACTAACCAGTATCCTGAGAGAACTGCAAAAATGAAATGTTTTTTTTTTTTCCAAAATGTCAGCTAACAAAACCAATTTGGAAAATGGTGCACAGGAGCAGTTCATCAACCGAACAAGGAATAGAACGTGAGAGCTGGGGTTGATGGATAAGCAGCCATATGGCTGCTCTTGGCGGTAAGCGAAACGAGGGCCATTTTGCCGTGCGGCTCAGACTTGTGATAAATGTGCAGTGCTGTTGAAGCTGATGGGTGAGAGCAAACACTATCTCTCACCTTCAGTCAGCTAATGCTGGTGCCCCAGGGAGAGGTTTCCCCTTCAAATGAAAACGGCAAAAGCAGGTCATTTGTACAATTATACAACATGTATTGGGTTAGTGATGCAACTTCTGTTGTTTAGGCTCGGTACTCTAGCGTATTGGATCTGAAATAAGACCATTCATTTGAGGGGTAGGCAAAGCTAAGAAAAGGTCAAGAGTTCACTTGGAGTGTTTTTTTTTTTTTTTTTTTTACCATAAGCAAAGCAAGCTATCATTAGACTTAAGATTCAGAGGGAAAAGAAGATTGATCAAAACATTGCATCGGAATAACTGCTCCACAAGATGCAAACAGGAAAGCCTACAGAGTAGGACAGCCAAGTTATGGTCTGCTTGTAACAGTTCTAGAACATATAATTTTAGACAGATGGAATAAGTATCATCCTGTAACAAGTAACCCATTCCTTAAGGAAATGTTTAATTCATATCCATATATAAATTTGTTCCAACTATTTTGAAGGTCAGTGCAATGTTCTTATCAATTCCAGAGAGTTCAGAAGCACAGTTCACCAGCAGCTTATTTTCATTCCGCAGTCCACCAGCTGAGATGCCCAGTTACTGCACTGCAGGAGCAAATTTTATGCACAGTCTGTGTAGATTGCCAGCAGCTGACCAGTTGACTGGATGAGTTGCCCATGCAAAATTAAAATACAACTTGATTGCCTGACGAATTGACCAGAGTGGATAACAATATACAGAAATTCATCCATTTTCGAACTGCAAGAACTGAAGCATTATCATAACACACCTCTAAGTGGAATAAATTTAAGCCATTAATTTTCCCAAAGGAGAGTCGAAACTATTTAAATTTGTGGTTGCCCTGCCATTTTCTCCTTTTCATATTGTCTCCTGCACAGCCTGTGAAGTCAAAAAAATCTCCTCAAAATTCTACTAAGCATCGACAGTCACGATTCAGCCGGTGCTCTCCAATGATACAATCATATATTTCAATTATGCTAAAGAGCGCAAAGCAATTTCTTGCCACAACCTCTACCTCACTGATCATCCCCTGATAATAATGAGTATGAGTTTTGCATGCCTCTCTTGCCTTTTTACCAGAGGAGGTTGGCTTGATATTGCTGCATTGAATCAAAGATTGCTAATGCTCCAGAATGGTGAGGGAGGTGGGTAGAAGGGTGATTTTCAAGGGTAAAGATTGATGATTGAAGGTTAAAGCAAGTATAGGAAGTGTTGGTGGTAATAAGACCTTAAGTGGTCAAAGCTGGAGACAAATTATTATTATTATTATTATTATCCGCTTGGACACACTAGCTGCAGTGTCTGGCAGTCCCAGATCTTTGTTACATACAGTATCATGGTATTTACTTAGAAAAGCATTATTACTCTATAAAATGTGTATGTTATATACAGCATCACTCAACTGGAATGAAAGACAGGCTGACTCATGCTGCTGGGATATTGTCGCTGTGAACTGTTGTGGGATGTCTCCTTTCTATTTTATATGATGGTGAGGCAGGCGGCTATACTCAATTTTACACCAAAGCCTGTGTATTTACTCAAACTGCTTTTATCTTAAAGTCAATGTTTTCTACCCCTTAAACTCATTTTAGAAAGGCGAAAATATCACAATTTCTTTTGATACTGAGTCCTGTCCCACATTTCCAATGGAAAAATACTCTTCGAAACGCAAGCAAAAATATTGCAAGCTGCAATGTTCCAATCAGTAAATTTTCATCACAGTGGATTGCAGCTGATTTAAAAACCATTGCTTTGTACATGGGGTGAACTCTGGTTACTTATTACAAAGCCCAGAACAACAATCTATAAATTATACTATATGTCCCGGATATCACAGCTGGGGAACCCTATTCCACTCGGGGAAAGCAAATCATTCAGCAGTGTTAATATCTCAGCCATCAGAGGGATATTAGAGAATCGTAATAATTTAAAGGGGAGACAGTTTTTACCTACAGCCTGTCTGCTTTGCCAGTGTCTTGGGATTTATTAACGTTTGCCTGAGCTATGACTCACTAGCACTGCATCAAAGAAAGAAACACAATAAGGTGAGAGAAAGAGAGAGGGAGGGGGAGATTTAGCAATTCACTGGGTATTGTGTGAGCGAGAGATAGTGAGAGAAACAGAGGGGGGGGGGGTTGGCGAGAGGTAGCGAGACAGATATTGATATCCTCCAGCCAAACAGGCAGACATTGGCAGATATTGATGTTTTCACTCAAAAAAAAAAAAAAAAAATAAGAACATATTACTGGATTAACTTAAAAGTTTGGACCAGACGTTACATTGAGAGCACAACAAATTACACCACATCTACTTTTAGATCAGTAGTTGTTAAATATATGGCGCCCTCTTTAGTATCCTTGGTAAATGTTAGCTAAAGAGGCTATGAGGAAATATAGTTGTCCTCAACCAAATTTTCATTCAAAATTACAATAAAAAATTAACCTCATATTCCAAAAAAAAAAAAAAAAAAAAGATTGAAGGAAAAAAAAAATATGGTTGTCTACTAATAATTTTCTCCAAAAAAAATAAGTCAGCTGCAATCTTTAGCACAGCTGAAAAATTTCAAAAGCAGAGAGGTTAGCAGACATAAATTATGTCTTGGGGTCAGAGAGTCTCCAAAACTATGATTAGGGATCATCTTCATAACTACAAGATATTTGGGAAGGTTGCCAGAAAAAAGCCACTGTGCTCATCAAAACACTAAATCATGTGCCCACAATTTGCTAAATGGTACTGAAACTTCTAATGGGAGGGAGTTTCATGGTTAGATGAGACCTACTGTGAATACTTGTAGAACTCTATGAACAAAAACACCAGAGATGGGTGTTTGGAAAAAGTAACCATTTGAAAGAGAACCTCTGTCATGGATGAATACTGCAATCCAGTGGGAGCTAGGACCACAGGCATAAAAGAAGGGAAGGACCCAAACCCACAGGCTGATAATACTTGGAACTGTAATAAAATAATAAAAACAGACCAGAGCCCAAAACTGCAGACCAGAACAGAACACAAAATAGGCTAAAATGTTGCAGCAAAACTGCTTGGCAGCTGTTAACAGACAAAACAGAATACAATGCAATACATTATCATAAAAAAGTGAACAATAACCAATAAAATTATCATACAGGAGTGCATAAAATACATGTGGCTGAGAACATGCAGTAATATTATTTAAAACACACCCAGTCCCCAACTTCTAAATCCTTCATCACTTTTTTGAAATTATCTAATGATCAATTTACCCACTTTAAATGTTTCTTGAAAATTGTTCAACGTCCTAGAAGCACAGTAACTATAAGCAGTTTTATTAAGTTCTGTTTTAACTCTGAGGACCAAACAGTCCCGAGATCTTGCCTGGTAATTGCTACTGCACCTTGTGGTAAAGTTGTAAGGTACCATGGTAATCTGTGGAACATTCCTTTATAAATGAAGGTCAGCCAGTGCTGCCTTCTCTTGGTAGCCAATGATGGCCAACCCATAGCCTTATACACAGAACAATGATGCGTCCTAGAAGGATCTCTAGTAGTAAAATGAACTGCAGTGTGATAGACCGTATTGTGTTTTTTCAAGGTCATTGGGGCAGCGTGCATATAGATGATGTCACCATAATCTAACACTGACAAGAAGGTTGATTGAATTAAAAGCTTACTATTATCTCGTCAGAAACAAGAGCCATTTCTGTAAAAAAAACCAAAAAAAAAACAACAATTTTATGTCTTAACTTTTTTGTTAGTTCATTAAGATGTACTTTACAAGACTGTTTTTCATCGACAAATATTCCAAGGTATTTGTAACAAGACACTCGCTCGATTTCAGAGCCATCAAGGAGCAAATTAAAAATGAACAGTCCCTCAAAGAATGAGATCGAGAGAAATGCATACATTTTGTTTGCTAGTTACGACTGATTCATATTCAATGGATATTATCTTGCTTATTACCTCATTTAATTTAAGCTGAGTTGTTGAAAGGACTGTTTAAATATCTGAGAAAAAGAAACTTTATGGTAATTTTTATACAATGGTTTGACCGATATGACGTTCCAAAATCAGTCAAAATCGTTACTATACTGTAATGTTTTGGAATAGCTTCTAGACAGATGCTGGTTATCTTGCTTCATTTTTAGCCACTCATAGAATTTAGCATGGCAGCAGACAGCTGGCTTGCATGTGACCAGAACAGACAGACAAAAAAAAACACAAGAACTAACATTTCCCTTACATTCCCAAAGGGCACACCCCACTCCCCGAAGACCACCAACCACCAGTGCACCCAGAGGCACAGAGATCGCGGGCACACTCCGATTGGCAGTGCTAGAGGAGACCTCCGTCTGGATCGTTGCAATACGTTACTTAAAAATTCATAAAAAAAGAAACTACTTGTTATACTTCTTTTATATTTGGTATATAATTTCATTATTAGCGTTGGCGTGCCGTCAGATGTCAGGAAGGCCTTCAGCAACATCACCCTTTCCCGCATAATTGCCCTTAAACTATTTGCGATCAGGTTTGCTTGATTAACAATCAGACAGTTTATTAACTGAAAAGCCACCACCAATGCATGACACGTAATGATTAAGGAATGCTAATAACAAACCAATTTACTATTGGCTATGTTGATATAATTGATGTGACTCCGCAAGGATGACAATCTGCAAAAAATCCGAAACTTTGGCTGACTTCACAGCAATTATTTTCGTTATCACTCAGCTGTGCATCGTACCTAACAACGCACTTTAGCAGTCACTACATTCAGACTATAGAACGGATTCTCATGGCTTATTGCGCAATGATCCTTGTGAATTAATTAAAACTGTTTCTAATCGGGGAGGTAAACTGCGAGAGGTGTCTGTCATTAAGAAGTGAAAGGTGAGGTTATTGCTGGCCCTGTGTTTCTGCCGACGGACCGTCACTGATTATTTGTGTACCAAGCATATAATTAAGTTTAAACAAGATTGTAATTTTAAAAAGTACCGAAACTGATGCAGAAAGATCCCTGGATTGCAGGGAAAACCAATAAAGGAAACAATCAGGATGTCACCAGAGGCCTCCCTGCCTTTGCCCATCAAATAACTGAGGATGAGAGCAGAAAATGAATCCAAGAAAATGGAAAAATGGAACATGAAATAGAACAGAAGTAATTGTTTACTTCAGTTCTGCAGGTCCTGAGTGAATTGCATGGCTTATATTTAGCTTTAGAACTAATCATGCAGTTCCAATACAATGATGTTGGCACACCATTCAAGACAGAAAAAAAAAAAAACTTTCAGTATGTTTTTAATTTCTAAGACCATCCAGTGAAAGAGATTTGTTAATTTTTACATACCACTTCTTTTTAAGATTTTCACTTGCTTTTTTTTTTTTTTGGCCTCCAAATGCAAAAAAGTTGTAGCAAGTTATAGCGTCATAGCCTTGCTGTTTCAGAGATAGTCTGACCGACTCATTTGGTGATAATGAAGTCACTCACATCCCACATCCAACATAAAGACAACAAAAACTAACTGTTTAACTACAAAGTAACTCACCTTCTGAGGTCTGTCTGAGTTTGTGACATGTGCAAGATAACCAATGTCATTTGCTTTATCTGGGAGTGGTTTTAACATTTTGGCTCATCAGTGTATGATTCCAGAGAATAGTATCCAGCGAGGAACATTCAGTTTTCACTTTTAGACTATTCTTACAGAGGAGAACAGAGGATTGATAGACAGCTTTGTCACATGAGGCAACAGCAATAACGGGAAGCTCAATATTGGCAAAGCCAATAAGATTGTAAGTAGGCTTGACAAAGCAAAACTGTTTCCATTACAATGATGCTAACATTTAAACAACTTAATCCTATGACACACAGTTCAACAGTTGGGGACCTTAAAAGCTTAGCCAATCAGCAAAGGGGGTGGGGAAATGTTCATTAACATGTTATTCTTCCATGAGTCCAACAACCCAGTCCTCCACCCTCTATGATACATGGATCAAGAGTGGCAAAGTCGAAAAGGAGAAAAGCCAATAAATATTTAGAGATCAAAATGTGACCCTTTCATGCATCCAAAAACCGAACCCCAAAGACTCTCTGACAAACAATTCAACTCTCCAACTCTCTATGGCCAATGATTTAATAGTCACAAAAGATCAAATATCAACCAATCAGGGATGGGGTGGTGCTTCATCAATGAATATGTGACCCTTTTCTGTGCCCAACAAACAACCCCAGACAGGGATTTTACATACACCATGTGACCTTTTCCAAAATTGAACAACGCAGCCACAAACTCAGTGACAAACTATTCACTTGTTATGAACCATAAAATATCAAATATGGATCAGGAAAAGGGGGAAGATTATCCGATAATCTCCAATTATCGGGGGGGCAGACAGTAACATCCATACATCCACCCTTTGGGAAGATGTATGGATGTATGATGTATGGAAGATTTGGTGAATAACTCATAAGTGAACTTTGAGGAGGGTAGAGTGATGAATAAAAAAAGAGAGGGGCCAGGGCTACAAAAAAACAGTCTAAGGAAAACTGTGGGTGTATTAGGGCTGTTGAAAATGAATGGGAGAAAAATTACAAATGTGACCTAACATGAAGCTTAATTTCAAGTATGATGTTACTAGCAGTGAAAATGTATGCACATGAGCACATTTAATAAATACTGTGTTATAAGTTTATGAGGATTAAGAATGGGACAGACTAGAGGTCACCTTGACCTTTGGTTTTAGATATTGCCTTCACAATGATGAAATGAACTTGAGATCACAGTGACCCTGACCGTTCTCTTTGTGCTTTTGGAGATATTGTGTTCACAAGATTGGATCAGACATACAGACGGATGGTTGGAGAACCTGAAAACATAATGTCTCCAGTCACAGCTGTCACTGGTGCAGAGGCATGAAAACAATCAACAAAGCAAAGAACAAAATCCACGAATGGACCCAGCCAAAAAAAGACTGGAACAAACTAACAAAAACCCTTTTTTAAAAAATGAGAACATAAAGCCCGTTCCTTTATGGCTACCCAACTCCTGAGTGCTGAATTTCTCATTCTTTTTCATCCTCTTTCCCCTGTATCAGGTAAGAGGCTGCAGCTGGTCAGCTTATCGACCTAGCATTCGGAAAAAACCAATTACACCAGGTCCACATACCACACGTCTCCATCCAATTAGGATCGAAAGAAGTGCTCTTACCAATTTGGTGGCATATCAGGCTCACCTCCTGAAACTTAGCAACTAACCACTGAATTGGTGTCTGACATTTTTCTTCAAATTAATTTCTGGATTTTTCTCAAAGGTCTAATTCGATATTCCTCACTCCTCGATCCTCACTTCAGCAGAAAGTAGCAGGCTCAAAGGTTTTATTGTTGCTGCAACCCCTGCGAACCGTGACCATGGTTGACCTTGGTGACCTCGGTTCAGCATGGTCAACCATGGTTAAAGCATGGTTAGAAATGTCTGACCATGGTTGAAGCATGGTTGTAACCGCTTGGGGAGTTTTTGCACTATGGTTAACCACGGTCGGCCATTTTTAACCATGGTATAACCATGGTTGACCATGGTGTTCCTTTTAACAAAAATGTCAAAACCATGGTTTGACCAGGTTGACCACAGTTACTTGAACCAGGGTCAACCAAGGTTAACTAGGGTCAACCATGGTCACGGTTCGCAGGAGAAGGAGTGAGGAAAAGGATCGAGGAGGCATCTCGGAGAAGCCATGAGCGAGGATACAAAGGGAGCAGCCTTCCTTGAGGACTTTCAGCTGTGAGCCATGACGTCAATTGGTAATAACAAATGCTGGCAGCAAAATCATTTTTGCGCTGTCATCAAACATTGGTGTCGCCAGGTGATACTTTTGAGGGAAGGATGTATCATTCCTTTTAAAACATATTTCCTCATTTCTTCTCTCATTTCATGGTCTTGATGTATCCATCCATGTATCCCTGGTGGGAGAGACTAGGACACAAGAAAAATATGGAAGTGAAAGACACATGGATGCAATTTAAGAGAATTGAGATACTCCATCTGTCATAAGCTTCTTCTCTGTTCTTCACAGACTGTCTGCAGTCAACTACACTACTGGTCACACCCCAATTTTTCCAGTTTCTTATTGAAAATTATGCAGTTCCAGTTTGACAAATAGCTTGAAATGGAACAAAGGTAAGTGGTGAACTGTCAGAAGTTTGAAACAGAAGGTAAGGTTACCCAGGTTTTTTGTACATCGTCGAGTAGGTGAAAAGATGGTTCCTGAGCGTGTGATATCAAGTGTCAAACATGGAGGAGGAAGTGAGATGGTCTGAGGCTGTTTTGCTGGATCCAGGGTCAGTGACTTATAGAATGAGAGGCACCCTGAACCAAAACAGCAACCACAGCATTCTGCAGCGCCATGCAGTACCCTCTGGTATGTGCCTAGTTGGTCAGGGGTTCATCCTTCAGCAAGATAATGACCCAAAACTGAAGTCCAAGCTCTGCCAGAACTACCTTAGGAAAAAAGAACAAGATGGTGAGCTTGAAAACCAGAAATCCTCTCCAGAAGATTTTTCGAGAAGGTTTGGGATGAACTGGACAGAGGAGTGAAAGTGTGAGGTTGCATTCAGGAACCAGTCGCGATAATCCAGCAATGCAGTGAAAGTGATTTTATTGAGCGAGGGGTTAAACCCCCGCAGGGCAGAAGGCAACAGTACAAAGTCCACAATCCAAAAATCACAATCCAAAGGGCAAAATCCGAGTCGAAAAACCAGGGCAGCAAAAACGGTAATCGTAGTTGGGGAAAAAAGGGTTCGTAAACAGATGCAGACAAAAGTACCAAATCAGAGCCAAAAATCAAAAGTTGAGGATGGTCCAGTCAGAAGAGCAACACTATGAGTGCAAGGCGAAAACAAGAGCAGCACAAGAAAACTTAAAGAAACGTTCTGACAGGGAACTGCTGCGAGAGGACAACTATTTTGTATATACAAAGTTAGTTTAGGTTAGTAACTATAGCAAAAATAACAAACTGTTAGTAGTGGTAAGTAATGTAGAAAGCAAGGCGAAGGAAGTAAATGAGATTGGAAGGAATGTTTGGAAACCCAGAAACCATGAAATCACCTCAACATGTGACACGCAGTGCTGGGGCTGTGAGCAATCACAAGACATGAGATCAGATGGGGGGGACAAAGTGCAATGCATGGCAAAGGCAAAAAAAATGACTGGAATGAAAACAGAAAAGAGGATAATGGCAAGGATACAAGACACATACAAAAACATGGCAGAACTAAACTAAAACAAAACATGAACATAACCAGGCAACCAAATCACAATACACAATACAAGGCATCGTCAGGCAAGGCAGAGATCAAAATTCAGAAACGACAGAATCATAACAGAAAGCAAAGCAACGTATTAGTGCCTCACATTTATGGGAGCTTCTGCAACGGAGTTGGGAAGAACTTTCTGAAGAATATTTGATTTCCATTGCAGAAAGAATTCCACAAGTGTGTTCAGCCATTATATCTGCCAAAGGTGGCTACTTTGAGTCAAAAGTTTAAAATACATTTAGGATTTTAAATTGATTCCATGAGACATTAACCAGCATAATTTTCTAGAACCCCAATTCCGAAATAGTTGGGAGGAAGTGTAAATTATGAATACAATCAAAATGCAATGACTTTCAGGTCACGAGCCAACATGTTATTAACAATAGACCGTAGAAAACATCTCAGATGTTGAAATTGAGACATTTTACATTTTCATCCATAAAATGAGCTTATTTCAAATTTTCTTCTTGCAACAGGTCTCAAAAAAGTTGGGTATTCAAATATAAGAGAATCAGCGGAAAGAAAATTTCGCAAGTAATTAAGTTAACCGCCATTAGGTGTGTAACATGATTTGCTATAAAAGGAATGTCGTAGTGAGGCTGAGTTGATGGCCAGAGGCTCTCCAAACTGTAAGGTTGCGTAAAAAAATTGTGGAATATTTTAAAAACAATGTTCCTCAACGTCAAATTGGAAAGGCTTTGAAGGTCTCATCATCGACAGAGCAAAACATCATCAAAAGATTCAGAGAAACTGGAAAAGTCTCTGTGCGTAAGGGACAAGGCCGAAGACCTTTACAGGATGCCCATGATCTTCGGGCCTTCAGACGCCACTGCATCACTCGCCGGCATGATTCTGTCATTGACATTACTAAATGGGCCCAGAAATACTTCAAAAAACCACCGTCTGTAAACACAGTCCGCTGTGCCATCCACAGATGCCACCCAAAACTCTATCATGCGAAAAGGAAGCCATTGTTGAGCATGATCCAGAAGCGCCGCCGTGTTCTGGCTAAGGCTCATTTAAAATGGACTGTAGCAAAATGGCAAAATGTCCTGTGGTCAGACGAGTCCAAATTTAACATTCTCATTGGAAATAATGGGTATCATACCCTCCGGGCTAAAGAGGAGAAAGACCACCCCTCCTGTTATCAGTGTTCATTTCAAAAGCTAGCATCTCTGATGGTATGGGGATGCATTAGTGCAGGGATTCCCAACCTGTGGTGCACGCACCACCTGAGGTGCGCAAGCTGCTGCTGGGTGGTGCGCAACATGAGAGGGGTAATTGCAGCCTATTGTGTTTTATTTTACTAAAAAAAAAAAAAAAATTATGCATTATTTCAAATGGAGTTTCACTTGCAACAAACAAGTCAAACAGATCAATTCGGATCGCTCAAAACATTTTTTCAGTCCCACAAAACGCGCACCATCAGACAGTTCTAGCGCGCATATACTTTTTCCACAGGGAATGTGGCAACGCCAGTGTTCTGTCAAATTTTGCTCCCTTGTAAAAAAAATGCTACCTTAATGCAAAGCGATCGTAAAGTCTTGATATTGCAATATGAATCAGTTAACGGTAGTAACTTTGTTATTTGTTTGCTTATCATGACAAAAGCAGATTTTATAACAAGTTGGATACATTTGTTCAAAGATATAGCTATGCTCATATACGCCATTATCATCTCATTTCTGCATTTTCAGGAAAACCCAGCATGTACATGCAAATATATGTACGCTTACAGGTTGAAATGCGCACTGAAAATGCACCTATTTTTATGATTTTTGAAGATACTCAAGATACGAGCGAGGAACAGCCTGAGATTTTAGGGTTGCGCAAGCGCAGAACCGCGAGGTAGCAGTAACAAGTAAAGCAAAGGGAAAAATCCAAGGAGGAGCTCCTTGGAAAAATCCGTCCGTGACATATAAAGTGACAGTCCACCAAGTGAGTCCCAAATAAGCCGCAAAAAAGTACTCCGCAATGATGAAGCAAAAATGAAGATAAAAGACGTCATTAGAGAGCAATAGAGCTTCATACATTAGTTCGAGTAAGAATAACGGGAAACTCGTAAAATGCACTATCAACCATATTTCGTTAACTTAAATATAATTCAAAGAATAAGAGAACACTTAAAATTTATGTGGCAGTGTCACACAGAAAAATTCAAGAAAATCATCTATAGGCATCTATAGTTAAAATTCACTCTTTTATTTCTCTTTCATTATTTTTTGTATTAAACTTGATGCACTCAATGAGGCTATAAAAAGACTGTGCCTTTTTTTTGATCGGCAGTCTGTTGGCCGGTTAATTGTGGGCTCGCTCAGCGACCATACTTTTTATTTTCATATTATTCTCCTCACCTTTCAAATGTGAGAGGACAATTGGCCTATTGTTGCACATTCAATAATGAACAGGTGTGTGTTCTCATATTTTGTTGTATTAAACTTGATGCCCTCATTGAGACTATTAATAGAAGGTGCCTTTTTATGTGTTGGGCATGGTGGTGCGTCAGCTAGGTCGGGAAGTAGAAGGTGGTGCGCGGCCTAGAAGGTTGGGAACTGCTGCATTAGTGCATATGGTGTGGGACACTTGTTTGTTTTAAAAAGCACCATGAATGCTGAAAGGTATATAAAGGTCTTAGAGCAACAGATGCTCCCCTACAGACAACATCTATTCCAGGGAAGGCCTTGTGTATTTCAGCAGGACAATACAAAACCGCATACTGCTGCTATTCCAACAGCATGGCTTTGTAGTAGAAGAGTCTGTGTGCATAATTGGCCTGCCTGCAGACAAGATCTTTCACAATTAAGAACATTTGGTGCATAGTTAAATGAAAAGTCCATCAAAGGAGACCCAAACTCTCCAGCAGCTGGAAGCCTGTATTAAACAAGAGTGGGATCAAATTCCAATGGCTAAACTCAAGAAACTTGTGTCCTCAATGCCCAGACACCACTTTGTGTTAAAAAGAAGAGGGGATGTTACACCATGGTAAACAGGCCCCTGTCCCAACCTTTTTAAAACCTGTAGCAGCAATAAAATTTGAAATGAGCTCATTTTGTGCATAAAATTTCTCATTTTCAACATTTGCTATGTTATCTTTATTCTATTGTGAATTTGTTTGGTGTGATTTGAAAGTCATTGCATTTTGATCTTATTCACAATTTACACTTTGTCCCAACTATTTTGGAATTGGGGTTGTATTTAAAAAATGGAAAAATTGGGGTGTCATAAAACTTTTGGCCAGCAATGTACATTCAACTAAATTAGTGCATTGCCATGAAGAAAGCTTTAGCTGCTCCTGTTTTGGTTCAAGCTGCTGAAAGCCATTTCCACATGCGCACTGAAGACCAACAGCCATTTTGGCTCTAATGCAACTCCATAGAAATGAAAGGAGACCACAGGTTTCAATCAACATGGCCATTTTGTAGCAGCATTAATTTTAGCCTCTCTAATAGTATAGAAGTGCAATCTATTAATAAGAAGATCAATTCATATATTAGCCATAAATGATGGCTCACAAACCAGAAGAGAGCAATGGGTGTATTGCCCAAGGGTGGGGATGCAGTAATATCCACTCAGTCATTAGAAATCAGGGCTGAGGCATTGCGGGGGATGTGTTCCCATTTAAAGAGAGCAGAACCAATAGTTTAGACGGACTGTAAATCCAACATGACTGTCCCATTAAATCATCTCCCCGTGATAATGTGCCCTTGGAACAATAACATTTGAAACATAACTCTGAATCTATTACATCTGGGGCCAAATGCAAACATGCTTAAATATGCAGAAGATTCTTGCTCTTGCCAAACATAGTGCCCGAGGGGAATGGGAAATGGAAGAGATGTTTGAAAGATATCACAGGAGGCAGAAGAGAGAGAATGTACATGGTGCAGAATTGATGTTTGAAAATCCACTCGGTGTTAATTGTAATCCAGGTTGTGAAAAGAACCATGAAACAAATTATACTCCCACGACCCTGATAATACAATTGGACAGCATTTCAGGGTCCAAACCTCTAACATCTTTATGAGTAAGAATGAATATTTTGCACCTTATATCTCTGCAAGGTTTAAAGATCAAGGCTTTGTATTACCCGACTTAAGATTTATCTGCTCTTAGCTTTGTTGGGAGTTATGATGCTGGAATCCTGCTATATTCCAATAGCATATTTTAGCCACTAGAAGAACCAAGTATGGACATGTAGTTCACCTCATTATGTGTTTTTTAATCGTTTTATTTTTAATTATTATTTGCCTATTCCCACTCAATTCTCCAAAAAGCTGTACATTCTTTTTATAAGCATCATACTAATGAGCATTTTCCTCACCCAGGAAATCACCAAGCAACCCACCAAAGGGACTGTAAATATTTCTGTTTCTGTATATAATCAATCTTGGTCTGTAGAGTAGAGTAGTTTGTTGTTAGTTGCCTTTGTTTAATTAAATGTGTTTTAGTTTTGGAATTTTTGTCTGTCATCCTTTGCTGTCGATAGTGTCACAACAAATTGGGGCCATAACAAAAACCAAGTCAGCACACACTGTTCCTTAAGTGGATAATGGAAAATTAGAGTAGATGGAAGCTTCCAGAACATTCATGCAAATACAATGAATTTATAGTAGTGTATGAAATATTCTATAACATTCAATATTTCAGGTGTCATCTAGACCATAACACCACAGAATATTTTATAATAAGACCTTATAGAACTTTGTAGAGAGAGTACCATTGAGTGCCCATCTCTTACAATACTGATACAGAAGATCTACATTAGTATCAAGGGGAATAATCCTGAATAATTCAGAGCTGGGCAGCTCCGCTGTGGTTCCTTTTGCATTTGCCATTATTATGATTGCATGAAAATGAACAAAGCTTGTGCATAAGTTCAGTCCTATGCCAAACTTTATCTTGCATTGTGGGTAAAAAGCCCTGATGGTGGTGCCACAGCAACTGCTTAAAATAAAAATCTTTGAAAACTCATAAGAAATCAGTCATACATGCCACCACTTTACAACTTTCACAAAATTTTCAGATGCTTTGAGCCAACAGGAATTATGAAGTCTATCATTTTGTTCTTCTCAAAAGCTCACAACTAATGAAACCTATCTCATCCTGTATTTTTTGCTCGGGCGATGCCAAGATTTCTATACTTCAGACTCTCCACCACCACCAATCCAGCCAGGTGTTTGAATTATCAAGAATTTGAGCCCATAGTGCATCAGAATGTTTTACTGGAAACAGTATTGTAAACTGCTATCGCAATTTCATGCTAAATCAATCTCCAATGTTCGTAATTTTGATGTCATGGCTGATGTAATGTGTTTATTTTTAGTATTGTAATAAACTATTGCTTTCAATAGAAATAGAGTGTCTTAAACATCGTTTTGTGATCTAAATAGCAATTAGTCTTTATGAAAATGAATTACAGAGATCTCCATGTTGCGTAAATGACGTACACATATTCTCAGAATTTTGTCCTCATCACTGAATTTTTGACTCTAGTTTGAAATCTTCCTTCTCAGATTTGATTGCCTAATCAATGGCTTATTACTGCACCGATGGCTCAATAAGATTATGGGCCTCCTTTTAACAATCTAAGCGCACAGTCTGAAGCGTGTGACATGAAATAAACCAATCAGTGTCATCTTTCATTCCCCCTTAAAAGCCAAATGCCGCTGCAACTTGGCAAATTGCAATTCTAATGGTGGATTTTCCAAATAGTAGACAATAGAGTATTTTACATGACTGGGCATGTCATAGGAAAGTTATCAAAAGAGCTGAGTAAATTTTGGGTTTGTTGTGAGCTAGCGAAGCTAAATATAAACAGTGTGACGTAAGGCAGAGTAATTTATTTTTCCCTTTGTGCTCCTAGCCAATAACATTTTTTTGCAAAAGTGATATTTATCTCGGGTAATATAAAAAATATAAATAATTATAAAAATATAAAAGTACTACAGTACGGTGATAAAAACACTTTTCTGCAGAGACGGGTCTGCTTGTGTGAGAAGGGAAGGCGTACAAGCAAACCACTGCTGATTCTGATCTCTCTAATGTCCAAAAATGTTAACTAATAAGATATTTATCTATTAAATATAGTTCAAAATTGTTTAAATCATATTCCAATGTAAAAAGCCATCATACACCATAAATCTTGGGGTTGCATTTAAACACGCGCATAAAAAAAGAAAACGAAAAAGTTTGAATTACGTGTTCCAGGTTTTTGTGCTTCCCTCTCAAAATTCCTGGATCTGACTTGCTGCTGCATGGCAGCAGTAATTGAACATACGCTTCCCATATAATATTAGCAATGCATGTCTCACCCTGTCAACACAATTGTGTCTCTACCCTTCAAAATTCAGTTACAAGCCCACAGGGCCGTCAATGCAGCAGCTAAACCAGGCTGACAATCCTGTATTTAGCCAAGCAGCGGAAAATTCCAGATCAGAAAGTATATGTCCGTCCCAGAATTTTGTTCCAGTTGTCTGGATTTGCCAATTTGCACGATTCATCTGCCATATGGGATAAGATTCTCTTACTGCCCCATGGGTTTTACACCTTCAGTTAAGCCCAGCACACTCAGCCTGATTCAAGATAGGATTGTACATTTTAAAACCAAAATGGGTCTTCATCTGTCATTTTTGTTTATCGCGCTAAAAACTCGCACAACAAGTCAAGGACAGCTGTCGAAATGGATGCCCTTGGATTCCTCTGTATTCTTCGATGAAGCCTATGGCCACATTTTGTTTTGCTCAGTAGCTCTCCCAGATAAGTGATTATTGCACCCAGAGCGCGGATAAGAGGATTGTCATATCTGTTCCGGCTCATTGCCTCACTCTTTCTCATAGTTTGAGGATATAACTCTTAGTCCCTCTCTTGGTGTTGAAAAGAACATCTTGAAATGATGGAGACAGCAGGACCAGCTGTTAGTGCCAGCGCGCATTGATAAGGAAGACAAATAAAACTTGCTCTCTTTGGGTGCAATAAATTGCCGCACACAAGTAAAAGTCGACTCCGTTCCGGGAGTCAACTCATTTGCTGGCACTTTCATGTTTACTGGGTGAGATAAAATATTCCATGAAACAAAATAAAATTCCCTATCGTAATATTTAATAGGAGAATACCAGCAGAACCTTCTGTCCAATCCTGATGCAATTTAATGCAAGAGAAAGAAGAGAAGGGATCCCTATAAAGGTCAGCTTTTAAAGTATTTACTTCATTTCACTGAAAGTGTATTCAATTTCAACTTCAGCACTGAACATGTTGAGCACATATGGTTGAACAGCTGTTTGAGACTGTTAAGGATTCGGACTAAGGGGAATAGCAAAACAGCACAGAAACATCAGTCCTGTCTATTTTTAAAACAGCTGCATCAGATGTTCCAAAGAAAGGCTGACTCAATTTGAGCTCCATTCCCAAGTGCAGAGTGGATATTTCAGAAGTAGGTCATCTGTGATCTCCCTACACCTGAGCATTTATAGTTTGTCTCTGTAAAGGAAACTGAAAATAAGGCCTCATTTTTAAAGATTAAGTCCACATTGGAATATTCCTCCAAAACCACCATCTCCTATCCTCATTGTACACCTTGGTGCACATGGGTAAATTGCAGCATCAGAGCATTAAGCTTCGAAATAGCCCGACATACATAGGTGGATCCCATGAAGCAACTCATATCATTTCAAGACTTTCTATTTGTCATATTTAATATTCACTTCTTGAACAAAAATGCTGTATGGGGGACATCTGAGCGTAAACAATAATTTCATTTCTTTAGAGCCACAGGCTGCAGATTTATTCTGGTATAGAGCAGGCAGGTAGTATTGTTGGGTTTCTGTCCCTCCCGATAAGTTGAGAGATTTATGTCACTGACTGGCCATTGACTTGGTGTTTCTCGGTGACCAAAATCTGGTAGAACTACTGTCCTTGAGAGCTAAACAGAAGTACCCCTTCTGTGGGTCATTAGGAATGACTGAATGTAATATCTTCTGTGTGCATTATATATAATTGCAGAAGGCCAATACTAAGTACAATTAAAAATCAGGGATACTGTATTCCACCAGTTTACCTGTCACTGCCCTCATGTGAATTCATTTTGTGTCTCGTTCAATGTAGCATCTTGCCCATCTCATGTGATTGATTTATGTTGTATGGGTCTCCCCACCCTCGGCTGCATCTTGTTACCTGGTTAGCCAGGTGATGGGTGTTTACGCCCTCTTCGCAGTGTTGCAAATTGCTGGAGTGTAATGTCCTTATGTGTGTTTGGAACTACTCAGTATTTCGAGAGTAAACTCTTTTTTTTCTTTAATGCAAACTGCACTTTAACGTCTACAGTTCCTGAATTCCATTCTTGTAACTTAGTTGATTTCAATAAGCTTTCAATCCCAATCAGAGTCCAGGATTAGATCTGCATTCAAGTTAACCCAGTTTTAGTTTGTTCCTCAGTTCCACTTAATAAGAACAAGCTCCCAAGCCTAGGCAGAGTCCAGGATTGGGACCGCATTCTTGTTAACTTCTCCAAGAGTCTTCCTCTGTTCAGATTGTGAGGAACAAGGTCCCAATGCTTCTAAGGTCATAAGGATTGGAACTGAACACCCCACAATCTATTCCATCCTCTCGTGGGTCTGTTCGACGTTGGCAAAATCTTAACAACTTCTGGCAGTGATCCCGATTGCCACTGGCCAGCGGCTGACAGCTCGAGCTTTCTCAATTACATTTGTACTGAACTGTGCTATCCTTATCCAGGATTCCCTCCTCACCTCTCATTCAGGGGTTCCGTCCCCTAAATTACTGCGTATATCAATCAATAAACTATCTATTGCATTGTGCTCTGCCTCCATACTTGATACCTGGTCTGGACCATAACATTACTATTTTATTCCATGAATTAGAACATTAGTGTTTTGGCTATCTGATCTAAAAAAAAAAAAGTTGATTATTTCATACAAAATATTATTTTATTTCCCTTGGAGTACACAGCTGTTTTTAAACTCCTATTGCTGATAAAATCACATTGATCAAGGTTTCTGAACTTCAATGAAATTGAATTCAACCAAAAGGGGATGGGTGGACATATCATTAATGCAAGTAGGTGTCAGTAAAATTTTGCACAAATCAACACAAAGTAAGCACACTCCCCATGAATTTCAATAATCATGTTTTATTCATAAATAAACGTCCTGAATTAAATCAGCAGAATTTATGAGCACGGAACATTTCCTCTCCCTTCTAATCAGTCTGTTCTGATCATGCAGAGGCCAGCAGTGGAATATGTCCTTATGGGCTCAGTTGTGTATTAAAATGTGACGCCAGAGATGCTGCTACTTGTGAGCCTCAGCATCTCCCCTTTTTTAAATTCCACACAGGATTTTAGTCTCATGTCAAATCAGCACTTCTGCACTTGGCAATCAGGGATTAGTTTTAAAAGTCAAGACCCCAGGCATTGACTCCATGAAAAACAAATTTTAGTTGTAGCAAATATGCTGCTTCCAACCGATAAAGGAGCAGACGAGGTGTCGATAAGCAAACTCAGTGCCTTTATGAATATTCAGGGGGTTTCATGGCTGAAGCCTAGCTGAAGCTTTAAAGATGGTTATATAGCTTTGCCTTGGCTGAATAAGAGGCACAGATTATGATTAACTCAGCTGATCGAAATGAGAGAAAGTAGTGGAAGCTTCTGGTCACAGTCAGACCATACCATCTGCCGAGATACAGGAGTCAGTTCTATTGCAGCATTAAAGCATAATCTAGAGCCTAGAAGAATTTGCAAAGACTGTCAATTCTGATTTACAAGTTTCTGTCAATCTTTACTTTTCAGTGTTAATAGAATTTTTAAAAAGTTGTTGAAATTTCAATTGAATCTTCACTGATGTTTACTACGAAAGGCAATTTCCCTTCTAGAAACTCAGCTATGCTTAGGTCTGACTCAGACAACCAATTGGCCATTCGATTCATTTGTCCGTGACAGAGAATCAACACTGTGAGTGTAAAACCTGGCTTCTTTGTTGATGATCCCCTGTATGTGCCCCTTTCACACTGTACAGGAGAATTTGATAAATGAGCCCTGTCTCATTACACAAGAGGACATTGCTCTGTGATGTGAAAGCCTAATTAAAACTTTAAAGAATTTAAACCAGAAGCTGTGGAGAAAACCTGTGCACCCATCTGGTTAATGGAGCGAAGGATTTTATTTTCTAGCTGGCTGCTCTGTTTTTACAAAGAGAGAGAGAGAGAAAAAGAGAAAGGGGGATGACATTTATAAAATAATCCAAAATTATGCAGTTAAGTGGGGTAAAACGTCCTATCCCCCCCTATTTTACAAAATTAGGCTGTCTAAACTGAAAAATGACAACTGCGCTATAGCTTGAGCATTTCCAATGTGTTAAAATTTTCCTCCAGTCTTACCCCTGGTTTGGTTATGCTAAAAATCTAATTCAGATTCTGTCTCTTCAGTGAAGGGTTCCGGCTCATTTCATTGCTCTCTTAACGAGTTTCATTTGCGGTTGTATCGCTGCCCAGATATCTGAATGAATCTCCCATAAATGGGCAAGATTGATGTGATAATCTATCTGGCTTTTTTCATTCAAGAGAGTCCAGAAACAGGCTTCTACTTCGATTTCCATCATTTTATTTTAAATAATTTGTGAATTCAATTTGTAATCATTTGTCCACGCGTCCTCGTTTAAATTGTTCATTCAGTAGGGCTTTATGAAAAGTGACATGCATATCTATAATAACTGAACATATATTGTTCATGTTACATATATATACTGTATATATATATATATATATATGTGAGACTTCAGGAGAAATTCTGCTCATGAGGAGCCTCCTCTAATCTTATAGCCCCAGAGCTTTTCAGGACCATGGACAGTGACAGTCTTATGTGCAACATTAACAGCTTACTGTGGTCAGTATGACAGTCCTTTTGTCTCCATCAGGAGCTTTGAAAAAAGCGCTTTCATTTGGAGAATTTATCATAAAATTTGGCTTGCTCAGCCTTAATGATTCTTTGATTCAACAAAATGAATTACCATCAAGGAATTCTCTTTTGGTGTAAGACTGACATTTCTGAGATTTTTTTTTCTGTGAAAATAGATAAATTTAGCTGGACCAATAACATGTTATGAGACAGGATGGCAATAATGGACCCTGTATCCAACCAGTATTGCTCGCAGTGAACTGTGTTCACTGGGCAATTATTGCACTGTTACCGCTTTCAAAGCACAGAGGATGCATGTTCTGCCTGAGGACTTGCGTCTCAGAGGCCTTTTCCTGCCCGAGGGCTGAAGCTAAATGGAGCTGGGCTTTGCCACTACTTTGATGAAAATGTCTGGATAATGTTGGGTAATGGCTGCAGATGGCGAAGGAAGCACAGGAATTAAATTCCAAAGCACTGATGGGTACGCCATGATGTAGATTATAGAGTCTTGTGGGAGATATACTGCAATTAGGACAAGACTATCTGTGCTTCTTACAAATAGTTATGGGTCCATGTAACTGAGGCAGGAGGGTTTCAGTTAAAACAATCCTTTGATCTGAGTTTATGAATGTGTCTTTAATCGGTTGAATTCAAATAGTTCTGAAGCTGGTATTGAGGTTATGTAAAAGACAGTGCATAATGCAAATGAATCAGTTATTCAAAATAAATCCCAAAGTGGGTGATTCATCTGAGAAAAAAAGGCATAGAAGGGGCTTGGAGAACATTGTTCCAGATCTTGCATGATAAAGGGCCAAAGAAATTGAATAATCCATTTTAAAAGTGTGTATTTTGAAGCACTGCAAACAGGCTTTAAATCTGCTGTTGTAAACAACTTACCAAAAAATTTAACTTGTAAATTCACTTTTGTAATGGTTTATGCTGAAAAGGGAATGTTTGCATGCAAATTACAGATGGGCAATTTTGTCTTGCCAGCTGTTCCTGCACAATAATCAGACTTTAAATACCATTCCTTTGTTTTTGCCTGAGCTGTTGACACATATCACAGAGTAAATCTCAATATGAGAGCACACTCTGTCTGGACTATTTTGGCATGGAGAGAGAAGGGGGATGCAGTCCCACGTGAATTGATGGGAATTCGTTGATCATGCATACGATCACAAAATACAACCCCATTTGTATAAACATTGACACAGTTGGGAAAATGTAAGCAAAAAACAGAAACAGAAACTTGCAAATCATCTTTGACCTGCATTCTGCAGAATTCAGGAGGCAAAATATATTATCGTTTACCCCTTTGACTTCATTGTTAATAATATTAGTAATAATAAAAATAAAAATAATAATAATAATTATTATTATTATTATTATTATTATTCTTTTCTGGAATAATATGCTCATTCCAAATTTGGTATTGCAATAAATACCAAATAAAAAATAAATAAATAAATAAATAAATACATTCTTTAAAAATTTGAGATGGGGCAAAACTTCAATAATGTTGAAATGCTAATACAAAAATAGGTAAGTGTGCGCCATCATGCTCGCATATCAGTAGTATCCACAAAAGGCCCAGTTGTTTACAAACAAAGAGTGGTGGAGCCTTGTTACTGAAGTAAAAGATGTGGGATTGGATAATCCAACATACACTACAGTGCATAATATGATTTAAAAATTCAGGGAATGAGGATACATTCCTACAGAAAAAATGAGGTTGAAACTCAATGTTGACTGCCTTTGACAAATGCCATTGACATATGTGAATGAAGACAGCACTATGCACCGAGAAAGCCAAACAGATCCAGAAACCCTGCTGTGCTCTCTTGGCTTGGACTCATATGGAATAATGTTATGCATGGTAGAAATGTCGTCAGACCAATCAACCCTTAGAAATAGCTTATATTATTAGGTTATAATGAATGATAATGGATGTTGTGTTATCCAGGTCAAAGAAGAAAAGGACTAACCATATGTGGCCACCAATGTAAGTTTCAATAGCCTGCATCTGTCATGTGTGGAGGTATGTTAGTACCCATGCCATGGGAAACTTGAAAATCTCTGTTGGTATAAATGATGCCAAAGCACATATATGCATTTTGGAGCAACATTATGCTGCCTTCTAGTTGACATCCTTATCATCCTTATCTACCTCAACAAGACAACAGCAAGCCACAGTGTGCATGTGGCTTCCTAATGGAAGGGTGCAACTGCTACATTGGCCTGTCTGCAGTTCTGGCCTGTGTTCCGCTGAATATACTGTAGTACAACAATGAAGACCTCGGACATGTTAGCAGCCGAAGATATACTATATATCACCTAAGGTATATAAATAAAATGCTTATTGGGGAAAAAATGATTAAAATTAGGAACAGTTGGTGTTGGGTGTTCATTTCCTCAAACAATTCTGACATAACACCATTCTAAACGCACCCTTGTCTCAACTTTCCTGGACATGCAGCAGGCGTAAACTTTGGAATGAGAGATTATTTACAATAAATGAAAAAGTAAATAAATCAAGAAATAAACTAGGGGGCACTCAGAAAGTGCATACCGCTGCCAGATCACAATACTTCCTGGTAGAAGTGTTAAAGTGGGAATTCAAAGAGAAAACTGACATATGGATATTTGACATCAATAGAAAGCGTAGAATGCAAAGAATGCAATGCAATGTCATTCCATCACATTATCGATGCGAGAAAAAGGAAACAAGCACGAAATGACAGTACTTTATCAAGCGTGAATTATTCCGTGATGCTAGGAAAGAGGCCATTTTGGGCGATGTCATGGACGGGTATTGCAAGTTCTGCTCTGTGAATTAGTGGGCAGAATCAATAGAAGTACTATGTTTCTCTCTAAGCTTTATATTTTGTCATTTAAGGTTCAAATTGAGTCGTACTTTACTTGAGATGGATAAATTATAACAGAGAAAAATTTGTCTGTCCTTTTTTTTTACTTTAAACATTTCTGTATAGTACATTGAAGATTAACATGGACATATAAACGATCTGACGGAAAGTATGTGTACATACGAGGAAGGAAGGGTTTCCTCCAGGATTTTTTGAAACTGTGGCGGAGGGCTTCAGCATTGGGTCAAAACTCAGCATTATCAGGTGTGGCCAGTTTTCATTAATCAGCACGTAGGCGATGTAATAATTGAAGTCTATGGGCACAGAGATTTATCAGTTTCACATACGTCACGGTGGATTTCACATATAATATGAAAACCGATTATGACTCTGGACTGAAGATGCAATAAGGTAGAGCAGGATGTGCTCACAGCAAACACAGAAGTGAAGAGATAGAAAAACTATTAAAAACAGCAATTAAGACCTGAAATTGAGCTTGAGTGCATGAGAAGTACAGGTGGACGATTCAGGCTGCTTTTGAGGTAATGGGTGGAGATATTTGAAGGGCTATGATTGTGTTCTAAATGGCATCAACCTCGCCACTCCATATTTATATGTCAGTCAATCACTGTTATGAGAGTCCACTTGATCATGTTCATAAAATACTATCTTTTTTGTAGCCCTGAGCATTGGCTTATCCAACCTTCCTCAGAATGGTAGCATGATTCCAGTAAAAACATAATTTTCTTTCTAAACTAGACAACATGTATGTGTATAGCGTATAGCCAGCGCGGCGACCGGACTTTTTGCAGGCATGAAACGAACCAATATACGCAGCAAAACTAATAGGATGCATCGATGAAAGAAATCACCTTCATGCAACATTGGTTTGAAAAAAAAAATAATAAAGATTTAAACATGGGATTTAAAAATATAAACTACTGGGAGATCTGGAAGAAATCTATTAAGTGTTCTGACTCGTCAGGCTTTTAAAACAAAATTGAAAACAATTTTCACGTAAGAGATAATTAATGAGAAGGTGTGCATTCCACGGTTTCAATGCACGACGCGGAGGCAAATAACCACCAAACGCGAAGCGGAGGGTGGTTGCCTCCGCGAAGTGCATTAAAACCGTGGAATGCTCACCTTCGAGTTGATTATCCCGCTTATACCATGGTCAATTGCCAGCAATATCAACTCGCAGCATTCAGAAATCTTTGGTGAAAGTTTTGCATTTGCTCCAAAAAAAAAAAAAAAAAACGAGCTGGTAATCATTAAACAGGCGCCGCGCCTTCTCATACCCAATAGCCTACTATAGGCCTAGTGAAATTGAACCAGCTATCTTATGTTCATGGAGAAAGAATTTTTTGTACACGCTTATATACCAGCTGATTTGATAATGGATTCCAGCTGACATGAAGATTATTCATAACGCAACATTATGTACGATTATGCAGACTGTAGCTAACTTGCTACCCACGATTACAATGAACTTATGACGGTTTCCGCAGTCAGCGAGCTGAAGTCTGCTGGCATAGCACGTAGCTAGCGAACTGTCAGCAGTTGCTGACACATGAAGTGTACATGTTAGCTTCCTTTGTAACCGTACACAATTACAATCGTTTAATGAATAAAGCCTGATTATTTCGCTGCTATAATATTTCTGGTCATTATCGCTTGAGTACCTATAGTTAACCACCCCGCAGGACGCATCTTATGTGACGCTGCTAAATTTACTGGAGATAAATGAGCAGGTAGGTTTCCGTTGTACCCAGTCAAACACCAGGTCTAACATTGCTTGGGTTACAAGTTGGCTTGTGGATGAATTTCGAATGGTGAAACGGCCGTAGCCGAACTACCTGTGCGGCTCCACGGTTTTAATGCATACCTGCCAGCCAATCAGAGAAAAGTATTCACCCAGACCATGGTATAATGTATTATAACTATGGAACATCTGGGTTCTTTCAGAGTACACAACCCATGTGTGACATCACGGGAAATGAGACTGTCGGCGGACTGGTAACAGTGGAAAAGGAGCAACATTTTTAAAGCGAATGTCAAGTAGCATAACATTTTTTTTTCTCTTGTTATTTGAGTGAATACCTTTAACATATCATGAAATTGCCATAACAAGCCAATTTTATGGGTACTTATTTTCTTTGAATCCATACTTTAAAAACACTGAACAAAAAAATAAATGGAACACTTCTTATTGTGAGAAATATGACCATGTTCAGAACATCATTGTACTTTCATTGAGTGTCGACAGATTGTATGACCATATTGCAATACATTTCGATCAATGATTTAAAAAGACAAACAAGAATCCCGCAATGGCGTCATGAAAAAGGGATGGGGTCTATTGTCCAAATTTCACAAATCAATATTGGGTATGTTCGCCTTTGGCCTGCTGCACTGCTACACGTCTGCTGTGTGGACTGTAACAAATGGTCAGTGGTGAGTTGTTGGACATGTTCCCACTTCTCTACAAGAGCTGTGTGGAGTTGGCGGCTATTGGCTGAAAATGGGAACCAATGACGAACTCTTTGCTTATGGACATCCCAAGGATGCTGGAAGGGGGACAAATCCGAGGAATAAGCTGACCATTTGTTTTCACGCTCAAGGAATTCTGTGCATACACGGGTGATTTGGTTCTGGCTTGGTCATGCTGGATGGTTATTGTTTTGATGGATGAATGGTAGGACGATAGGCAGCAGCATCTCATCATGAAATCATACTGCATTCAAGTTGCTGTTCATCAACTGCAGTTGGGTGCAATGTCCTTGGAATATTCCTGCTCAAATCAGCACTCCACCACTATACGCCACCTTGCGCACCACATTGATGTCAGCAGAACGATCCTCCGTCCAGCCGCTCTGTGAAGTGGGAAACGTGATTCATCTGTAAAGAAAACAGTCCTCCATTGTGCCATTGGCCATCAAACGTTTCTATTCACTCAGTCGAACCAATTTTTTCATTGAGCTGAGGAGAAGTCCGATCCACAAAGGGCAAAAGACGTAAAGATATGGACTTCCTGGTAGATTATTTTTCACGGTTTCAGCAAAAATGGGGTGATGGTGGTAACCAGCTGTCTCATATTTAGTGGGAGTTACTGGCATCAGACAATCACAGAGAGTCCAGATATGGCGGTCTTGGGTGGGGGTTATCACACGTGGTCGTCATGCATGCGGGTGGTCTGCTGTCTTGCCTCATTCCTCAAAAAGGTGTTTTATGCGATTTATTTTTGAAACATAAACACTAAGAGAACATCCCTGAAAAACATTCCTGCATTGACCATGCCAATGGCACACTCCCTGATGGATCGAGTCATTTATGGCATTTAGAACAATTGCAGAACTGGGACTTTTGAGGTGGCCTTTTATTGACCAGAGTGCAGGATGTGCCTGGGCTGACTGTACCTGATTTCAATAGCTCTGGATCATGCCCCACCTGTCTACAGGCCAATTTTGACAAAGGGCATGAACTTGACAATGATATGGAGAAGGTGACTGAAATGCACACAGACCAGTGGCACACAACCTCAGTCACATAAATAAACCAAACTAAGCAACCTCAGAAATAATTATGCAGAATATTGGAAGGACTAAGCTGTTGCGTTTATATTTTTGTTCAGTATAGTTCAAGGACGATTTACAAATCAGTGTTTTGTTTTTTTTTTACTTTTATCTTCCATATCATTCCAACCTCTTCAGGAATGAGCCTGTTTATGTGCAAAACGTAGTCATGCATACTTATGAATTTTCTTGACCAAATACTTACTGCGCTTATTCTTTGGTGTTTTATACAGCAACGGCCAAACTTATTATCAGCTAATTGTAAAACTTATACAAATGTTATTCATGCATTGAACAGTACATTTCATTATTAATGGTTCTATGCACGCATTTCATAAATGTAATATTTATATTATTGCATGAAGCATATGAAAAAACACATTAATAACGCAAATATGAATCTGTCTCAGATACATTTTTTTCTAATCTTCACTCAGACCAAGCTTTAAAAGTTTCAAATCAAGCAAGTGGAAAAATGACTAAAATAACCATAGCACAGATGGCTGGTGAAAAATTAATAAGGTAGCAAGCGCTGAACAGATTTTCTGAGCAAGGGGACTTAAATCAACTGGGAGTGCTTGCATTGTTCTTTCCTTTTCATTTTGGGACATGATTAGAATGTCTTTATCCAGTACTCAGATTAGATTTTAATGCAATTCATGCTTAAGGGTCAAACTTGTTCGGTCTGAGGAACATTTCAGCACATTTGGAAAATGAGTTTGTATACAAATTATATTTTAAAAGTAAAGCAATTAGGAAAAAGGCACTAAGTGCAGCTCCGATGGGTTGATAGAATGGGAGGAAAAAAAGTTTTAAGTGACATAAAATATTCACACTTTTAATATACTGTATATATTTTTTTTCTTTAATTTTGCGCTGTTGCCTGTGTACTGGCTGTGCCCAGTAAGCATTAAAAATCCTTTGTATGCTGCTTTCACACCGGAGGCGAAACGAATTTTGAACAAAAGATTACATTAAAAAAAAGTCAATGCAAACGCACGTATTCGCGTTTTTGCATTGACTTTGAACGTAATCTTCTGCCGTGTGAAAAATTTGTTTCACGTCCGGCGTTAAAGCAGCTGTGTGCTGCGCGGTGCTCTGTTACCGTGTTCTTGTGGCGTTTATCTCCCCAGTGATCGAGTTTCCTCTCCGCGCCTGCATCCACTGAATCAGCCTCCTCATAAAATAACGTACACCAGTCAGGCAGGGCTGAAATTCCCAAACAGTTCACTTGCTATGGACGTAAAATAATCTCCAAGTAAACCTGAGCGTACACATCAAGTGAACTATCGAAATAATAGTTCTTCAAACAGGACCCCTGTCTGAGGATATTTACAAACTTGGCTAAATCTTCCCATTGCATGACTGAAACAAATGGCACCAGGAACACGAGCCCATTAATTGAAACATGGACAATAGTTTCTGGCAAAAGAAGAGCACCTTTTTTAGCCAAGCCACATCTGCATAACAGCCAATTATCAAAATGCCATGAATAATGAAAACTGGATGTGTGACCAAAGACTCCTTGTATACCAGCTCCAGAGGCTCTTAACACATTGTCACTTGCTGATTGATACAATGTTATGACAGAGTGTACATGATTGCATTAATTTCATCCAACAAATGACCAGTGACAGCGTGGAGCATTTGACTGTAGAATCATTTAGCACCTAACCGAACATTCAGTCAGAGCCTGATCTTGCCAATAGGCTACTGTTTATCAGCAGCAACAACGTAGGCTGGGGTAAAGTGTTCAATTTATGAGTCTGTGTGTGTGTGTGTGTGTGTGCGTGTTTGCATGTGTGGTAGTGTTTTTTGTGCGTGCATCTATACGTGTGTGTGCGCATGTGTGGGCGAATGTCTGTGTGTGTGTCTTTAGGTATGTGCGTGTTTCTGTGTTTTGGTGCGTGTCCGTGTGTGTTTGTGCCTGTGTTTGAGTATATCCAATTTGTTGTATTATTGTGATTGAACATTCTTAACTCCGCTTCGGCAGGCATTTATCATGCTAATAAATTCTCGATTCGAATTGAATGGAAAGAGAGAGGGAGGGAGAGGGAGGAAGAGAGCGAGGCGAGTCAGAGACACTTCTGTTGTTGTGTTTGTTGTGTTGTCTTATTACAGACTTGGCTGAGCAGAAAGTAAAAGAGTCAGGATTAAAACAGACTGTTGATACTACAACACATCTGCTATTCCTTCACACCCTGAGGGCGATCAGCAACCATCCCCCACAACAATGCCAGACATCTCTCAGCTGCACCCCAGCCTCCACAACTAATTATAATGAGTGCAGCCAACTGAGACTGCAAGTCATTTTCACCCACATGATGTGGAATTAAAAGACCTTCGAAAACTGCCTTTTTCGTTTTCTTCCCTGGCATCAGTGATATCAGCATCAAAACAGATTTAGGCGAGGACTGCTACACTGTTTACCAATAGCAACTAGATTTTGGATCTTTAAAGATGATGAGGCCCCCAACCCCAGGAAAAGAACATTTACTCTAAATTACCGCTGTATTCAGCGCATCACAAGCTCCACACTCAAATTTGATATTTGGTCATGGTAGGTTCCCACTATCATGATTTGCGGCACGACTGAAATCGTGGTCTTAATTGTGGAGTAATCGTAGTGATCCAATCAGATCTTATGGGATCTTGAGGTCAGCTGTGGCAATCGTGTTGAACGTATAAAAGTTTTGGGTGGTTCAAAAATTTCCTCGATCAACCAGATTAATTGTAAATCGTGATCATCTCATCACCTCGTATCCAAACCTGAAATTTTAAGCTGCTTTCACACTGGACGCAAAATTAATTTTTTGCACGATAGATTACTTTCAAAGTCAATGCAAAGGCGCGAATATCTTTGCATTGACTTTGAATGTTATCTTTTGTGCGAAGAATTCGTTACGCGTCCAGTGTGAAAGCAGCTTCAGAGAGGTTCCACGATCAGCTACGAATGGCCAATCGTGGCATTCGTAACGAAGTGCATGACAGTGGGAACTAAGCATTATCTGGCACAAAATGGAGTAAGTTCTCTTGGTCTGGGTCCTCTGGGTGTTTTTGTCATACAGAGAGATCAGCTCTCAGAAGCTAAATTTACCTTCTCCCCACTGTGTCAGATCATTTCAATAATATTTCTCAAGCTAATACAAGTAAATCAGCTTTAAACAATCCAGGTCTGTAAACATGACTAAAGAACACTCAGGCACAGCTTTGGTGTGTCCACTGTGGTTTGTGCTTTCATTTACTCTTGGGTATGTGTCTCATTGTTTCTCATCATCAGGGCACAAAATGGGGTTTCATTGTTTGATATAGAAACCGAAAATAGCCTTTAAAATAATACAATGGACTTTGCACTGCTTCAACAAGGGAAAAAAAATCAACATCAAGAAAGCCCAGCAAACAAAGTAACTGAAATTTAGGTCCATCGATATTCCTTTAAGACTTCAGCAAAGAGCTCTTCTCCTTACCACATTACATTTGGGTAAAGAATAATGTTACTGCAACTAGAAATACTCATTGCCACGAGTACCTTACCAACTCTTGGAAAATTAATGTTCACAGAAGGTCAACAGTCTATTAATTTAGAGGCTGCTATGGCAAAAGAGCTGAATTGTATTCTGCCTTCAGAGAGCAGGGTTGCAATTAAGGGCCGACATGCATTTGCTCATAAATTCAGACCAAAAAGTCATGTTGCTTTTCCAGGATTTTGAAATACAAATTATTTTAAACCATATTATAATTTTATCATCGATTCTAGGTTGATACAACAGTCAAAAAACTAAAAAAGCTAAACCAGTCCACTCCCTTGGATAAACTGGCCACAACGAGATGCATACTCGCCAAAAATGCCCATAAACACAAGAAATTTGCTCAAAAACAGTTTACATTCGGAGAATAGAAAAAGCAGCGTTGTCAGTCCCTGACTGCGCCAATGTCCAAAGTCCTTGTTCAGTTTCAGATTGACTGGCCAGCCGATTGAGGACGAAAATAGTTTTAGACAGAAAAGCCGATGGACACTGTTGGATAAGAGTAGAATGATAGTAGGATGGTTTTCACCTCCTTGAAAACTTCCCTGAAGATGAAGAAGAAGGCCGCTCATAAATATAAAAATGCAACATTTGAAAATGAGTCTGAATATCTCTTATTCTTTTAAGAGCCATTCGACGAGAGATTGACATTCTGTGCACAGTTGACCCCCCTAGAATTGAATGAAACTTGGCATAGAGGTAGATATGGGTGTCTCACAGAAAAAGCCAAATTTTCAGGTCCATACTTCACTTTGCCTGCCGATAGCGCCACCTGCAAGCCACTTAAGTGGCTCAGTTTTGCTGTTGACATCACATTTTACATACTTTTATCATGACCTGTGACAATTCAAGTCCGGTTAGACAAACAAATAGGAAGGATAGATTGCAATCTATTTGTTCGTGCTCGTCAATCGACTTATCGTGACTTTCAAGATGGAGGCGACTGGAAACTACCTCACGGTACTGTTGGCATAAATTGTCTTTTCTAATAAAATACCGGTGCATTTTCAAAGTTCTCAGCGCCTCGTTTTAAATGTCAGAGCCCTCAGAATTCTACCAATGAAATGTGAAACTACTTTGAGCCTGTTAATGATGATAAAAATAGCGATTTTTTTGCATGGCAACACTATGCTCGATTCACTACTATTGTAAGCCTGTTGGGAGCTTTGGCTAAAGAGCCATTTATTTCAAAATGTTGCATGCGTACGGAGGTGGGGTATTTGACAAAGGTTAGTACTCGTTATCATGTTTCAATACACCCAAAGTCAATATCACATCACACCAGAATTCAAATAAAAAAAATTTGATCTAGATGCTGGGAAAGAGTCAAATTTTGCACAGTTTACTGACAATCTAAGTCAATGAGATGTATTCTTTTACTTCTCGATCACTCACTTTCTGTCTTACTTGCTTCACATGTTTTCTACCTTTTGCAACTGTTGACGCCAATTGGCAGCAGTGGGAAACAGTAACAAAGTGACAAATGACAAAGAAAAAATTTTGGCTGCATTGATTAAACCTGATATCTTATCACACGAGATGCTTACCATCAAAATACATATCCTAGAAAAATACTGAAGGAATCCACTGACTGCTAGCTGGTATGCTGATACCGCTGATATTCTCATTTGTCTATCTATTAATATACAGGCAGGGCAAACTCACACTGAATTTCTGAATAACTGCAATGAATGGTACATCATTATCAATGCATGCTTCATAAAAGCTACAAGAGACTGCATCACCTCTCTGTAATTGTGTACAGGGTTATATGATGATAAACTGTGCTCTAAGGACTGATCAAAAGGGCAATGTAGTAATAAGACTTGGGTTTTGTCAAACAGAACAGCAGAATAAACTTCAAATGAGTCTCTGAAGCTTTTGTCACAAAACTATTTTACACTTAATGCATTTGTAGCTGCAAAAAGAGTGCTGTGTGAATTAAAATGACCTTTTCTTAAAAAGTGCTACAATTATTCAGCAGAAGCGAAGGTTACAAGTTTCAAAAATACTGGGAGCCGTCTTGATTTTACTCGCAAGTTCTGAGGCCTGAGCAGACCATTCATGTGCATGTGAATCCAGCTTACGCTTAGCTGCAGCCCTGGCAAGTAATATCAAGATGGCTTCTGGCACTTTAGAATCAATCAATCAATCAAAGAATCAACACTTTTTTTGATTTAAATGACATAATATACACTTTCCAGGTTAATAACTAACTTAGCCTATGAAAATATGGTTTGTTATGTGATTTGTTTTCTTCGGGTGCCACAGACATGCAGTGACAACATGGCTGATGGCAGCCATTGGTTTGCACAATTGCTGCCAACAAGCAAACAAATTACATCCTCAAAAACTTTACAGGAAAATGCCCAAGTCAGGTTTTGTGCAGAACACTCATCCACAAGCAGGACTTTCATGTACTAAAATGTAATGAATCATCATTTCAATGGATTCAATATACCCATGTACAGCGGGGCTCCTATGAAGTTCATTTTAGCATTTTTACATTAGCAACTGTTATTGTCCAGACCAGGAATCAAATGCGGAGGCAGTGCACAATGCAACAGGTTGTTTATGGGCAGCTTAATATGGTAATAAAGAGGACGGAACCCCATCGGAAAAGGTGGAGTCGGAACCCCAGATAGTCATAGCACAGTTCAGTACAGGTGTCGTAGATGAAGCTTGAGCTGTCAACCTCCGGCCAGTGGCTTTCAGGATTATGGTCATTTGGTGTGCAGATTTTGCCAGCACCGAACTGTCCCACAGGAGGATGAAGCAGCTTGAGAGGATGTCATTTCCAATCCAGATGATCGTGAAAGGATTGGGAGCTTGTTCCTTGACAGTTCCTTGCTGTCATTAAAGAACAAGTTGCATTTAACAAAGTAGAATAGTTTAATTTAGAAATATTGACTATTACTAAGCACACAAAAGCACATTACAATCCAGCAATTTGCAACACTGAGAAGAGGGCTTATTTACCTGTCACCTGGCTAACCAGGCAATGAGGTATAGTCAGGGGTGGGGAGATGCGCACGACTTAAACCAATAACACAGGACATACACCAAATAGATGGGCAAGTTGCTGAATTGAACAAGACACAAATGGAATTCATACAAGGGCTGTGACAAGCAACACTGTCTTGTTGCCTTCTAAGCCCTTAGGTGCTTCACAATGCACTTCCTCCTACAGCGGATGAAGACGAAAGAAAGAAAGTTAAATTTTCCTGTGACCTGCAGAGATGTGTTGATGCTTATTCAGATCAGAGATACTGATTACGGGAGCCCTTTTCCTGCAGTACACCCGCTCCCACCATCCCTCTTGGTGAAGCCATTAGTACAAAAAAATGCATTAACCGCATGTTTTGATCAATTTAATATGCAGTGAGAGCTCATTTGCTGATTTGCTGACTGGCCAACAAAACTAATGACTTCACAAACTTTGAGTTCCAAAACCAATACGCTCTTAACTGTAGTCAGTATTTTAACAGCTGGCTCCAATTCCTGCCCCAGTAATTGAACTATTGTGGCAGAATAGGGCTCCTCTGGAACGGTTGAGCTGCACTCAAACTAATTCCCTTGAAAGCACCATTGACAATGAGAGAGGGAGAAGATGAGGGCTGTCCCAATGGATGTGCGTGATCTAATAATAATTCTCCCTAATTGGCTGCTGTTGACCAAATCCAGACAGGTGTAAAGAGCTTGCATGCCGCCCCTATATGAATTGTGGCAGGCATTGCTGATGGCAGATTAGCAGTCATGCAAATCGTCGTTTGAAGAAAAGGTTGGCTGATCGTATTCTTGCAATCTGTCAAGCAGCAAGGCATGAGCAGTGCATGGCCAAAAAAAAAAAAAAAAAATTCTATTTATTTATATGAAGAGTTTGCTTCCAAAACGCAATATATCCATTTTACTCATTTTGAGTAAATCACCTCTTTCTATGTTGGCGCCTATAGCAATCAATAGAGAAACATAAATTTTGACCATGAAAAAATACACTCTATAGTTTGAATTTCTAAAAATGCAAATTTGCACCATGTGTAAGAAACACAGGGCTATTGCTTGATGGTATTATCTCAATTTTTGGAATTTTGGCACTAATTGCATTTTGGAACCAAACTCTTCATATATATATATGTGATGCTCCAAAACAATAAGGAGGCAGAGTAGCAAAAGAGTTAAATATTTTACTTAACCTATATAGTAATAATAATAATAATGATAGTTATTATCACAGGATTATGGTCTGTGTTTTGGAGCACTGAGGACGTATTGGTATGAGTTGATTTTTGTTTGCAATACAGTGAGCTGCCACCTAAATATGTTCTATCCTATGCAGCAGCAGCAGCAGCAGGTGTGCGCCCAATGGGGAGCTGCTGTTGAACAATCTGCTTGTGAGGAAGGTTCTGTGGCTTCTTGCCTCAGACTCTGAGGATTGATTGTTTTTGTTTCAGCACAACAAAGGTGACTGGCCATTAGCACCAGCCAACACAGCAGCTGACAGACAGCTAATTAAGAATTAGTTTTTTGTAAAAATATTCTTACCACAAAGCTGGCCATTTGTCATAGAAGCCTACTGGACTGCTTATTTAGCAAAAAATAGCATTTGCTCATTTCTAAGAACATGCAAACTGTTAGTTCAATAAATTACCAATTATTAAAAAAATGGAAATAAATTGCGAGCTTCCACAAGTATTAAAAGATGTAAGTCAAGGTTTTACTGATTGAAAGCATGAAATAGTAAAAGTTGCGATAACTTCAGTTCTATCAGCTGACGTGCGTGTAAACCGTAGACAGCAGTCATAAAGAATACAATGATTGTTTGGCATCCAAGCCCTAACACTGACACAGCCTGCTCTGGATGCTGGGGCGGAGGTGGGATCATAACTGGCAGCAAGTAAGAATGATGCAGCAGCCAAGAGCAATGCAGCACACTGGCAGGCAGAGTCATGTTGTGCTGTAAAGGTGGGGCAAGAGCACAGCTTATATTGCTGACCTACCAGAGGGGCGGAGCAGAAGTGTCTATAGGACTGTTGGGAATGTTTCAAGTCCTCTGCCAAAACTAGCTTTTGCAAGCTGTGCCCTATTTCGGTGCTACATACTGCTTTTTAGCTTGGCTTTGTTATTTGGCCTACATCAAACTACAACTACAACCGTGTTGCATCATAAATTGAGAATTTTTCACATTCTGAAAAGTATTCTGCATATTGAGGACACTGCTCAGACATCCCCTTGACCCAGAATGTAAATTTTCTCTCTACTACTTATTTCATAGATTGCATGTATTTCCGTATTACACACAGTATTAGTCATGTGTATAGTCTAAGGACTGCGCCTGCTTTTTCACAGTGCTTGTTGTCCCTCATCAGCATGCATTTCGATCTAGAAAATCCATCTTGAGATCCCATTTAAATATGAGCCTCAAAACCTCGCAGGGCATCCCTTCTAAGACAGGTTTGACTGAGTTATTTATTCATGGTTTGGGATCACAATTGCACGATGCCATTTCAATCCCCATAAGTAAAAAAAAAAAAAAAAACCATAAGATGAAACCATAATATCACTATAAATGGAAAAAAAAAATAGATTTGGTCAATATCAGAGCTTATTTCAACCTACCCCTCCCCTTCCCAGAGAAAAATGTAAGCAATACATACAGTAGCTGCAAAAGAGGGTTGTGTTTCAGTCATGACATCTCAGTTAGCATCTGACATCTAGTTCCACCCAAAAATGTATTTAGATGCGAGAAACTCTAAAAGGAAGTAAGAGTTTCCTGCCAGTGCGAAATGAGCAAAATAGCAGTAATTTTATAATGAAACGTCCCTCTGATTTAGAGGCAGGAAGAGAAGTGTGAGAGAGATGGAGCAGGCCCAGCACTGATAATGAGGCAGTGTCTGTATGAATGGGGAGAGCGGCACTTCAAGGTTGTTCTTTGCCTTCGGCACCCATTAGGAGACTTTTTCCATTTAGCAGACGGTGTAACAACCACTCAGTAAAAAGACATATTAGGACATCACTGTACAGAGGGGATGAACACATACTGATAGGGTGAGAATTAGCTGATTGCTTAATTTTATGTTCAGATGTCCCCGCAGCCCTGTCCTTGGTTTACTTCTGATTAGACAGGAACTAAATTTACAGTTCATAATCAACACTGTTTAGTAATCCACATCCTCGCCCTTACTGTGGAATTGACCTGAAATAACCTGAGACTTAAGTGTACCAGTCAAAGGACGTTCATTTGTGTCCACTGCATGTGATAAGTACAGATACAGTGCCTGCAACATGCATCAGCAGAGGCGTGTCTGCTACCTCTCCCTCTACACAGGGATCTCCAGGAGTAATGAAGGCCTGGAGTTTCCCCTTATAAGAAATAGTTCCTTTATTGCTCTAGGGTATCTGTTTGTCTAGGGGAAGCAAAAAATAAATTTAAAATATTCTCTTCCCTCAAGTGTTTCTCATGCCCTAAACACTCTGCACTGAGTCAAAGGAGTGATCTTACTTTCAGCCACGAGGTGCAGTATAACTGCTCACATTTTGTCATAAAATGCCCTCACATTCTGTTGAGGATTATATTTAGATATTTCCCATCATATTCATCAGTAGATCAATTGCCATGCTCCATAATCAATAATCATAATCAAGAACCATATTATGTAAGCAACAGTAACACACACACACACACACACACGCACACACACATATGACATAACACACACACATACAAGTAGTTCACATACACGTAAGGAGGGGATGAGCAGTGCAAACGCATACACACATGCACAGGCAAACGCACAGATACACACACACATACAAGCAGTTCAATTTGCACATGCATAAGCAGCTCACACACATAAGCAGCGGGCTTCTGTAGCTTTGATTAGTAAGCAGGCTTCTATTTAGTTGATTCTGAAAACATAATCAGTTGAATAATTTATGTATCCATATGTGTCGTATACCTGTTTAAACTGTAATTTTCCACACCTTTTAAGCGTATATTTTTTCTTTTTTTTATGAAACAAATGCTTCTGTGCTCCACCAATATTTCTTTCATCGAAACTTGAGAAATAACCCAAAAATTGTGATTGAAGCAAAGTTGGTAAAAAAAAAACTTTAGAGATAAAGATGGGTACAACCCATGTATTGATTGGAGCAGAGTTGGTTGAGTTTTTCCTATAAATTTTGCTCTGTAAAGAATGCCGCGTTTGCACTTCTAGGCCAGGGACTGCTCTCCGGGTTTTGATTATTGCTTGATTCAAGGCTGGAAGATGGCTTCTGAAGATTTTGTCTCTCTCTCCCAATTATTCATGAACAAAGAGACCTCAAAAATTGCAATCATCTAGTTGGGAAGACACGACAATTAAAATGCTAAATTTAATTTCCAAAATGGCTTTTTGTGATAGCAATAGATTGGAGTGATTTTGAGTGATACAATGAAGATTAATTGAGGTTGAAGGAGTGGAAAAACAGTTCCAAATAGAAACCAGCATATCTCCTGGCCATTTTGCCTCAGGTTAACAGACTTTTTATTATACCACAGGCATGATGCATACAATCATTTAACCCCAATAACCATACAGAAATTTTCATCCAGCAGTCATGTATTATGGCAGATTTTGAATAATGATTTACTTTCAATTAATGACTTGATGATTTAAAAGCCGCATTATGCATTTATTCACATTGTTTTTGTCTAATATTTCAAGAAGTTGGAGGATATGAAATATGAAAAATAAGCAATAGTAGAAGGAAATGGACGGAGTGGGATACTTTTTCACAGCACTGTAAATATTGATGACAATCAATATCATTCATGTGCAAATAATTGCCCCTAAACCTAATAACTGCTTGTGCTGCCCTTGGTGGCATTAATAACTGCCAATGAGTCTTTTCCATTGCTGTGGAGGAATTTTTGCCCACTTTTATTTGCGGAATTGTTTTAATTCAGCCAGACTGGACAGTTTTCAAGAATGAACGGCCTGTTCAAGGTCATGCCACTGCATATCAATCAGATTCAAGCGAGGACTTCGATCGAGGACCACTTTAAAACCTTCATTATGTATCTTTTTAGCCATGAAGAGGTGGACTTGCTTGTGTGCTTTGGATCATTGTCCTGCTGCATAATCCAACCATGCCAGAGCTTTAGATCTTAAACTGATGGCTGGGCATTTACAATAATTAACATTCCTCAGGATTTTATGGTAGAGATCAGAATTCATGGTTCCATCAATTATGGCAAGTTGCCCTAGTCCTGAATCAGCAAAACAGCCCCAGACCATCAATACACTACAGCTACTGTGTTTTCCTATGATGTTCTCTTCGTGGAATGTTGTGTTAGCTTACGCCTGATGTTACAGGATCTTTGGCTTTCAAAATGTTCCACTTTTGACTTATCAATCCAGAGAATATTTTCTCAGAAGTCTTGGGGGTCATCAAGATCTTTTTGTCAAATTTGAGACAAGCCTTTGTGGTCGTTTTGGTCAGCAGTGGTTTTTGGCTTGCAATTATCTTATGGATGCCATTTTTACCTGGTCTCCTCCTTATTGTGGAATCGTGAACAATGACCTTGCTTGTGGCAAGGGTGGCCTGCAGTTCATTAGATATTTCTCTAGGTTTTTTGTGACCCGCGGCATGAGTCGTTGATGCACTCTTGAAATGGTCACTCCTGGAAATGGTAACCTCTGCTCCAATTCGTAGATAATGCCTCTTGCCATGGTAAGCTGGAGCACCAGAACCTCACAAATGGCTTTGGAGCCCTTGCCAGATAAATGCCAACAACTTAGTTTTTCATATGTTCTTAAATTTCTTTACATAGTGAAATCATGTACAGTTCTTTGCCTCGTTCTTGCTGCCAGACAAGCTCTATTTCAGAGCTTTTAGATTCATTAGGGCTGGCAGTAATCATTCCTGGGTGTGTCTCATGAAATTAAACCCAGATACTGTGTGTAATTAGATGATTAGTAATGAAGGGGGGCAATTACTTTTTCACATCGGGCCAGGTAGGGTTGGATAGCGTTTTTCCTTCAATAAATAAAATTATTATTTGAAAACCGCATGTTGGGTTTACTCTGTTTATCTTTGTCTTATAGTTGAATTAATTTGATGATCTGAAACATTTCAGTCAAATTTGGAAAGAGAATACTTTTTTCACAGCATTCTAAGTCATTAAATGCATGCGGTCATTACAGATTCAAAGCACAGTCCTAATGAACAAACAGTTCCCAGGGCCGATTCTGGGCTGTAAGTTGGCTTGCATCAGTGCTTTAAAGACTTTTTCTGATTTCACACTTGCCATGTTTGGTACGACTTAATTGGACCTGCAGTGTTTATTCCTACAGAGATCAGGTCCAGAGCAAACAATTAATTTCATACTCCAGCAGGAAGTGGTCTCAGGCCCCCTCCAAGCCAGTCTCTGAGTTGATCAAATTAAACAAGATATGCATTTGTATAAACATTGTTTTAAGGCTTGTTTCTGGTTCACTCTATTCCAAAGATTACGGCAATGGCTAATTCTGGAAAAATGATTAGACTAAAAAAATCTATATTACATCAAAGTTTTTTTTCGGACATTTAACTAAGCTTCTCCAGAGTTGATGGGAGCAGGTGGCTGTGGTGGACTAAGCAATTTGGCAAAGTTAAAAGTAGGAAAAAAGAAAAAAGAACTAAGCAGAAGGCTTTGGCCTACCTTACGACCTCATTTTTGTTCATTGCTAAATCCTTGTTGAAGAGGTACAGCACACTTAAACATGTTTTTGAGAGGTAACTAAATTATATGACTGCACTGTAACAGAACACACCAATGCTCGGTCACAGTACATACTATGTCTTTCCAAAAGTACAAACTCAGCATTTTATAGGTTGAAAATGGCTTGACATGCCATCCACTGTTTCAAATCAGCCATTAAAGTTGCAAAGCCAATGCTGATTTAGAGTTTGGAACCAAAGAATCATCTTGATAATGAAATTTGTATTAAAAAATGTGAATACCTTCTGATCCAAGGTGGGTCCTTGAGTGGGAGGATGCAAAAGCTCATTTTCAAATATATTGTAGCGGTCTCGCTACTCAAGGACTGAGACTGAGGCAGGAATAGCGGTTCTCGCATCGCCCGGGACGGGCTTCGCTTTATTTGCGGCGTCTTGGCCCTGAAAAGGGCCGTTTCTTCATCTTTAACGAACAGACTCATTCTTTCAACAACACAACAGTAACTCCGCTCGCGCTGTGGAGTTCAGCCCTCTTATACCCCCCGCCCTGGACCTGATTGGCTCCTTCTCTCCCCCCAGGTACAACCAATAGCGATACTCCGCTATTTTTCTATGTTTAACGAAACATTTTCATTGAAAACACTTGACATCTCGGCGAACTTGCCGCAAATACATAAATCGGGGCAGAACCGCTACAATATACTGATCGAGATTGTTCATGTACAGGATTTTTTGCCCTTTTTTGTCAGCATTGCTAGCCTTGTATCTCCATCACATTTTCTTCCAACATTTTGAATTTGCATTCCACGGTCATTAAATTTTAGAGGAATATTTCTATCTTCTTAGTATTTTTCCAGTTTGGCACAATTGTTTGGATCTATGCTTCTGATGGCTCTAGTAACATCACTAGAATGACTTTTTTCCCTTCAAACCCTCATGCAGCTGGGTAATGGTTGCAGATGGCAGAACATTCCATCAGTAGCAACATTACTGATATGCCCTCATGCTAATGCTTCAATAAACTATTTGAAATTTGTTATGTTACCCAGTGCAATTGTTCTGCTATCCACATTTTGTGTGAGGATTAAATACTGTACATACTGTAATAACTTAGAGCAGTCCCTTTCAACATATGTATCATTATTTTTTCATAATTCTCTTCATCCTATAATATTAATCTTGCCATAATTTTACATTCAAATTAACTTAATCACTGCAATCGGACAGTGATTTGACATTAGGTTTTACTCTTGCTATAAATCATTGTCATATGCAAAATGCTGTTCATGTGCCTATTTCATATAAGGTCTAATAACGATATGCCCTCATTTCCACACTCACATTTTTTGAGAGGCTGAACGTAAACCTGGAATGGAAGAAAAAAACTGCGTCAAAGGCTTCTATGCCTTGTGATTCTGTCGCACATTCTTGCTCTCCGTTGTCTGGTCGAGGGATGTCATTCCTGCCTCAAACATCTATGCGCCCTGACCCCGCCCCTTTCCTCAGCTCTTCTCCACCCCCCTGTCAGCCCCTTTCCCACTTTAGAGCATTTTTCTAAATCATGCAGTGGGTGGAGTTCAGACTTCAGACCTCTGGGTGAACTGACGCTCAAAGTACAGCCTTCTCTGCTTAAATCCGAATCAGATGGTAGTGCATCAGCCTTTAATTGTGCATCTGACTCCAAAAGTTTTCCAAATGGAGTTGCAATGCTGTTCCTATTCATCTTCCTGATGACCCAATATTAATGACACCATGTGTAGACAATGGTTATAGATGCAATAGGATTATGTCATTATCTGTGTTAGGTTTTCAGTTGGTGTCAACTGTGGTAATTCAGTTTCTTGACCAATGAACAAGTCATAACAGTAAGTGTATCGCATAAATCCTAGCACTCTTTGTGGCAGTGCGGCAGAATGATAAAAAAGAATAAAATGAAAATAAATAATTAGAATTAGTTGGGAACTGAGTAGTTCAATAAAGGATGATCAAAACACAGCAACCCACATAAGAAAAAATAAATAAATTATAAATAAGTAAGTAAATAAAATAAAAAAAATCATTACTACCTGATAAATAGTAAAACCTATAGAAAGTAAATACATAAATTAAATGGAGTGCATTACAGTGGCGGCTACACCTAAAAGAGAGAAAAAGACAGAGAGAGAGAGTCAAGTGTCCAGATCTGGTTCATAATTACCGGGAGAGGGGGGTATGGGGTTGGGGTGTTTGGGCACCGTCGTCAGGGAGGCAGCGGGTTAGAGATGGTTGAGAATTGAGTAGGAGGACAGCTCTGGAAACAAAAGTTGCTCTCCTCCTCTGAGTCCAGCAGCCTGGGCAACAAAGGCGACGTCCAGAGGGGAGCCACTGAAAAGCAGGGAACAGCAGGTGTGACAGGTCCTGAAGGATCTTGCCGGCTTTCCTCACGATTTGTTGCTCACAAAGGGTGGAGATGGCTCTTACATCCGTCTCATCCGTGTTGAGGTCAAACTTCAGCTGCTGGTCGAAGACTGTGCCCAGGTTTTTATATCTCTCCACCACCTCCACAGGCTCCCCATGAATGGTGGTGACTACAGTCTCTGCCAGTTCCCTCTGTCTGTTAGAGAAGGTCACCACCATCTCTTTGGTCTTACATTCAGTTCGAGGCATGATATACAAAAGTATTTATTAAACATCTTTTTCGTTATACCAGCCTGTGCAAATGGGTCCCTTCACCCAACCATGACAAAATGTGGTCATCCTTGATTTCAATAAAAATTTAAACAATTATGCTGAACCCACAGTTAATATGCTTGTCGTCCAGTAACCTTTCATACCTGGTTGCATTTTCCCAAACAGTAATGTGTTTAAATAAGATACTATACAATAAGCATTCAGATTTCAAGTTCTTTGCCAGGTATAGCAAATAAAATTGTATGAGCCAATCAATTTGACTCATACTTATCAAAAACCAGAGAGGGAAACCTATTTGTGTCATAATTTTAAACACCCTCTGTTGACTCAGTTTAGAATACTTATTTTTAAGGGCTAAAAATTTTCATTTGAAGAGCAGATGATCCCGCTTCATACCAGCTGGCAGTGATCAGTAGCTTTTTCAGACTAGCGCACAATTGGCTATTGCACCACAGGCTTGCAAATTGGGAAGGGACTGTCGGGAAGGGGATATAATAGTTGCCTTGTTCGTTGCTCAAGCGCCTCCTGTGGGCCAGACGGGCGCTCATCGGGAAGATTCTAAGCATGGTCGTGTCCGAGTATCCTCCGCCCTCGTTCTGAACTTGCGAAGATTCAACCAATGAGTGTACAAGAAGTGGTGGCTGACAGGCGCGTGCTTTGGAGGAGAGCCGCGAACTGTCTTCACTCTCCTGAATTGGCAGCAAGGGGTCACATACGAGCAAGCCTTGTACATAGTTCACCAATTGGGCATTCCAGATTCGGGTGGGATTGGAGATGCCAAATTTTAATTAAAAAAGAAAAAAAAAGAGCAGATAATATTCAATGTAACCCTCTCCCTTGGACAAGCAGTCCGTGCTGACATCGCAAGTGGACGGCATACCACTCAATCAGTATTCCCTCCAGCATTAGCTTTCGCCAGCAACTCAGTATTGATTGAGACTTTATGCGATACATTCTTGTAAGCAAAAGCTACTTCTCCTTTTCATCACACTGCTAAACAATAGCAACCATCAGCCTCTTTATTCTTGATGAATGCTGTTCCCAGAGGAAAGAAAGACAGGGTAATATTCTCTCCAGTTAGCAAAACAACCACTGCATTGCAAAATTAGAGCACTTCCATTACTGCAAAAAGGAATGTTATATATACTACCAGTCAAAAGTTTTAGGACACCCCAATTTTTCAGTTTTTTTATAGAAAATTATGCAGTTTTCGTCCAATGAATTGCTTGAAATGGTACAAAGGTAAGTGCAGTAGTGTAGTGAAGTTTTAATCAAAAGGTAAGGTTACCCAGGTTTTTTTTATGCCATCGAGTGGGTGAAAGGATGGTTCCTCAGTGCGTGATATCAACATGGAGGAGGAAGCGTGATGGTCTGAGGCAGTTTTGCTGGATCCAGGGTCAGTGACTTATACAGTGAAAGGCACCCTGAACCAAAACGGCTACGACAGCATTCTGCAGCGCCATGCAGTACCCTCTGGTATGAGCCTAGTCAGTCAGAAGTTCATCCTCCAGCAAGATAATGACCCAAAACATAAGTTTGAGCTCTGCCAGAACTGCCTTAGGAAAAGAGAACAAGGCAGTAAGCTTGAAAACATGGAGCAGCAGCACAGTCTCCAGACTTAAACCCCATCAAGATGGTTTGGGATGAACTGGATAGAAGAGTGAAAGCAAAGCAACCTACAAGTGCCACACATTTATGGGAATTTCTGCAACATTATTGGGAATAACTTTCTAAAGAATATTTGGTTTCCATTGCAGAAAGAATGCCACAAGTGTGTTCAGCCATTATATCTGCCAAAGGTGCCTACTTTGAGTCAAAAGTTTGAAATAAGTTTGTTTTTTAAATTGATTCCACAATTTCTTGTTTAACTTTGATTCTTAATTTGTTCTATAATGTCTATGCTTTCATTCCAGAGTACAATGAGACATTAAACTGCATAATATTCTATTGAAAAACTGGAAAAATTGGGGTGTCCTAAAACTTTTGAACGGTGGTGTACGATTATTGACATAATCCAAAGGTGACTGCTTTTGGCCCAATATGAGCATGAACATATTGTGCTTCTGCTTGGCCAATCTGCTCTTCTTCGACAGGCTGACATCATCTTATGTCACGTCTTTTCATGGGCACTCATCCCAGCCACAGTGAGTCTCCATCCTCTCTGCCCAGTGGTGGAAAGACCGGCTCGACCGCCTCCAACATACTCCTTCTCTGCTGACCTTTTGACTCGGCGTGATGAAGCCTCATCACTTCAGACAGCACCTGCCCTAAGTTTCAGTCATTTACTGCTATGTCCCGACTCCTCTCATGAAAATAATCCATCACTTGTCCCTGAATCACTGCACTTGCAATGATGTTTTTATTTTGTTTTGTTTTTTTCTTTGTATGGCTTGTTTTTTTTATTTTAATTGCTAGTTTGTTTACTTTCTTGTCTTTTTAATTATTTGATTACAGCCGACATATGCCAATCAAGTACTTTATGTGCCTGTTTATAGCTGAGCTGACAGATGCTCAGTGTGAATTGTACCTCGTTCAATCGGTAGTACAGCTATTCCAATACAAGGCAAAATTGCATCACTAGCCTGTTCTGAATAACATCACAATGAGAAAATACAAGGTGCCTCAAGCTCTTTTGGCAGATCACCCCTCTGTTTATCTCTCCTACTTGTGTTCATTGCATAATTCTTGAATATGAACAGAAGAACCACTCCTACTGATGGGCCGCAGCAGAGGCTGCAATTTGTCCTTACAGGTATAGCATATGATGGGGAAAATTGGGCCCTAACTCTTAAAAAATCTAAAAAAAACTTATTTATTTCTTTCTCTTTTTTTTGATAATTATCCTGGAGAGGCTTAATTGATGCAGTATAATGAATTATGATCCATTAAATGCTTTTGCAGCTAAACTGCCGAGTGTGAACAGAGCGAGTACTTTACATATGAATTCTCACAGTGAAACAAGAGAATACACTTTACTTACAGACCACATTAGTCTTCATTTAAGCATCAATTATGCACAAAGTGGTCATTATTAAAGTACGAGGAGAATTAAAAAAAATTAAAAAGGGAAAAAATACGAGGCCTCTAACTAGTTATTTAAATTTCCCTCAGTAAAATAATGTCATCAGCATTGAAAAGATTGCATTTTGAGTCAGAATCCAGAGGATAGCACAAATATGTAGAGAAAATAAATCCAAAAATTCATCATCTCTCCAAGCCAGTTCTCCCTGGATTCAATGCTATACGAACAAGGGTCTAAGGCTCCTTTCTTAAACTGCCAGCCTTTCACATCTCCAACACCCAAACCATTTTGCCTGAAGATGGTCGGATCTATATCAAGGCTGTTTATTTCAGTGCAAGTTGTGAACAGCTTTAGGGCACCCAGTATGCCAGACTTTCATTTCAACAGCAAATCCACCCTCCACTACCACTGCTTTCAATACAGAGTGTAAAGGCAGGCGATTTATTTCCTCACTGTCTCCATTTCCCTCTCCAAAATAGACCTCTGCCAATCAGTGAGAATTGCCAGCAAGGAGCTTTACAAGGGGGTAGAATTGGATGAGCCCCCATCTTGATTGAAAGTAACTGTTGCAATTATTCTCTAGCTGTCAGGCATCTGCATCCTCATTATCCTCCCTTGCCTGAAATTGGCTTTAAAATCAACAAGCTGGTAGAGACAGAAAGGAAGTTCGGAATGGAAAACGATGAGGAGCCTTGCAGGTGTTCCTTTGCTCTTCTCGCCAGAATTACGCACAGCATATTCACTTTCCCAATGGGTAAGCTCAAAGTGGGATCTTCTCAAAGAATGCATCAGAATTGGTGGTTGAGGTAAATAAGCTACTCTCACTTGAGAAAGTCTGGCTAAATTGCAGTATACAAGACTTCCAGGAAACTTTATTTCACGCTCTCTGGGGCTCACATTTGAGAACCATCAAAGCGTGTTATGTGATCACAGCATTGATTATGTTTTGCCATAAAACTGTTTCTTAAGACATTTGAAATCTCTCGCGGTGAATAAGCAGAGATTGCTTTCGAATATTTTTACACACTAAAGTGTGCTCAGGACACAGTGATGTGCACCAGGCTGTGCTTTTAAAAACACTAAAGCAGCACACAAATCCCTTTATACATGTAAGTGTGAGAGGATTTAATAAAGAAATTAAATTGTTGGGATACTTTTTTGTTTGGCTGCCATACATTGAAAGAGGTTTGAAGATATGCTGGACTTGAGTATTACTTCGACCGATCTTGGGCTCATATCCCATGAAAGTGATCACATCTGGCCTGAAGGCGGGAAGATATTAAGCCTCCATTTAAACAAAAACACAATGACAATAGAGAACAAGAATTAAAATAAAGAATAATGGTGGAGATGGATCGTGAGGGAGACTGGCTCTGCAGGTTAAGGTAAGTGCCATCAGGAAGATGCCAGTGGACAAAACAATTAGACAACACTAAATAAACATTGTGGGGGCCAGTCAGGAGGTGGCTGATCTTTAACTCCATTACTGATGGCCGCGGATTGCTGCCCGGTGTCCTAGTTAATAAGTTACCAGCTGCAGTTCAGGTAACCATTTGTCTGCCGTGTGCTTGTGCTTTGTTATTGTTTTGGAGAGAGCTTTTAAATTTTCCATTTCAAACACAACCAAATTTTGATTCCTCAAATGAACATAAAACACCACAAAAAAAAAAAAAACAGAAAAAAAAAATCTCCTGATCTATATTTTGATCTACAGTACAGGCCAACAGTTTGGACACACCTTCTCATCCAATGCGTTTCCTTTATTTTCGTGACTATTTACATTGTAGATTCTCACTGAAGGCATCAAAACTATGAATGAACACATGTGGAATTATGTACTTAACAAAAAAGTGTGAAATACCTGTAACTTTAAACATGTCTTATATTCTAGTTTCTTCAAAGTAGCCACCCTTTCCTCTGATTGCTGCTTTGGACACTCTTGGCATTCTCTTGATGAGCTTCAAGAGGTAGTCACCTAAAATGGTTTTCACTTCACAGGTGTGCCTTGTCAGGGTTAATTAGTGGAATTTCTTGCCATATCAATAGGGTTGGGGCCATCAGTTGGGTTGTGCAGAGGTCAGGTTGATACACAGCCGACAGCCCTATTGGACAACTGTTAGATACATACATAATTCCACATGTGTTCGTTCATAGTTTTGATGCCTTCAGTGAGAATCTACAATGTAAATAGTCATGAAAATAAAGGAAACGCATTGAATGAGAAGTTGTGTCCAAACTTATGGCCTGTACTGTATATTTCTTTTGATCCAACAGTAGAGTATTTTTGATCCAACAGCGTAGTATTTATCACAGTATGTGCCAAATCCACAGACAAAGGATGATTTCTCAGGCTGCCGCATGGGGCTGCCCAGAGGGTAGCGGACCCTCAGTGGACCAATGAAGTTTGATCCACAGGGTGGACTAAACTCACACGAATCCTTCTGAATATACACTGATTAGCCATGATACGATAACCACCTGCTTAACTCATTCCTAATGGAATACTTTTATGTTAAACTATACAATATAAAGTATTGAAGTACAGGTGCCCCATCACCGTGATCGTCAACTGATTTCCTGTTTTCATCAGACTGCGAATGGTCATCCACGCCGCTGGCACCGGCTTACCATTGGAAATGGTGGAATTCGCCACGCCGCTGGCAGCGGTTTGCCATAGGGAATGAGTTAACACAGTGCAGGTCCCCTTTTGTCATGATTTGGTCCCACCAGATGCAACCTGCAATCCGGCGGGCACTGGGACCATGTACCCAAAAGGAGAGGAAGGGACCCACTCGCACAGGCTAATATAAAAACAGACAAACATTTAATAAACATACTTTAAAAAAAAAAAAAGAAATCACCAAACTGGGGAGCAGCAGCACAAAACAGGGCTCTAAAAACCATAATGCGGCTTAAATAGTCTGCCTTCACCTCCACAAGCCACACCTGTTGCCCAATGAAGTGGAGGCAAACACAGCAGGAGGGGTAGGGACTGCAAGGCAAAACCATTACAGCACCCTCCCCCCAAGGCACAAAGCACTCTGGAACAAACTGGGCCCGCCACACTGGATCACACTGGGCCCGTCACACTGGATCACACTGGGCCCGCCACACTGGATCACACTGGGCCCACCGCACTGGATCACACTGGGCCCGTCACACTGGATCACATTGGGCCCGACACACTGGATCACACTGAGCCTGCCTCACATGATCACGCCTCTGCCCAGCACACACTGGAGCACGCCACCGCCCGGAACACACTGGACTGTGGACCAGGCAACCTTCTTCAATTGCTCCAAGGTACAGTCTCGATGCCCACATGCCCATTGTTGGCACTTTAGAAGAGTGACTGGGGTTAAAATAAACACGACTGGTCAGCAACTACAAAAGACCACATGCAGCAGAATGAGGTGCACTATGTGTTGTGAAACATTCTTCAAGTAAGCATAATTAAAACTCTCTGTGACTTGTGCGGACTTGTAGCCCTTCTGTCGGTTTGGACCAAACGGGATATCTTTTGTTTCCCTTGAGCACTGATGAGGCTAGGGCACCCAACACCGTCCTGCCGGCCCGTGCTGTGTCCCTTTTGGAGGACTTTCTGTTGGTACTGACCACTGCTGACCAGCAGCTCCCCAGAAGACTTATTACATTGGTGATGTTCTGATTCATTACAGCTATGAAGGTTCAGTCCTTGTCAAAGTCGTTCAGGTCTCATTTCTCCCACAAGCAACACGCTGACTACGAGACCTGACTGTTTGCTTCCTGTGTAAGTTCTGTCTGGAGACCTTGACATGCACCATTGTTACGCATTAATCAATGTTATTTGCAGCATCCGTGTGTTATTTTAATATTTTGATCATTGGTGTATAGACCATACATCATTTATTGTGCTCCTATCCATCTGTGTCTCTCAATGCAGCCATTTGGAGAGAGGATTTATTTTAGGGCAGCAATAAACTTTTATCCTGAGTCTATAACTCTCAAATTAATTTAATTCACCATTCAAATTACCCTCTTACACATAATAACAGCTATGTAAATATGGACTTCTGTCACTCAAGTTGTGTTTTTAACCAATAAATCTTGTTCATTTAAGAAAAGCATAACAAATTTATTATGAATCAAAATTAGAGGCAATTTCTTAATAAACCAAATGGCTGGCCATATAAAAGCATTCATAAACTGTACTCTAAATGCCCTGTCCAAAAAGTCTTCATACCTTCTCTTTTTGGTTAGACAAAGTCAAATATGATAAAAATGAGAAAGCCAGGTCATCACAGCTTTCTGTCCTGAATACTTCTGTCAGTGCGTGTTTCTGATTATTTGGTTCCCTGTCTCTGCAATGTGGCCCATGCTGACAAATCACCTCATTTTTAGCCCTTCCCCCGGTGGAGGCAGGATAAGGGTCACCTTATCCCAAGGTCCTGGATCTGTCGCATGGTGCACAAACACTGCACGGCTCCAGGGGCACAAAATGCAGCACTCATGCTCACTCATAATCACTGCACCACTCTGACCTCCTGTGAAATGCTGTGGCAGAGATATCTCTCTCACTCCCTCCTCTTCCCCTCATTCTGCCCCTCTCTGTCACTCCTGCATAATCATGTCCTCCTGATGAAGATTTCCTGCAATTGGAATCACACTGAATCGTCTATTCTGCAGTTGACTCACCATATGTGAATGTTTTACTGAAATGAACAGACAATGATTTTAATAACAACCACAAAAAATTGAGGCTCCAGTCTATTTTCTGATTATTATAATGTCTACCAAAAAATTCTCTTAGTTCAAAATTATGCTGTGAGTTGGCAGCTGAATGACAGGAGATAGAGAGGCAATGTTCCGTGTCCAATTTTTGTCCTCATTTTGAGCGGTCAGGGACACAGATATTTAGCAATATCACACATACAGCTATTTGCAGAATTTTTAGCATGGAAAAACATAGCAGTTTCACAATAATACTCAAAAGTGTCATGTTACGCTGAACCTTATGTAAATTCTGAAACATCCAACCATCCTTATTCCAATTAACAATCACAAAATGAGCATGGAGCACTGCACATATGCTGCTAACCACTCGCCTATGAAGAAAAAAACTAGCAACCAGCACTGCTTACTGATCTTTGATCCCTACAGGACCCTTGGGCTGAAATTAAACCCAAGAGGGCTGTCAGTTCGGACAGATGGGCACGGCTTTGATGTTTAATGCTCCAGAGTCTGAGTGGAGGTCCGAGCTGTCCCCCGGAGTATCATGTCAACCCAGCGCGCGGTGAGGAGTGGGCTGGCATGCATCGGACAGACAGGCGCCCCGCATGGCTGACTGCTCCGTTCAACAAAACACGATGTGCAGAGCGGACAGTCACAAAGACAGTATGGAGCCGAGGGAAATGTCCTGAAAGCTCAGTGTCAGAATGGCTAAAAAAAAAATGAAAAAACTTTTTCAAAAATCTGTCAGCTTGCAACTGACGCCAAGTGGGAAAACGGTCCGTCACAAAATGCATAAGGTCAATTGGAAGCTCCATTTTTAGTCTGTTTTCTGACCAGACGTGGGAACAGACCGGGTCATACATAAAAATGTGAACTGTGTGTGTCTGTGGACTTACTGCGCTTACATATTGCGCGAAAGACACAAAAACACACCCGCACACGCGCACGCGCACACACACACACACACACACACACACGCATATGCACAATATTTCAAAGAGCGAACAATCTAGTTCAGACTTCTTGGAGTTTCTTGCCTCCAATATTTTCCAGCAAAACAGACACAAAAGTTCATGAATAACATGAAGCTGAACTGTTTTCCTCGGTGTCTGCCCAGACAGGTTTGGAGCAGATCATTAAATGAACTGTCCAACTTCGCTCCTGGCAGTAACACTGCCAGTTTACCACACCAAAGATTTTTTTCTCATTCTTGTCAATTCTGATTTAGACTAAACCGTAGCTCTGAAAAAAAAGGCCCAGGCTTCATTAGTATTCCTGTATAAATTGAGGAAGCAATGGAGAGGACAGGAAAAGCCAGTCTTATCAAACTGAAAGGTCTGTATTCCTCTGTCTATTTATCCTCTTAACATGTTCCCTGGTAGCAGAAGTATCTCTCCGTACATAATACAGGCCCACTCTGTCATCATTATTGTGTACACGCTACTGCTTCACACCCAGTCACAGACTGAAATACATAAACAAATGCAAGTGCACATTCATTACATGCATGCCTAGACAAAAAAACAGGCCCCATGCCTCTCATTTGCTTTCAAACACTAACATTTTCTCTCTTACACAAACACTCGCATCTTTTGCACACTCGATGCAAGCCAACATGAGGCTAATGATTATTATAGTTAGAATCTAAAGGGACTGGGGAATGGGTTCTCCCAAAGAAAGAGGACAGATAAATTGTCCAAGTAAATATTACAACAGCATGTCAAAATAAGTATGGGAGGAGGTGACGGAGAACAAGGCTGGAGGATTTGGCTGGTAGGCACAAACCTATACGGCTGAACCATGGGAACTATAAATATTTTTTATTTGCTTTTTTGAAGTATCTTCAATTCATACATTTTTATGGTAAGATTTTATAATTCAGCACATTCTGTCAAAGCATCTCTACCTCTTTTTCATGTTCTGGGTTATAAAAGAGTGGAGTCATGTGGAGTCTCCCTATATCAGGCCACGCCTCCAGCTGTCCAGCTCACCGGTCTACTAAACGCCCGGGTCGCACTTTAGTCATTATTCAATTATCCCCAACACCTGCTTATCATTTCCACTGAGTGGTAGCAATGTGTATTTAAGACTAAGCTACCCTCAGTCTCTTTTTGAAGTGTATGTTATCTCATGCCTGTATGACATAGTAGTCTGTTTAAGGCTTATTCTTTGAATATGCAAATTTATATTAAAAACCTAAACACTCGTGCTGTTTTTTGCTTGTATTCAGCACGTTATATTTTGGAACCTTGTTTCCTATTTTCTGTCCTATGTGTAATACAGTGTTACTGTAGCGTAGCCCAGACTGTGCATTCCTCATCGTGTGCCTATTTAGGAACCTCAGTTCCTTGTTTTGTATTTCTGTACGCTGTGCTGTGCTGTTGCTCATTAAACATAACCAACTCCATCCTTGCACCTGAGTCCAGTCCTCAGCGTCCTGTCCTCTGTGCATCTACACTCTGCATGAAGGACAAACGTTACACCCCGACTGTGACTGTTTTAAAATGTTCAAATGAATAAATATGTATTTGGCTCCTCATAGTCATTATGATGCAACAATTGAGATGCTGGAATATATTCAATAAACTTTACATCAAACAACTAGTTACAACATTAAAAGTGCTAAATGTAATTACTAACCTGCTTGTCTGGTGGCGAAAACTTGAAAAGATGAAAACCATCATCCCAACCCCCACCAAAGCCTTCTTAGGCTGTTCATAGGTTATGATGGACAAATATCTTTTTTAAGCCTTTGATGGGCTGGGCCCTTTAAATTATGAAAGCAGTAAGTACAAATTGCCAGATATCCATAAATTTTTATCGTGTTACAAACTATTACCTGCTAGATTTCCACTACTTGATAAATGATTAATCCCATCATTTGAGATTCCTGGTTTACAATGCATATTATTTGGGTTTTCCGAGATAAACTCTAGTCAGTCATGTCATCAGTAATGCTGCAAATTGAAGGTGAACCACAGAAAGCCTGTTGCCATGGATACCCATATTTGCTATTAGCTAGCCGTATGGATGAATGGTATTCTTAACAGCATCACATTTGACAGGCCTGGTAGCTTCCATAACAATCACAATATTTAGTATTTGGCGAATCACAATTTTTAAAAGGTGCCAGCTCTAAAGCTGGTTGTTAAAACAGCACTTTATATCTGATATCTTTGTATCTGATTATCCCCATTATCTTTTAACCATCCCAATGTTTACATCCATTTAGAATTCACTGGATGCATTTCCATAGGAAAATATACTGATAACAAGAGAGTTGTTTGCCATGAGGCAACAGTACAGCTCAGATATCAATTAAAAGCAGGATTCCACCTGAAGCTCCATCATAACAAAACCAGCTTGCTGTGACTGTATTCAGTGGAAAAATAATGTAATAATTTAATGTAATAAAAATTAATGGAAAGTCAATCTTTCAGAATGTCAGGTCACCTCATCTCAAGGTCCTCTGCTCAAATTGACTAATTTTGTCCCTGAGAGTCAATAACATAATGCAGTACCATTTTACCTGCCCAATAGTGGTCATTAGCAAAAATTTTATTCACTTTACCTGGAGTCAGAATAATTTAGCGCAATCTCTGTCTTAGACATTTTGATGAAAACGCATTTTTGCTGACTTCCTCTAATGTAAGTTTCATAGCGCTATGATTGATGGTATGATTGATGTGCGTATCAGTTTTTTTTTTTTATTGCACTTTGGGGAGGAGAGATGTCATTGTACAAGTACCAATATTTGCATTCGTCAGGGTAAAACATGGCTGTCATCTTGTTCCTGAATACACTCAGTGCATCATTTCAAGTCAAAAAGACCATTTATAAGAACTCAAATAAAGGGAAGATGAGAATCAGTACATATTTTCATTTTAAAACCACAACTGTATATCAATATAAATTAGAGGAGACACAAAATACAAGGAAGAGTGATAGAAGTTAAACAGGCAGATGTCTAGTTACTAGCACAGAATATGGTCTCTGACACAGAGACCTTGGCAGAAAAGATTTTTATGCTGTATCCTTATGGATGATCCCATGAATTAAGGAAGCAAACAAGATTGGAAGGAATAATTGGAAACCCAGAAACCATGAAATGACCTGAAAACGGGGCACGCAAAACTGGGGAACAAAACTGTCTGAACACGTATGACCAGACTGGGGAGACAATGTGCAGTGCATTAAAAAATTAATGTAATTAATGTAATAAGTAACAACACAAAATGATCTACATGAAAATTCTAGTTTCAAGAAAAGTAATTATGAAAACCTTTCTTTTCATGTTATAAATAAACTCACTTTCTGAGTATTTTTTGGTCTAGTTCAAAAGATTTTCATATGCATCGTAAGCATACCTGCCTTTTCTTCTGTCCTTATGTGATTAAAAGTAAATAATTGCCAGATTTTGGCGAATGCCTTTGCAATACAGATGCGTATGTCTTTGAGCATGTGCACGAATCTGATACTTTTTGTCATCTGTAGAAAGCAATCAGTAGTAGCACAAACCTGACCAGCCTAATACAATCTGTGTCCACTTGACCAATGGAAGGACCACAGGAGATTGAAAAGCACTCAGAGTGATAAGTGGAGAGCCTCTTGTCATAATTGCTGGCTTCTGTCATCACTTGACACAAAACAGCATGAAAAAAAAAAACAAATAATCTCTTCAACAAATTGCCCAATAAACTCTGGTCTCATGTGGCTGTGCATTTGATTAGCAAGTAGATTGGCCAGTTTCCTATGTATGCTTTGCTAATGTTTTATAAATTGGGATGTGCTTTTACATTTTATATTTTATATTCACCATCTGACTCAAACTATGGCCAAATAAATGGCCACTGAGTTAACCCTATCTAGACCGGGCTCCTGCCCCCCCAGGTATCATAAATGACATGGCAAATGACCACCAAATTTGCAAGGATGATGTATATGTAAAATCGCCACAATCATTTTGGTATTATTATGACCTATGATGATGTCATTATGACATCATGTTTTGATTTTTATTACCCAGAATGCTTTGCTTATTTGATCCCATAGTGCACCAGCTCCAAGAGGCCATAAAATACACAAAATCCTATTTATGTTCCTTGAAAATAGTTTTTCATTTACTCAGAATGTTTTTCTTAGTATTTCAGAAATAAATGGAAGTAAAGTTATAAAGGATTACAGTTTGCGAAAGCAAAACTTGCTCTATTCTTATCGGCAACTTATTTGTGTTTAGTCTATTAGAAAATAAAACGAATCGATGAAATTTGAGGGAAAATGTAGCTGAGTCAAAGTTATAGTCCGCCCTCGTGGATTTTGGCCCTTTAAATTCAATGACGTCATCATATTTGCATAAATTAATTTTACTTAACAAAGCTGACATTGAATAACATAAGATATTGTAAATAGAATGGAATAAGTATATGTTAAAAAGAAAATTTGGAAAATACATTGATAAAACTGTAATCAACAATTTTTTTTGTCAGACGTACCTGTCATAAAACCGTTGCCATGGAAACAGCGAAGATGGTGGAGTTGACTTATTTGTAACTGTTCCCAGCCAACTTAAAATTGATACTAGACAACTTTTAGGAAAACTCACCAAGTTGGGTGGTCCTAGCTCAAGCCGTTCAAAGATTATACAACGAGAAACTTGGCGCGGGCATAACGCACCCCCCCGCTCCAGATGGGTAATGTGTAAAATTTTTTACATTTACCGGTGAAGAATTGGATTGCCATTTAATATGCATGTTGAAATGTAATCGGAAAGTAAACTGCAGACTATTGTCAGAAAAACAGGCCAGGGTGCCCAAGGAGGAACCACTCCTGCTAGGTGTACTGGCTGTGAAAGAGGCTTTAAAGTCACTCAGTTCCTCTGGCTACAGAACAAGATGAAAGTCATCCAAACTTTTGCGTGCAACTCTCAGAGGAACAACCACAGTTCTGTTTGGAATATTAGTATAAGACCAATTGGTTTCATGCAATGGGTTTTGGTGACACTCGCTACAAAGACTGACACGCAGCCTAATTTACATTCACAACATCTGATGAAATGCACACAGTCCAGTCGCTATTCCAATTCTTATTTTCCTCCTACCCCCTAACTTGGATATTTCCTCTAGAGCTGCATGCAACTGGGAGGAGAGACAAATTTTTTAGGGCGTAGTTATGTTGTATGGGGTGTCTTCCACGTAAACTGGATGACATCAGTGGGACTATTATTTAAATGAGGTTGCAGCAAGAAATGTTTAGAATTCTTTTAAAATTTTTTTTAATTCTTAAAAAAAAAAAAAAAATATTTTTTTGCCAATATGAAAGAACAGGCGGCCAATATCTCAATTTGGCGAAAATAGAGAGGGGGCAATAAAATTTTGTGTACATTACTGGCCTGTGGCACAGGCTACTACGCTAAAAGTGCAGTAACTGTCCTGCTCCACTAGGGGACTGGCCCGGGCCACTGAACTAGCGTCTCGAGGCTGGCTCGGGGCAGTGGCTCGCCACTGCAGTAACTGTCCTGCTGCACTAGAGGACTGGCCCGGACCACTGAACTAGCGTCTCAAGGCTGGCTCGGGGCAGTGGCTCGCCGCTGCAGTTACTTTCCTGCTGGACTAGAGGACTGGCCTGAGCCACTGAACTAGCGTCTCAAGGCTGGCTTGGGGCAGTGGCTCGCCGCTGCAGTAACTTTCCTGCTGCACTAGAGGACTGGCCCGGGCCACTGAACTAGCGTCTCGAGGCTGGCTCAGGGCAGTGGCTCGCCACTGCAGTAACTGTCCTGCTGCACTAGAGGACTGGCCCGGACCACTGAACTAGTGTCTCGATAGTAGAATTTTGTCGTCCTTACTGGCCTAGCACCAAGGAAAGTGGCTTGTGACAGCGGTAGCGGGCTTGGAACCACTGACCCTACAGTTCATGCTCAGAATACTACGAGAGAGAGAGGCAGTGGGTGCTCTCTTTTTATTATAACCTGATTGGGGGCAGGGAATCTTTCCACTGTCATCACGTGGGCTAAAAGTTCTTAAAGACACAGTCACTGTTGTAGTAAATCTTTTCGTACCGTTGGTACCAACATTAGTAACCTACAAGGCAATCTTTTTTTTCACATAGGGCCAGATTGGAGAGAATTTTTTTTTTCTTGAAAAAATGAAATCATCATTTAAAACTGCATTTTATGTTTATATGGGTTATTTTTGTTGAAATTTAGACTAAACTTTTCATGGAGTGTGCGAAGCTTTTCACATGACTGTATAAATGCTTATATATGATACACTTGGAAGAAAGAGCCTCATTAACCCCTGCCTCACCATGTCATACCGTCGGATCGATAAGCATTTATTCGCCCTACTTCCACAAGTAGCAAACCATGACTGAGGTAAAAGATCTGAAATATATTGCTGCACATTTGCTACAGTACAATGTGGCAGCTTCATAAGATCAAATTAATGGACTGGGTAGACCACTTGGACTCCCATTGATTTCAATAAGAAAAATCAGTCAGGTGAAAAATGTTACACAGTGAGCTCGATAAACATGTTGTAGGAGGGATATAAACTATCTAACTCGATTACTCCTTTCTTATTATTAGCGCATGTGTGCCGATGAAAAAATTAAAATTGTGCATATTAATTACTGCAATGGTGAATGATAAAAAAAGAAACTTATGTGGCAGAAGCCATTAATCATTTAAACTAAAATTCCAAAATTCATATGTTCTGGTTGTTTGTCTGTCAGATTCCCGGGAGGCTGAACACACAGAGTGGCTGCCTTAAATTTTCTTATTTCCACATATTTTCCTGTTCGGTGTGAAGAAATTCCTCCTGCTAGCTTCACTACTGGAGTCATCACATGTGCAATAATGCCTGACACTCCCAGTGAACAAAAGCTCCCATTCTGAGGCCTACACTGTGAAATTGTAAATAGTAAATGAATGTAAGTTTTCACTGTGTGATTAAAAAAAATGTAAATCAATGGGAACACAGCCGAGGGTCTCAGAACAGAAAATGAAAAAGGACAGGCACAGTTCTTTCATAGACACCATTTTTACGGTAGCTGGATTGCCAACAGAAAAACGGAGCCTGCACCTATCCTCATAACCTGTTTAACCAAAGCAATGAAAACACCTAACAAATAGCTTGCGTGTGCCAAAAGGACATCTTTCACATCACAATGAGCGCAAGGTTGTTCTGTATAGTATCATTAATGCTTGATGTGCCGTCCCTGTGGCCATACACTGTTTGCCACAATTTCAAAGAATTACCCATTCATCAGTTTCAAATGCTATCATTACTTGTAATCACACTGAGCCAGGCATTTTATCATTTGGAGTGGAATGTGGTGTGGGCATATTGAAAGCATCAGTTTAATGCATATAATGAAGTGGGATGTTTCTCTGAGTGCTGAGCTCTTGGTTTAATGACAGAGAGTAAAGCTGCTAAGGATTCCTCAGCTCACATTTCATCAGATCGTGAAACAATGGTCGCTATGCATAAGAGCTGAATTAAATTATATGAGCAGACTGTGTTGTGGTAGGCAACGGTTACTCTAAACTGGATGTATGAAATAAAAAATTTCAAAAGACTTGATACCTTATGTTTGAGTGTGTGCATGGGTGCGCATATGTGTGCACACAAAAACAACTGAAGGTAAAGCATTTCCAGATTCAATTAACAGCTCAGGAAAATGGCACACAATCCATATTGGACATCTTACATCATTAGCGTAGCTATGCCTATTGTCCTCATGGCATTTTGAGATTTTGCATGTGTTCTTCAGAAAATGGAGATTATAACAAAACTCACAAAAGCCCAATAATCCTATCGGTGTTTTCATTCATATCAGGAATTTGTTTCGATTAAAATATTAATTGAGTGAATTTCTCATATTGTATATTTCTTTAAAAAAAAAAAAAACTTTACCATTTTGTTGTGTATAGTGGCAGCCCTCTCAGCATCAGCCAGTGAACCAGTTCCCATTTAGTGCAAGAAGTACTTCACAGCTTTATTACATTAAACATGCTTAGTTTTTTGGGGTGACAGCATAGTGCAGCTGCCTGCATTTCCGTAATGCTTTGTTTGCACAAGCTGATAGAAAAAGATAAAAATAAACTGATGTGTAAGAGCTGACTCTAGAGACTTAATGAATATGCATGAATGGGGCGTGCCTAAAGATAGCACATCCACAGTGATCCAGCATCAGCATTATATCTGCTGACAGTTCAGTGAGCACAAACACAGGAGTCTCTGTCATCGCTGTATGAGATGAGTATATAGAAGGACAAGTGGCCACACACTGGCTACAGTAAAAGGATTGCATGACCCATTCCAGCTCATTACAGCTCGATATCTGTGCAGTCCTAATGACAGTTCTTTTGCCAAATCGGAGGGTAGTAGCAGTAGCAGCATTTTCATGGCCACTTTTTTTCAGTTAGTGGCAAGAGTTTTGGTGAGTGCAAAATGCACATTTTAACCCTTTAAGTGCTTAATTTTAACTCTGTCTATAGCTCCAAAAGTTGATCATTCGTTATTTAGTTGACAAATGACCATCAGAGGGACTCACAGGTACTTTTAAACCTTTCTGAAAGTCATTGCCAACTAGTTTTCCCATTAAAAATGGACAAAACTGTTGACCTTTTGAAGGCTGATATCTGAAGTTTTGCTTCAAGTATTTTGCACCTTGTGTGACTATAGCAGTGATTGACACTTTAAGGGTTAATTGTGTTTGATTATTGTCCAGGTCCACAAGCAAAATAAAAGAAGGCTCCAGAAAATTGTCCTCCAGGAGACAGTCGCACAGTGTTTAAAGCATGTCTGTGCAATCAAATTAACCTAGCGCAGAGAAATCGTAATACACGTAGATATGCTGGAGCTACATGCGAGTGGAAACACGCGTAAGCACTGTGCAACTAGGCCAAGGAGGGTCCTAGCTGAGGTGGAAGGTCTCAGCGTGTTTGCTTTAACAGCCAAGGAATAGAAGGACTTAATGGTCTCCATTATAATAATGGGGTCTGGCTACAGCTTCAGCACTAGACCACTGCCTCAGGCCAAACGTGATGGTGTCTTTCACATTCTGCTTTTAAGTGACCTGAAACGTGCCTGGCGGATGCTGCAGTCCTCATGTCGTAGCGGTTGCAATTAATCTGACTCCATATTTAATTTAGGATATAAATTTTAGTTGTACCCAATTGCGGTTACCATGCGCTTGCATAAATATCCATCTGACTTCAATTTATGAATTTAGAGCTATGTTGCGCATCAGACCCCGAACTGGTCTATACCCAAAACATCTGTACAACACAATCCGGTGAATTAACTCAGAGGCTGGCAGTACTGTAAAGCGCGATAATTTGACATAGAAAATAGCAATGACTAAGGATTACCGGGGCCCTACCAAGTCACCCCAAAGTTTAACGGACGCGTTCAGGGACTTGGAGTTAGAATTCTAAGATCTCCGTTCAGGGACTGAGATGGTAACAAAATATGCCCCAACCGCTCAGTGTAACAGAGTCTCCTCGAGGCCTTTCAAAACAACACTTATCACAGCGTGGAAAATCCACCTCATAACGCAGATCAAGCATGTTAATCAGGCATGCGTTTATAATCCTACGCTACTCAATTGGAAGCCAGGACTCCGAACTGGGAATATATGTTCGTTCAGAGTCAGAAAACCCACAACAAATTGCGAATATCACTTTATTTTGCCAGGAAGGCACAAGCTTAAATTAGAAAAAAAAATTATGCTGTCACTGAAAATATGGAGGGGAAGTCAATTCATACCTGGCGCAGCTCAAAACTACACATATACACAAAGTATATGAGGGAAGGATGGATACAAGCTTCCATAGCAATACCGCATCAAATTGCCCAAGATATTCCTTGACTAGATTAAAGCTAACCATGGCATAGAGATGCGCATGGGGGAAGTTGAATGCGATCCTCCAAAACTGTTATTGGCTACATATGGCATGGAGATGCACGCATGGGGAACTGGGTGCGATCTCCCAAAATCTTTTTTTTTCTTTCCCTTTTAAGCCCAAACTCCAGAAACACTTCCTACAGCAGGGTCATAAATCCATTTGGGTAATCAGGAAGGCAACCTCTCCTCAGAGGGGGTTTGGGACGGGGCATTACTATGAGAGGCAGAAGTAGATTTTTTTTATTACTTATTGAATGAGGGTTCAGTACAATTTTAATCCCTTTGAAATATGCACCATGCGATTTCGGAATCTTAGTGGAGTAAAATAGTACAAAACACGATATGCTTGCACTACAATTTACCATGAAACATCAGTTACGGTCCAGAATTACAAAGATACCTGGTTTTAATGTTACCAGTCATCTTACGTCATATAACAAAAATACACATTGGATTTGCAACATTACGGGAGGTAATGTGAATTATTTTTCAGGTGTAGTCTCTTGAAGAGTCCAGTTTATGGCACTGCGGAATTCTCTCTGCCATTTTCAGGAGGCTTGCAAGACGTTCAACACTGACCTTTATCCCAGAGATTGTCCATTAATCTCGAGGCCGGTTGGCTGCTTCAGCTGCGGCAAATGAAGTTGCGCAGACTAATTGACGCCATGCAGACCCTAACTGAGTCAGCTCCCATGACCTCAGAGGTCTCTGCCAGGTGCTGGGGCCCTTAAGACAATAAGGGCCTGTTCACCAGAATTCTGCTTTCCAGGCAGCTTACATATGATTCTCAAGAACCAGAGCAGGAATTGCACTGTGGAAAACCACTGGGATTGCACCCTGGGAGACAGTTTCAGATTTTTCAATTGAAACGGCTGACACAGACGATTTAGGCCTGTGGATTTCCCAAACACAAGGTTTCAGCCAAATGAACACAAACAGAGACGAGGATTCAAGTGTGACAAATTGACGCTTTTAATAAAAGATGCAATAATGTTCTGGAAAAGAAAAAGAATAAAATAAATCTATTAAATTAAAAAAAAAAAATGGTGGAATAGGTCTTACCTGCCAATGGAGGGCCCAGCACTCAGGCTTTAAAAGAGGGGCTTGTATCCCACCACTTATCTTGTGTAATATGTACTGCAATACAATACACTCGCAAATGGCAACAGTGTCAGTGTGTAAGTCCTCGCAGCCAGAAAATACACAGCCGATAAAGTGCCCAATGGAGGCCGCTTACATGAAGCGCCAGAATCCCCTACACCAGAGGGAACAGGCTACTTAACAAGCAAATTATGGGAAAGATGGATTGAGAACAATGACCTCATCTTAGGACTCATTAAAAAAAAGACAAATCTTGCACTTGTTACTAGGCCCAAATGCGTATGGTTGCCTAGTAAAAACGTAATACAAAGCAAATAAAATCAAATACAATGTCAATATCTATAAACATAAAATACAGGTCACAAACGAGCAACAGCGAACAACAATAATGGTAACAAATAATGAGAATTAAATCAGTGTAATATCAATCAAATCATAAACAACATATCCACGGACCGCACGATCAATGGACGCACCAATTGAGTACAAAGTATTCACTGGTGGAGCGTTGAGGGAGTTATTAATGCGTCCTCAGAATGCGGAGTGAAACCAAAAATGCGGAGTGAAAACAAAAAAAAAAAAAAACAGGAATCACAGCGAACAAAATCCAAGATCAATTTAATGTTGTCCTCGTAGCACAGAGCAGGTACATTGTGTAAAGCAAAACACCCAAAAAAAACGTAAAAATCAAAATCAACAAATCCAAACATAAAAAATGGCCAAGCACAGAGAACAACGAGATGAGTGGAAGCCCAGCGAACCAGGCAGGGAAGAACTTCTGGAGATCCAGCAAGGTAAGCATAAGCAAAGCAGCAGCTGATGAGCTCAGGGGAGCCGTCTTAATCTGATGGCAGTTATATTTATATAAAGGAGAAATCACACCTATACTGATGTACTGTAAGGTTATAATCACGGCCTTACCTTACGTGCCCTTCTTACTACCCAAAGTCAACCAACACATTCCAGTTCAAATCACCACAGGTGAGGACATCAGTATTAAACCAATAATAGCAATCATTCACACAACTGGTCATATATCTAAATTTATAAACCTACCAAACTTCCCCCAAAACCAGAAAAATAGTGCCATCCACTAAACCTGGCACACAGAGAAGACCACAAAACCATCTGGAGTAGCCATAATGGAAATGATCAGTGTGCATTCCTGTCATACATATTCACCTATTTTATGCAAATAGGGGAGGTTCTTCATGACCACTAAGGTTATTAAGGGGGACTCAAAATTACAAATGGTGAGAAAATAATTTTTAGATGCTGTGTTATCACTCACAAGACACAAACCAAAGTACTGAAGCTGTCTTTACTTCCTGATGATGTTGTTTGGCAAGATGTCAGCACTAATCTCTAAGGTCTCCTACAAGCAGGGTAAATGTCTGCCGGTGGATGATTAGTCCCGCTATTCGGCTGCAGGGAACCTGCACTTTACCCCTGACAATAATATTCTCCCCAATATTGTTTTAATTTTGCAATGCATTCCGCTGAGGGAGTGAAGGGCAGGGCAGGGGGTCACCACCATTCTGTACTTGCCTTGCTGGAAATTAGTTGGCTACAAATAAGATTTAACTGAATTTTGGGTGCTGTTAATCTAATTGGTGTGAGTGCCAGGGAGATTTAAGAGCCAATCAATAGAGCCATTGCTGCAATAATTGGTACGGTTTGAAAGAGACTGTTTTATTACATACCAGGGTACGAATGATGCTGGGAGAGTATAATTTGGGGGAAACAGGACAGCTTCCATGCATTCTGCAAGTTGCAGGATTGTAATGTGAAAAAAATAGACTTATTTCCAAAAAATTAACTAAACTAGTTTAATCCTTGAAATTATCTGCTTATCAGTAGCCACCATTGAGTCCCTATGGTAACACGCTGCTAAATTGTCACTGATATTGTAGATGTCATTGGATGCTCTATAAAGAAACTCTGTCGGTTGGGAAAGATATCAGACAGGTCCTCTCAGATCTTGCCATTGCCCTTGACTAGGACTGACGTTCTGACCACTTGAAACCAACTAAGCTCATGGCCTTGCGTGTGGCAAGGAGATCTGTTCCATAATTTGACTGTCAATAAATCTACACATTTGCTGATAATGTGACCTCCATCTCTAATAGCCCTTAAAAACTCACTTGAAGGTATAGAGCAGATTTATGAGGATGATTTATAATTGAACACCATTCAGAATTCCCAATTAGGAGTTATATTGCCACACCACACATTCAGAAAAAGCATTGAAAACAATCAGCATTGAGGAACAGCAGTAATCCAAATGTCCACTTGTTTGTGATAAACAATACAATTCATTTATTTTTTTGCTCTTTTTTTTGTTTTTGGGCGGTTTTGTGATCTCAGACCAAAGGGTATGAAAACTTTTCAAAATGCTTCAAAGCCCCTGGAAACCCAAATCTACAAAAGCTTTCAGACTATGAAATTAATGGTATAATTCACATAATATTTAGCATCAAAAAAGTGTGAGAAATTTGTTATGATCCAAATTCGAAATATTGTCACTTAAGTTCTGTAAACCTCACTGATATTGGGTCTGAATTGGATGTGTCGGTCATTAATTGCATAATAAAATCCGAGGTTATCAGAAAAGATCCTCGCTGGTTGTCCCACCCAAACAGGTGCATCAAAACCTCTCTGCTCGTGATAAATCTGTCTTAGACAGTGCCAACTCTTTTGCTATGCAGCATCTTGCATTTAGCTGTTTAAATAATTATGATATTCAATCTCTCTGTCTCCATCATCATCTCTCCTTCCTATTTGCCCCATCATTCATGTTGGTGCTGTCCCTGGGTTTACATCCACCAGTAAAGATGGCAACATGTCATTTGTTAATTTTCCGACTGCGATAGATTGGACTGTGGACTGCATTTTTAGGAGCCAAAGTGGAGTCGTTCAGAAAAATACAGAAAGCCATAGGTTCTTGCAAATGGCAACATTTTGCAGTTGGAGCTGTGCCCTCACTTTCTCCACTTTTGCTGATGTAAGTTGCTAACCATAGACAAAGTTAAGCCATACAATATGTTTAACTGATTATTGATGCATTAGACTATATTTAACATAGCTCATTAGTCTATATTTAACATAGCTCATTAGACTATATTTAACATAGCTCCTAAGTGACCCGCATTTGGCAGGTGCGACCCACATTTGAATCGCAAAACCCACGGACCCGCAAGCAAGTGAAAAAACCCGCAATTTGAGCATTGAGGGATTTACATTTTATTCAGGCTCGGACTGTTCATCGAGAGAACCGGGAGAATTCCCGAATCGCCGGTCTGTCACTGGCCTGCGTGTCAAATATGAAATAACAGCAACCAAGCAAGCAATTTTAATCTTATCTGACAAGTTTCTGAAAGAAACGAAATTGTGACTTAGTCTACAATTAGTCTAAGCTGCTTTTCCACCGAGCGCGAAACAAATTTTTCGTGAGGCAGATTACATCCAAAGTTAATGCAAAGATGTGAATACATGTGCGTCTTCTCATTAAAGGAGAATTCCGGTGTGAAATTGACTTGGGGTGTATTGACACATGATAATGAATACTAGCTTTTGTCGAATACCCCACCTCAGTACGTACGCAACATTTCAAAATAAATGGCTTTTTAGCCGAAGCTACCAACAGGCTTACAATTGTAGCGAATCCGGCATAGCATTGCCCGATTGATTTGATGATTGCCCAATCGATTGACGAGCACGAACGAATAGATTGCAAGCTGTTCCCCTATCCTTCCTATTAGTTTACGCTTGTCAAAAGACTTATTGTTACTTGGAGGCTACTGGAAACTACCTCAAGGCACTGTTTGCATTAATAGTCTTTTTTAATAAACTACCTGTACATTTTCAAAGTTCTTAGTGCCTCGTTTTAAATGTCAGGGCCTTCGGAATTCTACCGATGAAGTGTAGAGCTTCTTTGAGCCTTGTTTATGATGAAAAAATATCAATTTCTTTGCATGGCAACGCTATGCCCGATTCGCTACCATTGTAAGCCTGTTGGGAGCTTCGGCTAAAAAGCCATTCATTTCGAAATGTTGCATGCATATGGAGGTGGGGTATTCAACAAAAGTTAGTACTCATTATCATGTTTCAATACACCCCAAGTCAATTTCACACCGGAGTTCTCCTTTAACTTTGAATACGATCTATTGCACGAAAAATTTGTTTCGCATTCAGTGGAAAAGCAGCAGAAGGAATAAGAATGTGTATGCAAAAGTAAATAAAGGATTAGCTAGCTAGCTATGCGGCATTTTTATTGAATTTACACTGTTATGAATGCAGGATTCATAATGAATGCACAAATATGGACGCAGTCGATATTAATTCGCAAGCACCAATACTAGCGCTAATGTATTAAACAGCTGACACATTACTGAAAATTGGTGTAAGATATACACGGTAATGGAAACATGCAACTCTTTTTAGATTCATCTCAAAAATGTTTGTTATTCAAAGGTGGTGGTGGTGTTGATAGTAGTCCTGTTGGTGCCTCAGAAAAAGAGGCCAGTGCACAACCACTAGCAGACGGTACAGAACAATGGCTACAGTAGGGCATTAGATTAGTGGTACATGAGTCATTTGCATGTTCAATTACAAGAATGGTATTTATCTTTTATTATTAATCACCAACCTGTAACAAGTTGCTGACATATGAAAACCAGGCACTGGCAGTTGACATAAATGGCTCTCATGTCGGCCTAGTTGTAAAAATAGCAGTTTGGGCACTATAGTGTTAGTGTTGTTGAATTTTAGTGTCTATTGCGGTACTGTTGTGTACACTAGCCCAAAAATGAAAGCTATTCTATATTTCAACCTTGGATTTAGGTTGGGGTTCATTAGTATTCCTGCTATGATCATCAGATCCTTAATACCAAAGCATTATGTAAGCAGTCATGTTGTGACTGTAGTACTGAGGGGCACATTTTTGTGAGAGGTTTCAGTGGCATAGAGGGAAGAGAAAAAGACTGCTGGTGATGACTTATGTAGTGAATTGTCATGGTTATGGTTTTTATGTTCATGTTTAATGTTCATGATTTAGTCTTTTCTTTATTATTTTTGGTTATTTGATTTTCAGGTTTTGGTTCATGCCATTTTCAGTTTCATTGCACTTATCTCCCCTGTCTCGTAATCTACTTGGTTCAGTCCGTTTCCCCAGTCTGTGTGCTCTCATGCTTTGGGTGATTTCAATAGTTTCTAGTGTTTCATATTATTCATTCAATTCTCGTTTACTGCCTTCTCCTTGCTGTTCTTGATTACTAACAAGACTAACATTTGCATTTTGTATCATAGTCTACTAACCCAATTAATCCATGTAAATATTACTAACTCACAAACAAGCATTCATTAAATCTGTATAGTTGCACCTCTACTAATTAGTACTAATTCACTCCCAGCAATCGCCCCGTTCTAGTCTCCACCTCTTGATCAGCTTTACCTATCTCTCCCTGCGTTTTTGAGAGATCTCTCGCACGTGCTTAATTGTTTTCCTGCATTCATTGTCTGTGCGCTTAGAGCTCCCTGACCAGCGCTGCTTCAATGTCATAGGCTGTGTGCATGATTTCCGTCCGTGTCTTGGCTTTCGCCAATTGTCATGGTTAGGATTTCCCTCATGTGTTCTTCCCATTGTAATTACTTCTCATCCCATTCACCTGTTCCCTGCATAGCATGTGACTTCCCTTCTGTCTATTTAGAGTGCTCACTGCTGCTCTGACTTTGTCAGAACGTTGATCAATATTTCTCTGTGCAGAGCTTTGTGTATGCCATTGATTATTGGTTTTCTTTGACTGTTTCGTCCGACCAAGATTCTTGCTTTTGCCCTTTTTGCATTGATTTTGTCTTTCTGGATTTTTTAAAAAAAGAAATTTGGCATCTCCAATCCCACCCGAATCTGGAATGCCCAATTGGTGAACTATGTATAAGGCTTGCTCGTTTGCGACCCCTTGCTGCCATTTCAGGAGAGTGTAGACAGTTTGCGGCTCTCCTCCGAAGCTCGTGCCTGTCAGCCACCGCTTCTTATACACTCATTGTTTGAATCTTTGCAAGTTCAGAACAAGGGCGGAGGATACCCGGACATGACCAGGCTTAGAGTCTTCCTGACAAGCACCCGTCTGGCCAACAGGAGGCGCTTGAGCAACGAACAAGGCAACTATTATATCCCCTTCCCGACAGTCCCTTCCCAATTTGAAACCCTGTAGCGCTATAGTCAATTGTGCGCTACACTGAAAAAGCTGCCGACCACTGCCGGCTGGTACGACTGGGGCTCAAACCCGCAACGTGAGACATTTCTGCACTGCAACGCAGTGCCTTAACGAGTGAGCTATCCGCCAGCTTTCTGTCTTTCTGGATTTTGACCCATTTTTGTACGACCACATTTTATGTGTTTGAATGCCCTGTGTATGCCCCACTGCTTTGGATATCGACTATGACTTTTTGCCTGCTGCCTATGTACCGTTGCTCCTCTGTCTTATTGATTCTGAGCTCGGCCTGTCTAGTCAACTTTGTTTTTGGATTTTGTTTTGTGGCTTGGCTATTGTCCTTTACCTCCGCATAGTGTATCATGAATGAACAAAATTAAACGGAAATTCCACCCCCCATTCAACAAAATGCCCCGCCCCCCCGGTCAACAGATGAAAAGGAATCGCGCGCTCCCCCCCCCCCAGGTCAACAAAAATAGGAACGCTGTGGTGATGGACCAGCATTTTGTTCCTTCAAACTTGGGCGGTATCCATTTAAGCTTGTCTAGCTTTTTGATGTTGCTAACATTTAGCCCCAGCGATTTGTTGCTAACGTTGCAAGCTAGCTAATGTTATTGTAAATGTTTATTATACAAATAATTATTTGTATTGTAATATAATACAAAACATCTTTTGCATTCTTATCATCTTATCATCAGTATTATTATGAAAACTTTTTTTGTATTATTATTATTATTATCTTTTACTGCTTAAAACATCTTTTATTTCAATACCCCAAAGCTTATAATCCTATTTACCCAGAATGTGTGTCTGTGTGTGTGTGAGGAACTGTACAGAGAACTAAGGTTGAGAGTGGTACAGGAATGCAAAGTTTCTGCCAAGAAAGAAGACCCTCAGAGCAGCCCAAAGTGGCATCAGGTAACCGTAACCGCCTTTCTGTGACCTTTCTAAAGCAGCTATGTAGAAAGGCGGGAGCTAATTTGACTGCGGTTATAGACAGACGTACAGCCAATCGATGTACAGCTAAAGGACTGTGGACTACAAGAACTGATGCCTGGGCAACGCCTGGCAGAGCCCTCTCCGAACTGCGATAAAACAACTTCCTGTTGCAGTTTGTACTCTTACTCTTTGTCGGTTATAAATTTATTTATATTTATTTCAATCGCAATCTGGTCAAGTCCTTATTTCAACTGTCTTACACCCTTAACGAACACGACTGGGTAACAAGAGGTAATTTCCCCACAAATGTAAATTTTTGTATTTGGCAGGTAATGAGTTACCTAGCCCTGAGCTTACACTGGAAGAATTTGAGGACAGACAAACTAATTGGCATTGAGAACTAATTCCCAAAATTTTATCTAAATTGGGCATCAACGGTTTCATTACAAAAGCACAGCTCTGAGCCAAGGACAAGTTACTCAATCCGTAATTTCACAGGGATAAACAGCAAAATTAGCCATTTTTGATCTTGAGCGTCTAATTGTTATGAATGTTTCACCCCCCCCCCCCCCCCCCCCCCTCAGGTATCTGTAGATTCTTCATGAGGCACTTAATTTTGATATCATATTTTTATCTTTGTCAAGCTACTTTTCCAGAGGCTTTAATGTTCACACACAAATTAAAATAACTTTGGGCCTCCAAGGGGTTAAGGTATTTGTCTGAAAGCCCTGTAGACAAATCAAATCCTAGCCATGAAGTCACGCCATTACCAGCAGTAGCCAGAGGTCCACATGGGTGCAGCAGTGATTGGCTGGGACAATTGGCTGCTCTCTAGCGGCCACTCCTAATTGGCAAGTGGTTGTGATATAAAAGCCAGATATGTTGAGCCCACTGTCCTCAGCCAGCACCAGCAGTGTGTAATTGGGGGTGCATCTGCAAAGTGAAAAGATGCGAGGGCCAGTCTTAGCATGAGTGGGAGGAATTATATCCCGTGGCTTCCTCCTCTTGAGTAGATGGGAGCAGGAGGCTACGATAAACTCAACAGTTTGGCTGTGTTCAGGGTGGGGAAAGGGAAAAGGGGTAAACATGCATTTCATGCATGCAATAAATAATGAATAAAGTATAACCAATTTGCTTATCAAAATCAAAGAGACAATGAATTTTACTGCCATTGCTTAAATTTGTTTTCAAACTCACGCAAGGTCACTCCAGAAATACAGAAAACCTGTATGACGTGCTGACATCTGTTCTGTAAACTATTTGAGGAGATATGTCATGCAAGTTGCTGTAAATTACTGAGATGCTATAAATTTACACAGCATTCTGTAATTATGTTCATATCTGACGGAATATGTGAGGTTTATAATCCAAAGTCTTCATTGAATAAAGCAATCCATCCACTGGCTTCTTAAAATTGAAAGCAGTGGCTTGTTTACAAGTTTAATAGTGTACAGTGCCGAAAGGTTTGAAAGAAAATGCTTCTGATTTAGCACTCTTTCTTCAAGGTAATTATTGTAGTTATTACTGATAAGGTAGTCAGTTGAATGTGTCCATTTGCACTGAAGGGCATTTTGTCTCTCCAGTATTGTTGAAACATCATAAAGAAGCACAGACAGATATTTGTAATGCACACTGGTCTTCTCGGAATCCTCTTTTTTTTTCTTTCTTCATGTTACCGTTAAGATATTCCTTGCAAATCATTTAATTGCTTGAAGTTTTCATTTGATCAATTAATGGGTTAGATTTGTCGGTTCTGGATGGTCTTAATTTTATATCTCCTTCACTTTAATAAATGTGTGTTTTACCTGCCCCTGTAATTCAAGAGTACAACACAGTGTAGCCTGCCATCATGAGCAAACTCCTGGACTTTATCCAGCCAGTAACTTTTTTTTTTTTTTTACTCAATCACAGATTCCCTGCTGAAAACAATAATAGGTTATTGTTGTGAAGAAATAACCTATTATTGTTTTGACTTTTTATGACTAATAAAGTTTACTGTTCAGGCTGCATTATTGAGGAGACCTGACTTTTAGAGAAATTGGGCATGGCCCAACATTTAGTCTGTCCAGTATTTTTTATTTATTTGTGTATATTGATTTATGTTTATATATTTATACTTACATATACAGTGCTGCTTGAAAGTATGTGAACCCCTTGAGCAGTTTAGATGTTTCTGCAGTTTTACCATAATTTTCTTATTTTATCATGACCAGTTTTTATGTATGAAATGTCAGATATATGTTTATCAATTGCATGTACTTGTTAAGTGAGACTTGTTTAAGTAGCCCAAAAACTACATGAAACAAGGAATAAGGGTAAGTGCAAAAGTAAGTGAACCGCCAGCTGCATTGATTTAGTCAAGCAGGTAACAGACTCAGGTGAAACACATTTGGGTGCTTAATTAATCATTTAAACAGACCAATAAAATGAGACATCTTTTGGAAAAGGTTTGGCCTGCACTAATTAAACGAAAGAGGAAACCAACCAAACCATTGTGGTCCTATACAAATTAACAATGCCAAGAGCAAAGGAGATATCCGAGGACATAAAGAAGAGGGTAGTGACAGCCCATCAATCTGGGGAGGGCTATAAGACCATCTCCAAAAGATTCCAGCTCCATCCATCCACTGTAAGACAAATCATTTACAAATGGAGGGCCTTCAACATGACAGCAACTCTGCCTAGAAGTGGACGTCCATCAAAACTTTCACCCAGAAGCACCAGAAAAATAATAAATCAGGTAAAGTCCAACCCACACATCACGTCTAGAGAGCTGCAGACTTCTCTGGTAGCATCTGGAACAAAAGTGCATGCGTCTGCAATCAGACGAAAATTGAATAGCCATGGCATTTATGGGAGGGTTGCTAAAAGGAAGCCTCTGCTCTCCAAAAAGAACAAAGCTGCCCGTTTAAACTTTGCCAGAGAGCACCTTGACAAACCAGACGCCTTCTGGAAATCTGTTCTCTGGACAGACGAGTCAAAAATAGAATTATTTGGTCACAATCAACACCAACATGTCTGGAGAAAAGCCAACACGGCGTATGAAGAAAAGAACCTCCTCCCAACAGTGAAGCATGGTGGTGGAAATGTGAAGGTCTGGGGCTGCTTTTCTGCTTCTGGACCTGGACGACTCCATATTATCCAAGGAACCATGAATTCTCAGGCATATCAACAAATTCTTGACCAAAACCTCCTGCCATCAGTTAGAGAGTTGAAGCTGGGAAGAAAATGGATCATGCAACAAGACAATGACCCAAAGCATTCCAGCAAAACTACAAAGGAATGGCTCCAGAAAAAGCGGATTCGTACTCTGGATTGGCCCAGTCAAAGTCCGGACCTTAATCCAATTGAAATGTTGTGGCGAGACCTTAAGAAGTCAGTATATGCCAGACGTCCCTCCAACCTGTCTCAAATGGCTGAGTTCTGCAAGGAGGAGTGGGCAAAAATCCCCAAAAGCAGATTCGAGGGACTGGTTAGTGGTTACAGAAGACGTTTGGTTGAAGTAATGGCTGCAAAAGGAGGAGCCACAAGTTATTAATACAAGGGTTCACATACTTCTGCACATGTTACATTTTCAGTTTTTGTGAAATAAACCACCTTTGTTGTATTAAATAATGAAAATATATATATTTTTGTGTGTGTGTTCATTATTTGGAAGGTGTGCTTTACAAATTGGGATTTGGATCTATGTGTTAAAAGGTTGTTTCAATGTCTTTTACAAAAACAGTGACCATGCCTGGAGGGTTCACAAACTTTCAAGCAGCACTGTATATATATATATATATATATATATATATATTTTTTTTTTTTTTTTTTTTTAATGTATGTATATAAATGTTTATATTTATATTGAGATTACAACTTGCTCCATCCAATTAAAACACAGTGGAAACAAAATGACAAAGGAAGCCTAAAGGTTTTAGAGGACCGAGCCCCCTCTAACCCAGCCGCCCAAACCCAATATTCTCAGCTGTCAAAGTCTGTCTCTCCCTCTGCTGCTTTTTCCTCCACTTAAAGTCTATTACCATTCCTATTCTACTCTTCTAAAAAAAAAACCTGGCATACAGAGCAATGCCTGCTGGGATATGTTCCTTTCTGCATGTACAGACCCTTAATTTAGAGCAGGCCTCAAGAATTTCATGCGTTTTTTTCCCAGATTCAAGGTGCCGATTGTTGGGATATGCTCCGCATGAAAAATTTATGGTGGCATTACATGTTCTTTAAAAAAGGCATTTGCCACAAGCACATGCCTTTTTTAAAGAACCTGTCCTTGTACCCAATCAAGGGCATAATAAAATGTGATCTGGTGTAATATATTATTAATAATCATGTGATGGCTGCCCGCATAAAATGCATTCAAGGCTCCCTCCAGAAGTGCATTGTGCCTGCAGAGGCCTGGAATATGAAAAAACTGCTCCTAGACATAGTAGCCTTATCGTGAATATTTAATCAAGGACCCATTTGTTGTGTGCTGCTAATCACAGCCTGGAAACCGCAAAATGAGACTTAGAACCTGCCGTTTAATACACGTCTATAAAGGGGATTGATACCACAACTGCAAAATTGGCGGGTGCAGTTCAGCAATGAAGGCACTGGAGCTCATCCAAGGACAGATACATTTAAATTTGCATTTTCATAAAGCTCTTCAAATGCTAAAACGGTCGATGCATCTTTGTCTCCTCCTAAACCGCCTTTGACTCCATTTTATTGCAGTTTTCAATATTTAAAGTAATTTCTCTGCAATAACACTGCATTTAAACATTTTTGCTGCCCCAAAGCTAAGCTGCATTTACCTAGAACAGTTATTCAGGGTACAATTGTGAAAAAAAAAAAAAATAATAATTAAATTAATAAAATTTGTTTAAATGTGACTGCAAGAATACTGCCAAAGAATTGTCTCTGTCTGTTCCATTGAAATAGGTCAAAGAGAAAATGGACCGGGAGATGCTTTTTGACACCTAGCGCATGTTTTTAATGAATAGCCATTTAGTTTGGTGAAGTGCAGGGTGTTTTGACCCTTCAAAAAATCAATAAAACCAGTTCGTCATTTGCAATCACAATTTGGCCATCTTTAGTACCACAGAATGAAACCAGATTGGCTTTGTTCACTCAGTACTGTATGTGTTTAAGGCCAATTGGAGCTTCTGTCCAGACTACCAGAAACCCATCCTGAAGACTAACTATTTTCACTGTTTGTGCCTTGAGGTGAAGTAGCTGATAACCCACAATCAGATGGCAGGCCTCACAGTGGTCAAAAGTATAAGGTAACAGTAAGCAAATGCTGGGAACAAATTGTGGAATAGAACTGGAAGGAAAAACCTCCTGAGCCCCTGAGGGAAAGACTGCAGCAACCCATTTTTTGAGAGAGCAAAAAAAAAAGTCTCTCTACTGCAGCAGGAATTAGAATCCTATGGGTGGTGAAGTCCTGGAGAGCAGTTTGATCTGCTTCCATCAAGTTGTCCTGTGTGTCACTTAAATGGACAGAGCTGACAGCCATGCCAGGGGGAAATGTGGAGAAAAAAATTACTTTAACTGGAGGTTCCAGCTGACAAGTTTCACTTTTAATCCACACTAAATCGACAGGAGAAATGAAAAGGTACACTTGTGTCATAAAATAGTGATGAAACTGCCCTCTCCCTGGGGCTCACTGAGAGTGCATTTACTGCACAATCTCATAATGGGGAAAAGTTGTAGTCTGAGAGGGCAAATATGACAGCGTCACGAGCCAATCAGTGTGTAAGAGTGTGTAAGGGGGAGGGGAGGTTTTTCATGGGGGTGGGTGGGTTTGCTCTACCCTGCCTTGAGTCAGCCGAACCACAACATCAGGGAACAAATTGAATAGGGAATGTAAGTATACCCATCTCTCTCCCCGCATTGTGTACACGCACATTGCTCTATATTTGCTCATGACATCTATGCACTTCGCTACATTTTTATAGAGGTTAAAAGCAAACAGAAATTTGCTTGTTCGCCTTCCCTCCACAACACAAATCAGAATCAAGTGGTGTCAGGTTAAATCCTAAGAGAGATAACTACTTTATTTTCGCATTTAATTTGCAGCTAGATAAACCAGAGATTTCAACGCACCTAAATCAGCAGTAACACTGTCCTTATTCCGCATGCGCAGTCATCCCAACTTCAACTTTCAGGACTTTTAGTTTGAGTTTTTATTTGATACAAAAATTGATAGCATTGCACCACATTTTCCCATTCCCCTTTAGCATGAGGGAACACCTCAACTCCTGCAGCTTTTCAATGGCATGTGCAGACCCCTGACAATTTTAAAAAGATACTGTACATATTTTGAGAAACCAATCTAAGGCTGTGTGATATGCCGCTTTCTCTTGGTTATGAAAACAGCCCCTTCTACGGTACAAGACAATGCAGGGGGCGGGACTATTTCTTCAGTGTCTCTACACCCCTCCCACCCCACCCAAACTCGAGCGCTGGGACTGCAAGGATGACCAGTCGGGCGAGGAGAGGCTGTGCACAGAATATGAAGCAGCAGCCGAAGTTGTGCTTTCATCTCTCCGCTCTTTGACCAGCCATGGAGTCTCACGCAGCCTGCAAATAACCACCAAGCAGGTCTGCCAAGGACACATGCAGACAGAAAGTAGTCTGGCAATCTTGGCCCGGACTTTTAGTGATGCGGTAAATGTCAGCGAGGTGGAGTGTGGGCAGTACACAAAAAATATGGAGACATGTTTACTGAGCAAAGTGAAACAAATTGTGCACATAAAAAAGTGACTCTTTGAGAAGGACAAAGATCGTTCTTCCCTGCTTACCTATCTTTTCAATGTTTATAGTGACTTTAGAATGAACTGCAATTAAAAGCTGTGAAATATTTCTAAAGAATATAGAGAATCCTGGACTGGTTTCCTTTCAGTTACCCATAGTGATTAAGACATCATTATCACAATGTTCTTATTAGATCTTAACCCCTAAATGTGTAAGATTATAGTGACTGTTCATGATGCTTTTTTATGACTCTATACATAATTTATGACTCATATCTATTGTCGTCTGATGCAACGAATAAAAATTATTGATAGCATTAATTTTTTTATTTACTGTTTAACATGAGGGCTTTCAGCCCTAATGTAAGGATATTTAAATCTGACTTGGATAATTTATGTAGGAAATTGTTTTTACAGATTGTCCCCCCCATTAGAAGGTAAACAGAGGTAATTTGACCGGTGGCTGAACTACTATTACTTTTTGGCCAGCTGAGTGAATTTGTAAAATACACAAGAAAGCTATCAAATTGCATTAAGGTTGTTTCTAAGCTTGCCATCTGTGTTTGTGTCATGTCCCTGCCCCGTGGCAGTCTGTTCCCCAGGCTACCTGCCCTGCATCAATTATTCAATCATCAGTTTCCTCCAGCCTTGATTATGCCTGCCTGTTTCCCTTTAGTTAATCACTTTCCTTCAGAGTATTTATGCTTTAGTTTTTCCCCATTCGGGCAGAGAGCCTTCATCTGGATTTCCCTGTCGTGTTTACTGCACTCCCCTTAATGTTCTTTTAAAGTTTGTATTTGTCTAGTGTTCCCTTCGCCCATCATTTATTAAACTCCACGTCCCTGTGGCTGGGCCCTCCTCCCCACTCCTTGCTCTGGTACCCTCTTTAACATCCTGGGGTGTCAGGGAATGGCAGTTTGGAGTCAATTGATGGCAAATGTCAACGAGACTGAAAAATCTGAATTAATTGATTGGAGAAAAATAGACAACATTGACAGTATAAAACACTAGCTACTGCGCAAGTGAGCTATAAGATTGGCCTGAATCATGGAAGACCATAAAACTTTTGAGCTGACAAACAGATCAAGAATACGGCTCAGGACATGAATATGAATATGTCGATGGGGACTACACCAGGGTCACCTCATTTTGTTGAATGACACATAAACCTACCGAGACACAAACCATGTCAAGCTTCAAGAATAAAAAATACAAACTAGTGTTGGCTGAAATTTGGTTTGTCCTGGAACAACTTTTTGATGACCAGATGACTGTTGTGATTTTGCATTCTGCATGTCATGTTTAAGTTCTGTGCCTGGCTCAGCCATGTTTAGGATTCTTGTGTTTAAGTGACCACTGCCTGTCTGACCATTCTTAGGATTATGTATTGTGTTTTGGTAGTTTGCATTTCATTGTGTTATTATTTTTCATGTCTAAGATCATTTAGTTTCCATGCCGTGTTTTCCTTTCCATGCTTTGCACTTTGTCCCTCCTGTCTTGTCATGTGTGTATCTTTGCTCACGGTCCCTTGTCTTGCGTGCCACTCATTCGGGTGATTTATTGGTTTCTGGGTTTCAATCTTCTGTCATTATCTCGTGTTCTTCCTTCCTCTCTCTTTTACTGTCTTACTAACACATACTAACAGTTTTTTGTTTTTGCTAATCACTAACCGCACTAATCTTGTATATTTTTACTAACTTTCTAACATGCACTCGGGATTGTATAGCTGCACATACTAATTGACTAACGATCTCTCAGCAGTCGCTCAATTCTAATCTCCGCCTCCTTGCCTATCCCTAATTATCTCTGCTGCAAGTTTCTGTGGATTTCCACTTATACTTTGTGCTTTCCTTTTCTTTTATCTTGGCACTTTAGTACTCCTTAACCGGAGCTGTTGTTTTGTACTTAGGTTTGTCTTGTGATCCCTGTCTGCGTTTTGGCTACAGCCAAATTCATGTAATTAGTTTATTCATCATGTGTCTCTCCCTGATCATTGTTACCATTGATTACACCTGTTCTCCCTGGTCATGTGTTCACCCCGGATGTGTATTTAAGATGTCTGTTTGGTTCACTTTCTTGTCAGATCGTTTTCCCTAGTTTTCTTGTGCCACATTTCTCGCCTCGATTTCTCAGTGTTTATCTTTCTGACTGGATTGCCTGACTTTAGATTTTTGCCTCTGGGTTTTTGGATTACTGTTGCATCTGTGTGTTTTGACCATTTTTCTGCCCGACTACGAGATCTGTTTGCTGCCCTGGTAACGATTCGGATTACGTCCTGTGGATTCTGGCTTGTCTCTCTGATAGTACTATTCCTGTGTACCAGACCCATTTTTGTCCGACTACGATTACTGTGATTGCTGCCCTGGTTTTTGATACTATTTTTGCCCAACTGGATTTCGACTTTTGGATTGTGGACTTTGTACTGTTGCCTTTTGCTCTGCGGGGGTCACCCTCCTTTGCCAATAAAACAAGCTCTACTGCACTTCCTGGTTCTCGCATCTGGTTCCTGATCGCAATTCAACAATGACAAGATGACGTACAAACCTCCACCAAGGCCCAATAGACCCCCACATGTCTGGGACACAAATGAGTAGTGGTATTATAGTATTACCCCAGTCCTGTCGGTCGCCAATATATAAAGGACCCACACTCGTTTCCCTGTGTGCTCGTCATTGATATATCGTTCCCTTATTGCTATTGTTCTGTATGCCGGTTCTCGATAAGCATTAGCCTGAAGGCAGGAGTAGGGTTAAAAATTCCTGGATCCAAATTTTTCACCAAATCACTCGCAAAATAAAACAATTTCTACATTTGGCTAAGACACACCCTTGGTAAAGGTTTTCATAAAAATCGGTCCGGTAAACCATAACCCTCTTAGTGAACGTAATAACCTTGCACCTCCTTCGAAGTAAATTTTTTTTTCATTTTTATGTAAAATTCAGATCTCATAAACATTCAACCATAGAAGAAAAATATGTGATGGATGGATAGATGAGGGTTAAAGCAGTGGACAGGCTATGGGTCTGGGCTTTGAGCCATCTCCAGTCATGTGTATGTGTGGGAGTGTGAGCTCTGCTTTCACCACATATGACCAGCACTGTCTGCCCGGTATCAAAATCTAACTGGCCTGGATAGTTATGTAGCATCCAGTCATCTACAGCAGATCCAAATGTGTTTATTATCACATTCATTAAGCCCCTAGTAATAAATCGGGCTATTTACTATTCAAATCAGTGTTCTGCACTCATCTACCCCTAGAGAATGCTAAGGACCAACTAAAGATTGATTTGCGCCAACAGCAAATTGCAATGGGACCCATTAAAAACTTTTTTTTTTCCCCTCTCCAGATGAGGCTTGGAATAAAGTTGCAGTGGCTTTGATAGCAAAAATAAATTCTCTCAGAATTAGGCTCACCACCCTGTAAAGCAGGAATTATATACCAAGCCCTAAACCCTTACAATCTTGTCTAAAGACCTTGACTGTGTCTAAATTGGCTTTTTTTTTTGGCTGTCCACTAAAGTCATGCTTTTACTGCCTGCTGAACATACTGCCAATAACCTGTGGAACACCTGGACAGATATTCTTATGAATGATAGTATTGTGCCCAAGTTTTTGTGGTAGATCCATGCATTCAGGAAAACAATAAACCATATTCAGCGATGAAGAGGCAGCATTGTGTTCATATCCAAGCACAGACTGAAATATCATTGCTGAAGTGATGGGTACTTCTCTGTTATGTTCCCTACCAGGAATCAAGTGCAGACCAAGATTACAATCTAGTAGGGGGTCTAGTCTCTTTTGGCACTAAGTGACCTAGTAAAAATGATTGTGCAATACTCCGCCTCCGGAGACAGGCTATACTGGTTGCGTGGGCAGCTGAACAGGGAAAATTCCTTCAAACACGTGCTGGCAAATAACACTAAAACCAGAAAGGCGATATTTGCTGTTTCCTGCACTTACTGATCTCTGGGCGGAGAGCTCCACCCGTGAATTGCTCACGTTTGTAAGAATAACATAATCAAAGGTGGGGTTACAACCAAATCTCTACATTTTCGGTGCAGGAAAATGGCAAAAAAATAAATAAATAAATAAATAAATAATGCTGCTTTACTGGATTGTAGTTCGAGGATGTCTCTGGACGGTGGAAATCTCATATTCAAAAAGTGGTCACAAGAGACTTACTAATTGGGCCAGTAGATAGTTTTACTGAAAGCTCAGATAATTTGGGGACGGAACCCAAGAGGAAGAGATGGGGACGGAACACCAGAATAGGATAGCACAGTTCAGTACTGATGCTGTGGGTGAAGCTGAGCTGTCAATTGCCAGCCAGTGTCTTCCTGGATAGCAGCCAAGTGGAATGCAAATTTCGCCAGTGCCGAACTGTCCCACCGGACAATCAAGGAGTAGCTTGAGGGGAACTGGGTTACAATCCTGATGACTGTAGAGGGATTGGGAGCTTGTTTCTCACAAACTGAACAGAAGAACAGAATTAGAGGAGTTTACAAGAATGCGGTCTCAGTCCTGGACCCTGACTAGGCTTGGGGGCTTGTTTGAGTCAACTAAGTAAAGAGGAAAGCTTCCAGTAATACTGTAGCTGTCATTAAAGTACACGTTCCATGTAATAAAAATGAAGAGTTTCCACTAGGAACACCAAGTGGTTCTAAGCACAAAAAGCAAATTATAATCTAGCAACTTGCAAACACAATACAGGGGGCTTAAATACACACCACACTGCCATTAGGAAATGATCATGTAACGAGACACAGCCAAAGAGTGGAAAATATGCAAGACATAAACCAATCAAAAGAAAACATACTTCTAATAGACACGTAAAAAATGAATAGACAAGAAAGGCATTCACAAAAGATTGTGACCCTTTTCATTTCTTGAGTGAACACCTACAACAGAGTCATACCAGACGATGTCGGATGATCTGCAGAATGTGTACAGTAAACCTTATGGCACAGCCCCGCTCTGTGAAACTATGGGAATGCGTATATCATTTGGGTATTCTATGTAGCCAGATACTTGACAATTTTCTCATTTAGTGCACTTTTTAAGCAGGAAAATATAAGCAAGGTAACCATTTTGCATGCAGCCTTTGATTAGAACAGTCAGGTGTGTAACTGCTTCATTAGGATACAAACCTACATCAATTCTTGACCTTTTTGGATAAGGTTAAGAACACCTGCTCTGAAGGGTATTTGATGAGTAAAAACTTTTTGATACCCTCTAACCCCTTACTAAAACTCACAGACCTGCCAAGTATTGCTGTTTTGATAAATTGGTAGCCTTCAAAATACCAATATTCCCTTGACAAGAAAATGTAAGTTTATTTTTTCTTTTCAGACGTTTTATTTTCATACATTTTATAGACCGGAGGTATACAATTTTGTACTGCACAAGGCCTTCAAACTAATTGATTTTATTTTCTTTATTTATGGATTAATTAAAATGGGTTCCCTTATTCCGGGAGAAAATGCTAGCTTCCTCCAATTATAATCAATGAGTCTCGATGAGGATGGGATAATTATTCACTTTGATTGCAGAGGAATCCGTGTGGATTTGCATTTCAGCGGGCTTGAGTATTGATAATGAGGGTTTGGCTGATTACATTTTCATACGAGGTGCATAGCAGATTAAGTCTGATCCGTATAAAAATTAGAGTGGATGCTGGCTGCCTTATCAGAATAATATAAACCATCATATCTTTGCACCCCGATGAATGCCTGAGTGCTGTAACACATTGGTCAGTTTTATATTTTTATATCTAGCCATGTCCCAATGAAGGCTTTTGAACTTTTTTCACTTGGAACAGTGTGCCCTGGCTTCCTCTCTCTGTGTGCCATACAATTTTTTACATACAACTTTTAACAAAGACAACACACTTAAGAGATTTTTCTTGTCAATATAAACCATCACTTCCCAGCAAATAACAGTGGGAATGGAAGTGCAGATACTGTCAATTGCCCGCTGCAGAAGGACAAAAGTCATGGCCAAAATGGTCAGGGAATAAAACATTGCCAGACGAATGTGACAAGGTCAATACCTTATTTTCTCAACGTGTATAAATGTAGCAGAGCTGCAATTTGTAAAGAGGAAGCAGACAGGAAGGGAGCTGCTACGCCATATACTGATTTGTTGCGCCAACAGTGATTTATGGTAGTTTCGTATTACGTCTTTTATGAAAATAATATTTTAGCACAGCTTGTACAGTTCTGCTACAAATGTGATGGTGTTTTTATGGAATGTTTTAATTGCTCAGTACCTATTTACTGACAGACGAAGTATAGTTTTAATGATAATTGTACACAGTAAAAAATGGACTGTCAATATTGCAGTGTAAACCTATTTTCCTCTGGATAGAGTAGTTATAGCACTATGCAGAGTGAAATCGTCTAAATGGAAGTGTCAAAAGTGAGAGTTAATTCCCACTTCCACACAAGGACAAAATCTATTCTGCAGGGTGATGATTCCCTATAGTGTTAAATATATTTACACACCTCATTGTTAATTTTGACACAAAATAGAGTGAAATTAACTCTAAAAATCTTACACTGGCTATAGAGTAAATTTTACACTGATTTTGAGTGGGACCAAATGTTATCTGACAGCGAGTTAAATTCAACTCTTAAAGAGTAAAATTGACATTATGATTTTTACTATGTAGTAATCCAATAAATATACCCACCAGCCAGGTCATTGAAAATAAAAAATATATATATATATACATATATATTTCTCTTTTAAAGGGCCATTCAGTAATCCCATGGGGGGGAGACAGCCACTCACAATAGAAGAAGAAAATGAGCATACACAGTAAAAATCATAGTGTGCATAGTGCTATAACTACTCTATCCAGAGGAAAATAGGTTTACACTGCAATATTGACACTCCATTTTTTACTGTGTATTAACATTACCCCTAAAACAGTGTTTGCTGTGTGTTTTGCTTTCTTTGCTGCAGTTCAGTATAAACCATGCCAATGCCCAGTAACGACCAAATAGAAATGGTTTTATTTATTTATTTATTTATTAACATTTTTATTGTTGTTACGTCTGAAGCTATGATCTATAATCGGATTACCTTAGATACATTCCTCACTTACAAGCACTTACAACATACAAAGTCTTAAAACAAGTTCCAGCATTAATGTTTCCCGTAAACATATTTATTTTATTTTTATGTATTTTGCTGACCCAACACAATTAAGTTCCCTTACAAAGCACAGATTTTCTACTTAGGCTACAAAGTGCCTGTGTTTGGTAAGGCAGGTGAAGTCAGTTATCCTAGGTTACTTTGCCAATGTAGTTTTTAATTATTTCACCTTCCACAGAGAAATGCTTTTTATTTGATAAATACAGGAAAGCCGACCTACCTCCAACTTTATGCCTGACTCTTTTTCTGAAATGAAGCTCTGTCTAAGGTTATATCTCTGATCCAGACGGACAGTCTATACCAGGGGTGGGCAATCACGGTCCTGGAGGGCCGGTGTGTATGCAGGTTTTTATTCCTATCAATTACCCTGACTAATTGAGTTAATTGATTGCATGCCCAAATATACATTTCGCAATGATTCGATCAAAGGAAAATGTTTTATCAAGGGAGACAAGACTAGTCTTTGTAGTTTCATGATTATTTAAAGAAATGCGCATGAAACGTCAGATTTCATAAATGGTTTGGCTAATTGAGACAATCAACTAATTAAAGACCAGACGTTGGTGTTAAAACCAGGGACAGATACGGCCCTCGCTGCCCACCTCTGGTCTATGCCCAACAATTTAAGGTAATTTGGGAGAATCTTATTTTGTTTTATTTTTTTGTGGAGGCAGCACTGAGCCATTTCAACGTCCATGTTGGTGCATCACACATTTTTGTGGAGAATTGCTGATTTTGCCTTTAAATCAACGGAATTATTTTGCAGTGAAATGTGGTGTTATGGCCCCAATTTGTTATTAAATTTACAGCAACAGTTACAGCAAGGGATGACCGACACAATTCAAAACCCAAACACATTTAATCAAGCAGACAATAACAACGAACTAATCTACTATCTACAACTACGACCAAGATTGAATTATGTACAAAACATAATTATTTACAATCCCTTTTCGTGGGGGTGGCTTGGTGATGTCCTGGATGATGAAAATGCTCAAACACAGGCAAAGAAATCCACAAAAGAAACGTCACAGGTCTTGAACAGAATGGCAGGTCTGGTCATCTTCTTGCAATTTCTCCTACTACTTTACTGTCTCAATTCTTTTCCTTATATACTCTTTTGCAGACCCCACCCACATTTAGACCTCTTTTTTTTAATTTTCTGAGACTTGCCCCAGACATGTCCAGGACATGTCTAAACATGACTCCAGTCTGAGCTTAACAAAAAAAAAAGGTAAATACTGCCATCTAGTGGCCTATATTCACATTACAGTGGTGCCTATTGAATTTTGCAGTTTTGTGTTTTTATATTGTGTATTTATTCATTGTCTATGTTTTTTAGTGTTTATATCAAAGCAAGTTTATTTTACTGTTTTCCTGTATTACTATTGCATGCTCATTACCCCTAATATACAATGGATAATATATTCAGATCTAAATCACACAGAATATAATTACTTCAAACCAAGCAGAAAAATCCTTTGGCTCCTTAAGTAAAATCCAGGTGCAAAGAATGCAAGGCTCATTTTCAGGAAATGAAACGGGCTTGGCTCAGTAGGACATTGATTCACAGCAGGATTTACGTTTTCAGTTTCAAATTAAACATGATTCCAAATCATTTTGCCCGATAGTCCCAAAGTGGTGCCACAAGCCAAAAAATGTGTGGAAGACTGACAAAGCAGCGGAAAGAGATAATAGATGATTACTGGAGTTATGGTGCAGATGCTCAAGGCTCTGTTCCAGTGCACACTCAGTGCGCATTTATACACTGCCAAGGCAGGGAAAGCAGCTGTGATTTACTGGCACCTCTCACAGTTGAATCAAAAATGCTTTGAATCCATTAAAATGCATTGTAAACAAGTCAAACAATTGCTAAACAGCTGTCTGAAACGTTATAAGCCCATGTTACTCCTCAAAGCAAATGCTAATTCCAGGGTCCATGTGCAGTGCAGTCTATTTTTTTTAAGAGGCAACAAGGAATTCGAGAGTGACGCTTTTTAAAAAGATTGGCAGCATCATAGGTTTCCAAATGTTATCTAAAGCTTTCAGGACCTTGGACAGCAGCTGTTTCAACAGCCTGTCTGTGAAGCCACTGAATGACAAATGTCATCACCAGGGCTTTCAGAATGGCACAGGCAACACACATGCAGGCAGGAGATATGTGCTTCAACATTGCACTCGCACAGCACTAAACAAATTCAGCCAGGACTGTTTGTCACTCTTGGTGCTGTCATGGTGAATTTATTCATTTTCATGACTTTTCAGTGGTTTTAAATCCAGAATAATGCAGTAGTATTTGGCTTTTCACACTTTTCCCCCTTTAGAGACACTAACTAAGCTCATTCCACATGCTAATTCAGAGAAAAGGTAGAGAAGTGAGAGGTGTAACTGAAAATGCCCACACAGCATGGTTTCTTCTTTCCTGGCTAAAAAATGTCTTAATTGAATAAAAATGTCCTAATTGAATAAACTGTAATATCCATAATGACGGTGGACTTTGCAAGGGTGGGGTGCAAGGGTAAAAAGAGAAAGATGGATATTTTTATGACATGAAAAGTCCCATTTGCCTCATTTCAACATCCCACTCTTTATAACCAAGGGGCTAATTATTCACTGCTCAGCACATGTAGAGTCATTACTTTGTTACTTTTATAAAATTGCAAGGTTACTGTAGATCAGTGTCAACATGTTCTCTGAGCTACTCGCCCAATGGAGGCAGATGCCATGCTTGTTCTGTTCCACAAAGATTTGACAGGGCATTCATCATTGGCATCTCCTATCGTGTCCTCATGTAAATGATGTTCCTAAACTGCTGTAGCGCTCCGAGTACGATAATGGCGACATTATATGGATGCGCCTGTCACATGGAGGACGTGGAGGAAACAGATGCTCCCTGGAATGCTGTGAGACACAATTTGTGTTTCAATTGCCACTTCTGCCCGTCCCCCACCCCCTTAACCCTCCCTCAACCCTCTACAACCTGTGTCAGCACCCAAAGTGCAAGTGCGGTGGGAAATTTTATGGTCCCACTGACTATCTCAGTCCCCCTGACACACGTACAGCTAAAGAGAGTATTTACAGGACTATTGAGCAGCTAAAATCCCACATCTGGCCAGAGTGAGACAACATTCCTCTCCCAAAACTTCAGCAATTAGTCTCCTAGTTGTCTCTGTTCTACTGTGGGTAAAATGTGGGTTTATGAGATTTGCAAATCATTGCATTCTGTTTTTATTTACAATTTACACAGCAACCCAACTTTTGTGGAATTGGGGTTGTATAATACCAGGGCATAACCCACTGCACACATGCAAACCATGTTGACCTCTTTATTTTTTTTTCCCTGCTTTGAGACATATTCAGCCCTGAAAACCAACCGAATTTAGTATTAAGTAGTATATTATATTATATAGTATAGTCGTATATTATAGTTTATAAAGTATATATATTTAGTATTTAGTAGTATAACTATTTTATAGTTTTATTGGTCTCGTCCAACATCCCTCCCCCACCACCCTTTCTTAATGTTTTTCTTCTGTCCTTAGTCCTCCACAGGTGCCTTGATTACTCAGAGACGAGAAGGTTCCCAGTGTTCCAACTCATCCGACATCTGAATTTGTCCAACCCCACTTCAGTCCTCCCAGCATTCCACTGCACTTCTGAGTAGTGGCCTTAGTTATAAAATCGGTTGCTAAAAACATGGCCGCTGTACCTGTAAAGACAAAAATTACTTGTTATGCTGGCTCATAGAACTCTTTATGTTTGCAATGCTGGAAACTCAAGTCTGTTTTACAACAATTTACTTGTATTCCCATTAAAAAAACCTATTTTTTCTACTAACTCATACAAATGTATGTCAGTTATTTTATCCTGACAGCACAATAAATAAGGGGGTATGCAGGATGAATGAAGATAGAAATCATGTTTTAGGGTTCTGATGAAAGCACTTTTTAGCCTTACGAATGTTGTAATATATAAATAAAACAAGATAACCCAGGAGCAATTTACTTGTGTTGAGCAAGCTAGCAAGAGTGTGACATCTCAAAGTTTTCTTTCATATTTACTGCTTTCTTCATGAATATTGCAATGCTCCATGAATACTGCACAATGTCAATGTTTATGTTTGATAGGAGATATAAATACGTGACCCAAAACGGAATTTGCACCCTTAAGTCATTGCATTGCGATGTACTTTCTTGTTGCTTGGCGACTGTTCAAATGTGTATTAGCAAAACTAGTGAGTGATGTTAACTTCAACTTTATTTCTGTAATGGCTGGTAAAATTGAGAGGCCTAGTGCAGCGGCCAGAGAGAATGGGCACGACAGACAATAAAAACACAGAATTATACAGATGGAAGCAACGCAAGAGAGAACAAAAGTAGAAAAGAGAAAATTTCTAAACGGAAGGAACTCCAATAATAACAACTGCTGCAAAATATAAAGTCACACAAATCCTGACTAGAGATATGCTTGGCTGTAGTGCTAAGCTACAAACAGACACTCTAGCAAAGGAGGCGCGGCGGACTTCCGGCTTATAAAGAGTCCGGGGAAGCGCCACCCCAGTTCAATCAGCCAGCTGGGAAATGAATCCGATTGAAAAGGAATTTGATCTCATCCCGGGATGAGAGCCACAAAGAAAAATCCAAAACACATGTACGCCTCACAAATTAAGACAATTTTTGGATCAATCTGCAGGAGAGTAAGAGTTTCCTTCAGTTATGAACAATGCAATTCATACATAGTGGGTTCCATTTCTTGAATTCTAAAAATATCTTTAAATAAAAAGAAGAGTGGTATGCTGATTGTGCTACAAGTTGAGCAGATGGGGAGCCAATCGCAGGATTGTCAGTGAGCCACTAGGGCAAATTTGTAATGAGAAGGAAGAGGAGAAATTGAAGAAGACTTGGAGAACTTTCTTCACCCAATAAATTGCTTATTAACTATCTGATTAATAATTTAGCTCCCTGAAAAGGACACCAGGGAGCAATCCTAGAATTTAAAGTCAGTGGGTAGAGTCACTCACCCTATCCAGAATGATGATTCATATCTGACTGAGCCAAAGCCCACAACCTATATACACAGGGCAGTCAGCAGCTACAGCTGATCACACTAAGAGAATAACGAGCCAATTAATCAACCCACAAAAAGAAAAAAAAAAGCCCTCCAAGCCTGCTAGAACAGGGGAAAAACTAATGAAGTGGATGCGAGTCGTGATAGATTGAGACAATGTAGTGAAGAAACAGGAGGGTGAAACATGTCTTTATGCTCATACTCAAATCATATATTTCAATCATTTCATTCAAGGCGCACACTCAAACATATTTTTATTTTTGTTAGTGTCCAAAACTCTTAAGTGCCCAAAGTACACTGAATGCTGTCATTTGGGAAATGACACTGGCAAGAGTAGCATAACAGAATGCAGATGCCAGCTCAGAGAGTGAATTAGAAAATGGCTTTACAATGACTTCAATGCAACTAGGACAATTTTGGGATTAGAATAATTTTTCAAATCTTTAACAGTAATATTCTGCAGTCAGCACTGTCGACGTTCACTTGACATTGAATACCACCATGACCAATGAAGTATTGGCTGACCAAATGTTGTTTTTCCCATGTATTCATGTTTTTGGGAAATAAAACATCCACTTTTCTTTTCATGACTGAGAACAAATAGAGAACAGCATATCGTCAAGAATGATTTTTAAAATGTTTCCCCTCTCCATTCCCTTTATAATTTTCGTCTTTTTTTTTTTATCTCGACAGAAGTATGGTTTTATATGCCAGTTTTTTTTTTCTTAACCAATCAAATAAACGTTCAAAGTGGCCCTGCCTCTTTGCCTGGAATACATATTTTGCATTATTGTAGTTATAAATGCTGATGGAGGTGCCAGCAGACCCTACCAGAGCCATACATCTACGCCTCACAGTGGGAAAGTAATCTTTTGCTTGGTAAAGGATTGTAATTCCAAACACGGTGTTCGTTAGCTCAGCAATACAGTTCCCTAATTAACTGTCAGAAATGCGCAGCAGCAAGAGTGATGGGCAATGCGAAGAGGCCTGTTCATAATGTTTTGACAAAGACTGCAGGGTGCATGCTTGTAAAAGCCCCTTTGCGGCTCGCCGCTTTGGCTATCCTTTTGGCGATTGCTTTGTAGCAAACCTGCTTTGGACCCAGTGAAAAGTATTTTGAAGTGATCTTTAGTTCTGGGTCAATAAGCAAGGTCAAAATCTCTAAAACTGTAGCAATCTAATCCATGATATTTCAGAGAACAGTCACTGGACTTTCCCCAAGTAACACTGCTATTTGGAGAGATAAAATATATTCCTCTGCCACGCACTTTACCTGCCTGGGCAACTCATGGCTTTCATGGTGTTTGCATGTTTAGGTCAATTAACGCACAATGAATTCCAAGCTGAAAGGAAATATGTAGCCTGAGTGTACAAAAAAATTACCGCTCATTGAATGCCTTCTATGACATTGAGGGTTAAAAAAAAAAATAGGATAAAATTTTGCTGAAGTACTGTTCAAGAGAGCAGGAGGAAGGAGACGATTTCTGCAGCTAGCAGTAGGCGGCTCGAAAGACCTGGAAGAGATCCTAGACGCAGCTGGGCCAGTTCCCAGTCAGAACTACAAATATCTTTTCTCAAATGGTTCCTACAAGCCAAAATGGAACTGATCTTGAGCTGGACTGGAATGGCTGCTGAGTTGAATGCAAGCGATTCCTGAGCAGGACAGAACCACTAGACTAAGCTGAGTATGCAGATCATTTACAATGAGTAAATCAGTGAATTGTTTTGACTTCTGTTTTGCATTGGGTCAATTAATTCAATCAAATTGCACATGTTAGTTATTGGCAGGATCAATATTTATATGACTATCACCAACATGTTGATTTTTGGATTGCGTACCTATACATTTTGACACCGTTTACTCAAGCGGAGTTCATACTTCCACCATTTTTTTATAATCCATGAATTATCGTGACATTTCTGAGCCCTGTGTTCTTTAATCGCTTTCTCCAATAAAGTTTCCAAATTCAAATGAATGCCAGTTGTGTCTTGAGTCAAACCAACATCTGTGTCCTCCCACTGTCCCTTGCTGAGCCAGTGTCTTTAATCTGGAAACCTGGGGGTACAGCTGCAGGAGATCAGATGTGGTTTCCATCTGAATACTTCAACATGGAATACTGTACGAATGCATAATGCTAGATTTATATGTGAGCAGGCAATGTGTAAATGAAATGCTTTTTGTTATTATTGTAGCTGGGATGCATACACTGTCATTCATGCGTAATTTATTCACACAATATATTTCAAGGACAATAAACATTGTAGTTAAATGATGTCAGATCACTGGCAGGCATATGCATTGTTTGTGGCTGCTGTCACATAATCTCTTTTGTTTGTTTTGCCAGACGAATCTACATTTGGCTTTCAAAGGTTTGCATTAGTAAAAAGAAAGATGCAGAGAAAAAAACATTTTCATCATGAGACAAACCTCAAACAGCAAAGCTCATTTTTCATGCAAAGAAGTGAGGACAAAGAACTTTGTTCTCTGACTGAGCATAACGAGCAAAGGGAAACTCATGATAATGTTTCAAATTTAGATCAAAGTTTTTGTATTTTATACAAAATCTAAGCTGGCTAATTACGTTGCATCTATGTGATGATATAGTTTTAAGAATAAACATTCAAAACCTCCAAAATAAATGAGAGATGAGAAGGAAACATCCCTTTCCAGCAAGAGATGCAAGAACAGTGTCAATTCACGGTGGCGTGCAGTAAATCTGCATAGAGCTGTTTTGTTGTGCATTGATGTGAACTCCTCTCCGTGTCCATTGATACTTTGCAGAACATCATTTTACTTTGGTTTGTGGATGTATTGATAGTATATTTGGTAAAAACCCAGTCCAGGTGAGGTAGTGTGGTAGATCTGTGTGTTACCGCATGGTAATCGTAATCAAACATAAACTATTCATTCTTATTACACAGTTGTTGTGAATGTTCATTTAGATGGAGGACATTGTGATCTATAGCAAACATTAAACTTGTAATGCGCTTTATATGCCAGTTCTTCCTAAGTGCCTTGCTAACTATAATGTACACTCGCAGCCCTGCAGTTGCCGACTGTAATATACACTCACAGCCCCGCAGTTGCCGACGATAATATACACTCGCAGTCCTGCAGGCTACTACACAAGTGGCAGCAGCCTGGGGCAGGGAGGGAGGACTTGAGCATGTTTTAGGGTGGTGTCTTTCTTCATTTCATCATGTCGTAGCAATTATTTGGTGCTTGCAAAAATGACCACAACTCAGCAGGTTCTCTAGTCCAGAAAACTGACAACCCTCCAGCCGGCAAGATTTCTGTCTTCCTAAGAAAGCAATGGCTGATATTTTCCATTTCTCAAAGAAAGAGGGGAAAACTACCTTTGAAAACAATCAACTTGAAAATGACTTGACAAATATGACGGGGAGAATATCCTGGCATGTCAGTGTGAAGTTATTTGTGCGTAAGGATTTGTGTGCACAGAGTGGAATTGGTAGGTCTTAGGAGTCTTACTCACTTTGCCTGTCAGTTAGGTTAGGTCAGTGTGTCTGTCTCTACGGAGCTTACACAGCACAGACAAAGCTCTAAGGCTGACAGCTGTCAAATTAATCCCACAAGCGGGGGGAAGAAATGTTAAACTAGATGACACAACCTGTCCGTAGCATATTTCCAAAAGCATTTTAGGGCCCAGTTTTCAACCACCTCGGATGCATTTGTAGAGGTGAGATCACAGGAATGAGACTGGTATCACCCTGATGACTCGCTAACACGCACAGATGTGGTCACTCTCACGCCTCACAAACACACAAAAAACACACACACACACACACACACACACACGCACACACACACACACATCCATGGATGCACAAAAACACACACACATATACTAGCACACAGATGGGTGAAAAATTAATGGGAAAAAAAATCTACATTGATTGTCAAACTCAGGTGTAAGCAGGCGCGGCGCTAGAACAGGGAATTGGGGTGGCACAGGTACGTCCCTTGATGACAGATAGGATAGTCCTGGCTAGTTCTCAATTATTTTCCGTTAATGACCATTTTCCAATTATTGTCATTGGCAGCTGAAGACGCGTTTTCTCTCCATATGCAATTTAACAGGAATAAAATCATGGGGTAAATTCAGTAGAACTGAGAATTGGGGTGGACAAAACATCTGTTTTAAACAATTATTAGTTCTGACCTGTTACAGGCATTTTCATGATTAACAAAAGGTTCACTCCGAGAGCACTCCACACTTAACAGGTGCTGCTTGCTCTCCCCGATTAGGTAGGAGGACAATCAATCATCTGGATGCGTATTTGCTGAATTTAACTCAACGTTATTTAAAATTGCGTAGCTGCGCATTTAGCTTGAGCCGCATGCTTTTTACAGCTTATTTCACTGACGAGTGCCACTTTTTTTTTAACTCAACACCAAGAGTAATTTTGAATAACGTTGATTTAACCCCTTTCTGCAGATGTAGACGCCTGCGTCGATAGACCTGCAAATTTAAGCACGCTGTTACTGTACTCGATCACTAGATGACACCCCCGGATCAGTTATTGAATGTTCACAAGCAAGGAGACCTCGAACGCGGTTCTGAATATGGGGAAGTTCACTCCGCTCCCTGTTTTTCGAGAGCTGCATGAATTAAACTCCTCAGCTAAGCCGGATGTGCAAACTGGTCAGTATCCTTGCCCATAGTATCGATCCAGCAGTTTAAAAAAACGATATCTTGACACAAAAAAAATCGTTATCCTTTGTAGCAACCAGTTTAGCCACAGTGAGCCAACAGTATTCCAATTAGTGTTTCAGAAAAATCAGTTTTCTGAGGCAAAAAAATCGACATGATATTAATTCTCTCACATTCTACTGCCAATTACAGTTGTCACATACAAAAAAATTCTTTGTTCCCTACCGTGGATTTACGCGTAGATTCCTTCATTGACAAATCCAGCGCTTCCTTATATCCACCCAAGTACTGGCGTTGATAGCCAATCACTCAACCATACACTCAGGGTCTTCTGCGTAATTGTAGAGTTACACTTCATGCCCTGGTGAAGTTTCCCTGGTAACAATGTATTGATTGGCTCGTTTCTTATCCAATTCCCGAGTGTTTAAACATTTTAGAGTAAGTGAAACACATTAATTGGACAAACACAGAGCATACAAACCTATGCGTATCAGCAGGTCCGGTTGTATCCTGTCTACGTTATGCACATTACGCGTCTAAAATAGACGAGATTTATATAAAACAGGTTCGCAAAACTGGCCTTGAAGTGTTCAGTTACATTTACAGGATTAAAATGAGATAAGGATATGGTCAGTTGGAATTATTTCGAATGAAACAGGACCGGATGGTTCTTGCTACTGGATCGGTCTCCGGAGGAGGGATTCATGAAAAAGGTCAGGCTGCTACTTTTTTTTTTTTCTTTCGTTTTGGAATGTATACATACTCGACAAAGTCGAATGTCGAGGTTTTTTTCCTGGTTAAAACGCGAACTGCCCGTGCATTTGGATGGACCCCCTGGTACGTTCATTGCACGTTTCTTTTGAATCGGGAGAGGCAATGGATTGTTGGATATTCCCTGAAAGTGGAGTGTCTGTTCTGTTAAAATAAGGTATATTTCAGAATTCAGGTATTACTGATTTAGTGAGGTGTACTTTTTCCTTATAAGTGTTGACATGGGCTCGTGAGCTTAGAAGAGGGGACTGGTTGCTTCCATTACAGGGTGAATGTTCTAACCGTTTAATAAGCAGTTTATTTAATGCGTGTTTGTGCTGGCTTTGAAGAAAATGGCCAAAACTCTAAACTTTATTATGGAGAAAAGGCATGTTTTGTGTTTGGAGAGATTACTGGTGACCACTGATATTCATCTGCACTGATATTGATAAATTCATACTAAACTCAACTAGAAAATCATTTGTTCCTATTAAATTTCATGCCTTAAGACTTTATTTGTGTTAAATACATGATTTTTTAATGATTTGACAGTACATGATTTTGAGACTTCGGGGAGACACTTGGGTAGCTGTATAATTTGGCCAATAGCATGTAGGTAATCTAGATTGTAATGTTGAAGATGAATTCTACTTGTGCTCAAGGAGTTTATGATACCAGTAATGTAAAGTTCTAAGCCCCAGCAGTTTTTCAATCCTCAGAATTATTTTTTTTTGCAATTTCAATGGTGAATTCTCATGAAGATTTTTTATGTTTGCAGCTCATTTTCTCGACCAAAATCATGAAAATATACTGAAATACAATGTAATTCTAAATGCTGTAAGTGTCTTTTCAGAATTGAGCCGCATTTTTCCTCTTTATGAAGCTTGAATCTTGAATTATACAGCATTAAAGTGGGTAACCCATAAATAGCCAAATTTGGCTTCTGCAGAAAGGGGTTAAATTAAGCAAATACGCGTCCAAATGAATGACTGTCGTCTTACCTAATCGGAGAGAACGAGCAACAACTGTTAAGTGTGGAGTGCTCTCGGAGTGAACCTTTTGTTAATCATGAAAATGACTGAGAACAGGTCAGGACTAATAATTGTTTAAAACGGTTGTTTTGTCCACCACAATTCTCAGTTATAGTGAACTTAGCCAATTATTTCATCACTGTTAGATTGCATATGGAGAGAAACTACGTCCTCAGTTGCCAATTACAGTAATTGGAAAACGCGTCAATAAAGGAAAATGATTGAGAACCCCCCCCCCAATTCCCTGCTCTAGCGCTGGGCCTGAGTGTTAGACCTCTTCAAGCTATTAGATCAGCTTTAACAAACCATAGCATAGTCTTCAAGTGAAGTACCGTTCTTACAAAAGATATTCCCTCAATGGCCATTTTGATCATGGGACCAGAGAGCACTGTCAAACACAGTCCAAAATCTCCCATATGACTTCAATAGGTTTGAGATCTGGTGACTGCAAAGGTGGTGGCATATGCTTTGGATTATAGTCATACTTATAAAACCATTCAGTGACCCCTAATTCCCTGTGAGGCTGGTCATCTGGTAGAGACCTCTCCAAGCATAGTTGTAGTGCTTCATCACAGGAGCTACAAGTTTTCACACAGAATAACATCGATTTACCATGACCCATCTACCTTTAAGAAGATGAGTGGACCCAAAACACTCCTGGAAAATGAACAGATCCATCTGCATTTGTATTTATTTTTGTCCAAGCATTTAATCAGGTTTCTTCCTTAAATTTGACACCCATCTGTAAGTACTGAGGGGAGGTGAGGGTTCTAAGTTCCAACTCAATGTAGATGGAAATTAAAAGGCACTGAAAGGTGCATTCACAGGTAATGAAATCCTCTGAAAATCCACTCCGGATGTAAGGTCACTTGTTATGTACTAAGGCAATTTTTGATGTAATACATTTCCACAAAACTTCACTATTTATAATAATATGTAAGACTACTTTGATCTTTGATTTGTCAAGATATTGGGTGTGACAAAAGCTTGGCAACACTGTGAGCCTCCAGAATGAAGCAGGATGAAGGTTTCAAAACCATTACTTTATAAAGTAGTCTGCTAAGAACTTGTAATGTAATGTAATAAAGTATTCCTGACATGAAGCTTTGGGAAATTACACTGTTGCTCATAAAGTTGGAATATTTTTTACCTCTTGTCATGAAATGATTGTGACAACGTGATTAATTCTTGATAGATAGAGTTTCTGAATACAAAATTATTCCAGCTTTACGGGCAACAGTATATTTTCTTGACCAACATGGTGTCATGATTCTCCTGTGATATTAACATACGAGTAAGGTTTTGTTTCCTTTTTAACCTTAACACTATATAAAAATAGAAGTGAGCTATTTTGATTTCGGCTACATTTTGCACATATCCTCCTCTAAATTTTTTTGATTTACGGGCAGCGTATTCAACTGCCTATCCCACGGCAGGCAGAGTAATCGGTTGGCAGAACAGAGAGGATTAAAAAAAAATTTTGTGTGACTTTGCCTCGCCAGGTTCCTTAAATCAGCCGTAATGTTGTCATCGTGACAATTCCTTAGAAGTGCCATACTTCAAAATGTTGTCAGTAAAAGGCCTGGCTGGCCTTTTATAGCCGCCATTAATCCCTCATTACAATGCAAGGAGTTTCCTTTGTTCAACTGACCCTTTACAGCTGAGAGGCGGGACTTAATGGCTCTTAAGGTGGTTTATGGGGTAGAGAGTGATTCTGTTGGGCAAGTCGTGGTGCCAATAAGGCCATCCATTGAGTCACTGAAAGTAACTTCTGGAACACCTGTGGCTGTGGATTTCAGTTCTTAAGTTATCAACTTGCATCATTAAAGCAGGACATCATATTTTTCTTTAGCCTGGAAACATTAAATTGGATGATCTGTGCTGCAGCTAAGCCATCTCATTTTCCAATCATGTGGTAAGGGCACAATGGCTTTGGCTATGCATGAATGGACTACAAAGACTTCTCGCATTATTAAAGACATTCTTTATTAGCTTCTGAAATAACAATACCGTAAAGGTCAACATATTCCCATTTCATCATTCACATCTAAATAATGAGCTGTACTGTATAAGCAAAAGCAAACGGGACGCTGAACTGCCATCCGAGGGATTACATGTCATACGTAAATGAATCAGTGCAACATGTAATTTTGAAAATAAATAATCTATATATTAAAAGCTAAAGCCTCAGTATCTGTAGTCCTAATTCTGGATACAATTAATGGCCCTAACAACTGTGCAGCAAACTCACTTAATATCAATCTGCTCTGGATGTTTGGAGATACATCAGCCAGATCTTTGCAAGAAACAAGAAGTCTCATATATTCCTGCCAGTATTCCCAGTGGTGGTGCGTTTGAACGGGGCCATTGCAGTGAAGAAGCTAATTAGATTCTAGCTGCCATTGTTTTGCATGGTAAATCCCAGCACTGTTTGAAGGGGATGAAGCATTCATATCCCATTGTGATGTCAGTCCCTCTCATTCCTCTCGTACTCCACTCAGCATACAGGAGCCTCAGGAGGGCATGTTCATGGCGACCGCCTGCATTGCTCTGACAGGTAAATCTCATTTGCCGGCACTGCGCTGTCTAAATGTTGTTCATCCTTCAAAGAGCTTTGTTAGGGTGTATACAAGAATTGTTTGTAATCCACAGATGAGTAAAGCATTTATGCAAATAAAAATGTACTGGGATTATGGATTCTTTCTGAAGTTCTTGCTCCAACAGTCAATTGTGTTCATAAAATGCAAAAAAGGTGGGGATGGGGCCGTGAATAACATTTTATTTGCGCACTCCTTTTGAGTATTCCTCTGGATAGCTGTTTAACTCTAAATGGGAGCATAAACCTTCAAGTGCCAGGGTCCACAACTGCGTGTCCAGTGCAGGCTCTCGCAGATCTGGCTCATGAACATCAAGCCGAGCTGAAATCACTTACTTACGGTCAATTATGGCTGTAGTTTTCCTCATGATCTTTGCTATAAAGAGGAGACTCCAAATATAAATACAACAGATATTCTGGAGGATAATGTTGGGAAGGAACAAGTAATTTTTTAATGCACTATTCATGCTTTGTCAAATACCACGCTTGAATTCAGGAAAATCCCTATTTTGAGATTTTCTTTGCCCAATGAGATTTTTTTTTTTTAATCAATTTTTTTTTGTTGTTGTTGTTTTACTTCTGTTGCTTGCTTTTGGGAGGTTACAACAAACTTGATACGCAATTCTACTGGCTTAGCAAAGGCTTCATTTCAATATATTTGAATAGAAACACTTTTTGCAGTGTGAAAGGTTGGGATGAGTGCGTGTGTGTGTGCGCGCGTGTGTGTGTGTGCGGTGAACATATGTCTAACTGTGTGCACAGTATTTGTGTCCATATACTTCCATGAAAACGTATCTCATAGTGTTTTAGTGATGGTCAACTTCTTGTTTTGTTGGAAGACTTGAGCAGAGTAGAAGAACTTCAGGAAATGCTGGCACATTAAGAGGAAGTAGATTATTTTTTTTTAGATCATGAAAAGACCCACTAGTGTCAAATAGACTACGTTAATAAAAGTTTAAATACAATCTGTCTCCCCTCATGTCCTCTTAAGTTCAGCATAAAATGCTAATGCTTTCCAAAACTCTTATCCGACGTTATAACAAGCCCCTGTAAAACACCATGTGTCATATACCGTTATAATGGCCCTTTGAAAGAAGCATCTATTTTTTTATCTCTCACTTTAACTTTTATTTTGTATTTGGGAAGCTTTAAAAACTCCAGCCCTTTCCTTTGAAAACACATTAATGTCAATGTTACATTTGACATTTTGTTAGCGCAGCCAAAACATGATCAAACGAAAAAGAATTTTGTATTACTTTATTGTCTAGTTGGTTTTGATAGTGATTAAACTGCAATGTTTTGATGCCCTGAAAGGAGTGGCATCACTGCCTTGGTAAATGGTAAATGCGAGAAATGTCTTGCACTGTCTACCTCTGCCAATTTATGAAGTATATCAATTGCAAATTGTACCAAGTAGATGCACAGAAAGTTTAAGAATCTCTCTATGCCAGATAAAAATGTTTGAATGGTTTATGCCCATATGAAGTTCTTATAGCTACATATGCCAATATGAAGTTACATTAGCTGTATATGCCTAAATACAGTTGCATAAACTGTGCTTGACATGTAAAGTTAAATTAGTTGTGTATTCTGTATAAAGATGTTTAACCCCTTGCACAGAAGCCAAATCTAGCAATTTATGCAGTGCTGTATTTAAGGCTTTAAATTTGGGATTTGAGCTACTCAGAGAGAAGGGAATGGCTTAAATTAAACAAGACACTTGTAGCATTTATACAATCTTCTTTTAGTTCATTTAATTTTTGAACAGAATAAGGACCACTAACACAAAAAATATTAATGAAAATTAATTATTGGAATTGTAAAAAATATATAAATAAATAAAACAAAATATTGGGAATTGAAAAATGTTTGGGAGCTGCATCAATAGATTTCCAGGATCATAAACTCCGTGACTACAAGTGTGCTTCATCTGAATTTGATATTCAAAATTACCTTTCTATCAGCCAAATAACATAACTATCCAAGTAGCTTCCCAAATGGCTTTCTAAGTGGCTCTCCATGCCCTCTGGGCTCTCAAGATTTTGTGCAGCCAAATCATAAAATAATCATCATCATTTACCACAAATCAACTTTTGACTCATGAATCTCAATGCAAATAAACTATTTTCGAGTTCATCAATATAGGTGGGGATGCACATCAATGGTCATCAAAAACCTCCCCAAACCAAAAAAATACTTTTTTTTTTTCATTGCAAAGTCTTGAAATTTATCAATTTTCAATGATAGCCCCATCAGCCAGCTCATGAACTCATTTAAAAAAAGTTTATTCTACTGTTAGAATGTTAATCCTGCAAAGGAACAATGTGCAATTACCACGTCATAACTGAGCACATAAGTGAAAAGCAACCTTGTATAAATATTTTCCATAACCTTTCAGGAGCATGTATAATTCACTAATGCAGTAATATCCAAAGTATGCCTTGTTCTTACAAAACAGATATTCCAGATATCTAGAAAAAACAGGCAATATGCTACCCAAGATTAAAAAAAAATCAGTGCAAAGCATGTAAAGGGGTATACCAAAATGCTTGAGCTGTCCACATTATAAATTAGTGAAAACCTTGGCATTTTATTTTTTTGAATGAAATGTAAACTATAAAACAGATCGCCACATTGAGCAAAATGCCACTATTAGGGATGCAAACTATCGATTAATTCATTCATCATTAGTTGGTTCACCTTATCGATCGACTAACAATTAATTGAGCAATTAAGCGGCAATTCTCCTGAGAATCTAAATCTCCCTTGGTATCAATATGTTCTACAAAATAAAAAGCTAAACATTGCTTATGATACACTGAATAAAAATGCATGTTATATTCATTTATTTATGATTTATTCTACCATTTGGGATCCATCCCAGACAATAGCATTTATGTTAAGAAAATGAACTCTGCATAAAAAAAAAAAAATGTTGGCTACTTTCACATGAAAATAAATTGCACACTGGCCCATATGTTGTATGTGAAACATTAGCAGAACAGAATTCTAAATAGACAATAAATTATTTAGGCTAAGCCTACATAAAATAGTGTATAAAATAACAAAATATTAACCTAGTAGGGTACTTATTTTGAAAGACATGTGAAACATAAGTAGAAATGGAAGTGTAAACGAAAGTTCAATCACGAGACGTAGGATTCTCATGCAATTACACTTACCCAATCAGCGCCCTCGGCCCACCGCCTCCCCACCACCACCAACTTCTCGACTCCGACCTCTTCAGCATCTACTTCATCCGTGTGACCCTTCTGTCCAACGGGGGATGGCTTCGCCCCTGCCTGCTACCCAGGCAGATCAGCGCCCCACCTCGCTTGAGGGTCCTCGAGGACGGAGTCATCGCCAAATCCTGAATTTCTTTCATGTCATTGCATTGTTAATAAATCTCCTTTCCTTAAAATCCGGAGTCTTCGTGATTGAACTCATAGGCCCCCTTGAATTGAGAAAGGCAACAGCAAAATAACTTTGACTGGAAACTTAAAATCACAGGCTGACTGAAAACTTAAAAATCTCTGAGAAAAAAGACAGTAAAATTAGAGGGCCTACCTTGGAACGATCAAATTAAAATTAAAATATTGGCTGCCTTTCCTGAAACAAACACTTCCCTGATCAATTAGGTTTTAAATAGGCACCTCATAACAGATCCTAGACCCATATATTTTTGTTCATCACTACTACTATTCAATGATTTGTCTATCTCTCTCTGTCCGCAGTTTGTAGTGCACAACATACGTCTCTCATCGTACGTCATTACGTTACTTTGAGATGAACGCTGGCCGCATTTCTCTTCGCTTCACACAGGTTCGATTTAGCCTCGCTTCGTTTCACACAGCTGGACCCCAAGTTTTCAGTGCTCAGTCTGGAGCGAACTGAAAAGCCAAGGTGATCTTTCGCTACAAATCTGAGCACATTATGAGATTAACTATGAACACCCCGGCTAACTTCACTGCATTCGGTCTCATAAAAGTAAAGTCAAGCTTAGCCCGCGAGCAGGCTCTCTTGTTTGCGATGGGAGAGAAGGAGTGAAAAGAGAACCTGCTCGAAAGCCAGGGTTTTGTGAGTGGCCTGCTTTCCTCCACGAACACAGCATTCTGGTTGGTCGAATTTGACACCTCTTAAATTCAACCATCCATTGAACACTCGCAGGGCTGGCGTTAGACCTGAAATTTCAGGGGCAATTATTGACAAAAATTAGTCCTGGGTAATTCTAGATGGTTTCCCTCTATTAACATGTTTTCTAGTTCAAGATCCAATCTAAAAGTGACAAAATAATGGGCAGAAAAAGAATTGAATTATAATTAGGTCTATGCACTGGCACTCATTTCAAAACTCTTCAGCGAATTAAGGTAATTTTGGTGACTAGTCTGTGGTTTCGTCCATTTATATTTTCCAATCAGACAGCTGTCTATTTTTTACAGCAAGTTACTGTGATGGGCATTGGTAGTTGGCCGCCAAGAGCAGTGGCAGAAATAAAAGGAAAAACCAGCAGAGTGCTGAGAGTCTAAAACAGATAGAAATCACGAGACTCACGCTGCCAACGGACCTGACGCCGTCCTTGGCAGGAAACAGGCGAGCTCGAAAAAAAACAAAAGAAAAGGGAAATAAACCAAAGATTCCCTTACTCACTAACACTAATCCTGTAATGCAGCTAAGATCCTGACAATACTCTCTCTCTAAAGACCTTACCGGCTAAAGCACCAAGGAGACAATGACACTCTAGCAACACGAGCGAGGCAGAACAGGAGCTTAACCCCTTTGCGCAGAAGCCAAATCTGGCTTTTTAGGTGTTACCTGATTTAAGGCTTTATAATTCAAGATTGCGCTTCACAGAGAAAAACTTTGGCTCAATTGAGTCTAGACATTTGAAGAATTTAGACTCCCATCGTATTACAGTTTATTTTTGTGATTTTGGTGGAGGAAAGGGGCTGCAAACATTAAAAAAATCTTCATGAGAATTCACCATTGAAATTGCAAAAAAAAATAATACTGACAAATGAAAAACTGCTGGGGCTTAAATCAATACATTTCTGGGATCATAAACTTCTTGACCACAAGTACAATTCATATGGAACATTACATTCTAGATTGCCCGCTTGCTATGAGCTAAATTATATAGCTATCCAGGTGTCTCCCCAAAGTCTGAGATCCATCAAAATGGTTCACTGTCAAATCATAGATTAATTATAAATTTAACACAAATTCACTTTTGGGGCATGAAATTCAGCATGAACTAATGATTTTCTGGTTGAGTTTAGCTTGAATTTATCAATATCAGCGCAGTTGAATATCATGGGTCACCAGCAACCTCTCCAAACACAAGACATGCCTTTTCTCCATAATAAAGTTTACAATATTGTCCATTTTTCTTCGAAGTCCCCCAAGCATCAAATAAAGTGCTGATTAAACAGCTATAACATTCACGCTGCAAAGCTAACCACTCTCACATCCAAGCTCATAACCTTACACCTTATAAGGATAAAAACTCACTAACTCAGTAATATCTGAATTCTGAAATACCTTATTTTGACAGAACAGAAATGTCACTTTCAGGAAAAATCTAACGACATATGCCTCCATATTCATCAGAATGGTGCAATGAACGTACCGAGGGATCTACCAACGTGCATGGGCTGCAGGCATTTGGAGAGACGAAAACCTCGGCATTCGATGTCTTTCAAGGCGATATAAATTCTACAACAAAAGGCCATATTGAACAAAATGCAAACAGAGTAGAAGTATAACCTGTTTTCTTCATTGATGCCCTCCTCCAGAGACAGATGTATCAGGTAGAAGGAACCCTCCAGCACTGTTTCATTCGGAATAATTCCCATTGACCGCGTCCATACAACATATATCTCATAAATGAAACTGAACACATCAGGCCGGTTTCGAGTGTTTTTGTTTCTTTGATATCGCATCATTTTCAGCTGCGCAACCGTGACCAACACACGAAGAACACAACCGACCTTACTTTTATTCTTAGCTTTGTATCCTATTCTTATTGTCCGATCAATGTATTTCAGTTATTGAGGAAAGATTTAACACTCGGGAATTGGATGAGAAATGAGTCTATCAATACATCGTTGCCGGGGAAGCTTCACGAGGGCGTGAACTATAACTGTAGAGTTATGCAGATGAATCTGAGTATATAATTGAGTGACTGGCTATCGACACCAGTACTTGGGTGGATAGAAGGGAGCACTGAATTTGTCAATGGACGAATCTACGAGTTAATCCATGGGAGGGAATCACGCATATTTTGTGTGTGATGACTGTAATTGACAGTAGAATGTGAGAGAATCAATACTCTATCAGATTTTTTGCTTCACAAAACATATTTTTTTAACCACCAATTGGAATACTATTGGCTCACTGTAGCTAAAATGGTTGCAACAGAGTACTAAGTTTTTTTCTGTCGCATGTGATAATTTTTTAAAACTACTGGATCAATACTATGGGCAAGGATATTAACCAGTTTGCACAGGAGGAGTTTAATTCATGCTACTCCTGAAAAACAGGGATTAGAGGGAACTTCTCCATACTCTAAATCGCGTTTCAGCTCTGCCTGCTTGTGAATATTCAATAGCTGATCCAGGGGTGCCATCTTGTGGTCGAGTACTGTAACTAAGTGCTTAAATTTGCATATCTATAGATGCAAGCGTCTACATCTGCAGTAAGTGGTTAAATAGAGTCCAGGTAACGCCCCCAATCAATGCCAGTTGGCCCAGGAATCCGACGGCGAGCAAAACGATATCGTCCCGGAGAGTAACAAAAGGAGCTCTCAAAGCTCCAAAATCATGGCAGGACCCCCCCTGGTTCTACTCGCTTAGGCCTGTGCGTAAGCCGCGGACCTCGTTGGGCGGAGGGGGGTGGCAACTGAATTCTTCCCGGCCATGTGGTGCAGCCTCGTTCCGCGTGGCCTCCATCATTTCCAGGTATGAATTTATTCTCTCTTTCTAAATTGTGTGTAACGGAGAATTGGCTTAGCGTTGATTTGTTTGATCCAAGTTTGTGCCTACCTGGTAATTAAATTATTGTTATTCCTTTTTCAGCTTGCATGGTCTCCATGACTCTTAACACTTGTATATTCTTTCTAGCCTTGTTGCGACCGGGACTTAAGGGGCAATTCCGACCAAAACATGTGTAGGTAACGATATTTTTGAGTTAGATTTGAGATTACGGCTACCCTTCAAGGGTTTGTGTAATACTGGTCCTGAAGATTTAGCTCTTAAAAGGTACCAGTGGGCACATAAGCCGGTACCCGGTTAAATATTCTTAAGGGACCCTTGAGTATACATAAACCTGGATTCGTGATACGTTCATGCTCAGTGCTAATTTGTTTATGCCTTGATCAGGCTTTCGTGTTTATGCTTTCGTGCAGGCTCACTTTTCCCTCCCTCTCCCCCATCGCAAACAAGAGAGCCTGCTCGCAGGCTAAGGCAAGCTGATCTTTTGCTACAAATCCGAGCACGCATTCGCGAGTCATTTTTTAGTTTGAAGTGGTCCCACACCGCACTCTGTTTTGATCGCTTCATGCTCGTGTGTTGTCATGCATGCATTGCATCAAGCGTGGTCTAGATTTGGCAATGGCGCCTCGACTGGCGACGCCACTACATTTCACAAAAAAAAAGCTCTCGGGATGTAGGACAGTAAAATGTTCAATTTATTGACAAATAATTTAAATTAATCAAGTCAACTGTTTTCGACAATTAATCGGTAGTCGGTTAATTGTTTACATCCCTAGACACTATATTCAGAATTATTTGCAAAGGCTAACGGTCTCTTATAGTTGTAGTAGCCAATGTGACTAACCAGCTTGTACAGCATGGTAATCATGACAACGGTGGTAAACCGAAAATAAAAAGTAGCCAGCCAGTTATAAGTGACATATACTTCCTCACAACAATAAGGCTAAGTCACACTTTGAGGTAGATTGATCAGACGTGCAATCCAACTGGTAGTTAATTTATGCAATATAGTACATATTTTTTTTAAGCAATATGATAGATACTGGGGATATAACCCCTCATTATGACAAGGGGGCAGGACCCCAAATAATGATAGACAGTTGTGGTGAACAGGAATGCAGCAGAATTCACTTAGGGAAGTGGCAGGGGGGGTGGAGTGAAAATTGGCGTAAGCCGTTTCCCCGGGAGTTTTGAGTGCTATACACTTGTTTGTATTCTGCTTTTTTGCTTGAACACATTTTTGCTGTTTGCCGCTTTTATGGACAGTAAAAGCTGGAATTCAACTTAAAACACTCCGCTTCTGAGTCCGTTCTTCAGCACTTCACAGTTCTGCACAGATATAACAGGCAAGGCTGGGCTGGCAGTCCCTGGCCAGTGGTGACCACATTCTTGTTAGCCCCTCCAAGTTTATTCTCCTTGTACAGATGAATAGGAACAAGTTTCCAACCCTGGTCCGGGAAAGAATTTAATATTCAATCGATAGCAAAGCAGAGAAATCGTTTGTTATACCGTAAACGTTATAGCCTGTGCACTTCACTGTTGCTTTCACCGGTAGCATCAGAGAGCTTGCCCAAACATAGGAGATGTATCAGGCAGACCTCGGTCATGGAGAAGTGAAGCAATTGTTTCATAAGCACCCAAAAACGCACCCCAAGCTCTGCAAAACCTACGTCTGGACTAACTGCAGCCCAACTGGGCAGACACATTCAGCACCTCTCTGGTTAGCTTCAACTATAATGGCTACAATCAGGCAACGTTATGATGAAACTGTCACATTGATGCTTACTGAAGTATAACAAGCATACCGATCATAATTGCTGCATACAAGTTAACCAGGAGCATTTTTAATTAGCAGAGCGCGCAAACTAGCATGCAGTAGCTGATAAGCGGTCATGACTTTGTATGTAATCTGTCGCGCGAAAAATTCATTTCGCATCTGGTGTGAAAGCTGCTTAACGCGCCCATAACGCGAGTATTCGCGTCTTTGCATTGACTTTGAATGTAACCTCTCGCATGAAAAATTTGTTTCGTGTCTGGTGTGAAAGCTGCTTAACACGCCCATTACGCGTGTATTCGTGTCTTTGCATTGACTTTGAATGTAACCTGTCGCACAAAAAATTATTTCGCGTCCGGTGTGAAAGCTGCTTAACGCTCCCATAATGCGTATACTCGCGTCTTTGCATTGATTTTGAATGTAACCTGTCACGCGAAAAATTTGTTTCGGGTCCGGTGTGAAAGCGGCTTGACGTGCCCATAAGGCGTGTATTTGCATCTTTGCATTGACTTTCAATGTAACCAATCACGCGAAAAAATTTGTTTCGCGTCTGGTGTGAGAGCTGCTTATCGCGCCCATAACACGTGCATTCGCGTCTTTGCATTGACTTTGAATGTAGGCTAAGCTGTCCCACGAAAAATTTGTCCTGTATCCCATGTGAAAGCAGCTTTATGGATAGTACACGAAAGCTAGAGAGAGCTCAGTTATGTTATGAACATAATACAGGTTTTGCAGACCATAAGTTCCGTTAGCGTTGACAAGTTGCTTATGTGGAGGTAGCGAATCGATCACTTCTACAGGAATGAATTTCCAAATTAATCTCCACCCTTTTCGGCTTTTTATTAGCCACAACAATTTCTAAAGGGGGATGAAATTATGTCACGGTAGTGTAGAGAAATCATTTGTTATACCAGACATGGTACAGCTTCTGCGTTTCGCATTGTTTTCATGGTAGCACTAGAGAGCTTGCCCAGACATTTGTGAAGTATCCGGCTGATCCCAGTCACGGATAAGCGAAGCGATCACTAACTGTAGTGGCTACAATCTGGCAACTTTATGATGAAACTGTCACGTTGATGCTTACTGAAGTAACGCAAGCATACCGATTAGAATTACTGCATACAAGTTAATCAGGAGCATTTTTAATCAACACGACGCGCAAACTAACATGCAGTAGCTGGTAACCGAGCGGTCATAACCACAGAGACAAACACTTGCAATACAGGTTTTACAGACAGCAAGTTCCTTTACCGTGGACAGTTGTACCAAACATCCAAATAGCAAACAAGTAATAAAAGTTAGCTTCAAATGAGGTTTATGTTCACACACCTTCTGTAGAATTTCTCCTAATATTACTCTTGCATATTTAGGACACAAACATTAGCAACGATCTGCGGTTCTTCTTTTGTATTTCCAAAAGTGTCGACGCCACTAAGGCATAGTATGATCTGCCGTTGTTAGTGCCAGCTAACAGAGAATAGTTAATAGTTAATAGAATAGAATAGTTTCCAGTGTAGGCAGGTCCAGTGCCGTGATTGGCTGTGGCTTGGCCGATACTAATTGAATGGCACACCCATGACATCGGGTTATGCCCAGATCTCGCAAAGATCTCAGGAGGAGTTGTTCAGAGAGGAAATCACATTCACAAATTGGATTGGATCACGGCAAAACCCCTTTATCTCATGTTTAGAAACTTCTCAGAGGTTGAGTAGGGACAACTGACATTATAACATTACTAATATGTATTGAAAGAAGGATCAGCATAATAGGTCCTTATAGAAACGCAAGTTGCTCAATTAGGAAGAGACACAAATGGAATTCATACAAGGTTTTTGCCGCTTTTGGTTCCATTTTTATATGTGTTTGCTTAATTCGAATTCACAAGTTTAAAAGATGCTGCCTAACTTCTTGCCATGCAAGGATGTACATACGTTTTCTGGAGGCCCAATAAATTTTTCTCAATTAACATGGAAAGATCATACTGTCCAGACAGAGAAAAAATTTGTCAATCAACTGATAATTACTGTGAAAGTTTCTTGTGGGCATGAACTATACTGCAGATGTGCCTTACAGAGATAAACCAAAGAAACCACTGCATTTCCGATAGACGCTGTTTCAGGCATTTAGTGACCACTGAATTCCACGAGGGATAAATCTACACATGAATCAATGGTAGGGTACTATGCATTTTTAATATCTGATGGCTGTAATGAACAGTAGAATGACATGGTATCAATCCCATGTTGAATTTTTGCCAATTGCCATATCTTTGGGTTATCGTGCTAAGATGGAAACCAATTTTTTCGGCGGAGAAAGATAATTTTTATTGACTGCTGGATGGATGCTATAATGGCATAGATGTTAAGCTGTTTCGCAGATTGGGCTTGATTAAGGAGGTTTATTCATATAATTCCAGGACAACTGTGGTAGAATTTATTATATCCATATTCTAAATAGTTTACGGGCACCACTTTCTTTCATGAATATTCAATATCCATTTTGCATCTACCCAACTTATAGCCGATAATTTATGGGATAGCACAACAGTGTGGATCAGTTGTGCAGTTCCCATCTATGCCTGCAGAAAGGGATTAAGCTGTGAATGCCTTTATTAAATTGTATAATATGTGAATGCTGTGGTATACTAAAGACGGTTTTTTTGCTTCTTGAGTGAGAGACACAGATTATCTGCTGGAAAAAAGCTTCTTGGTTTTGCTCACCACTTTGCTCACTCCAGATGTTTGGCAATATGTATGCTATCACCACGCAGGGATAAAACCATTGGATTTTGCAGCATTAGACCTGTTTTATTGGAGATTTGCAACATTTTCTTCAGCAGCAGGGGAGATTACAGCTTAGTGAGACAAACCCCCATCTGCCTGCTGCCACGGATGTAAGGAGGACATGAGCTGCTGCCTCCTCTTTAACTATCAATCCTTTTCACTCAAATGGTTGTTATTTTCATGCTTTCATTTCAGCAAACAGTTGTTCACTGAAATATTAATCCTAAACATGCACTAGGCTGCAATGCACTAGTGTAAACTAAATGTTCTGAGTGGTAAGTAGAAATCATGGCATATTTCTAGCATCAAAATGAGCTACAGGAGCCTTAGTAACAGTCTCAATCTCTTTCATTGGGACTTTGTTTTGGCTGAGACTCTTAGGATTAAATCAAAGTTTAATCAAAATTAAATCCCTTGATGCCACTAGAATACTAACACTATTATATGACGGGTGGGGGTTGAAAATGAGCTGTGAGATGGCAAAGCAATTAATGGCGGTTTAACACAGTAAGTGCAGCTGGAAGGTCAGGGTGGAGAGTTATTTACATCTATCCTGCAGCTAATCATATTTGAAGACAATATCGGCCTCATCTACAAGGGACATTTAGATCTCCCATTTGGAACATAACCCAGATCTGGGGTTGAGGTTTGCATGTAATAAATACTAACAGCGCTTCATGAAATGAGATACAGTAGATGCTATTTGCACGCATTGCTGACACTGGTGTGATTACAGTGGCTCTGAATTCCAAACTGTTTTTGACATTTCACAAATATAAGGTATTTTACTGGATGTGGAATAACATCATGGTGGAATAAAAATTCACCACAATCAACAAAGGGGAAAGAACATCAGAAGAACACCAAAAGCTGCATAATTTACAGATAATGTTAATCTAAGTGCAATCTCAAAATTATCTGCTAATGAGCCTCTTGAAGTAGATTAGAATAATAATGGTGATAATAAAGAATAGAATTATAAGGTAAAAGCAATAAGACGGATTAAACTTAAGGAGTAAATTAGAATCTAACATTACAGAGTGTCATTTCATAAAAGTACATTTGTAAAGATGATTTAAAAGACATCACTGAGACTGTAAGCTTCAAATCTTCAGGCGGGGCCTTCCAAAGCTGTGTGACCCGAGCAACAAGAACCAAGTCACTTTTGGTCTTGCACTGAACTTTCAGGACAGTCAGTAGAAACTTATCTGAAGATCTGAAGCTGCATTTATTTCCAAGACCAATAATTCAGCAATGTAATTAGGAATCAATGCATGAGCTACTTTCTAATAAGTAAAATCTTTCAAAAAAAAAAAAAAAAACTATTCCAAAATTGACTGGTAACCTGTGAAGCACTGCTAAGACAGTGGTGATATGATCTTGTCTCTTTGAGTTTGTTAAATGCCTAGCAGCTGTGTTTTTGCAAGCTGAAGGTGAGACATTGTTTTTTTGTCCTAACCCTGAGTACAGTGAATTACAGTAGTCTAGGTGTGATGAAGGCATGTGTGACCTTCTCAAGATCTCAATAGAATAGAAGCGACACAATTTTTGAGATGCTTTCTGAGGCTTCAGGCACAGAAGTTTCCAGCTCTTAATGTCCACACATGTGTTAATTCCCCTCTTTTAAGATACTAAGTCAAAAATTTGCAGTTCACTTCAGACGAAGGTTGTCTGTCACTGTAACTGTTTCTTGTTATTCTATTAGCAATTCCTTATGTTGTCTCATTTCTATGTATCTCTTGTTTTGCTGTGCTTTTCATGTCCCTCCGCAGCTGTTTTCTGTTAATACATTTTACTGCCATTTTGTTGTTGTAAATATATAATGCTCAGTGTCATGTAGTCAGTGTGTGATTGTCGCTTACAACTTCTACACTGTTAAGTCTCCTGTGTCCCAGGCTTTTATTTATCTACTCTGTTTTGAGCCAGTCTAAAGCCCAGTCTGTTCCTGGGTCAATCTGAGATCCAGTCTGTTTCTGTGCCAGTCTGATGCCCAGTCTGTTCCTGAGCCAGTCTGAAGACTAATCTGTTCTGGTGCCAGTCTTAGATCCAGTCAGTTCCTATGCTAGCTTGAGATCCAGTATTTTCTTGGGCGAGTCTGAAATCCACTCAAATCCTCTACTCCCAGTTCTGATCCTGCCTCTGCCTTGGACTACGATTATCAAATCTGACTCTGTGCAGCATTCCATCCGCCAGATTACCAAACAATACCTGTTTGACAATGCATCCTCATTTTACTGTCTGTTCAGCTACCTCTCAATGACACCCGGCTTGGGATCTATTCTGCTGTCTGAGTTAGCTGTGTTTCTTGACAGAATAAGCATTCCAGGACGGACTCAGAGCACAACAATCAGATCCGCACCATTCTGGATCACCGAAGGGCACTGCTGGGAAGTCATGAATCCCAGTAGGAGTTAATATCCAAGACATTGACGGCATTTGCTGCAAGCATGATCACCCTGTTTGCCCAGCTCTTGCAGCTCTCACATAACCCAATATAAGGAGAAAAAAAAAAAGAGTTGCCTGTAGCATCAATGACCTGAGAATGACCAGTGATTTGTGGCCTAGTTTAGGAGCATGCATCAATTTTTTTTCACGCTACATAGCCCAATTATTTGTAACTGTCATCATGAAAAGTATCATAAGTACCTAAAATAAGTACCTTATTTTAACTAGCTCCTGTTATGCATGAGTATTTTATGTAAAGTACTGTATATCGTTCGTAAATGGAGACTTGTTAAATACTGTTTGTGCTGCCGTACAGGTGAGCTATTTGTTTATCTTGTTCATCATTTAGCACCCTCTGGTGGTATGTCTGTAGAAAAACATGATCTGATGCAATACTACTTCTTTGTGATGAAATAGACTAGTGCTTTCTAGAAGCTTCTGGCATCTTCTTGCATGGAGGGGGCCGGATCACCCTGGAGTCCTCTAGATCTTTCCAGAATGTTGCTAGTCTATATAAATGCTGTGATTTTGGCCAGTAGAGGCAGAGTTTGTGTTTTGGCAAACAAGTCATAACACTCCTTAATTCATGCACTTGCCTTTCACAAAGACATTTACCCCTAAGTTTTACAGATGCTGTGAAATTGTGGAAATCAAAGTGCCACACTGATGACTGAGCTCAATAAGCTACAAAGGTGCTGTTATAAAACACGTTCTATTCTGGTTAGAAAGCCACCAGCATCAAACAGCTGCAAAAAGGTGAAAAAGCTACTGAATCTTTGTAAACAGCGCAGCCACATCCAGCAGCTCACACATCAGAGAAACTGAAGAACAATGAATCAGTGTTTATCATTATAGTACGGTCTCCTACAGCCACATTTTTAAAAATGCCAGTTTAAGCATTATTTTCTGGACACAGATACAGTTTTATGCCACACAGAAATTGCCATTCTGTGCTCCATTATTCATTATATTATGGAGTATCCCTCAAAATACATATTTCTCAAAAATATTGGTGCAGCCAGTATAGTGCAGCCTTTTCTTCATCATTTTTCAGCATTCCGATCTCTGTTATATGCAGCCTTGAGACTGTTTACAATTTGTGTTTCTCAATCTGGTGGGGAGAATAATCTCTTTGAAAATACTGTGAGCATCATTATTCACTGGTCAGTAACATATTGTTTGTTAGTTTGGTTCAGTTGTCAAGTCAACTGCTGGATCTGAATTGACCTGAACATGCATTTTGCATTATGAAGAGCACACTTGTCCTTGAAACAAGCAAGACCTGTATATGTAGGGTGTTTACTTACTGCAGTTAGAACACAAGGAAACAGAGTGGTCTTGATTACTGACGATCATGAACAGAATATGGTGTGATTTGATTGAAATCAATACATTTTTTAAAATCTCGATTCATGTCTCACTATTACAAAATCCATATACTACTTTGTCAACAGAGTAAAAAGGTTGTAATTGTATGGGCACTGAAACTAATGACCTCTATTCAGTCCAGCACTATTTTTAGTCCAACCTATCCTTCATTAAAAAAAAAAAATTGGATTGCTCTCTATTCTTATTTCCTTTGCTAGCAGAAATGCATATCGAGTTAGTGAATAGGCCTCCTGTGATGTGAATAGAGGCCACTAGATGGCAGAATTTACCTTTCTTTTATTAAGCCCAGACCGGAGCTAGGTTTAGACATGTCCTGGACATGTCTGGGGCAAGTCCCCGAAAATTTAAAAAAAAAGGTCTAAATGTGGGTGGGGTCTGCAAAAGAGTATATTAGGAAAAGAATTGAGACAGTAAAGTAGTAGGAGAAATTGCAAGAAGAAGGATACGTGTGACCAGACATGTCATTTCTGTTTGGGACCTGTGAAGTTTCTTTTGTGGATTTTTGCCTGCGTTTGAGCATTTTCCTCACCCAGGACATCACCAAGCCACCCCACCAAAACAAGGGACTGTAAATATTTCTGTTTTTTTTATATTCAATCTTGGTCTTAGTTGTAGCTAGTAGTTTAAGTCTTTGTTTGTTCATTAAATGTGTTTAAGTTTTTAAAACTGTGTCTGTCATCCCTTGCTGTTGCTGTTGCTGTTATGTTGTAAATGTAATAACAAATTGGGGCCATAGCACTCCCAACTAACCAAATTTTGAGTTCATATTTTGTTCTCTTTTTGTTTTGATAATAAGTGGCTCTGTATTATATACACAACGTAGATAACTTTAGCTTGTAATAAACTAATTGATGCCGTATTAGTTTGAAAGCTCCAAGGCTATGTGTTTCTTTGGACAGGCGAAGACGGAGGCATTTTCAACACAAAATGAAAATAGACCTGGTTGGTAGTGATGTTTTGGCTTGTCATGCTTTGTTAATGGAAGTCAATGTTCATGTTGTGATTCTGCCCTTTCGTGTGTTGTCCCGTGTTTATTTGTGCTTGTGCTTACTTTTGTTTTTTATTTTCCAGATCTCAGCTGAGCCGTCTAACAATCCCTTCCCAATCTGTCTCCAGTGATGTCGCGTGACTGCCTTCAGCATGCCTGAGTCTGGTTAGTAAGTGCTGGTTAGTACAGGTTAGTAATATCCTATCAGAGAGCGCATTCACTCAGAGTTTCGCGAGACCCAGAATTAAGCACAGCTGGAAGCAATGAATGAAATACCCAAGCTGAAACCGAAAGAGGAAACGTGATTGGATTACGAGACGCGGGCATGCTGAAGGCAGTCACGCGACATCACTGGAGACAGATCGGGAGCGGATTGTCAGACGGCTGAACTGAGATCTGGAAAATAAAAACGAAAGTAAGCACAAGCACAAATAAACACGGGACAACACACGAAAGGGCAGAATCACAACATGAACATTGACTTCCATTAACAAAGCATGACAAGCCAAAATATCACTACTAACCAGGTCTACTTTCATTTTGTGTTTCCTGTTAATGAAGCCTTGAGGTCTTTATAATGGTAACAACATTGTGGGCTAAATGCACATGTTGTACATTGAATCACAAACTAAAACACAGCTTGAAAGAGACAATTAATTTTCTAATAATGAATGTGCATTTGCACACTTTAAAATCACCAAGGCAGAGTTTTTCTTGCCAAGAAAAAATAAATTGTTGAGCATTGGCAGTAAGATAGGCATTGTTGATTGATTCAATCCATTGTCAGTTCCCCATTAAATTGACAATTGGCCCAAGCCAATTTAAGGGAGTTGGTTTGTTTTCCCATACCATGTAAGGCAGGAGATTTCAGTATTGACAGATATTGATATTAATTTGATTGATATTTTTCCTTCCTCACAAAATTTTTTGCAACAGAGCAGTGAGAAGCAGAGGGGCAATCTTTTGCTCTTTGTATAACGAGGAGCTTATATACTTACACTACAGGCCAATGGTTTGGAAGAAAGATGAAATTTGTACAAAAAAGATCATAGTTTCACTGGCATACTTTGCAACAATATAAACATGATTATTATATAAAGAGTCACTAATCAGAATACATTATTACACAAATTAGCAGGCCCATATTACTAGGCCCGTGGTCCTAGCCGTTGCCGTTGGCATCCTGTGGGCTGTAAACCATGACATAAATTGAATAATGCAAACTTTGATTTATTTTTTTACTTTTTCACGGAAGTTATGACTCTTGAAAATCTTCTCAACCCAAAAACTAAGCCCCTCTTTTCTTTTGTTAACATTTATTCAGCAATGGTCTGGTAACATCAATGTGTACAGTACCTAAAGGTTAATCGAGGAAAATGGTGCATATCGATGAAAGAAAAGACTTATCATGCAGCAAATACATCCCAAACTCCATAAATTTCATACTGGTTTTCTTGTGAACAGAAACTTGAAGTTGCTTCCAAATTTTTCACCTTTATTGGCTTTGCTTCCAAACTTCTGTCCTGTAGTGCACATGTATCTCATCCTCCCGTCTCAAAACTGAGTCTTATTTTGTATGTCAAGCAGATTAGGAGAAGAAGCTGCTCTACGAAATGCGAGCCATCTTGCAAATAAAACAGGTAGTGAGACTATTTAGAAAAGATGACTGCAATGGCTCATAGGAGAAGCCAGTGATGTCAAAAAAAAATCCTGTTTCTTCATGGAAGACAGCTGGTTACTCACTCTTATGCCTACCATACACACACTGTTATAAATTGACTAAATTTAAAAGGTAAATAATGCATGGTGTCCTTTTTATTTTTACTGTGAGTCGAGTTCTGTGCGCATTTAACTATGGTTTACAGCTAACGTACATGGGACCTCTGTTATAAACTGATTGCAATATTACAGCTAAAAGGACTGGCAAAAAAATTTACTAGTTTAAATAACTGGCAGAAATGTTGGCAGTCTATAACAGTGCAGGGAGACTTTTAAAAGGACTTCCAAAAAGCTAATGTCTGACACCCTCACACATCAAAGGCATTGCGTCAAAAAGTCAGCTCTTCATCATAAACAAAAAAAATTTGCGTAGACTGAGGATCTTGCAGAGTGCACCACTGGTTGTTGACAATGTTCATGTCATTGAACTTGAAGCTGTGTTATACATACATATATGCATACACACCTCCAATCCCGAGGAGCTTCTCCTCAAAAAACCCCCAAAGAAAAAGCTTCCATGCCTTTATTTCTGATCCAAGAACGGATTTTTAAAGATAAGCTCCAGAGTCAGATGTTTACTGTTGTTTACTCACTTAAGAAGCAAGACAATGGAATATCAATGAGAATCCAATAAGTGCCCATTCCAGCAAAAAGAAAAGACTCCAAGGCACTCTCTGATTACTATTAAAATGCCTTTATTGTAATGGTATGGTCATGTGGACCTTAAAAACAAGCTGCATGACTTCCTGATGAAGGCTTGATGCCGAAACACATCGTAGTTTGTTTTTCAGGTCCATGTGACCATGCCGTTAAAATAAAGGCATTTTAATAGTAATCAGAGAATGCCTTGGAGTCTTTTGTTTTTGCTTCAATGACTTTGTGAATACCATTCCAAAGAGCACCTCAAACATACTCTCTTTTGATTCCAAGTAGCACTCCTTTCCTTTTGTCTTTTAAATGCTCATTCCAGTTGTGTGGCTGTTCCAATCAGAACCTGCTTCTCTTTTCAAAAAGACTTCTAATCTTGCTGGGAACCAACCATCGCGCAGCACACTACTTCTATTATTGGGGCATCATTTTGTAAGGTGTTATTATATTGGCGAAAGTACATAGTATGGAATAATCATCTTCACCATGTCCGCATTTGCGTCCGCTGCAGATATGTCATCATAACACTGTAACTCAAACACTATTTCATTAATCCTTCTCAAATTTTGTATGCTTTTATATCTTATCAAGATAGAGAACTGGATAGATTTTTGGCTTTATATTATGAATAATAACAATTATTTTAGTGTCATTAGTTAATTTATTATTATTATTTATTTATTTATTTTATTATTATTATTAGATACACAGCCCAATATCAATCCAGTTTTCTATCTTGATAAGATCAAAAGGCATTTAAAATTCTCGTGTCACGTTTTCGTGCTCTCACACATCACTCTCTGAGCGCTGTCTGCCTGTCTATATGTTTGTCTGTCTGCGCTCACTTTAGCATGAATAGGTTGTCAGCTATCGACTTGCAATTTAGTATACCTGTTTCGTCGATATTATGGAACCATCATCGCCGCCACGTCCACATCGGCATTAGCTGCAGATCCATCATGTAAACAAGATAACTCAAACAATATTTTACAGGTCCTTTTAAAATTTTATTTCCTTTTAAAATGTATTTATATATTTGGAGAAATTGAATGATTTTGGGCTTTGTATTATAAATAATAATTAATTTATCAACTAATTAATTTCCTGGAACACCTCTTTTTGCAGACCATTCACTCGGGGACTTTTGCTAATATACCCTTTGCTGTTGGGGGTGACAGCGTAGACCTTGTTAAGACTTGGACCGATCACTTTACAGGGCATGACTGACCCATTGTAACAGGCCCAATAGCAATACTATCAAAAATCTTCATGAGTCTCATCTCGGGGAGTACGATTACATATCCAAAGGATTTCAGGATCATGTCTCAGCCAGATGGAGCAGAATACTTACTGGCAAGCTGAATACGGTGAATGTGAAGTGGCAATTAGAGTAATGGTGGGGAATGGATTGCTAGTGTTCATTATGCAGTATTTTTTTAATAGTTCATCTTGGCCCAAAAACAGTTTTTTGTTCCCTTTCAATTTGTGATAAAATTAAGTTAAAGCTGCAGTTTGTGAATGCTCTGAAAAAGAAAGAGCCGTCTTTGAAGGGTGGCAGAGTCACTGCAGGACAGCAAGCTAATTCCTGAGACACATGCTGCTTATCTGAACAGAAATTAGTAATGTTTTTTTTTTTTTGGGGGGGGGGGGGGGGGGGGGTCAAGATGCCTCTTAACATCTTTTAATCCCTGGTAATTCTGTCATGGTTTGGAAGGATTGAGAGCTTTGTTGCTCTCGTCTGGGACGATATCGTTGTGCGCCCTGTCGGATTCCTGGGCCGGCTGGCATTGTTTGGGGGCGTGGCCCAGACTCTATTTGGGCTCCTGTTCTGCCTCACCCTCGTTGCTAGAGTGTCAGTGTTTCTTTGATGCGTTAGCCGGTAAGGTCTCTAGAGAGAGTATTGTCAGGGACTTAGTTGCATAACAGGAGTGTTAGTGAGTAAGGGAACCTTTGGTTTATTTCCCTTTTCTTTTGTTTTCCTCGAGCTCGCCTGTTTTCTACCACGGACGGCGTCTTGTCCGTTGGTCGCGTGAGTCTCGTTATTTCTATATGTTTTTAGTCTCTCCGCACGCTGCGGGTTTTGCCTTTAATTTCTGGCTGCTACTCTTGGCGTTCACTTCCAGCAGCCATCACAAATTCGGTTTTCAATGTCACTTAAAAAAGGCAACAAACTGAAGTCTTCTGGCCAAGAGAAGCGTCTTGCATGAGTACATGGATTCTCTAGTACAACAGTGCACTGAAATTTATGATCCTAGTCACATATTAAGCTGTGGCTGACCTGCAAGACCTCAAATGTGAGATAAAATGTGCAACACACATTCATATAAGATTTATTTGTGAAATAACTAAATAATTATTCAAGTGCATTCATCGCTTTGGTTCAAGTGCAGTTCCATTGGGCAGCAAAAAGCTGAGCTGAAATTCAAATTTAATTTGGTTCCCTATCCTGCTGAGAATGATAATTGCCAGCACTGGCTATTTAAGCTGTCTACAGTTAAAGTGTTAAGCAGTCACATGGACCAAATAAATAAATACTCTGCCACTCTGGTCCTTTTTCAGTCATTTATGTGAGGGAGCTGAATAATCTCTCTGCAAAGTATGCTGCCGAATAAATGAATGGTATATACCAGCAAAAAGGAAGGATTAGGCTGGGACAACATTCAGTCATCTGGCGAGCCTATTAGCAGAGCGATAACGATGAGAGCCTTAGAGTGGAGCCACTGCATCTAACTGAAGCTTTAGATCCTGAAGCTTTGCATAGAACATCTCCACATTAGGCCCATCCCTCCATTGGACCAGTGTGAAGCAGTACAGATTGAAAAAAAACTTAAAGGTGAAATTCAGAAAGTCAGTGACTAAGAGAAACTCTTCACTTACTCTGGAATGCTCATGAAAGATGGCTCGGGAAAGGAAAGTTCCAAGTGCAAAAAGCATGTAACGATTAGTGAAATATAATTAACTGCTGCTGTTTTTTTTTTTTTTTTTCCCAGTCGGTACAATTACCATTCTGCTGTGATAACCCTTCAGGCTTGGTTACAGCATTGAAAAAAGTGAGCATGTTATTAAATTAGGTCTGATTGGGTCCTCAGTCTGACAGGGGCCTTGGTGTCTCTCAAGCACAAAATGACTGTAGACGCTAGTTTAAGATTAAATCAGACAATAAGCATCGCCAAGGTATATTTATCTCTTTTGTGTCCATCACCTGGGTGCAGATCTTGCAGACTATTTAAGGCACTGTGAAATTAAAAACTTAATGCATTTTCTTTATCCACTGAGTGTGATTAACTCTCTTTGTGCTGCTGAGGTGCATTCATTCTGTCAGGGAGAAGGTGGCAAATCCTCACAAGGAAACACTCCTGGCACCCTGACAGTTTTATCAAGCTTTTGCCAAGTAGAGGACTATGGTGCATTGGTGTAGATTAAATTATCTGTGCTATGGCATGCTGTCACTGTGATATATAACAAGCAACTGTGGCAGAGATGACAAGATGCTCAAGGGTATGAAGAATCTGCATCACATTTCTAAGAGGGCTGCCAGTGTGACAAAGGCACAGAGGCACTATGGAAACTAAAGGCCCATTACCTATAGTCATGGCCACTCCCGACCACAGGGGCATTCAGTTACTTAGATGCTCAATTTAGCTGCACTCAGGCTCTGTCATAACGCCATGTTACCTGCATCTTCTTTCTTTGCGTCTTTTGGCTAGGTTTACAATCAGGTTTTCTCAGGCTCATGAGATTCAGAAGAGTCTACCATTTGCAGGGACATCCCCTGTTTTTGCAAAAAAAAAAAAAGAAAAAAAAAAGGTTCCACTCATGTGGCATCCACCATGATGTAAAAGAAAAATTCAGTTAGCAATAACTGAAAAAATTGCATTGCATAACTCCTATTAAATAGTATAAAATAGAAAAATGTGTTATCTGCCCTCTAACCTGTGAAAAATATGAAGTAAACTCACCCAAGGAGTCATCAAAGCACTCTTACCTATGTTTTGGATTCACCCAAAGGAATGATGACAGATCTACAGTCATCTCTCTCTTGTCAGTTTTCAGTAATGACAGTGTTGATCAGTGTTTTTTGTTCTAAATTTAATGGTGTTTTCGTGCCTTTTTTGTTCATTTAAAACAATTTCTATGGACATACAGAACAGAATATATTGGTATTACAACTGGTGTTAGACAACATATGGCAACCGAGGACATCTAGTGCTCCAGGTGCTGAATAAAATGGGGGCCTTCCAAACATTTGACCGTTCAAACTAGCAAATTAATGACATAATACCATGCGGAAGCAGAACTGAAAAATTCCTGTCTCACGTCGGCACGTGTCCTGTACGTCTTGGTAGCACCTGTTGTGCTGAGCATTTCTATCCAATTTTTCTGTCACTATTACGTTGGTTTTTTTCTGTTTTTCTGAGAGTTTTTCTGCCTTTGACTGAATGCAATCGCAAATTTCGCGCTTTTTGACGGCCTGCACTTCTGCAAGACGCCTGTGAGGTGAACCTTGGCTGCCTTCCAATCCGAAATAAGATACTCCCTACACTTTTTCCCCACTACTCGAGTGAGCCCTACGATTGACGTAGCGGGCGAGTGAGCCCTTCCAGAGCGAGGAAGGGCAATAGAGGGGGAGGGTTGGGGGAAATCGGAATGGAACGACCCTCGCCGCGTTTCTTCCGCACTTCGACATTTGTCAACAAGCCGACAGGAAGTTTGCGTTGCCATGGAGCCGAGTGAGTTAGTTGCCTGTACATTTTACCTTTTACAGTTCATGCGAAAGCGTATCGCGTGTTCATGGCAAGTAGAAGACAGCGTGCTCATTTGATTGCTGCGGCATGTGACTATTTTATGGGAAAATAAAGCTATTTTCACCGCAGACGCGAAACGAATTTTTCGCACGACAGATTGTATTCAGAGTCAATGCAAAGATGCGTGCATTCGTGTCTTTGCATTGAATGTAATCTGTTGCGCTAAAAATTTGTTTCGCGTCTAGTGTGAAAGCGGCTTTTAGCCCCACAACAGTCCTCGCGGATGCTATAGGCTAGCTACAGCAAAAAGGAACATAAAGTCTCAAATGCTTATAAATAATGCAAAACCGATGCCCCTCACCCCCAAACTTCGTTATTTGCATATAACTCTGTCATAAATTGCACACTACTCGAACACCATTATTACATTTATATGGCAATTTCAATACCACAATTCCTCCTTTTGCCAGCTAACAAAAATGACGGACGTGAAATTTTGACCGAGGGAGAATGAGCAAAGCATTCTGGGCAATATCGAAGCTTGGAGGGATGTTCATTGTTGGCTCCGTTTGATGGAGGATAATCGAGGGCTTGAGCAAATGAAAATGCTCCCTTCCCTCCACAAAACTGGATTGGAACGACCCTACAAGTGGCAGCCATCTTACATCCGGGATTTTTTGGGGATTCCCCCCTCGATTCGAGGGCAACTGAACACGATTAAGCAAGCATTTTTTTGGATTGGAACGCAGCCTTTGGACTTGGGCTACGCGGCATCTTACTAATGTAAGTTAATGACCATGATGGCTTCCCCTTGTTCGCCGACCTCTTTTCCTGTCTTGTGCTCTGAATGTAATATGTTTTGTTACGACTCCTCTGCGCTTAGCGGCACTTTCATTTGCAAGAAATGTATCTCATATGCTAGCTTAACTGAAAAGCTTTTACCACTGGAAGCTTGTGTTGAAACGCTGCAGAACATTAGGTCGAATGAGGAGTTGATTCTTTAATTGATTCTTTCTTGGTCCAGCCTGAAACGAGTGTTAATGTTAGTTCTCTTTCTGTTTCCCGTTCATTACCTGCTGCAGAAGCTTCTTCACAGCGTGATGTATTTGTAACAGTTGGAGGTAAAAGTAGGGGAAATAAACTTGAACAGCCATCCTGTCCCTCTCCTGTTAAACTGTTGAATTCATGTGCTCCCCTCGAAGAATTAGAGCCAGACGAACGAGTACCGGAAAAGTCACTAATTATCGGGGATTCCATTGTTAGAGATGTAAGGGTGTTTAAACCGGCTACCACGGTGAACTGTATTCCTGGCGCACATGTGACTGACATCGAGGAGAATCTGAAATTACTCGATAAGGGCAAAGGCAAGTTCTCCAAAATTATTATCCACGCCGGTACAAATGATATTTGATTACAACAATTGGAGATCACAAAGAGCAGTTTTAAGTCGGCTTGTGCCCAAGCTCTGAAGATGTCGCGGTCAGTGACTTTCTCTGGTCCGTACCCGATCCGATGTAGTGATGAAATGTACAGTAGATTGGACTCGCTCAATCGCTGGTTGTCTGAGTGGTGCGCAGATAATAACGTCGGTTTCGTGGACAATTGGCGAGCTTTCCGGCGAAGACCTGGTCTTTTGAGGAGGGACGGTGTTCACCCATCTCGAGAGGGCACTGCACTTATGTCGAGAAATCTGGCCTCCGACTTAAATTATTGTAGTTGACTGCCGAGAGTTAAATATAAATTCCAGACATTCAGCTTTGATAAATTGTTGATGATTTTTTAGATTTCTTTAATGGCAAAATTATTGGAATTAGAGAGAAGATCACTGCTTCCTTACCAGTTTGCGACGGCGTTTCTCATGATATGGAGTCTTCCGCATTACACAAAAACCAGTTTCAATCCCTTTCTCCTATATCCCTGAATGAACTAGCCAAATTAGTTGTTACTTCCAAATCATCTTCTTGTATCTTGGATTTCATTCCCACAAAGCTAATGAAAGAACTCCTGCCCATTTCTGGCGGCCCAATTCTTCACATAATTAATTCTTCTCTAATTTCAGGTATTATTCCCACTTTATTTAAGATGGCAGAAATCAAGCTGCTGCTTAAAAAACCATATTTGGATCCCACAGTCCTAGCCAATTATAGGCCAATCTCAAACCTCACATTTTTATTTAAGATTCTTGTAAAATGTGTCGCCCAACAGCTCTCTTCTTTCCTGCAAACTAATGAGGTATTTGACAGTTTTCAGTCTGCAAGTGTTCAGAGTTCAGAGTATTCCAAGGTTAACTTTGGAATACCTCAAGGATCTGTTCTGGGCCCTTTGATTTTTTCTCTATACATGCTTCCCCTTGAAAATATCATTAGTAAACTTGATGCTACCATTGTTATGCAGACGACACACAGCTCTATATATCCTTTAAACCGGGTGAAAATGATCCAGTTACTGGTTTAGAGATGTGTCTTAAAGCTGTTAAAGCTTGGATGACGCAAAATTTTCTTTCACTCAACCCAGATAAGACTGAAATATTGGTACTGGGTCCTAAATCTCTTAGAGACTCATTAAGTTCTCTTCACTTAGATGGCCTCTCTGTTTCTGCCAGAGCTGTCGTTAAAAACCTGGGGGTGACTCTTGATTCAGAACTCTTTTTCCAGGCTTACATCAACAATATCATGGCTTTTTTCCAGCTTCGAAACATATCTAAACTTAGAAAAATGTTGTCCCTTCAAGATACTGAAAAATTGGTTCACACATTTGTGTCCTCTCGGCTGGACTATTGCAATGTCTTACTGTCTGGTTGCACTAGCTCGGTCCTGAAATGTCTTCAATTAGTGCAAAATGCTGCAGCTAGGGTTTTGACTAGGACTAAGAAATATGATCATATTAGCCCGGTGCTCAAAAATTTTCATTGGCTGCCTGTAAAATTCAGAATTGAGTCCAAAATACTATTACTAACTTACAAAGCTTTAAATGACTTGGCCCCAAAATATCTTTGCAGTCTTCTCATTGCTTACTCCCTACTAAGATTACTCCGTTCTCAAGGTGCTGACTACTTGAAAATTCCAAATATATCTAGAATTACAATTGGAGGCAGAGCATTCTCTTACAAAGCACCAATTTTATGGAACAATCTCCCAAGACAAATTCAGGCTTCAGACACTCTCCATCTTCAAGAGTAGGCTGAAAACTTATCTTTTAAGTCAAGCCTATGATTAGTTCATGATTAGTTATGTGTTGGCTCTGGTGGGACTGACTGCAACCTTGTTTTATGATATTTTCACGATATTGGAAGCCAGTGTTATGTAAATCCAAGTGGAACCGGTGGCACTGAGCATGCATTAATGGTGCCAGTGGGTCTTGCAATAGCCTTAGTCACTGGGGAGGTCCATATGGTACTGGTGTAGTGTTAGGCAAATCCATGTGGAACCGGTGGCACTGAACATGCATTAACAGTGCCAGTTGGTCTTGCTACAGCCTTAGTCCCTGGAGAGGTCCATATGGTACTGGCGTAGTGTTAAGCAAATCCATGTGGAACCGGTGGCACTGAGCATGCATTAACGGTGCCAGTGGGGCTTGCTACAGCCTTAGTCACTGCCGGGGAGGTCCATATGGTACTAGTGTCAAGAAAATCTTAAGTGATCTTCCAGCCAGGAGTAAGTGTAGGGCCTCTGTGCTGCAGGAAGTGGATGGAGGGTTGTTGACTGTTTCCTGACCAGTCAGCTCCTAAATTCTCACTTGGCACATGACACAGTACTGTATTTTTATTAATACGCAGTAGTTTTATCCAGTGCCTCACCCCACTTTTTTCTGTCTCTTTCCTAGGATCTTTCCCTCCACAACCCTGAGTCCTGGATCATCCGAGCCCTGTCCCTCACCATGAGCGCTGGCTGCTGCTGTCCTGATGCAGTCCTGATCCAGTTCTGCACCATCCTCGGCAGGCCACTTCCTCGACCAACTGATGCCACTGTTTAGATGGACTTTAACGGAACTTTATTGTCATTATCCTATTTGCTTTATCTTGTTATTAACTAGCTAGCCCGTGGAGGATGGGCTTCCCCATTATAGCTGGGTTCCTCCCGAGATTTTTTCCCACTGGGGAGTTTTTTCTCACCACTGTTTGAGGATTTTTCTGCCCACTGGGAGTTTTTTACCTCATTTGCTGTGGTGGGGAATAGGCTGGGCACTGCCCTTTCAGTAACTCATCTCTGACTGTAAAGCGTCTTTGTGACAGTTTCTGTGAAAAGCGCGATACAAATTAATTGAAATTGAAAAATTTGAACCATGTAGAAATTGATTGGAACAAATTTAAAGAAATTATTGTGAAAAAATCGATTTTCAGTTTTTCGCTGACCTCGACCTTGACCTTAATTCAATCCAAAATTTCACAAGGTGATCTAAGGATGATTGCTCATCTCTCCTCAGAATTTTGAGTAGTTTGAGCCAGCCACACTGCTCACTGGCAAACATGTAAACAAACAAAGACACAGACAAACAAATGCCATGGAAAGCAACACCTCACCCTTTTCAGGAGGGGTAACTATTTCATATCAGACAAAGCAGGATCCTAAAATCAAATGCTGGCATACCTCACTTTTGATCTTCTATTTCAAGATTATTTTGAGCATTCACACCGCACTGCACACAAATCATTTTCAGCCTCTGCCAGCTCTTTCAGTTTGAACAGGAGTCATTACTGCAGTTAATGAATGCACATCATTAAGCTAATCAGAATGGATAAAGTCAGAGCTTTTTTCAAGGCAGTGTTCCAGGGTCGGCATTGAGGACTGAAACCCCGATGACTTGTTGAATTTGCGGCAAAAATTGTACACCCCCCCCATTTGGATAGAAGTTGGGTACACAGAGCCCTACTTTGGGTGACAAATCATTATTTTCGTGTGCAATATTTCCCCAGAAATGCTGCGTGTGATGGCATATTTAGTTAGATTCAGAACATATCATCAGATTTTCATAAGTTCCACGCTACTGCAAGTAAGTACTCAGGGGTGTATTTTTGCATGTTTTATTTTTAATTGAATTGATGAGCACGCTTGTTCTGTAAACTAAGAATATTCCACTGGAACACTTGCCTGCTAATTGGCCTCATTTGTCTTTGGAGGTGACATTCCATGAGCCTATTAAAAACGGGCTTTAAGCGCCTCCATCCCTGTCCTCCATTACATGGGTTTGACCGCCCAGCATCCTGTAATGAAAGGGAAACACTGTTTATTAGAAAAGTAAATGGTTTCATGCAAAATTTGGCCAACAAAAAGGGAATGTTGTCCTTTATTGGCAGGATCTGATGAAGGCCACCTTGGCTTCTTTGTATTTCCAAAAGCTGCAATATTATTTGAAGGCACAGAGCCATTGAGAGTGAATTTCATATTCATCAGCTGGTTATAGAGTCTGGATGGAAGCTGCATGCAGCAGCTACAGGATGCTAATAGCAAATTATCTCTAACCTTGCTCTGGAAGTAGTTCACAGAAAGCTGACAGAAAAAAAAATATAAAAATTTGGATGAATCCTTCAGAAAGACTAAAGCTATTAAAAATAGGTTAAATGTTCCTTTTGTTAGCTATGCAAATAATTGACTAACCTAATTCCTGTGAATTGCTATTCATAATTTTACTTGTAGCCCTATCCATTTATCTGCTCCATCATTATTGTTATTAATGGTAGTCAAAGTTAAGTAAAAAGCCTCCATTACCCCAGGAATCTAAGTAGCATATTTCCTTTTTTTTTCCTTCCTTTTTTGCCAAAGAATAAATAATTTAAAAAAAAACTTGAAGAGCATCAGCTGTAATTAACCAATGTTTATTTAATTTGACTTTTTCTGCACCACTCCCCATATTTTAATGCCATCTTAATTCAGATATTATGACAATTAATAAAAGAGCTCCATTATATTTCATTATTCCAGGAACATGGCTGTTTGTGAGGGAGGAGGCACTGCTGCTATTTACTGCTCTTGGATAAATCACATTGAACCCAAGCACCAGAAAATAATGGAAACTGACGATATAGAATTATTGGTCTATTTCACACAGATTTATAGTTCTGAGAACTAAATCCTTATTGAACAAAGCAATCCCCGTGGCCAAACAATCTACTAGCATCTTAGAGAATATATTAGGGAATATATTATGAAGTTTCCACTGTATTCTTTTATATTAGCAGTCAGATTGTGTCCATATATGCATACAATGATTCATTTCTCAGCTGTTTATAGCCCAGAATATCACACTTCAGAGATGAACTGTAATCGCAAGATGCTTCCTAACCAGCTTCTGCAGCATTTTAGCAGTAAGCTCCTCTCTGTGTGATCCCAATGATATATATGTTGTGATGTCACCCAGGGTGGAGGCAACATGGTCTATAAGATCAGAGAGTCTCATTTTATAGATTTTTCAGTGTTGTAATCCACAGAACATGCATTAAAATAAAGGAGAGGAGGCTTGAAGACAGACCGACACGTGCTTGCACACACACACACACACACACACACACACACACACACGCTCATACGTGTAAACACACATGCACGCATTTGTGCTTCTTCCTGCCTGAAGCATGCATATGAAATAACAATACATAAGCCTGCACAGTACCTTATTTTCAAAATAAGGATTTCCTTCAAACAATATAAAGGTTCTAAGTGTTAAATGAGTGTTAGATGTTGGGATTTTAAATGTATTACACCAGGGCTATTCAATCGGTGGCCCGCAAAACAATTCAGACAAAAATCTAGTAGATGATCGATCTGTGCCTTTATCTATGTTTGACACAATGAAAGTACTGTAAACTTCTGATAAGAGTACCAAGGGTCCTGTGAAACTGAAAATAATAGCCAATGACGCATTAGAGTCTGACTGACTGGATAGTCATGTGATCTGATTTAGAAGACTTCCTCATGCTGGATACTCAGTGCCATCAACTACACCCACCATTTGTACAACTTGGAGAAAATATGTTTTCAAGCTTTTTAAACTGCATTCTGTGTTGTATCATTTTACTTATAAACATTATCACCCTGAAACATAGCAACAGGTAACAGTAAACATGCAAAGCATGCCTCCCTTCCTGTGAAAATCTGCAATGATCCCGTTGCCACAGGATCTGCGATAGGAAAGAAAATGTAACACAAATGAGGACTGTTGCGACGAACACATCCATTTTTCCTCATTATATTAGTAGTGGAATATTACCTGCTACATGACTGATGGCAAGACTGGTTTGTTTGTGCCACAGCCACATCTCCTGCAATAGCTAGCTTGCCATTCAAATCTTAGCTGACCCACTTTATTTTTTATTTTAAAGGAGCATTTGAATGTGCGCTGGATAGATGATAAAACATCGATGTCAACAGAAAGAAAACTTGATAATGAAAATTTTCGAATCATCAATGTATTCACTGAAATTGCAGCGGAGTGGAAGTCAGTATGTCTACTTTGCACAAATATGTGTCTGCGATGAACGATGTATCCATATGTGGCAGGCCAAAGGAAGGCCTAGGCGGGGAATTGAACCCCAGACTCCTGGGTAAGCGTCACATGCACTGACCACATCGCCAAAGATCCATGCTAGTTTGCAAGGGCGCATACTTATTAGAAGGCATATCTAGTGACAGGACCCATCAACTGTCACAGGTAGCTGTGTGACATCCAGTTCCTATTTTGTAGCCTTCTTTAGGTTTCCTCCTTTATCATTTGGTCAGATGTGTAAGCAATGTGTAAATATTTTAATGGTATAGTGTTTTCAGTACAAATCACAAGTGCACGTGCGGGAGCGAAAACTGCATTAGGCCTAATAGTGTTAGATTAAGTTACAGGCGAAATTTTAAAAAAGTACTGTTTTGCAGTGGTTTGAAATTAAATTGTAGCAAGTTCTTGAAATTTTTTTTTTCTTTCTATCCCGCCACCACCCCCCCACTTTGGAGGACAACTTTATTAATTTAATCAGTTATATAATTAAGTATGAATCCTCCTACCATCACCCAACAAAACACACACCCACAAAAAACAAAAAAATAAAAAATAAATTAAAATTTAAAAAAAAAAAAAAAAAAACTAAAATAAAATACAATACAATAAGGATTACATTCACAGAGTTTTATATTTTTGGCATTTGTAACCATTAGCTCATCCATTCCATCTCTTTGTTATTCCCAACCTTCAGCCTCCCGAATTTTATCCCATCTTTTGGCATAAATTACAAGACCCGTCTCATAGGCCATCGCACACTCAATTCTACTGTAATACATGACAAAATTCTTGAATCTCTCAAGTCTTAACTCCCCAACAGATGTCAACCTGAAAATAAATATTTTTGCAAGATATACAATGATATTACATATTTGGTGTTTTTCTTTAGTTACATCACCCAGTAATACCTTAAATAAATCTAGTTGTATACTATTATACTGAGATATCCAATTTTGCACCTTTATCCAAAAAAGGGCTGTTACAGGACAGTACCAAAACAAATGGACTACTGACTCCGCTTCCTCTTGACAGAATCGACAGAGGGGTGACGGCTCAATTCCCCAGATATTTAGCATCTTTTTTGTTGCTAGAAACTTATATATTAGCTTATATTGAAAATATCTTATCTTCGGATCAAGTGATGTATTGTAAAGAATTTTGAAGACTTTTATTCCATGGAATTGGTGTGTCTAACAAATTTTCCCAACTGTCTAGAATTCTATATGGTGTCGCAACTAAATTCTTTGTTCTTAAGTAAAATGTGTATATATGTTTATTAATCTTTATTTTCTTTAACCATTGTACCATTTTCATTTGAGGCAGACAGACTAAATGTCCTCCTGGTCTTTTGATTTTTGATTTCCAAGTATTTGGTAAAGCTCCAATAAGTTGATTATATTGTTGCAGTGTGCAGACAGTTCCATAAACACTAGTTAATTGTCTGTAGGACATAATTTTATTTTCCTCATTCACTATATCCTTTAAAAAAATAATTCCGTTATCAAACATGCGTTTCCAGAAAATTATTCTTCTATCAACAAGTATATTGGAATTTAACCATATTATTTGTTGTAGAACTTGTTCTGTATTTTCTGGTGGATGAAACTGAAATTGCAACCAACTCTGTAGAGCTTCTTCCAGAAAGGTGGAAACACTAAAAAACATGTCAGTTATTAACTTAATATGCACAGGTTTAATCTGCAGGAATGGGAAGAATCCTTTTTCAAACATAGGATGGACACTTTTAAGTAACTTACTGGAAAACCAGTTTGAATTGAGATAGAATTTTGGAATAAGGGAGGCCTTCAGTGAAAGATTTAAAGCTTTTAAAGTTAATAATTTTAGGCCACCAGATACATAATCATTGTAGAAATACACACGTTTAATTTTATCAGGTTTGTCATTCCATATAAATTTAAATATCTTCTGTTCATAAATTTTGAAAAATGATTCTTTAGGAGTTGGTAATGCCATGAATAAATATGTAAACTGGGATACAATTAATGAATTAATCAGAGTTATTTTGCCATAAATGGTCAAATGTTTCCCTTTCCATGGGAGCAGAATTTTTTCACTTTTACTCAGTTTATTATTGAAATTAACCGTTGAAATTTCACTAATATCTTCTGGAATGTGTATACCGAGAACATTGACCGGTCCATCTGTCCAGTGAAGTGGTAGATTGCATGGATGAGTGAAATTTTTATTTTTCAAGGAACCAAGTCTCAGTATTTGACATTTTTCGTAATTAGGGTTCAGCCCAGATTGTTTTGAGTATTCATCCAGCAGGTCTTTTGTAAGACACTGAAGTGTTTCATAATCAGAATTCAGTAAAAAAATGGTATCATCGGCATACATTGAAATTTTTGTATTTAGATCTTGCATTTCTAGACCTTTGATATTATTATTTGCTCGTATTTTTATAGCAAGTACTTCTATTGCCATAATAAACAGATACGGTGATAACGGGCAGCCCTGTTTTACTCCCCGAGAGAGTATAATGGGGTTTGAGAGAGAACCATTATTTATAATTTTGGAGACGGAGTTATGATACATTACTTTGACCCACTGTATTAAAGATTTACCAAAGTTAAAAAATTCTAAACATTGGTAGATGAAATCCCATCTGATTTTATCAAAGGCTTTCTCAAGGTCTGCTATAAAAATCAAACCTGGTTTTTTTTATTTTATCATAATATTCTATAATTTCAAGTAATTGTCTTATATTATTTGAAATATTTCTACCTTGTATAAAACCAGACTGGTCATGATGTATAATATCATGCAGGACATTCTTTATACGTAATGCTATACATTTTGCTAATATTTTCGCATCATAGCACTGAAGAGTGAGTGGCCTCCAGTTTTTAAAGTGGACCGGATCTTTATAGTGGCCGCTAGCTTCTTGTTTTAAGAGCAGAGAAATTACACTTTCTCGCTGAGTCCCGGTGAGAATACCTTGATCATATGAAAAATTAAAACATGTGAGCAGGGGGTTTTTAATCTGTTCATAAAACGTTTGATAGACTTCTATTGGGATACCATCTAACCCTGGCGATTTCCCCCGCTGAAAGGACATGATTGAATTGTAAAGCTCAGTTTCTGTAATTAGCCCCTCGCATGTTGCTTTCTGTTCCTCTGATAATTTTACTTGATCTTGAGGGAAAAATGAATTACTATCAGTATTACATAGTGAAACAGCTGATAACTGGGGGGAGAATATCTCTGTAAAATATCTCTCTTCCTCATTCAGAATATCTGTAGGAGAGATGAGAATCGTCCCATCAATCCTTTTTAATTTCTGTATATTTTTCTTTGCTGTATTTCTATATTGGAGGCTTAAAAATAGTTTATTGCATTTCTCTCCCTTCTCCATCCATTTTGCTTTATTATTATAGTGCATTATAGTTGACCTGTCACAAATTAATTGTTCCAATTCTTTTTGCTTTCGGTCCAATTTGTCAGTTACATCGCAAGTTGCTTGTGAGCTATCCAGTATTGATGTGAGAATCTCAATTTCTTTTTTAAGATTTTGTTCTTTTAATCTTAAAAGTTTTTGTCTTCGTGAAGCAAACTGAATTGCGTGGCCTCTAAAAACACATTTAAAAGTATCCCACACAATATGTGGGTCTGCTGATCCTATGTTGTGTGTAAAAAAATCTGTAATAAATTCTTTTGTACGCTCTACAAATGTCTGGTCCTCCAGTAACTTTTGATTAAATTTCCAATAGCCCCGTCCTTGTGGATATTCATGTAAAACCAAGTGTAGCGATACAACTTGGTGATCAGATTTAAATTTGTCTTCAATTATTGCCTTTTTTATTTTAGGTAACAAAGAAAAGGAAATAAGAAAATAGTCTATTCGGCTTGCCTGGTTCTGTCTTCTCCAGGTATATTTACGTAATTCCGGATTCCTTAATCTCCAAACATCAACCAGATCCATTGTATTCATTATTGATGTGATTTCTGCTGAAGCATGTGGGTGATTATTAGTTGTATTATTTCCCTTACGATCTATTACATTATTCTGTACTGTATTGAAGTCTCCAACCATTATGAGGTATTTACTTGTGAATTTTGAAGATTTTATGATATTGTAAATTGATTCAAAAAAATGTGGCTCATCGTTATTTGGACCATATAAATTAACTAAACATATTTGTTGATCCTCAATGGCCATATTTAAAATGATCCACCTTCCTTGAGGGTCTGATTCTAAAGCTTGAAAAGTATAATTAAAGTTGTTTTTAAACATGATCATGACTCCCCTTGAATTTCTTAAACCATGTGCATATAATATTTGTCCACCCCATTCCTCCATCCATTTATTTTCATCTGTTATTACCGAATGAGTTTCTTGAATACAAAAGATAGTGTGGTCTTTCTCTTTTAACCACGTAAATATTTGATGTCTTTTCTTCTTATCAGCGAGGCCATTACAGTTATAACTGGCAATAGTGATTTCATCTATTCCCATTTTTTACAGGCTAAGATTTTAGGATTAATGGAGTAGGATTTTGGATGGTCAAATATTCCAGCAGAGTGCTTTCTGGGCATAATGGAAGAGCTAATCGGAAAAAAAAAAATGTTGTCAATGCAGGCGCCATGCCTGTAAAAATTTGTACAGCAGTTGAAAAACATAAACAAAGAAAATAACACAGTCAAGTGAAAAAAAATCACAAACACAAACAGAACGACTAGCTGACAAAGACAAACCGAAAACATAACAACATATAAATCACTCTTTGTCCCACACCCCATCTCTTGGGTCAAACTACCATTGCATCCCATAGGATTATAATTGTCACAAGGAAAAATTAGGGGGAAAAAAAAAAAAAAAAAGTAAATAATAATAATAATAATAACAACAACAACAATAAAAACAAAATAACCACAACAAAAAAAGAGTAAAGAAAAATAAAAAAGAATACTATAGCAAGAAGAAGAAAAGGATGCAGATACCATAATGGCAACTACAATGACAAGCTATAATTACCACGACTCATTCAATCATCATCATTCCTATAGCAGCAAAAATCGCAATGAGAGAAGATTGACATCGCGCCTCAGCATTTGAGCTAATACAGCCAAGGTGTAATAGCTGCGTCCCTAAATAGCTGATTATTTATGTACAACCTGTCAACTGACAGGCGTACTTTGAGTTTTTTGTCTCGGTTCTCTTTCATAACAGGAAAAAGCTTCCTTCTCCTCTCCATTATTTCCGCCGGGAATTGGTCATTTATAGAAAAAGGTTTGCCTTTCAGCTCTTTACCTCGATCCAATACGGTTATCTTATTTTTAAAGTTCTTGAAATTTAGTGTGTGTGTGTGTGTGTGTGTGTGTGCGTGTGAGCGTGCGTGTGTGTTTGTGTTTGTGCTTTGGTTGACGTCAAGTACTCCTTACAGGGAAAAATAATTTCACTGGGAAATGGTTCGCCCCCAAGACATTTATTTTTCGAAATTATGCCCCCCAGAAAAAAAATATGACTGAATAGCAATGTATTACATTGTGGGGACTAGACGCTGCTAGAATTTTAAGCTCACGCTTGTAAAAAAAAAAAAAAAAAAAAACACCCAAAAAACAAAAAAGTAGCATTTCACGCAACGTCGGGTCCAAATCACCAGTTATACAAAATTCTACATCAGTGAGTCAGTCGCACTCGAATAAAAGCCTTTCCAGACTCACTACCTTGCCTTTCAGTCATTGTCTTGTGGCCAGAAACTTTCTGCTTGCCCATGGGTGACATTTACTATCTGTGTAAATCTTTTAGCTATGCTTAGCTTAATTTATTACATCTTTAGGTTCACTCAAATTCCCTACTGTGCTGTGAATAAATGACTGCTGTTTCTTTATGCATCATTTTTGACTCAAATGGTCTGTTTACAAATGGTGCTCATTGCTGTACTGGCTCCATGTTGCAGCTGATGGAGTACATTGGAGACATAGGTGAATGAAGTTCATGAGGGGGTCCCAACAAGTTTGTTTCGTTCATGTAGTGTTTGTGAAAAAGTCCTGGAAATTCTTGTACAACTACTCTGCTAATTCCTTTGCGCAGAGTATGAATATTGCTAATTTTTCCTGTCGTGCATAAGCCTATGCAAAGCTTTATAAGTCAGTAATTGTGTCACAGAGACTGTCGAGAATTATTCCAGTGAAGCAAGATGTTTGGAAATTTAATTCAAGAATTATTTATTTCTTGCCTCACTGCAAGAAGGTCATGGGTTCGAATCCGGCCTGAGGCCTTTCTGTGTGGAGTTTGCATGTTCTCCCTGTGTTCGCGTGTGTTTCCTCCGGGTACTCCGGTTTCCCCCACCCACAAAAACATGCAAAATATGAGCACTCATGTATCCATTCTGAAGCATCTTTGAGTGCCCAGAAAAGCGTTATATAAAACTGATGTATTATTATCCCCCGCCAACACGAAGTGGGAGGGGGATATAGGTTTGACCTCCGTCCGTCCGTCCGTCCGTGCGTCCGTCCGTCCGAGATAAAGGGGACAGCTTTACTCAAAAACTACTACAGATACAGTAACCAAATTTGGTGTGTAGCTTCAGACCATAAAGGCCTTGATTGAGTTCGAAAATGAGAAGCGCACGATTGGCGGGGGATGTTGTAGACCATGTCGACTTGGTATTATTTGTTCATTTTTTTTTTTCTAAGCGTACCATCACACTGATATCAAACAGATCACTAAGGATTTAGCTATCCACTATGAATATTGGTGGACTAAAGCAGATGTCTTGGATTTTGAAATGTAGAAAGAGAAATTTAGGTGAAACATACGGCAGACACTTATTCTAATCAGAATTGGGGGATTGTGAGGTTTCTTCATTGGTCCGCTGCATAAGTCTTCTTAATTTCCATTTATTACATAGCAGGGTAAGCCACAGCTTTCATCGCAATGGGTTAGAGGGGATGGTGGACTTTGTATGCTTGAATCAGGCTTAGCGTTCAAAATCTCAATTTGGAGAAAATGCGGTCATGTCAATGTGATCTTCAAGCCGTCTCAAAGAGAGAGCACTTTCCAAATTATTCCTCCAACAGAGTTAAAACACATACTCCACATTCCTGCCCTCCCTTATTTGCTCAGTGATGAGATTTCAACCTAGTTTTAAATTGAATGAATCAATAGACTAGAATTTGACCTTGAGAAGGAATATACGAACAGCATGACAATATCCCAAGTATGATAAACCCCCACGTCTTGTGATATCTCTTATTTCACAAGGCTTTGTGACAGGGCAATGAGTGATGCAGATTAGCTTCCCAAAAATGTTGTAGGAAAATAGAGTTTAAATGTGTTAATCAAAATGACAGGGGTACTGAGATTTGTCGGTGAATGATATTCTTTTGTAGATAATGCCTTTTACTCCCATGTCTGAGAGATGTCAGGCTGCTATTGATTTCAAGATGATTTCTCTAAAAAAAGAAAATGTTGTCTGCAACTACCTGCTGCTGTCTTGCTTTGTCTATTTCTCAGCTATTTTATATGTTAGAATCATTATACTCGTTTTAGACAAAATTCCCTTGTGCCTTTCATAATATGACCGATTGCTTTAGTCTTCAAGCCCGCCCATTTCGATACCCACCCTCTGCCTCTGTCACCACCATTTCCTGTTCACCCTATTTACCATCCTCTTGAACCTTATGCTCTCTTATCTACACCCGCACAACATGCAGCAACTCCATAAGTGTCGGCACCTTCCCACCTCCACCCTCGCCATCCCAAGCACCTCCCTCTGCCCCCTTCACACCCCCGACACAGACAGCCTTCTCTTCGATTAGCTTTTTCAGAAAACGGACCTTTCGTTGACTTTGCATGAAACAGGCTGCTCAATATGCTGAGTCTTATTGGAAAAAGAGCGCTTTGGCACAGGCTTGGAGCACAATGCTGGCAGTTTTGAAGTAGTTTGAGCTCATTGATTTCAGGTCTTTGCCCTTCCTCCATTTTGTTCTTTCAGATCAATAAAACAGAACAAGAGCTGATAAAGAAAAGACACAAGAATATGGGGAATGACACATTACTCACCTCCAAAATCTATTCATATTTTTATTCACAAGAATAAATTGAATTTTATGGATAATGTCCGTATGCAACTAGTTTTTAGTGAAATAAATTTTATCATATAAATGTCTATGCGCATGTAAATGTGATAATTTTACAGACATAGACTGACCGACGGCCTGAAGATCAACACACTCTCATCCCAACTCATTAAATAGTGACGACACCTGATCAAGCATCAATATGCAATTAAAAAGGAAGCTTTTAGCATCCTTAGTTGACATTTAGGGTTGGGGTTCAGGTTAAAGGTTAAGGGTTAGTGGTTAGGGGGTAGAGTTCGTTATAAACTACTGTCAATAAAGGACACCAGAAGCCGCCTTTTTCATCGTATTCTGATGCTTGGTCAGGTGGTGTCACTATAGGATGAGTTGGGATGAGACTGGGCTCTGAAGAGAAGTACATACCACTATCAACCACAACATTACCACCTGCTTAATATTGCACACTGGGCTCCCCTCATCCCCCAAAACAGCTCAGTCTCACTGACGTCCTCTTGAATTGAACAGGGTGCAATGAATTGTGTGTTATGACACATTCATTACCGAAGTACCAATAAAGTTCTCTGAGACTTGTACAGTAGTAGCCCTTCTGTCAGTTCGGACCAGTTGAGATTGCCTTTGTTGTCCTTGTGCATTGATAATCCTTGGGCTCCCAACACCCTGTCAGTTCAAGGTTTGTCTCTACTTTGAATACTGTTGATAGGTACTCACCACTGCTGACCAGGAGCATCCCAGAAGCGTTGCTGGTTCAGAAATGCTGAATCAGTTTAAGGACCACGGTATTAAAAAAGATGCCTCAGGCAACCCGATGCTTTGCCGCCTAACTGAGACACAGTGTAAATGTGGCAAGTGAGAGGATTGATAAATTCAGCCTGCCTAACAATCTAAAGAGGTGAAGTGCCCATTACCAATATCATGAGGAAATTAAGATGTTTACGGCATATGGCAAAATCTACCTAGATGAGGCCATGTACCTGTTTTGAATTATCGCACTGTGAGGATGATGATTCGTATGGTAAAAGAAACTCAAAGGATCACAGTAAGGGAATTTTTTTTTCATTTGTCCCCAAAGAATAATGAAACGGCCAGTCGAGCCACTGCCTCAAACTGTATCCATTGATACTGCCCACATTCATGCGTAATAGACTGACAAACCATCCTGCTGTTATGTATCATTGGGTTCAAAATGAATCATGACATGCAAAAATATTTCTGAAAAAACAGTGTGTAAATATCCCGCAGAAACTGGCTGAAAAAAATTGTCTGCAGCAAAAATGCTGTACCCTGAAAATGCCCTGGAGACTAATCTTTTCACAAAAATGAAATAATAAAGGGTTGTCTGTGATGTGATTCTCAGCATATACCATGTAAGAAACTCATTGAGGTTTTGCCACAACATTCACTGTGATTTTGGACTGACTGGCAGTGGCGGGCGGTGGACGGAAAACTGGTGGGGCGGAAACGTCCCTTGAAATGGATGAGATTAGTGACCCAATTCAATCATTGTTCTGGGTCAACATGTTAGGTTTCCTTATAATGAAATGTTTAGGTGAGTGAATAATATATTCTATAAAATGTAATAGGTAACTCCTCACGAAAAATCCACTGTGAATGGTCCGCGTTAAATTTTGTCACACCCTAAGTAAGTCATCAAACCTGTGCGTATTGATTGTTTAATTGAAAAAGGTTGAAATGCGCTCTTTTTTGCGTTCAACTGGTGCGTTTGATTTCTCGTCTTAACGAAGACAATTAGCTACACCTGAGAGGGTAGAGTTCAAGTGTCCTTTTTATTAGGGAAATTGACTGAAAACAGATCAAGACTAATTAACAGTTTAAAGATGTGTTTATCACCCTCCTTCTTCTCTTTCCACGTAATGCCACTGCTGACTGGCACAGTTTGCTCATACGTGCATGGAACAAGTCTCATGGTTGGAGTTAACTATTAATTCCAAATTACACAAAGATCACTTAACACTGCAAACCACCCACTCAAAATTTCTCTCAGTATGAAAATAGTGTGTTCATTTTGTTTGGTACACACCATGCAAACAATTATTTGCAAACCATCTTATCTTAGCGCTAGGGGTCCAGCTTGGGAATTATTACCTAGAACTTGGACAAACCCCAACGTAAAGATTAGGGGAGCGTTAGGCCTTGTTGCTAAGGAGGTCATCATGCTTGATGCACACGATTATCCGCAGTGCCCACAGTGATTGGTTGATGGAGGGCCAATCTGAGTCTGCTGTCAATCGCCTGTAAAACTCATCGATCATAAGGCAACGCCTACACTGCCCTTTGAAGCCAGATGGCAGTATCTGCAAATTTAAAAAAAATTGGGAAATCCTGCCATTGACTCTCTACGGCACCAGCTCCATCTATATACTCAGCAACAAAAGTTTCTGTGACACCAATTTTGTTAATTATTTTTCATAAACGCAATTATGAAATTGTCATACATGGTGATATCAGACTGAAACAGTACACGTAAACACAACATTGAAATGGAAATCATGAAAATGCGAGAAAATTACTTTGCAAGTGAAAATGTGCGTAAATCATGCTTGTGGATGGCAATAAAAGAGGAGAATTTTTGGAATGTTCACATTGTGCCTGATGAACGACGGAAGCATCACTTATCGAAAACACAGCCATTTCGGATCAGGAACTCTACCCTCTAAATGCCAAGACTGTCTGAAAATGATCGGTGGAGGGCCATTGGGATGATTGAATCCGGAACCTCGCAGAGGGAAGTTGCTCATCGCCTGAATGTCCACCGAAACACCATTTGGAACTTATGGCAGCGTCATCAGCAGACAAGACATGTCAGAGACCGTCCTCGCAGCGGCCGTCCACGAGTAACCACTCCCAGACAGGACAACTGGATTCGAACAACCCATCTCCGAAATCGATTCCAACCTGCAATCATAACTGCAAGAACGATACCTGGTTTGAGGCGACTGTCTGCACAGACAATCCGTCGCCGTCTCCGTCATTTTGGCATTGTCCCACGTCGGCCAGCAAGACGTCCAATACTCACAGTACAACACCGACGACTGCGTCTACAGTGGGCACAACAACATCGGCGGTGGATCCAACGTCAGTGGGATCTTGTACTCTTCACTGATGAATCAAGATTCATGCTTAACCGATGTGATGGTCGTTTACGTGTATACCGTCGACGTGGAGAACGTTATGCCAACAACTGTGTTCAGGAATTTGATCGTTTTGGAGGTGGTAGTGTCATGATTTGGGGAGGGATCACGGCTAGAAACAGAACAGATTTGCTTGTTATTGATGGAAATCTGACAGGTCAAAGATATCGCGATGAAGTGCTACGGCCATTGGTGGTACCGTTTTTGATGCAACATGGTCCCGGAATAACGCTGCAACATGATAACGCCAGACCACACGTTGCAAGGATTGTACAGCAGTATCTGATGCAACAACATGTCAATGTCCTGCCATGGCCAGCCAGATCCCCAGACATGTCCCCAATCGAGCATCTTTGGGACGAGATGGATCGACGTTTGCGGCAGTTGGATAACCCGCCAGCTACACTCCAGGAATTGCGACAACGTCTACGTCAGATTTGGAATGACATCCCACAGCAATTTCTGGCACATCTGATTCGGTCCATGCGCCGGAGATGCGTTGCTTGCATCATGGCACGAGGAAGTCACACCTGGTATTGAAGTGTGAAGGTCACAATTGGTTAGACGTCAGACAAGTGCTTCATGACGCATGAAAATGACATTTTTCGTTTTGAGTGACGTTGGCACTGAAAAGTCAGTGTTTCTCCTGTTAAATAAACATATTGATTGCATTGAGATCTTTGCGTGCCATTTATAACATACACATAAATGGTGTCACAGAAACTTTTGTTGCTGAGTATATTTTCAGTAGAGATTAGCCTGATCAATACACATGTACAGAGTTACTGCATGTGCAGGTTTGCAGTATCTACAAAAGCAGGGCAGGAGGCCAAGCCAAAGGGCAGTATCTGCAGTATCTCCTATCTGGGTCAACTTCTCAAAATATTTCGATTCACCAAAAATTCAGGGTCTAATAGGAAATCGATGTCATTGATAGCATTGTGGTCCATGTAATTGCCTTCAAGTACCGAGAGTAAAACTTTAAGGCCAGTTTTCTCAGTTTCACTATTTTGCAGATACTGCCGTCTGGCTTGACAGGGCAGTACAATAGTGTGCATGTGAATGAAGTCTCTCATTGATATAACCACTTTCCTCAAAATGTTAGGCTTCTTTCTGACAACAAAAACAACTGTTTTGCAAATAGACATAAAAGAAGAATAAATTGAATGCAGTAACAACTTTTTTTTTTTTTTTTTTTTGTTACCGCAACTTTTGTTACCGCATGGCACATCTCATCAATGGGAGGAGAATAAAAGGGAAAGCTAGAAGAATGAATGAATTAATAATACTTTAATGTCCACCAAGTTGGAAAGTTGTCTTTAGCCCACCAACACAGACAAACAGTACTAAAATAGAGACACACATATTTGCGAACACACAATAATAAGGCAGTACAATAACCTGCATCAAAAACAATAAATAAATAAATAATCAAAAACAATTCATAAATAAGATAAAATTAACGTAGTTCTGATCACTAACTTTGAATCGGACGTTACGCTGCAAGAAAAAGGAGTTACATGGAATGAAACGTTTCTTTATAAATGCCTCCTTTCCTCTGCTTATATGACCCAGTGATGAGTACAGTCACAGGCAAGGGCAGATATTGCATCACCACCATAATTATACTATTGCAATTGAGGTGCTTAAAGAGCTCAATATCACTTTATATTCATAAATGTTCGCCTGATGACAAAGACGGTTCTCAGCATTGACCATTATGAGTTTTTGTGAATTAGTCTTAGCGACATCTCAGACAACTGAGAGTTAGCTGTAAAAGCTAAAAATAGGCGTTCTTAATGTGACCTTGCTGCTCGAATAATTGCAGTACACATCAGTTTTTTTTCTCATACAGAAGGCTAAATCACATAACACACATATTGCTGATGACTGGTTATCAGTCACATAGCTTTGAGACCAAAAAGATGCTTGTTCACGGCTTGATCATTCAGTGTGAAATAAAATCATAAGATAGGATCTTCAAGGACACTTTGCCATGCCAAGCCATATCTGAGCCTGTTTATTTGGTTAATTAAATTGTTAATCAGTATTTTAATTCCGCGCTTGCATTCATGTGATGTAATTGCCCCTAAAGGCAATGCACAAGAACAAAGACAGAGGATGGAGAAGTAATAACTTTTCTGATAGTTTCCCTGTCTTAAAGAGGTGATTATTTCCTGCTAAAATGAATCAGCAGTGGGACTATGAGGACTAGGCGATGGCCTGTCCAATTAATTAAAATGGAGGGATTGGATTTGCATACATGCCATTCCCCTCATCATCAAGGGAACTGGGTCTGGCACAGGGACAAGGGCGGTCATTCAGTTTACCTCCCTGAAACTATCCCCAAAATCCTCATTCTAGAAAGTAATTGAACGGGAAAGTGATGGAATTCCCAGCACATATGAGATTTAGCCTCCATAGAAGCACATCCTGGTGGCACTAATTGTGTAAAACTTTATATCCCTGCTGTGTTTTTTCCTCTTAGTAATAGCGGATAATGATGTGACGGAAAGTAAAATGCTCCCTACAAATGATTAATGGTTTTACATGTGCAGCAGCGGGTGATGCGAACTTATTTGTTATGAACTTTAGTGGGGACCAGTGAAGACCCACACCACTTTGTGCATTTTTTGACCACAGAAGTCTCATTTTTTGTTCAAAGAGGTTGGATTGATGGTTGTCTGAAGAATGAAACAGAGGGGCGCGAGTGAGCGAGAGATAAAAGGAATACAATGCAATACAGGCAGATACATGGGTGCTGCATAAGGGTGTTGAGAGTCCCCCCCACTGTCCTCAGTCAATACCTGAAAACCAGCTGGCTTCTTAATAGAGAGCCAGGGACTCTTCAAAAACAACCAAAGGTCGGTCAGCAATTTGTAGTCATTTGGGTTCGGACAGAAGAATGACAGAATCAGTCTGGAAGTGGCAGTTGCAAAGGACAAACCATTTGTTTGGGAGGAATTTAATCAGCTCTCCTTGAGGTCTGAGTGAGGGTTGAATTAATGAGTTGTTTTCTGCGAGTTATCCGAAAACATGGGGAATATCAAATTAGCCTAGCTAGGGTTATCCTTCCATTACAGTGCAACTGTCTAAACCTGTTGGCATTTTTTGCCTTCAAGGTGTTTTCAAGTGTACATCCCTTACTTTTGTTTATCTACATTAAATACATACGTCATGCCATTAATAACTGCAGTGAATATGCACCTGATTGTTGAATGAGTATTGAAGCGGATCAAATGCTGAAATTAAATCTACTGAGGACACAGCTCAAAATGACATTTTGATGTAAAGGGTCCACTCCTGCACCACAAGTAACAGTGGTGATATCAACCACTTGAAACGATCACTGAAAATAGTAAAACGTTGGATCAACTTTAAATTTCTTCCTCAATTGGTCACATCTAAAACTTTTAACCCTCTCCAGCCCAATTTATTATATTGAGATATGAAAAATCTTTCATTCGTGGAGAATAGTTCTCATACACTAGTGGCTGCAGGTGGAACTAATGTTGTATTTTTGCAATACTGAGCTGGAAGAGTAACTTTATCAAACCATTTCCCATGTGGTCTTTATATTTTATCATCAGTCATCAATTAATCTATTGTTGCAAATTCGCAACATGAGCCTGGAGAGGGTTAAATTGACTCAACACAATAGTATAATATTAAAGTTTGTTCATTTTAATTTAATTAAATTATGTTGAGTCAATTTAAAAGTTTTAGATGTGACCAATTTAGGAAGAAATTTTAAGTTCTACTTTTTCAGTGACCTTTCTCCAGATGAGAACTTGACTGCAACAGCTCTCATATCCTGGTGACTTGGCAGCTCATGTTTGCATTGTAGCTGCATTTTGGGCCTTTTTTCTTACAAGACAAATGACAAATCTATTGGAATAATTTGTATCTCTTGTTGAGCATAATTTAACAGCAGCACAGCAGTGAAAATGGTATTTATTGAGATTGATTGCCTATTTTTTTTAATGACACTTTCAGCTACCTCATATTATCCACATGCAGCAATCAAAGCTCATATGATTCTTTTATACCAATGGGCAATTTGGAGTCTCCAGTTAGCCCAGCCTGCAACCACAGTACCCAGAGCAAACCCACGCAAGCATGCGGAAAATAAGCCTACACCACACAGAAAGGCCCAGGCCTGATTCAAACCAGTGACCCCCTTGCTGTTAGCCAGCAATGCTACCCATTGTGCAACCATGCTGGTATTTATCTACATAAACAACAATTAAATAAAAATGTCGATAAATACTCTGTAAATTCTGAATCTCAGATGAGCATGTGCGAAGGATGTCAACAAAAACCAAAAAGCCAGCAAAAACCTGCAGAAAAACAGTTTCAAATAATTTCAGAGAAAGCTTAACAGAGTCACAGGTGATACCGTTAAAGGAGTGTGAGGAACAGAACCAACAGGAAATGCATCGGTTAGCGCACCTGTAGGCCTGTATTCACATAACAGGCCGGGACTTACAAGCTGGCTCTTTGCCAGTCCCAACTGCACTCATGATTAGTACTGATGACTGACAGCTCCTATTGAAGAAAGATTTAAGTAACAGTCAATCCTAGGGTATCACGGACCATATTAGTACAAGTGTGACAGCCTTAAGCCTCAGGCTGCAGGAAGCCAATGATTATGTTCCGTGATGTCGATGTAAGTTTATGCATCCTGGTGTGTCAGGGAAAAATGGCCATTCTGTTTTTTATCATCTAAAGACAGTCTAAAATAAACAAAATAATAAGAATGCTTGCGTAGCACTTCATCCTCCTAGTAAACACAGTGCAACTAGGCCAAGGAGGGCCCTAGCTGACGCAGAAGGTCTCAGCGTGTTTGCCTTAACAGCTAACGAAAAGAAAGCCTCAACGGTCTCCACTATAATAATGGGATCTGGCTACAGCGTCAGCACTGGACCACTGCCTCAGGCCAAACGTGATGATGTCTTTCACATTCTTCTTTTAAATGGCCTGAAACGTGTCTAGCGGATGCTGCAGTCCTAATATCTTAGCAGTTACAATACATCTGACTCCATATTAAATTTGGGATATAAACTTTAGTTGTACCCATTCGCGGTTACCATGCATTTGCATAAATATTAATTTGACTCCAATTTATAAATTTGGAGCTGTGTTGTGCATCGGACCCATACTGGTCAATACCTTGCTCCGCCGGACCAAAAACATTTGTACAGCCGAACTCGGTGGAGAACTCAGAGGCTGGCGGTCCTATTCTGCCCGGTGGTTTGACATAGAGAATAGCTATGACTAGTGACCACGGAAATCGGAATTAATGCACAATTAAAACTTTTGAAGTATACCGCAAAAGGCGTTCAGAGACTATATAAAAGTATATCGCAGTAAAACAAAAAAAAGAAGGTGTGTAAGGACTCTCAAGTTTAACAACACATTCCTGAAACCAAACAGAACAACACCAATCGCAGCATGGAACACCACCGTATACCTAGCAGGAAGGCCTGGTGATCAGGCAGGCCTCATAGCCCTACATTATGCCCCATTGGGTTACAGGAGTCCAAACTGGAAGAATATTAGTTAGTCTGAGTCAGAGAACCACAACAGAATGCAATTATCAATTTATTTCGCCAGGTAGGCACAAGCTTGAATTAGAAACTAAATTATACTGTTACAGAAAATATCAAGAAGAAGTCATACCTGGCGCAGTTCACAACTTCACATATGCACAAAATGTACACTGTGGGAAGAATGAATACAAGCCTCCATTGCAATATCACATCTGCAGACGGCTCCAAGACCAGGTGTGGGAAATTGCTTAAGATCTGCCATGACTAGATTACGGCTAACTACGGCATGGAGATGCGCGTGGGGGAAGTTGAATGCAATCTTCCATTGTGAGAACGGCGACACACATACAGATGCATGTGTGGGAAGCCATCTACGATGTTCCATAACTATAGCTTATTTGCTACGCACGGCATATAGATGCACATGCGGGAAGTCAGTCGCGATCCTCCAAAACTTCTATTGGCTACATACGGCATATAGATGCACGTGTGGGAAACCAGGTGCGGTCTCCCCGAATCCTTTGTTTCTCTCCCTTTTAGACCCAAACTCCAGAAGCACTTCCTACAGCAAGGTCATAAATCACTTTGGGTACTAAGGAAGGCAACCCCTCTTCAGAGGGGGTTTGGGAGGGGGCATTACCATGAGAGGCAGAAGTTGATTTCTTTTCATATTTATTGAATGAGGGTTCAGTACAATTTCAATCCCTTCAAAATATGCACCATGCGATTTCGGAATCTTAGTGGAGTAAAATGATACCAAACATGATATGCTTGCACTAGAATTTACCATGAAACATCAATTACAGTCCTGAATTACAAAAATAACTGGTATTAATGTTAACAATCAGCTTATGTCATATAACAAAAATAGACATTGGATTTGCAACATTCTGGAGGTAATGTGAATCATTTAGCTGGTGAAATCTCTTGAAAAGTCCAGTTTATGGCACTGCGGCATTCTCTCTGCCAACGTTGTCTCAGCCATTTTTGGGTGGCTTGTAAAACGGTCAATGCTGACCTTTATCCCAGAAACTGTCCATTAACCTCGAGGCAAGTTGGCTGCTTCAGCTGCGGCAAATGAAGTTGCGCAGACTAATTGACGCCATACAGACCCTAACTGAGTCAGCTCCCATGACCTCAGAGGTCTCTGCCAGGTGCTGGGGCCCTAAAGACAATAAGGGCCTGTTCGCCAGAGTTCTGCTTTCCAGGCGGCTTACAGAGAATTAGAATCTTTTTCCATTTTTACGCACATAGAATGCTTGACTTTGCTCCACTGCAGTCATTGCAGTTTGGAATTCCTGACTGTGTATCTCTGCTCTCATTGCAGCTTAAAACTCATCTCTGTGTTCACCTTTGCAATGCAGTTGGGAATCCTTGACCTTGCTCTTTTGAACTCATTGCTGTTCAGAATATTCCACTGTGTTCCTCTGAAATCACTGCAGTTTAAAATGCTCCACTGTGCTCTTCAGAACTCATTACAGTTTGGAACTCTTTACTGTGCCACTCTGCGCAAATAGAGTGCTTGACTGTGCTCTCCTGCATTGATAGCATTTTGAAATTCTTGGCTTCGTCCTTCTCCGCTCATTGCAGCTTGAAGCTCTCGACTGCGTTACTCTGCACTCATTACAGTTTAGATTCCTTGACTATACTCTCCTGCATTTGTCGTAGTTTGGAGCGCTCCCCTATGTTTTTCTGCACTCTTCGCTGCAACCTCTGCAGCGCAAAGCATGTGCTCCCAACAGGATCTTTGGTCCTGCAGTTGGTTACAGGCATCTGCGTCCCCAGATTTTTTGTTCCCTGACTTTTCGTCCCGGGCTTTTCATCCCTTAATGATATAAAAAAAAATGTCACCATTGTTGACAGACAGATCGCCATGAAATAAGGGTTAGGGTTAGAGTCAGGGATAGAGTTATAATTCAGGAAGAGGTAAAGCATTATTGGGGATGAACCATCCAGGAACAAAGAGTCCAGGGACAAAAATTCCTAGGGGACAAAAAGTTCAGGGACGAAGAGTCCTAGAGTCCTGCAGTTATGCTGGTGCTGAAGTGAGCTGAAAGAAGGAGTTTACTGTATGCAGCTCAATGGGAGCTCCAGAGGAGGTCACCAATGTGTGATTAAATGTCATCCTCTGGGATTTCTGGCCAGAGTCAGCTTTGGCATGGCCTGCATTCGACACCAGGCTATTAGAAAGACAAGTTTGGAATGTAAGTTTTATTTTAACATTGTGGAGACGCAGTCGTTAGTTTCTATTGCAAGCTGTCAATACACCTATGAGAATCCATGCAAATTTTGAGAAATGTATGCACCAATTACCTGTAAGGGTGACAGGAAAAATTGTAAACAGAGCTCATGTGTGTATTTTATCATTCCAGGTAGAATTTATTGGCTGTGAAGATATTTCTGATGTGGAATGTGAGGAATGCTTTGGGTCAATAAGTGGCAAAAAGCAAACACCCCCTGATCCTTTGTATTTATCAGAATGTATATATTGGACTGGCTTGTAGTTCTGCGCCCCTAACACATGCAATGATGTCATTGAAAGCCCCTTTACAAATGTTGAAGTGCATCACCTTGTATCCATTTCTTAGGCAAGCAGAATGTAACAGGCCGACCACAAAGTAGACTGACCAGGATGTTGCAGTTTGGTATGTGGGTAAGACAGTGACCCGATAGTTCAGGAGTCGTATGAAGAAACACCTCTCTTTGAATTCTGTTTTGAAAATACAACCCCAATTCTGAAATAGTTGGGACAAAGTGTAAATTGTGACTAAAAATGCAATGACTTTCAGATGCCATGAGCCAATATGTTATGTACAATAGAACAAAGATACCATTTCAAATGTTGAAACTGAGAAATTTTACATTTTTATCCGCAAAATGAGCTTATTTCAAATTTTCTGGCTGCAACAGGTCTCAAAAAAGTTGGGACACAGGCATAAAAGATCTGAAAAAGCAATTATTATATATACGAGAATCAGCTGAATGAACATTTAGCAAGTAACTAAGTTAACTGGCATCGGTGTGTAACATGATCGGCTATAAAAGGCTATAAAAAGGCTATTAAAAGGCTGAGTCTCTCAGAAGTAAAGATGGCCAGAGGCTCTCCAACCTGTGAAGGCTTGCCTAAAATAATTGTGGAATACTTTAAAAACAATGTTCCTCAACGTCAAATTGCAAAGGCTCTGAAGGTCTCATCATTGACAGAGCATAACATTATCAAAAGATTCAGAGAAACTGGAAAAACCTCTGTGCGTCAGGGACAAGGCCGAAGGCCTTTACTGGATGCCCGTGATCTTCAGGCCCTCAGACGCCACTGCAACACTCACCAGCATGATTCTCTCATTGACATCACTAAATACGCCCAGGAATACTTCAAGGAACCACTGTCTGTAAACACAGTTTGCCGTGCCATCCACTGATGCCACCTAAAATTCTATCATGCAAATAGTTTGAAGCCATTGTCGAGCATGATCCAGGAGCGCTGCCGTATTCTGTGGGCCAAGGCTCATTTAAAATGGACTGTAGGAAAATGGCAAAGTGTCCTGTGGTCAGATGAGTCCAAATTTTTTCTTGTTGGAAATCATGGGCGTCATGTCCTCTGGGCAAAAGAGGAGAAAGAACACCCCATCTGTTATCAGCGCTCAGTTCAAAAGCCAGAATCTCTGATGGTATTGGGAAGCATTCGTGCATATGGTGTGGCACACTGCATGTTTTAAAGAGCACCATGAATGCTGAAAGGTATATAAAGGTTTGACAGCAACATATGCTCCCCTCCAGATGACATCTATTCCAGGGAAGGCCTTGTGTAATTCAGCAGGACAATGCAAAACCACATACTGCAGCTATTACAACAGCATAGCTTCGTGGTAGAAGAGTCCGTGTACTGAGCTGGCCTGCCTGCAAACCTGGGCCCGTATTCACAAAGCATCTTATCTTACCACTAGGAGTACTCCTAAGTTGCGCTAAAACATTTTATGTAGTAGTAAAATCTTAAAAGTAACTCACAAAGCTGCTGAGAGCAACTTTTAGTTAAGAAAACTGGTGACTCCTAGAAGAGGAGTAGCTCTGAGATAGCTGGGAGTAAATCTCCGTTGCTCTAACTGACGTCAATTCTCATGCACGAGTCTTGGGACAATGAGCACGGTGATTGGGTGTTTGGTGGCAGGGCGGCCCATTGAAAAAAATATCCCACATACAACCCATGGAGGAAAAAATGAGAAAATAGTCCAAGCAGCTGGTTTGTCCCATAAAATAATGGCAGTTGCTACAGGTACGGCAGTTTTTCAGTACATTTCAAAATAAAGAGGTACGGCAGTCCAAATTTTAAACCCTGCCCTAACCCTAAGCCTAACCTTAACTTTAACACTGACCTTTAAAATAACTCCTCCCCATTGTATTCCCTGCAATCTAAGTTGAACTCTGTGAAGCAAGCTAATTACTGCTGCTGGGCCAGTTGGTGCTGGAGCGAAAGCATGTAATCAAAAGGAAATTTGGTTTGGGAGTGAACAGCAAATCCAAGCGGTATGCGTGGGATAATATCAGCCTACAGATCATTGCTGTGTTACCCTTGGTGTCTTGGATGGCTGCTAGAAGCGGTGGTATGGGCTGCAAATGCAAGGGAGGTCCGAGTTCGCAGCCTATAGGAAGGCATACTAAGCTTGGTTTCCAATTTATAGCCAGCAGTTTGAATATGCATACAAAATATGACATAGGCTGGTATTATTATGATGATCTATTAAATGTAACCCTCGCTCAATAGCGTAATAAAATAATTCATGCATAACAGCATGCCACTGTCCCCGAGCAAGTGACATTCCAAGGCACATAATGCCTGTCAAAAAATTGGCCTAAGCTGCTTCCCATTAAAATGCGAGAGTCAAGCGTGGTTCCTGTCCATTTCCGAACAATATCCAAAATATTGTATTCGGTATCAAATAGCCTACTAACTGGATGTTGATGGAACAAACTTTTTTTCTGCTTACAAATACCTCTTCATCTTGGGTCGGAGAAATAATTTGAATATGGGTCCTGTCAATAGGACCGATGATACCGGGCATACCTGAGATGTGCAAGAATTGAAGTTTGATTCTTTGTTGTGGGCGAATGTCCATTGAAAGCCGGATAAACTGTCCGATGATATGGGGTTCACAGAGTGTAGGCTACTGATTGTTTGTTGAATTGAGCGACTGACAGATGATTGTGAAATCCCTAAATTGTCCGTGTTGCAAAGTTGCATTTTTCTGGTGGCCAAGTAACAAAGTGTTGCCAAACATTTTATTTCGGGGCTTATTCGGTTGTTTCTCATGGTTGGAGACATAATTCTCTCCATCACCAAGTCAACAAAAAATAAAATCCTTTCATGGTCGATCCGATAGCTTTTCAACAACTGTGCATCATTCAGAATTTCCAAGTAATTCCGTCTTTCAACAGCAGCAGCCATTTTCTGATTCTTTGTGAATAGATTTTAACGAATTAGGAGTCTTCTTGACTACTTTTAAGCACTCCCAGACTTAGGAGCTGCTTTTAAGTCAAAAATGCTTTGTGAATAACACATAGTAAAAAAATAATTAGGAGTCCTAAATTTACGACTGACTTGCCCATTTTTTTTAGGACTTCCTCCGAAATCCGGCAGTTAGGAGCTACTTTTTGCGCTAAAATGCTTTGTGAATACGGGCCCTGATCTTTCACCGATTGAGAACATTTGGCACAAAATTAAGTAAAAAGTCAGTCAAAGGAGACCCAAAACTCTCCAGCAGCTGGAAGCCTGTATTAAACAAGAGTGGGATCAAATTCCAATGGCTAAACTCAAGAAACTCGTCTCCTCAATGTCCAGACGCCTCCACTCTGTGTTGAAAATAAGAGGGGATATTACACCATGGTAAACAGGGCCCTGTCCCAACTTTTTTGAGACCTGTAGGAGCCATCAAATTTTAAATGAGCTCATTTGTGGATAAAATTGTAAAATATCTCAGTTTCAACATTTGCTATGTTATCTCTGTTCTATTGTGAATAAAATACTGGCTGGTGTGATTTGAAAGTCATTGCATTTTGATTTTTTTCAGAATTTACACTTTGTCCCAACTATTTCAGAATTGGGGTTGTACAAAACCCAAAACCAGTGAAGTTGGCACGTTATGTAAATCGTAGATAAAAACAGAATACAATGATTTGCAAATCCTTTTCAACTTATATTCAATTGAATATACTGCAACGACAAGATGTTTAATGTTCAAACTGAGAAACTTAATTTTTTTTTTGTAAATAATCATTAACTTAGAATTTAAAGGCAGCAACACATTGCAAAAAAGTTGGCACAGGGGCCTTTTTACCACTGTGTAACATCGCCTTTCCTTTTAATGACACTCAGTAAACGTTTGGGAACTGAGGAGACCAATTTTTGAAGCTTTTCAGGTGGAACTCTTTCCCATTCTTGCTTGATGTACAGCTTAAGTTGTTCAACAGTCCGGGGTCTCTGTTGTCGTATTTTACGCTTCATAATGCACCACACATTTTCAATGGGAGACAGGTCTGGACTACAGGCAGGCCAGTTTAGTACCCGCACTCTTTTACTACGGAGCCATGCTGTTGTAACACGTGCAGAATGTGGCTTGGCATTGTCTTGCTGAAATAAGCAGGGGCGTCCATGAAAAAGGCGTTGCTTGGATGGCAATATATCTTGCTCCAAAACCTGTATGTACCTTTCAGCATTAATGGTGCCTTCACATATGTGTAAGTTGCCCATGCCTTGGGGACTAATACACCCCCATACTATCACAGATACTGGCTTTTGAACTTTGCGCCTATAACAGTCCGGATGGTTCTTTTCCTCTTTGGTCCGGAGGACACAACGTCCACAGTTTCCAAAAACAATTTGAAATGTGGACTCGTCAGACCACAGAACCCTTTTCCACTTTGCATCAGTCCATCTTAGATGAGCTTGGGCCCAGCGAAGCCGGCGGCGTTTCTGGGTGCTGTTGATAAATGGCTTTCGCTTTGCATTGTAGTGTTTTAACTTGCACTTGCAGATGTAGCGCCGAATTGTAGTTACTGACAGTGGTTTTCTGATGTGTTCCTGAGCCCATGTGGTGATGTCCTTTACACACTGATGTCGGTTTTTGATGTAGTACCGCCTGAGGAATCGAAGGTCACGGGCATTCAATGTTGGTTTTTGGCCTTGTCGCTTGCGTGCAGTGATTTCTCCAGATTCTCTGAACCTTTTGAAGATATTACGGACCGTAGATGATGAAATCCCTAAATTTCTTGCAATAGCTCATTGAGGAATGTTGTTTTTAAACTGTTCAACAATCAGCTCACGCATTTGTTCACTATGTGGTGACTATCACCCCATACTTGTTTGTGAATGACTGAGAATTTCAGGGAAGCTGCTTTTATACCCAATCATGGCACCCACCTGTTCCAAATTAGCCCGTTCACCTGTGGGATGTTCCTAATAAGTGTTTGATGAGCATTCCTCAGATCTCTCAGTATTTTTTCCACTTGTGCCAACTTTTTTGAAACATGTTGCAGGCATCAATTTCCAAATGAGCTAATATTTGCAAAAAATTACAAAGTTTACCTGTTCGAACATTAAATAACTTGTATTGGAAAGTGTATTCAATTGAATATAGGTTGAAAAGGATTTGCAAATGTATTCTGTTTTTATTTACGATTTACACAACGTGCCAACTTCAGTGGTTTTGGGTTTTGTAGTTGCTGCCAATCTTGTTGCTACAGACAGAGTCAGTGATTAATCCAATTTTATTTTATGTAGCTTTTAAACTTTTCTCAAAATGACAGCTCTGGCACTATGATAAAAATGGATCAATAATTGAAAATTTTAAGGGTCACTGAAGAGCAATTGTGCAAAATATGTATCCACTTGATACAGACATTTTATCGCAGTAGAACTTGTAATTTTTAATGGGTATATCACAAAGAGGGCAGACTTTTATCACCCAATTTCCTGAATGTTAGCAGTGTTAAGGCAGGATTAAACAGAGCATTACAAATTATATTTATCTGGGTACTAACACTGAAAATATTAACACTCCAATCAGAACTTGCCATCTTATCAGATACTGTACGCTATGATATGAAGAAAATATATTTTGTGCTATCTATCCATAGCAGTTTTCAGTGTTTTGTCTCCAACTTAAAACTGAGCATTAAATCATCTTGAATTTAGCAGGGACATAAATGTCAAAACAAGAGTTAAAAGTGCTCTATCACAGCTGGTTTTACACAGCTCATGTTGGTTGTATGCCCTCTGTGTTTGAACTGCATTACTGGCAGGAATACAGATTCTACGATTCAGAACATTGCCTTACCCCTTTGCGCAGATATAGACGCCGGCGTCCGTAAAATTCTGAAATTTATTCAATTAACAAATACGTAATTGAATTTCCAAATGTCTAGCTTCACTGGAATAATTTTCCACAGTCTCTATGACACAAATTCTGAGTTATTACGCTGAAATAAGCTGATGCACTGCAGGAAAAATTTGCATAATTTTGTATTCTGCGCAAAGGGGTTTTAAGCAGTCGACAGAGAAGGCTTTAGACCACCTCACAATGCACCAATGCTAAAACTGAACCTACTGAGTCACACAATGGTGTAAAATATGACCGTGTGGATTGGACTGTTGGGATTTGTTCAAATGGAGAAATGGCGGGAGGGAAATGTGCTGGCAGTGCCAGCCCGAGCCTTTGACTGTCAGTAAGCGAGATATCTCCCCGCAGCCCCGCAGGATTTGGAGCCAGCACTCATGTCACTTATTGTGTCAAACTATTCTAGCGCTGAGCACTGACCAAACTGATTACAGAAGAGACTGCTTTATTAATTTATTTATTTATTTACTTATTTATTTTTTGTGGGGGGGGGGGTTTGATTCAAGGGATTCAGACAAGTTGGGGCTGTTTTGTTAGTTGGAGCTAAAGTGATGTCTTTGTGTTTTTGTTGACTTCTTTGGTTCCTATTGTAATGCTCTACAAGGGTCTAGAGACATCACAAAAAAAAGGAGCATTGAACACCACAGGGAGCATGCTGAAGACTGGGATGGCAACAGAAGATGAAAGCTTATGATAAAATTATGACACCTGGCGATGCAAAACAAGCCGCAAACAGATGGTGATTGACAAAAGCCCTTCTAATAAACTAAATTACATGCCATGAACATGCCTTTGGTGCTCAAATTTCATGAGGAAATTTGCTAGAGTGATTTATTCGCCACCCCCAAATGTGTTTTTTGTTTTTTTCTCTTGTAGCTGCTGTTCACAGATGACAGTGTGACCACAAGGGATGACATTTGCCTTAGAGCACCTGAAAGCATGCTGCCAGCTTTAGAACAAGAAGTTGGACTGAAGTGACCCTTGTCTCCATTGCACTTGGGATGAGGGTATGGAATGTCACCCATCTGTCATCCTGCGTCCTGCAAGTCATGAACAGAAACTGTCTCTCCTCAGCAGACCCCATGTTCCAAAGGTTCTATATTTCTGTCATTAATACAAAATGATTGAGCAGCTGGCTTATGGGAAAAACCTACAGTACATCAAAAAAAAAAAAAAAATAGATGAGGTCAACCATCTCCTTCATTTATGAATGATGCTCACAGGTGATGTTAAATCGCTCACCACAGTTTTGTAGTGTGCTTTATTCACCTTCTTTTTATTCACAAACTACACTAATGGCCTTTAAAAACCAGAATTGGAGCCAAACTCAGATTCAAATTTGTAACCATTGACTTTACCCATAACAACAACTTTGACAAAATGTCAGATGACATCAACAAAAAAGAACAACAAAAAAATCTACACTGACAAGTTTAACGACAAAATCAACAACAAAGATCAACTCCGATCTCAGTACTGAGTGTGACCGCCACGGGTCTGCAACAAAGCCATCACTCATCTTGGAATGGACAGCACCATTCTGAGCTGTAGCTGGGGAATGGCCGGCCACTCTTGGAGATGGGCTTCTTGGAGCTCTGCCCACATCCTGGGTGCTGGAGCGGGTTGCCGAACCCACCGATCCAGCAGGTCCCTCACATGCTTGATGCAGTTTATGTCAGGGCTCAAAGGTGGCCATTCCATGACTCGCACACCATTCTGGGCCAGAAGCTGCTGGGTCACACGTGCTGAATGAGGTGTTGCATTGTCTTGCATGAACGTGACCTCGGGGCGGTCTGTGATGTAAGGCACGAGGTGCGGTCACAGTAGCAGTCTGCATTAAGATTTCCATTGATTATGACCAAGTCGGACCTCCAGCTGCACCGAATGGCACCCCAGACCATCAACGAGCCTCCTTCAAAGCCATCTGTCTCAGCAATGCAGGTGGCCGTGTATCTCTCACCACGTTGTCTGTAGACCTTCTGTCTTCCATCATGTCGGTACAGACAAAATCTGGACTCATCACTGAAGACAACATTCCTCCTGAATCGGTTGGGGACTCCGATGGTCTCTGACCCAGTGAAGCCTAGTAGCCCTGCGCCTTGCATTCCAACACATGCCCTGTGGGCTCTGATCCCTCGCTTTGCAAGTTGGTGACTCACTTTTCTTCTGCTGATCCTTAGTCTGTGGATTCCTGGGGTCTCCTGAGCCATCTGTTACAGGTTCGAAACCGATCTCTCAGGTGGACGAGGCAGATCTGATTGTCCTGGGCTGGGGTCGTGACCCTAGGCTTACCGGGTCGGGCTCGATCACTGGTGCTTCCAGTCTCTTGGTAACGAGCCACAAGGTTAGAGATTGCGGGTTGGCTAACCCCAAAACGCTGGGCAATGCGATTTTGGGATGTTCCAACCATCCACAGCCCAATGGCTTCCCAGATAGCAAGCACCTCCGCTCCGGATATGCCCCGGCTCCTGCTGATCCGGCTCAGAGCCAGGGCAGATCCAGAGCGGAGGAGCTTGCTATCTGGGTTGATCATGTTGGGGTCTGGAAAGGTGAGGCATGATGTATGTAGTGTCTTTGAACAAATGCCATCAGGTTCTGGCCTTAATGACCTCAAGGGTGGTTTTCAGGCATTTGACAGCATTGCAATTGTGATCAGTGAAGCCTGTTGAGGTTACATCACTAATTCCTCAAACACAGATACAAACAAGGTCATGACCTCACAGATAGTTGTCTCGTTACTCAAATTGCATATCAATTATGTAATTATCCACTTAATGTTTCCCTAACCCAACTATACTGTTTCTGTCTAGTCAGACTTACATTTTTTTAAGTTCATCAGTATATTTCTTTGCTTTATAAAAAAACTAGCTGCTACCCGCTACCCGGAGTGAAATTGCCATTTTTTTTTGCGTGCATGACCATTTTTCAAAAATTGGGCAACGTCAAGTCCTTCCTGGTGTCCAAGTGGATATTCACGCCAAATTTGGTGACAGTCGGTTGAGAAATGTAGGAGAAAAACGTGTACATACACGCAGACAGACAGACATCGACCTCAAATGTATTATAGATACACGCTGCCACTGCTCACTGGCTGTATGACTGCTTTCTCGGGAAGATAGAGGTAACGATTCACATGAACGTACATGAACTCGCGGCCAGACCGGCCTTGTAAACAATGGGCTGGAGATCAACACAGAGAGCAGATGTGTGACGTCCCGCTATACTCCAGATGAAATTACACCTCTCGTTCATCACATAGCGATTTTTAATTCCTTCAATCTAGAAATTATGCATTTTAGCTTATTGCCCCTTTAAATTGTATTATTTAATTGTTTTGAAATAGTATCTATATCTTGCTTTCAGCAAGGGAATTCTGTACAGCTTTATTAGAGTTTACTGAGTGAACATATTCACCCTTAGGAGTAGATTTATACTCATTTTATCTCAGTAAATATTCATCTTAAGTACCCTAGTTTAATTTTTATGGGGTTTTTTTTTTTTTACATTTCTGTACTTACAGTAAAGCCACTAACTCGCCAAAATGAATAAATATTCAAAAGAAAATACATGCATTTCACTCAACCCTCTTAATAACTGAATAAAAAAATGGGTAATAAGCAACCAGGCATAATAATCCACTGGTTACTATGCATGCCAGTTGTCCCTTGGATATTGCATTGTCCCTTAGATGATGCTCAGATTCAATGTAATATGCAGACAGTGTTCGCACGCCTGTCTGGTTTCTTGGCAATTTAAAGCCATCCTTCATACCAAGGCCTCAAAAAAGCAATGATCTGGAAACAATGACTCCAGTTATTCTGCAAATATGGTACATTCATACGGAACAGAAACTTTTTTCATTATTTATGTACACCAGATTCCTGTTCAATAGGTTTTAATATCTGAGAGAGTAACACTCTGTTCTAAAACCACTCATGGCAGCACTAGTAGTGCGCTAATTAAGGGTGAAGCAGGTTTTCCATAAACACCCAACATGGAACAAACTGTCCCTCCAGCTCCATTATCTCTGACTCTATACTCCATGATTACCGACAGACAGGACTTCATAGTGGTTCCAATCTTGCAGAGCAAGCAGAGACTACCTGAAGATCAACAAAATTAGTGATATTTCCATGCTAGCCATGGAGTATCTCTGGCGGGAAGTATTTTCTGATCTCGGGTAATCTGCATGACATGTTCATTTGTCAGACACTGGCAGCGTACGAAACTGTGATCAAAGCAAGTATATTGATGTAGTATAAAGGCATCATCAGTATGCTCTGTGAAGCAAAGGGGCTGTGCTGTTCCTGTCATGCTGTTCTTCATGTCAGAAGTGCCGAGGCATTGCAGCTATCCAGAAAAGTTAACACCAAACCCCTCCCCTTCACTGCATACACGGAGTGACACCCCTGAGTGAAATGTAGCTCGTCGCTGCTAAATCATCCAAAGGGTCTTTTCAGTGGCACCATCTGTATAAACCCCTCTGCTGCTTCAAGTTAGCTGACTTGAGCAGTTTTATAGTACAGAAGAGGAAGAAAATAGTGTCTTCCTGTTTGTCCTTAACTGAGCCTGAGGAAAATGAATCAGTGTAATTTTATGTATCTACCTTTGACTCTTCATAAAAGGATCCAAAGAGAAAGCAGTGCGCATCATTACACCATACCTTTGTTCACTAAAGGCTTTGAACAGGCAGTTGCCCACACAATAAATCAAAAATACCAGATGTAAACAAACCAAATTTTAAAGAAGCCCCACTGCTGTGGGACTCTTCCATTAAACCAAAGCCATACACATAGGTTACTCTTTTTTATCTTACCAAGAAATAATTAAATAGTAGTATATATTTTAATAGATGTAGACATAATTCATTATGTCTGTCTAACAGGAAAAAAAAGAAAAAACAGCATGGAAAATATCTGGACAATTGTAAAGCAATGTGTGTGAATACAGTTTGGACAATTTGAGACCATGGATGCTGTTGGTGTTTTAATTCACAAATAATGGCCAAGCCCCAGAAGTAAACAGTTTTTACTTGAAGGTGAACTCTCCGTTTGATGTGTTTTGCTGTATTGGAAGCCCTGAAGAGCGCACTTATTACTGCAAACCTTGGAGGAAATGCAGCAAGTCACTCTAACAGCTTGACACTGCAGGGTAAAATGGGAAATTTCCCTGCAGTACCCATTATGGGTAAAATTTGCACTGAGAGCGAAGTCACCCAGAGGGCCCGCTTTCTCTAAGAATGTATCCTCTCTGAATTCATTGGAGCCAAGGGGCCAAATTATGAGAGTGGAAAAGCATAAAAGCTGTGCTGCGCCTTGCTGAAAATGCAGCTGTAGTCAGCTCCAGCGACCCCATCATGTCCTACTTAATTTTCCTCTTCCATACACCAGCGCTAGAGCTCAGTCAAACGGCACAATGCAGATTCAGCTATGGGCTGCGTGTTTCACAAAGCCCCAACAATGAATGGCTCACAATGCTGGGGCCATTATAATGCATAAATGCATCTTTACTGGGGACAGGGCCTAGGCATAGGCTTTGATTCATCAGAAACTCAGATCCGGATGCAAGGATATGTGCAGGCTTCATAAATCAAGCCCGTCATGTTGAGATTTCCCAGTAGCAAAGCGATGTATTACAGGCTCTTATTACAGTCACCTCCGCAGAAACCTCAAAATAAACTGTCCCTTTCCCTGCGGCCCACCCCCATTGTGATGTCACAGTGTCAGCGTACCCTTCTTACATTACACCAACTTTGCAGATTAATGTGCCGAGCCTTCAGGTCAAAAACACCACTTTGACACTTAGAGGGACTTGGAGAAGGTCCCCATGGCGCTCGGCCTCCGAGCGCCATCTTTAGATTGCACTTTTGTAAATCCCTTGGTCTGGATCCCTGCCACTTTCCCCTGGTCGGTGATCTGTCCTCGAGGCGTAAGAGGGCTCTAAATGGGAGATGACCTACAGGATGGCCTGTACCACAGCCACAGCGATCCTCTGTCAGGGTAATCTGTCTGCCCAGCTTAGAGGAAGGATGCTGAGCTGTCCACAGCTTGGCTAATGCACTGACCCCTCCTCGCCCCCACCCTCTCTGCGGAGATGCTTTCTCAACATCGAACAAACAGGAGATTTCTATTTCACAGCACTGTTGCTGGGCTGCGCTGTGGCTTTCTGGGTGAAGAGACTCTCTATCTCCTTCTGAGGTGCTTAGGAAAAGAGGGTGTGAAACCGACCCACAGTGCCAGGCCTTTATCTGCTTAAAATCCTGGGCGGAAAAAAATCTTACTTAGCCATTGATCTGCTGACTGTAAATCGGACTGTGCGGCGAGAGCGCCTATGTTGCCATTGAATGTAGGAGCTGACAGCTTGTCACAGTCTGTCAGTCTCAGACTGAGGCTCAAGTGAAATTTCCGTGCAAGATTATAAGGCTCCTTCAGCACAAGCCTCATCCGCTGTACCATGCGCATCAATATCATGCGCTTCTACCCCGCCATGCACTCTTTGCTATTTCTGTATGAGTGTGTTTGCATGTGGATGTGCAAGTATACGTGTGCAAGTGCATGATGGTTTCCGAGTGCACGAATGAGCCCAGTCTCATCCCAACTTGTTATATTGTAATGCTATCGGGTAGAGTGTTGATATGTTACCGTCAGGTTGTGAAACCAGTCATTTAATTTTGTGAAATGACTGAAGTTTAGCCCCAACCATTTCATGAAATCTCTGGTTTCACAATCTGACTGTAACAGATATACGACAAAAGGCTTTCGGAGTCCTTATTTGATGCAAGTTTAAAACAAATCCAACCACCTAACCCTAAATGTCAAATAAGAATGCCAAAAGCCTACTTTTTTGTCATATATTGATGATTGTTTGGGTAGTGTCATTATGACGAGTGGGGATGAGAGTATGTTGCATCAACATGTATACGACTGCAGTGGCATTTATTTTATGAGTCTGGGGAAGAGAGGGGTGCTCCTGTGCTTATATGCCTGTCATTCTGTGTCCAAGTCTGTGTGTTTGTGTGCATGTTATTCTTTGCATTATCAGAATCATTTTAAATTATTTGGCATCCAGATCTCAAAATGTGTCAAATAGAGAAAAAAAAAAAAAAAATATATATATATATATCAAATTGACCTACAATAGACCAATAAGTGAGGATAAGGTTAGATGGCATCGATGTGAGGATTGAGGAATCTCCTTAACCACCCCATTCTGACTTCTAATTCCTCACAGTAATCCTGCTTCATAGGTAAGAGCAGATGTGGGTTAAGCCTGCCTTCAATTTTTCAATTGAGCCACATCCACTAATGTTCAAAATCAGATGGCTTTTGGAAAGGAACCACCTCGACAGATTAGCTGAGTAAATAGCCAGATCATTCCCTGAGAAGCGGTGTGTATCACAGGCAGAGAGGGAGTCTTTGTGCGAGAGGGATGGCATCGGAGAGGAAAATGGACTTTAAAAGGAGGAGTGCACATGTGTCTCTGTCTCTTTATCTCCATCTCTCTCTCTCTGTCCCTCTTCTCTTTGTACATCTGTCTCCTCCTCCTCCTCCTCTTCTCTCTCTCTCTCACTCTATCTCTCTCTCTTCCCCCCCTGACTGCCCACCCTGCTCCAAGCATTAATGGTGCATGCCATTAACAAACCCTGCTCTATAAGGGGGGTGGTCTCTCCCGGCACTAAGAGGCTTCTTTGGTTCTGATATAAACACGTTCGCAGATGTCAGTCCACGCTTGGAGCTCCTCATATTACGACAGTCTGCTCGCGTTCAGCCGCCGAAGTGGGGTTACGGAGGAGAACGAGAGAGAGAGAGAACGAGAGAGAAAGAGAGCGAATGAAAGGGAGAGGGAGAGAGAAAGAAAGCAGAATAGAAGACAGTGCCGTTTCTCACTGACCTCCTTGTCCATGCGTTTGTGGGTTCCCGCTAGTGTGTGAGCACAAGAAGTAGAGAGAGAGAGAGAGAGAGAGCGAGCAAGACATCTGCCGGTTGGCAATTTTTCACCGCTCTAGATTTCTTACGTTGCCCCCCCACCATCCTTTTCCTTGGTTTTCTCTTTTTTCCCGTCTTGGATGAGGACCTGAATCCGAGTGTCAGCTGTCGTTGTGGGATAAGCTAAAAGGATGCTCTGACAAAAGCGTCTATGTCTCAGCGCAACAGAAACAAGGCACAGGAACCAACCAGAGACAATAGCGGATTTCTTACTAATTTGCCATTGAATCACAGTCCTTCGCATGCCATGAAGTGGGAATAGCTGTTCATTAGGAGTCTCCGCCTAAGGTAAATTATTACTTAATACTTCTGCTTTGTGTAAACGCTCACTGTCTCCAGTGAGAGGAGATGTACAGGGGGACGCGTAGGAGCACAGACCCGTAAATGAGAGAGCGAATCAGTATTCATGGAGAGCGCGGATTACAGAATGAGCAGCAGGACTTGGGGGCTGTGTCCCCCCAGAGCCCTGTTCTGCCTCCCCATCTCTGAGTAGCAGCATTGTTTGTGTGCGTCGGTGCTGGGAGCAGAGCCCGAACACCGTCATCGAGGTCAGGAGTTAGGGGGGGATACTCGGGGGAGCCTGGCATGTGGCTTTATCACGCTATAAAGAGTGCTCGCTGAAACAACAGCAGTAGAGTTCCGGAGATGCAGTGAATGAAAAAGTGTTGCTGCTTATTTTTGTGTGGGTTTGTGCACTTTTGAGAGAGGGAGAGAGCGAGTGAGGGAGTGTGTTTATGCATGTGCTTTGATTATTTCCTCTTTCAGCTGTTTCGGATCTGTGCGTAGGCACAGGGTGAGTGTGGGGACAGAACTTGTGGAGAGACAGGACAAGTGTGTGGACGGGAGGTGCGTCGAGACGGGGTGACTGTAGGGACAGGAGATGGGTACAGACACGAGGTGTATAGAAACAGGATGAGAGTAGGGACGGGGGGTGCGTAGGGACAGGGCGAGTGTAGCGACTGGAGATGGGTACAGACACAAGGTGTATACAAACAGGGTTAGAGTAGGGACGGGAGTTGTGTAGGGAAAGGAGGTGTATTATAACAGAAAATGTAAGGAGGGGAGTTGTGTAGGGACAGGGTGGGTGTAGGGCCAAGGGGTACATGAGAAAAGGGTGAATATATGGACTTGAGGTGGGTGGGGATGGGGGGTGTGTAGGGAGAGGTGCGTAGGGACAGGAGGTAGATAGGGGTAGGAGGTGTGTTGGGACAGGAAGTGTGCAGGGGAAAGACTTTTATAGGGACAGGAGGTGTGTTCGGACAGAGGAAGTGTTGGGACATGAGATGCAGATGAGGTACACTTGCATGACTGCTGGTTGACTCTGGACAACACTGGATCATGGGAGTGCCGTTGGTGTTGCTGGTATGCTATTCTAGAACTTGCACAGTTTGTACAGAAGTGCTACTCAGAGCAAATGGAAGGGCAGATTCATTTTGCCTCCATCGCTGGGGCAGTTCTGCTGCATGGAATATTGCAAAGAGAATGTGTCACTCCAAGTGCCACACATTATTGGCCAGCCCTAACCCTGGCGGAAACTTCTGGAGATTTTATATCCTGGCGGCCCAATGCTGCTCCAGGAGACCTACCATCCTATACGTTTTCATCCCAACTCTGACTCTACTAATGAGCAGCTCAGTGCAGAGCTTATCAGGGGATGAGGTGAGCTTTGTTTGGGCTGGAGTAAAAACCTACTAGTAGTTCTCCAGAAACAGGATTGGGCAGCCAGCCCTGCTTTAAACTACGGTACAAATAACTGACAAATTAATAGAAAAATCAACATAAACAGTCTCGGGCCGCCGCAAAGTGCCAGATCAGCTTTAACACACCTTGGCATAGTGTCTACAAGCACCTATCTTCCAATACATATTCTCTCATTTGATGTTTTGCTGATGATGAGGACAGAGAGCGCTGCCTAAAATGTTGTTCTAAAATCTCTCATAAGTTTAGTTGGTTTGAGATCTGGGGACTGTAAAGGTAGTGGCATATGCTTTGTATCACTTTCATACTTATAAAAACATTCAATGACTCCTTTCAGTGCTCGGTGGGGCTTAGGCCGTTGTCAAATTGGAAGGATAACTGGTTGTGTCATTATTTTGGCTTTTTGCCACTGTACTTTCGCTACTTAACACCGTCCTTTCACTACTATGTCCAAGTCCGTTCACAACTACAACAAGATAAAGATCAGATCAAAGAACGCTGAATATTTCTCTGAAGTAAATCGATCAAGACACATCAGCTTCAGTTTTCACGAATTGCATATTTCGTTAAGCTATGGGAAAGCTTCTAAGTAAACTTTTTTGCCACGACTTGCAATGATCAGAAGTGAAGCCAAAAGTTGGATAAGCGAATGGTCTCGGGAGCACATGTGTTTGTTGCAAATTCAATCTTTTTTTGATTGTCCATATCGACTCAGAACCCAAAAAATACTCTTGACTGTAATGGGAATGGTTTTTATAAAGTTGTACTACTGACTCTTAAATAACATTTATGTTATTAACTTGCCTTAATCGGTAGCTGCGAACGGACTTGGACGTAGTTGCAAAAGTACAGTGTGCTGAGTAGCAAAAGCACAGAAGCAAAAAGTCAAAGTAGCGAAACCACTGTAAACCATTAGAAGAGACGACTTCCATCATGGCAGGAATGCTTCATCATAGGATCTAAAGGTGATCACCCACAATATCTACGCAGTGATTTGCTGTGGCTCTTCTGGCTGTAAGGGGACAAGTGGACACAAACTATTTCAAGAAAATGAAAGCACGCGTCTACACTCATGTTTTTCCATGCATTATTCAGGTTTTTACCATTCATTTATCACCCATCATTCTGTGTCTATGTGCTTCTCAAGCTTATGAAAGGCTCTCCTGCCTTTACACTCTCATGCATGTTTGGAAACATATGTAAGTAAACTTTATTTTTTGTGCTTACAATAGATAACACATGCATAGATAAACAGATACATACACACAAACACACATCAGATACACACACATGCACTCTTTTTCCCAACGCCTTCTCTTTTTACTTGACCCGAGCAAAAAAAAAAAAAAAAAAAAATTTCCTTCATTGTTGTCACAGGAAACAAAAGCCCCAGCAAACCGTGGTCAAATGAGATGGGACAACTCCGCGGCACAGCGCGCTAACGCCAAAGACCAAGCAGCTGGATTAACCAGCAGGTGGTCACCCTTTTCCCTTCACTGTGACCCTACTGCAAACCCTGACCCTCCCTGCTCGCCTTCTCCCTCATCACCTCCGCCCCAGTCCTACCCTCTTTCTTGTTTGCAGTTGTGTATTTCCATATCCTGCCTGCCATTGATTTTGATACCTACATCATTAGCCTAAAGTGGTGACTCAGCCCTTGAGCCGGAGCCGACCCCTGGCGTAGGCAGGAGAGGCGAATGCTTCATTTTAAAAAATAGAAAGTTGACTGAAGTTACAAAGCTCTCTGCAGCCCAGGGAAGAAAAAGAAAGAGAAAAGCTGAGGTAAAATGGAACGAACACAGCAGTAATGAGTGATAAATGGATTGTTTATTCATTAAATTGTGGTTACTGTTGGAGCCAAGCACTTACGTTACCGGCTTACTTTGAACATCAGTTACTCCTACCTTATATTCATCGGGGAAAGATCGAAAGACTTCGTAGGTGTTTGGGAAATGACCTGCAGATCCTTTGCATTAGCGTGATTACCAAAGCAGTTTAATGGATGTTGCCTGAGACTTCTTTCATTCATTCTCGGTGCACAGAGGATGAAGCCAATCCTTTTGTTTTAAGCTATGGCTTTCTTGTTGTACCATCACCAGGTCAAACTTTACATTTCTAAATGCAATTAGTCAAACAGTTTTGAAAGAAATCAAGTCAAATTTCTTATGATTGTTTCTGGAGCATAAAGAGGGGCTGCTATTGGTGTTGGTCATCCTATGACCTTTGCTGTAATGCCACCACCAGGCCAAACCTTTGATTTAAAAAAATTGCAATAACTGCAACAGTCTTAAAGGGAATCATGTTAAATCTCCTGTGTTGATGAGGGAAGTTTTTGATTGCTGTGGCTCTGTGACATTGCCAATTAAACATTCTCAAATATAATAAATCAGTGCTGGCGGGAATTGTTTCAAACCTTCAGTGATTATGCGTGGTAAATTTTATAGAAGTAACGCTGGTGATCTGATGGCCTTCCCTTCATTAGAAAAAACTGCAATAACTCAAACATTTTTAATTGGAATCCTGTCAAACTTTTGGAATTACTGTCAACTTTTCTGGTGCCCCGAGGAGGAACCTTATCGATTTTCATGACTTAATTTCTTTCACTGTGGCACCACCATCAGGTGAAGCTACATTTCTTAAATTAAAAATAAATCAAATGCACTGTTCTAATGGGAATCATATCAACTTTTCTGTGTACATCTTGGTCCATAAAACTGCAATCCTATAGTTCTGGTGACACAATTACTGTTTCTGTAGACCACCCTTAGGTCAATTCTCACTCTTAATGCTCCTGCATTATGTCAAATTGCTCTCATAGGAATCGAGTAAAATTAGCTGTGAAAATTCCAGGAGCCTGAAGTGGTTCCCCAATTGATTTTTTGGATTTTCCTTTTCACTTTCCTGTAGAGCCTCCAGTAGGCCAAACTATGAATGCTGCTAATTAGGAACATTCTATAATTTGTGGGATATACCCTGCTGTCCTTCACCGACAGGATTTGTCTAGTTTTGAGAAACAAGATTTTTCTCTGTGAGTGTGTTGTTGCTGCTGCGGCAGTGAGGCAGCCCCTCCGCACGTCTGCCTTAAGAATCCAATCACACAGCTTTATTGATATCCAGTCAGCCGACATTAGTGCAGCTTGTAAAAGTCAATTAAATGCTTTTCTGTTTCCATCCCCATCAATAACTAATACCTGCAAGCCTTTGCATTTTCATTAGTGATTAGTCTTGTATGTTCAGCAAACTGCATAAATCATGTGAGAGAGGTGCTCATAGAATACATGTTTTTGTGCATGAATGCAAGGTGCAAAGGAGACTGAGGGCACTTGTGACAGTTTTTGGTTTTGAAATCATTATTTAAAAATCTCAATCTTTTTGCATAGAGTTTTTATATGGGCAACACGCCGCAGTCTTTGCTAAAAGTCATGTAATGTTTTCACGAGCAATATTAGAGTCACAGTATTGATTGAATAACAAAAAAAAACTGATAGTTTTCTCATTGTTTTCATATAGTTAAACAATTTAAATAATTAACTAATATAAAGAAAATCTCAAAGACAAATAGTAATACAGTTTTGGTAAGAGTGTATGAAAATTGGTGGTGAAATTGGCTGCAATGCAAGGGGCACCAGCTTAAAATCTTGCCGAGGGCACCAAACTGGTCAAAGCAAACTCTGCCCTGGGCAGCAGTGCTGTAAAGCTATTAGCCAAGCCAGGGAAAGTCATTACCATGAGAAATATCGCTTAGACTCCTTGCCATTTGCCAGACACTGGGTGGGCACAGGCCTAGTCTTGTGGGAGCACAGAATGCCATGTCTCTAGCAGATTAGCATTGGTTGTGACCTGGCTGAGATCAGGAGCTATCGTCCATCTGGAGACAGACATGCTTATATTATCTTTTAGTTGGAGAAGGATGTCCAGGCAAGCAGATGCTCACTCTGTCTCGCATTGTTCAGGTGCATACCTAAAAAAAAAATCAAATGAAGGTGCTGACCAACAGACAGTGTTGTGACCGCTCATCCTATCTGATGTATCCAGATATTTTCTCTTGCTCTGTCTCTGCAGCAAATTGAAAAAATAAAAACTTTATCGCTCTCTCTCGCTTAAATGCCAGCACACATACCAATGGTTCAGTGCTCTCACACTCAGGAAAGAGCATAGGCAGATAGGCATGTGTTCTCTCACATACAATCACAGAAATGCCACAGTCCGTTTCTCACAAGCTGTCGTGCAAACACAGTTGCTCAAAAGCTGGTGTCCGTAAATCACCACTCCTTCCTAACTGGCAAAAGTGTCTGAGATCTCAGCTTTAAGGAGAGGAACATTCCTTGTTCAGTTAACATCTGACAGCCAAAGCGGATTCCCATTTTAACCAGACCATAGGACTGTGCCCTATTAGTCATCGTTGCTCCTGAACTTCAAGCCAGGTCGCTGCCATCCAGACCAGCCGGGCTGTGATGCTACCCATGCTGGTCCAGTCACGTACTACCAGTCTGGTCTGTCTTAACTGGAGATGTAAAGTCCTTGAGGACAGAAGTAATAATCTTGCATTTATTTTGCCCGCTCCAATCTTTGACTTTGATTAATTTCTCCACTGCCAAAAACTTGTGCTAATACGCAAATCCAAATGACTGTAAAAGCACAATGAGGTGAAATGTAACTCTGTGACCCTGGATGGTCGTGCTTTAGTCCTGACCCTGAGCACTGTGTGAGGTGAAGTGTGGCTGTCACCCAAGTATCACAGAGTCACTAAGAAACACTTGAGCTTGCAAATGTCCACCAAGGGCCTGCCCCTGATGAGATGTGGCAGCATTTTTAGCTGGCTGGAACACTGCGCGCTCCAGTGTAAAGTTGTAAAGGGTTTGCAGCTGATCTCTCTGAGGCATCTTGGAGTGAAGCCGGGGCTTGTGGGAGAGGTTGGAAGTGTTAAATCAGAATGGAGCACAGCAAGCCAAACTGTCCTTTTGCCTTTTTCGCTGCAGTGGTGTTTTACTGTGATTTTGGGGCTTGGACCGCCAAATGATAAACCACAATCAAAATGGTGGTCGCATTAAGAATGGCTCAGGGGTACTATAAACCATAAACAAAATGAGTCACACGCAGCAGTCTTACCGCATGTGAAATTCAGTAGAAAATGCTTTTGTTTGAAATTCCCCTAATTCCTCTGTATTGCATGGACTGACGCATTGTGTGTGGTAAACCTGTGTCCCTTCTGTGTTGAATTGCAACCATTTTACTGCAGTCATAACTAGAAACCTCCAGTCCGCTAACCTCTTCCTGTGACAATATAAACATTAAAATTCTATTGATAAAAAATATGTTTGGTTTGTACTAATAGCTCACATTGCTTACTGCGACCATCAATAACCCAATGGCGAGTGGTTAACTGAAAATTGATAAATCACAGAGCATCCCTTGAAAATAATGACCCATCGTGACCTGCTTTCGATCATTTACAGTACCTGTCAAAAGTTTGGACATGCTTTGCTTATGTCACAGCACAGAGGTAAACAGTCAGAAGTGAAGAGAGAATAATGCACTTGTTTGAATAGTCTTTGAATTCTCAAAGAAGCCATATTTTGCAAAGTAAACAGACAAATAAGCTCCTTCTATTTTCCAATAGCCAAATTAAAGTCAAGTGATTTTGGGACTTATTGGGCGAAACGGTTGATGAATAGCAAACCTGAAGTGCAGCATGTCTTTGAGAAATTAGACAGCCATGCAACTGCAAATTCATTGCGGTAATATGAAAAAAAAAAAAAGTGAGAATGCGCTGCAAATATGACAACAAATGGTGGTTAGTTTGATGGATTTAATAATTAGATCTCTCTCCTTTTTTTTTCCCTAAATAAAGGCTGCTTATTTCTTTATTTAACACGTATTTTAAGAAAAATGGGGGTGTGTCCAAACTTTTGACTAGTAATATATCTAAAAGGATATTATGTGAATTCCAATAACATGCAGGACGATCTCATTAATGTAACATGGAACTTGTAAATCTTGAGCTGTTTTGAGTCATTTTCCTTGATTAAAAAGTTTTCCAATAACATCAGCAGTTTAAGACACAGCTACCTTCTTAATACAATACTGCAACTATTATGAAGAAAATGTTTCATTCACTTTTCAAAAAAGAGAAACTATTATGTTAACTTCCATTTTTGCTTTTGGCAAATCCCGCAGTATCTAACTGTAGCTTCATTAATGTTTAATTTCAAGGAAGATAGCAAAAATTGTAACCAAATATCTGCCAATGCATAACGTTAATTGAAATGCAATTTTGCCTTAAAATTTAAAATACAATTTTCTTTATAGCCTTACCTCAGTTGAAGAAAACTGGCCTCGCCTGAAAATGCTGAGTGTTTTGGGGTTTGTGTAATCTTAATTTAAATGAATGATTGAAAAAAAGAAAATCAATGATTTTCAAATGAATGATTGAAAACAGTCCAATCATTAGTTTCTGGGGCAGTTTGGTGCTCCACCAATTTTCAGATGACCAGTGAAATTAAATCAGTGAGTTGTTCGTTAATTGTAAAACTACTCAGATATCAAGATTCAGGATGCTGGTGCTCATTCTTCTGCCTGCTCCACCCGGTGTGAGGAATTTGCTTTTTGGGGGGGAAAGGAGGGGCTCTATTAATTCAGGAAATTTGTTTCCTGCTGGGAAAATTCCCTGTAATGTTCTTGAAGTATTATTTTCAGTTCATGAAAATTAAATTCAATCCATTCCCTGAATTGACCAAATCAAAATGGAATTGCACCCGAAGGCGAATACTGCTGCTATTAAAAGCGAGGCAACACTCTCTGGTAAAGAAGAAACCTAGTTCAAAGCGAAAAGATGAAGAATCATATTTTTAAATATTCCTCTTTAATTTGGGGTAAGGTCAGAGGTAGGGAAGGTAGAGTATCTTTCTATGCCAACTATCATGTCCTATATTAGGAAGATGCTATGCTCATTAGCAGTGCAAACATGCCAAACAAAGCAATTACGACTTTTGGCTGTGACTTGTCTCAGTCACAATGCATATATACACACTGATGCATTATTCTGACTTATCCATAAGCCCTAGAGACTCTGAACGGGAATCTGACCACTGCTGTTATGTTGGTCAGCACTGTAGGGAAAAAATGACATGAATTCGCGCCAGCGCATGTTTGTGGTGTGCTAATGGCTTTGGCTCACAGTTAGAACCTACAGTGTCTCATTAAACTGATTTGTAGTGGCGCTACCGTGTGCTGTAGGGTTACAGCATGAGTGCTGGGAAAAGAATAGGGGGGGGGGGGGGGGGGGGGCAGGAGGGACAGCGGGCTGAAAAGTGTCATGTGTGCTGCCATTTAACAATCCAACCTACACTGTGAGACAGAGTGAGCGGTTTTAAATCTGTACACACACACAGAGATTTTGGGTTTTCATGTCTTCTGGGGACATTCCAGAGATCTCCATTCATTCCCTAACTCCTTTCCCTGACCTTAACCCTGAGCAATACATGCCTTACCCTAACATTAACCTTCATCCATAACCCTTAGCTCAAAATTTCCTCATGAGGATCCGAAAAAAGTCCCCATAAGGATGAATAAATCAGGAATTCCATGTCTTGCGGAGACATTTGGTCCCCAAAAGGGTACTTAAGCCAGGACCACTAACACATGCTCTTTCACGCACACACGTACGCGCACACACAGATACACACACACACGCATTCAAACGCATATGCACATAAGCAATCAGACATCCAGCCATATACATACGCAAATACGCAAACAAACACGCACACACACACACGCGCACACACACACACACACAATCACACATGCACACACACATACGCATGCAGGCACACAGCTTTCCCCAACATCTGTCCAACAGTTACCAAATGTAAACAGATGTAAAACGCCACTCTGCAAAAGCCCAGATAAATCATGTGATTAATTGATAAAAGGCTTGGGTTCATGCATTGGTTCATACAATCGGGAGGATAACTCCATAAGGCGCTTTAGTCGGCCATTTCTGTAAAAGCGCCCATCAGTTATTCCAAGCAGATCTGTTAGAGTTAGCGCTCTGAAGCTGCATTTGCACATGAGCGTCATTTACACCCCCTCCACAAAATCCCTTAATATCCCTCACCAGCCTTTTCAATCTCCAGAAATAGTGCAGCGTGGACAACCACATCCCCGACAGCCTCCTGATTCAGAGTAGTGCTCACTTAAGGGCACACTTCCACAATACTTTCCTCGAAATAGTCATAACGCCCACAGTAAACTTTCAAAAATGACTATAACCTGAATGCTTTAATCTGTGTCATGATGGAGACACCTAGGAGCATGATCCCTGGCGGAGTGAGCAGAAGTGACTGGCTTCAACTGTAGTCTTCCAGTCACAATCTTCTCGTGATGTCTACTCGTGCATTCTCCAGCAGCACCCGTACTTTCTAGGCTCAAGCAACCAGCCACTGGATCAGCCTGTGGACAGACCTGAAGATCAGTGCTCAGCACAGGCCATTTTAAATGAATCATTATTTCTCAATTAGAATATGGCCACATTCACCTTCCAAGTTCCTTTCTGGCAACCGGCTTCATTCTTATATCACGCCATATACAGTAATTGCTCCTCTTGTGATGAAGTGCTTCCAATTATAAGACTTTGTGTGAATGCCCAAGAACAATTATTGTCACTATATGTTTGCATAATCTTCCTGAAGTCTGTAAATTAGATTTCGCCATGCCCACAGCAGGCGGCATGAAAGACTGGGATGCTCATGCCTCAGAAAAGCAATATTTTCCCACAATGACACTCTCTGCTTGGCATGGGTTTTGCGTGTCCATGGTAACTGTACAGTGCCATTAATGGGGGATAGTTATGTCCATAAATTGATTTCAGCTAGGGAAACACTGCAGGATAAAGTTGATCTAAATGGCAATTGATCTTTAGAGACAAAAAAAAAAAAAAAACCCTTTTGTCTCACCGTGTGTATAAAAGCCAGCTGAAAGACAGAGGTGTCATTCCTCAAGCATCTGACACGTGCTCTACCATGGGCTGCTACCAGTCAAACGGCAATATTGTGGTGTCAGGCTGGTATGAATTTCTACATAAACTCAGCCCCCCAAAGTCTGATTATGGTGAACACACTGTATAGCTTGCCTAATGTATACCTGAATCCAATCAAGTTAACACATTTCTTCTTCCTTGGCACACTGAGTTGATATACACATGAGTTTTCATGTACTGTAAGTAAACTACTGTGCAGTAAGAGTTTTGATTGGTCCACAATGTTCCCTGAGTCCTGAAACTTAAATTTCACTGAAGTAATTTAGGATCAAGTGACAATAATAATGCTAATTTTAATGAGCAGTCATCAGCAAAGTATCACAGTCAGTTGATTCCACCAGACGGAAACCAGAACTCCTCTTCATTTCCGCTCCAAAGAGTTAACTGTGGTCATACCCATGACCAACATAATGTAAACATTTTGGGCTCAGGGGATATCCTTGACATAGTAATAATGTGGTAATACTGAAGACCAATGCATTTAGCCACGTGACCATTCAGCATTGGTTTGGGAATCTTCAAAGCTTTTTTATCCCAGGGTCCTGCCAACTGAGAAAAAAGAGTAACAAGAGCTAAGAAGCCATCGGCTAAGATGTTATTTTTTTATTGTCTTCTCAATCACACCAGTGCACCCCAACTTCAGTTAAATTAACAACAAAGACTAAGTCACTGTGAAGATAATACAACAGCATAATGCATTAGGACTAATTAGTCAGAGAAAACACATGTATTCAATTTATTTGAGAGGGCTATGAAGGGGTTTTGGGTAATTGAAAATTCCATTGAGTCCTTTCAGTATGTTTAATCAAGGCAATATCAGACTTAGGCATGAATGATCATCCACTGAGTTGCATCAATTATTTAAACAATTCTTCATCTACTTGGTTTGGAGTGCATATATTTATTTATCTGTCAGCAAAGTTTGATGGCTTATCAATGCATGTATACCCATCGTAGAATAGCTGGAAAAAATAAATAAATGAATGTTAAAAACCATCTTATTTCACGCATTGATTTTTTTTGTCTAATGAAATTAAAATGGCTGAGGCATCAACACCTTTTAGCCCCAGCCCTTCATTCCTTTTCTTTTGCTTAAGGCCTTAATTAATGGCCAAAAAGAGCTGTGAACCGCCAGCCTGAACCTTGCAGGCTTAGATGCAATTGCTAATCTCACATTTCCGTTAAAGGGAAAGACAACCTTCATCTGAAGTGAACTGCAAACAAATCAAATTTCCAAGATCCCGGAGGCATAAAACAAGTGGCTTACAGCTAGTGTTCGTAATACCTCCACAAATGTAAATATCCAGACTTCGGTAAGGCTATGGCCGGTGGATGTCACTGTCACATGACTTAAAGTGTTCTTCTGCCTCTCATTTGGTAAACATTTTGGAGGGATGGAAAGATGGCGATCTACAGTTTTTTGATTTAATTTTTTTAATTGAAGGCATTTTTGTTATTTGAAGAATTATACAAAAAAAAAAAAGTGAACAATTCTAGTCATAATGTCTGGACTCCATATGAGTGCTAATTTTATTAAACATTGGTTTTGTGCCAAAGTTGTCTTTCACTTGAACCCTTCATGACTGGATTTGACGTCTGCGTGCCTTTCCAAATATTATGCTATATCAGCGCGTTTAAAATGATGCCATCATTTTCGAGAAACCTAACCAATGACGTGCAAAGAGATTCATGAAAATAGTAGTTTTTTTTTTTTTTTTACTTTTTTAGCTGTTTTGTGGACAAAAAAAAAACAATTTACAAAGCTGCTCTTCAGACAGTGATAATGGCAGACGACCAAGGCAAGGAGAGTGACATTGACTTTTTGTGACAGCGTCACTTTGTTTTGTACACTGTCACTTGTAAATAAGTCGGTATTAATATATTTTTTTTAAATGTTCATGAACATTAGAGCAACAGCAATAATTTTAGATGAAAGCCAAAGTATCAGCTTTCAAATTATTTGCTACAGAGGCTGAGAAATAAAGGTTTTAGTCAATGTTGTCAATCCTATCAAGTTTTTCAGAAAACTCCATGGTGTTAGCTCATTATTTTCAAACAATTCCTTAGAAGTATTTTTTAAAGGACACTCTCGGTCTTAGTGGTTTAAAAAGGTGAATGAAATGCATTATTTTTTGACTCAGAAAAAATACAATAAGTTAAGCTTCAAAAAAGTGCCAATATCTTGATCCTCCATGGGACATGACACTGTTTTATGATTTCCACATGATCAGTATGGTATATGACCCATTCCCTTCCATTGACATGACTTTCCGTCAATTGCGATTGAAAGCTTCCCAACCATTGATGAGATGTTCCAGCAATCAACGTTTCAACATTATACATTAGGGTGTCGCAGATTTTCTGACAAAAATAAATAACTATTATCAAAAATACTGGCAGTGGCTGGCAATTTTAAAAATGACTTGGTGGGGAAAGTGTTAATTACTGCTTTTTTTTTCTAGTTACAATAAGATACTCAGGAAACATTCATAAACCTAATTATGCTGCAACAGTACTTATAAGGTACTTGTTATGGTACAGAGAAATGCAATTTTCTAAAACATATGGCTGGTACCTGCACAATTATTTTCTAATTTAAAATCAAGGGGGAAAAGATTTATGAGGTCCTGGCCCTGCATGTTGCTGCTTTTAAACATCTTTAAGCTCAGTACACAGATGGGGTTAGCAATGTACAATTTCTTAACTTTTCATCCAGGAATGCCTCATTGAATTAAAACACAACATTTCTCTTGTAAACTTTTTTATTTAACAAAAAAAAAAATTACAAAATTAGCTAAAAGGCCAATTCCATCAAGTTAAAAGTTTATGTCAGTGAAAATCTCCTTAAAGCTTTTCCTGACACTATACAATGACACACAGGTTATGATTCAGATCTGAGAATAATCAGTGCTGCACCCGTCAAACCACTCAACATGTTCTCAAGGGCAGTAGTCATTTACTTACCAAGTTCAGTTGAGAAGTATTCAAGCTATTAATCCGGCTTCAAACTCCCCTGTCTATTTCGACCTGGACTGCATTCTCAGCCAGGCAATCATTTTATGCAGCTGCTGTTCATTTCCACTGGGTAGTAGTGTTGAGCTATTTAAGACCGAGCCTTGCACTTAGTCTTTGCGATGTGTGGTAAACCACATGCCTGTGTTGCATTTCTGGTCATAGACTTATTCTCTGCATATCGCGTGTGTATATTCAAACACTTGAACGTAGTGCTGTTTATTGTTGTTATCAGCACTTTAACTTTATTATTGGGTGACCACAGCTATTCGTAAGAGTTTGAAGGAAAAAAGGAATCTTTATAAGACTTAAATAAAGGATAACAATGAGAACACTAAGGCTGAATTCTGTAAAATGTGGGCTGCGGTCAAAAAAGAGCTGAGGAATGCTGGAAGACTGTATGAAAGACATATTGCAGAGGGGGCAAAAACTAACCTGAGAGCTTCTTTCAGTACTGTTGCAGAAAAAGGAAAGTCAAAGAGGAGGGTAAGTGCATGAGGGACAAATATGGATTGCTGCTATATGATAACAAGGGTATTGTGGATACCTTAACCTCTTAAACTCCAGGGTCCTGAGACTCACCGCTGCAAAATACCTACAACGCCGTGCTAATTAAGTAGCAATATAGTCATATTACATATCAAATGAAACAGGAGAGCCTCTGCTACAAGCACATATAAGTCATTTTTACATACACCAAGCACAACTCAAACGCCAAGCATATTAATGTTCAAATATCAAAATCCGAGTAGCGTCAGAAAATCAACCCTCTCTCCACATTTCCATGTCTCCCTCTCTGATACTTCATGCTACACAATAGAATAGAGATATACTCTATTCATTTTGGGTACGTCATTTTCAAACAGAAATCTAAAAAAGAGGCTGGGGCTTAAGAGGTTAAACAGTTGCTTTGTTGAGAATTTCACCTCAGAGTGGGCTTCTATTCGGCCAGAGGGCATGTCCAATGCTTAAGATTATTTAGCGAAAATTGAGGTTAGGGATAACGAAGTATTAGACAAGTTGCATAAACTAAAGGCAGATAAGGCGGCGGGTCCTGATGGCTTATATCAGGGAAGTTAGTGAGATCATCTTTATGCTGCTATCTGCCATCTTCAGACAGTCTTTGGAAACTGGAGAAATACCAAATTATTGGAAGCAGGGCAATATAATTCCAATATATAAGAAAGGGGACCGTACTGAGCCAGGAAATGACAGTCCAGTCAGTTTAACTTGCATTGCATGCAAAATACTGGAATCTATCATAAAAGATGAGCTGGACTCATTTCTTGAACGTGATAATATCTTGAGGGATAGCCAACATGGTTTCCATAAGGGAAGGTCATGCCTGACAAACTGTCTAGAGGCCATCAAGACTTATGACCAGAGCAGGGCTTATGACATCATGTACTTGGATTTTCAGAAAGCATTTGATACAGTACCACATAAGAGACAAATTTTTAAAATGAGCTCCATTGGAGTTACAGGAGGCATTTTGGAGTGGATTCAAAACTGGTTACAAGACAGAACACAAAGAGTGGCGGTCAGTGGTATCTCATCTGAGCTAGGTATGACAGGGAGTGGCGTCCTCCAGTATTGGTGTTGGGACCACTGCTGTTCCCTATCTACATTAATGACCTTAATAGGAATATTGAGAGCAAATTAGTTAAATTTGCAGATGATACTAAATTGGGAGGTTTAGCAAATAGTTTAGAGTCCACTAAAGTGATTCAGGATGATTTGGATAGAATCCAGAATTGGGCAGAAATGTGGCCAATGAAATTTAATGTAGCGAAATGTAAAATTGTACATGTAGGTTATAAAAACATTAGACAGGATTACTTCATGGGGGGTTGAAAACTGGAATGTGCTCCACACGAAAAAGATCTGGGAGTGATTGTTGACCAAACCCTCACAGGTTCTAGCCATTGTACTGTAGCAGTTAACCCTCTCCAGGCTCATGTTGCAAATTTGCAACAATAAATCAATTGATGACTGACTATAAAATATAAAGACCACATGGGAAATGGTTTGATAAAGTTACCCTTCTAGCTCAGTATTGCAAAAATACAACGTTAGTTCCCTCTGCAGCCACTAGTGTATAAGAACTTTTCTCCATGAATGAAAGATTTTTCATATCTCAAAATAATAAATTTGGCTGGAGAGGGTTAAAAAAGCTAATCGGATGCTGGAATAAATTACCAGAAGTATCGAGTACAAATCTAAGGAGGTGATGCTTCTTTTGTACAACACATTCGTTAGACCACATCTGGAGTATTGTGTACAGTTCTGGGGACCATACTTTAAGAAAGACATAGAGGCTCTAGAAAAAGTCCAGAGAAGAGCCACTAAGCTAATTCCGGGTATAAAAGATGAAAGCTATGAGAAGAGGCTGAAGATCCTTAAGTTCTTTAGTCTTAGGAAAAGGAGACTCAGGGGTGATCTGATTGAGGTCTTTAAATATGTTAAAGCCCACATGGAAAGAATCTATATGAACATATATGCGCATATATGCAACGTATATGCCACATATATGCAGCATATATGCTGCATATAGGCCGATTCAGGTACATATATGTGCTTAAAGAGGGCACGTAGGTCTCCGATATAGCTCAATTACCCAGTCGCAGGTTCTGTTTGTCATACCTATGTATAGCTCATATCTCACTTTTGCAACTGTCATGCATGATGCCTAGCTCATATTTTAATTCTCAAGGTAATATCTGCCTATTAGTCCAAAGTGCCATACAGAAATAACAAGAATTTCACGCAAAAACGTATCAATCGCATGTGAACACGTGAAATTGGCATCACATTTGATCTTAAATACATGTTGACATGTGACAACGGCATGTTATGTGTAAACCAGTCATTATTAACTATGGCAAGTGAGTAGAGACAAAAAGCTATGATATCAACACAAATATCTAATACTATTTGTGACATTTTTTTCCCTGAAACATTAACAATAACAAGGTAATGAATTCTTTCTTGACCATACTTATTTCCATTCTATGAAGATTGAATTTTGTATTGTGGAAGAGAAGGAAATGTATAACCACAAAATGGTTTGATTATGTTTATTTCATCAATTAAGCATTTTTTCAAGTTTAAGTCGCAGCCAGATTCACCACATTAGATAAAATTGGATTCACATCATTACAGCTCATACACATTCACTGGAAGGTAATACACTACACTGTTACCTCCACCAAATGCAATGTTTTCTATCTCGTCTGTAATGCAGTTTCTAGATGAATATGGCTCAGAGGTCCTTAGCCTAAATGTAGTCTAAATGTAGCAAAATAAAACAAAAATAGCAAAATTAAAGTACACAGAAGAAAATACATTCAAGTAAACTTGCCTTTCAAAAGTCATTTTCATCCCCACATCTATCTGAGCATTTCACTGCGGTTAATGAATTTGAAGACAAAGTCCACATTTCTGTTCACAGTTTTAATGAACAGACACTTACTTTTCTTTTATCTGAGATGCTCGTATAGCTACTAAAGGTCCCAAACTTTTTCCTCAAGCTAAAGCCTAGTGTTTGTATTACTAATAGCATCATTAAGGAACATCATTTCCTTTTGTTTTGTCTTGCTTCCTGTGTGCCTCCCTGCTGGGCAGAAGGCATAATAAATACAATCAAGCCCACCCTTGCACCTGAATCCAGCCCTCAACTTCCTGTCCTCCGTGTACATCATCAGTGTGCGAAGCACAACCCTTACAACACCCATAGTAAGAGCTTTTCAAATTATTTTTGCAGTCAATTTATAGCAGGATTTTTTAATGAAGTGCTTCTGATTAAGAATAAAATTACGCCTCTTCAATTAATGGTATTCTTTCAAATGGTGCATCAATGGGATTTCGCACCAAAAACATTTCATCACACTTGAAAAGTAAACTGCAATTGAAGTTCCCCAAAAAAATTCATGGCCCAATTTTTCCTATCATATGGGATACACGCAGTGACTATCGCAACCTCATTAGCTACCCATCAAAGTGAGTGGTTGCCCTGAGTTAATTTAAAAACGGTGAGCTTCAGACCTTTAAGATAGCCATCCCTGCTATCTCATATTGTATGGATTCCTCGTTGACACCGAGCTATTCCTTGACCTCAGCTTATTGGTAGCCTATTAGCTCAGTAAATTAATTCATTTAATTGCTCGATTCTTCATTGGAAACTGGGAGTTAACCTGCATTATGGTAATGTCACTGGTTGTAGACAGAGTTTTATTTTGACAAAAGCAAACTTAAAATGCGGACCCGAGTCAAAAATGCATTTTTTTTATGTTTACTGCATATCAAGCCGATCAGACACTGACGCAGAAAAAAAAATACTGTTTTGTGAGCGACAGGAATTCAGAAGCTTCAAAAGACATTAACGTTTTATGTCACTATTAATGTGGATGGGAAAATGCCTCATAACTACTAAAATGAACAATAATACATCCTCAGTGGAAATGGATAGTAATTCTACTAATCCTCACAACTGAACGAATTGACCCTTAGTTGCTAATTAGGGAATCAGTTTGGAGAAGTCATGCACTTTCAGGCGAAGTGAGAGCAAGAATATAATCTCTCCGATGGCGAGTCCAGGATGCAAGAGGTTAACTTAAAAACTTAAGCTGAAGTTTCCGCTGTCATTAGTTGCCAATGTAAAGCTCATAAGGGGAAAAAAAAACAAAACAAAACAAAAACATTGATCGGGATTGTTTTGATTCATCCCAAACAGGCAGGTCAGACCAAAATGGATCTCAGGTCTGCTTCAATCATGCCGCCCAGACTCATTTACCCAACTGCATGCTTTCATGTTAGCCAAACACATCTATCTGATCTTATACAACCCAAGCACATTACCTCAAGTGCATCGCCTGCTCTCAAGGTAAGTAGACACGTCTATCCAAGCACTTTACCTGCTTTCACACTACAGACACATTTACCTAAACACATGTATATGATTTCACCTTCGCTAAACACATCTCTGCCTGAAATTAAGGAATAGCTATTTAATGTCTGTAATAAGTAGAACAGACTAGCCGGCTAGCTTAACTGCTGTTTTCCTATTGTTAAATGCACCATTAATACAACTGTACGTTGACAAAACATTCCCTACATTGTCTTTTTTAAGATTATTTTTTGGGATTTTTGCCTTTATTTAGTCAACAGTGGAGAGAGACAGGAAGGTTGGGGAGAAGAATGGGTATGACATGCAGCAAATGACCGGAGGTCACCGCGAGAAGGACACAGCCTTTATGGTGCACGCGCTCAGACCGATATGCCACCGGGGCACCCCCCTAAGCTGTTTTTAAATTGATGATAGACTGAGAACAAATCATAGGTTCTGATCTCTGAGATTCGATCTCTAACTCAGTTTGAGCCTGAGGGTGATAATAAAAGACAGTTCGGCTCTTTTATATAAGGACAGAGCAATAGACAGATAGAGAGACCAGTCTCATACCCAAATCAGGTAGCGTATTTAGTATTATTCACAGTGCATATTCAACCCAACTGCATCTTTGATCTAAATCTGCTCAACAGAGGCACTCAAAGCTCTTTTAGTATGTGTGTGTGTGTATGTGTGTGTGTTTTCTCACTTAGGTCATATAAAAATTAGGTCAGCTTTTTAATAAATGCCAGAGGCCATCAAAAAATCACATTTACACCTTTCAGTTTGTTGACAGCTTGTAGCACAGGTCATTATTCAAATTTGAACAACTATATCCCAGCCTGCTTTTCACTTCTCATATCAAGCCTAGGGGTGGCACCATGAAATGGTTTGCAAATTGTAACAGATATGCGACCTAGGGCTGCTGAAAATTGCTGGTGACCTACACTGCAAAAAATGATAAGATAAAAAGACTAGGTAAGATGAATTTACTTATTTTAAGACTTACAACACCTATTTCTATCACCATTATTCTTCGTAAAACAAAAGAAATTTCCTTGTTTTGAGGTAAATTTTACTGGCTTGCCAATGGGGTAAGTAAATTTCACTTGTCAAGTCAAATAGTAACTTGTTTTTAAAAAAAAAAAAACCGTAAAACAAGTTACTATTTGACTTGACAAGTGAAATTTACCCTATTGGCAAGCTAGCAAAAATTACCTCAAAACAAGATTTTTTTTGTCTTACTAAGAAAAATGGTGATAGAGATGTGGTTAAGTCTTAAAATAAGTAAATTCATCTTACCTAGTATTTCTATCTTCTCATTTTTTGCAGTGTAGACATTCTGGTCTTGGACTGATCCATCCCACATGGAGTGAAGAGCTTGCTTTTTCACCACAAAAATATCCATAGGTACCATTGCTGTGTTACAGAGCAATTTCTATGAAGGTTGTCATCAACATATTATTTGAATTAGTTTTCTTCCTATTAGTAGTATTATTTCAATTATCCTGAATTTTATGGAAACTAACCCACTTGTATTCATTATCTGATCAATCGTTATCTGACTACATTAACTTTGATGTGGCTACAATGATTTAAAACATTATGTTGAGCATCAAGTTCAAAAAGCGGTCAGAATCACAATGATCTCAACTGTGCTCAACAATTTTTATTACAGAGGTTACTTTTTCCAGCGCATTCCAGATCAAGTTATTTAACTGTGGATATAAGGTTAATGATATTTTATTGCATAAAATGATTGACCACTAATTCCTCCAATGAATAAGGAAACCTGCTTTGCCATCTGGAACTGACGTGAATCCGAGGAAAGCACCAATAAAACATGAGAACATTTCACCCATTGAGAGCATGTTGTGACTGTGATAGCATCATTGGAAAAATGTTAAGCTCGATGACAGGAGTCACGGCTGGCTGGAGATGGGACTGCACCGGTGAAAATTTCAAAACAAAACAAATACTGCAACTGAATGTGCGGGGAGGGGAGATTATTTTTGTGACTGCCTGTGGGCTTGGATTTGAAACAGGTTGTAGGCGAGAGGCCATGCCAAGCACAGGTTGGGGTAAATGTGAGGTGAAGGTCGTTGTTTGGACAGATTTGATTAAATTCCCAATCTTTCTGTCCAACATAACATAGCGATGTGAGCATTGTATTGTATTGTTGCTTTCCTCAGTGTGGCAGTGACAGATAATATTCTCTCTCCCTTCAGCCCGAGACATGTACATCCGTTCGGCCATCTGCCTTGTACTCCCTCTGTTCTATCATTCATACAAGAACCCCTTCAGAATGGATCTCAAATTTTATTTAGCTTAACCCCTTCTCACTCCAGTAACATTGGCCTAAAATGCCTATCCAAGGCGCACCCAAAGGAAATTGAAGGCAGTTCTTGTTTTAACTTCCCTCGTCGGAGTGACAAGGGTTTAACCCAGCTCTCCATCCACCACAGAAATCAATATATCTCAATACATGCAACTGTCTTGATTTGCCAGTTTAACACAAATGCCATCCCTGGCAGTCACCTCTGACACATACAGTACATCTTAAGCAATTTCTTATGCTCCCTTCTCATGCTATTGTTCTCACCTTGGACGTCTGCAGTCGCCATTTCGTTAATAAGCCCTTTTCAAGGATGTGACTGCACTGTCCTACTTAAGCACTGCGATCTTCATAACTCCAAGAATAAGATGTCTATTTTTTTTACCTCCACAGTACAGCACTGTCTGAAATCACCACTGCTTGACCTTACACAGACTTTAAGTGCATGTGCTGTCTCATGTCAGTGTGGTGAGTTGCACAGTTTTACTGTATAGCATGGGGGAGTTGTGGTGCTTCCATTGCAATGCATTAAGGACCTGGTGTGGTTTCGGGGGTCAACGTAATTATTCACATACATGTCAGCCAAGCAATAAATATACATTGGTAACATAAACTTCTCATTACTTGCGAGTGTTAAAGAATTATGGTTTTGGAACCCTGCCAGGTTGGCCGTGTTAGTGCTCACTCGTCGTAGAGCTGAAAGAGAGAAAGCGAGAAAATGAAGTTTGTGTGTGGGCAGTCAAAGGAAGAGGCATGCAAATGCTCGGAAAACTTAAAGACTAAATTTGAATGTTTGAAACCAAGCAAAGAATTTAAGCTTGTTTGAGAAATGTCCTTAAGAAAAGCCAAATGATTTATAACAGCCCCCAGGACACATAAGGCTAACTGAAGTACAAGGACCTTATAGGCTTCTTTTATCCAAAAATAGTAACATCATTCAACGAGACATGCTTCTGGGATTTATATCCTCAATTTTAAAAATGATTTCATAATTGTAAGGATGACTGAGCTATGGGCTGGTGTTTTCAGCAAGATTCTCAGATATAATTTCTTGAGCTGCCCTCTCTTCTTTGTAGGAAGTTCCAGGGGGTGAAAACTTGAGACCTTCAGTGTGAGTGACAGGAACACTAAGCACTGGCATCGCAACCCCCATTCCCTGAAGATGACGTGCGCAAGGCTGGAGTGGCAAGCTGCCTCTCCGACTCTCTGCTTTACCGATTAAACAGTGCCTGCGGGAGAGCACCACCTTCAAGAGGATAGGCAGGGCCATTTGTGTGCAAGACGATAATCTGTCCATACCCGCAGTCAAACTGTGCTGCGCGGCCCATCTTTGCAATCTCTGTCGGAACTGGAATAAAATCTCAGGAGCCAATCTGATGTCCTGTTCCCTTCTCTTCATTTCCCTCCCCAGCTCCGTAGTTTGCAGTGTAAATCTCTGAATGGCCTTTCCCGGACACGAATAGCTCCTGATAAATAGCTTAGCCACCACCTATGGATACCCTGAGGGCCAATCGAAGCCAGGCATCTGAATCTCTCCTCCAGTGCACCTCGCAATTATCCAAGACATTTACTTGGAAGGTGATTTAGTTATGATGATAGTGCTATTGTTACTAATGACACTCAAAAACAGAACCAGACAAATGCACTGCAGGGACCTATTCGTCACGACCACTTTTTTTTTTAAATCAGCCAGCCCTGGTAGCACGTAGGATGAGATGTATAAAACATGCCTCCACTCTCTTACATCTCTTTGACTTGAAAATATGCTTGTTGAAAATGACTAATGTCCATTTCCTGCAGTGGTATGCAATAGCCCTCCGAACGAAGTTGGGTTGCTACTATAGATTCATGCTTGTTGGCTCCGCCGCCACCACGTCCGTAGACACTTCCTTTTGGACACTATACAGGCTGTAATTTTTGATCGATTACTTTCATATTTGGTATGGACATGTGTTATACATGAGTTATGACACCTATTGATTTTGGTTGCCATGGCGACAGTGTTGGCCGAATAATGTGCAAAAAAGGGAGAAGCAGGCTTTCGGGGGCTGCACCCATACAGTTGCGGGCGACCGGGCTGTCTGGTTTAATATATTTTTTTCCTAGGAGGTCTGGATCAGAGTAGAATGTATGGAAATGAATGATGTTATAATTGCATTTGGCATCAACTATCCTCTATCCCCTTTTCCCTTCCATCTGTCGGATATATAATCAATAAAATTACAATAGCATGTAGGCGTACCCCTAACCAAAGATTTCCCTATTTGCCTTGTAATCATTCATTCAAGCCATTAGTTAAATAGTTGTTGATATCAATTTTATTTTTACTTTTTTAGGCATCAGAAAGCGTTTTAAGTTCAAGGGCTGAGGGAGAACGTTATAAGTTTCATTGTTAACACTGTGCCAGGCTAAATTACAGTGAAATGCAGAACAGTAAAAATGAGACTTTAAAATGCAAATTTTCCAAGCGCATGCATGAAGTGAGCCGCCTGTCAACAGTAACGCTTACGGCAAAACTAGTAATGAACTGAATGTGTCAAAACAACCAGTAAAGGAGAGTGAACATTTCGTTAATATATTTTAGCACAGAATGACATCACCATCACAATTACTTATAACACAAATAATAAATTCAAAACAGCTCTCTGTAAAAACCAAACTGAAAAAAAAAAATGTTTTTGTTTCTTTCAACTTCAGGTCAGTCCTGTAAGTATATCCTCATGCCATCGTTCTCTCCTCCGGCCCACTGCTCTTCATCAGTGGCCATCAGCATGTCTCCTGCCACTTTTTCCTTCTTCCTCTTTGGTGTCGGTTCACCTTCCTCTTTACTGCTGTCATGATCTCCATTCTGAGCAGATTCCACTGGAGATAAACTCTCAGCAAGATCTGATGCCGTCAAGTAAGCCTCGTCCCGTTTCTTTGCATCAAGGCGTAAAAACGTGGGTCAAGGACAACTGCCTGGATTTATGCTGTTCTCGACTCCTATCTCTTTCCAAATTATGCCTCTCCCTTCCTGGGGGGGGGAGAAATATTGTTTTTGCCTGAATTCCCGTTGGCGTCGGCGGTCCCATTTGTTTCCGGAGCATAACCCAGAAACTGTTCGACCGATTCTCACAAAATTTGATATAGTGTCTCTCCATAACATGTAGATGTGCCTTTTGAGGGTTTGTTTGGACTTAGGCATATTGAAGAGTGGGACTCGTTTCCGGACCATAACTCTAAAATGTGAAATGGGGGAAGGGGGAGACATCTGTTTTTACGTGTGAAAACCATTCTAGTTCTTCTGTAGGTTTTCTTTTCAGTGTTTTGTCAGTCGAGCTGCCGTTATATTCTGGCAACAAGTGGTGTCTCTTAATATTTATTAAAATGTGTGGTGTGGCAGATAAAGATACATTTATATTCTACGAGAGCAGCTTGATGAGTTTGATCACAGGTTTCAGCACAGTGACAATGACCTGCGCTGTCCTCTGAAGGGCAGTCGTAAAATCTATTGTAGGTCCTGGACTGACCTTTGGTAGGTACCAGGGTCTGAAAGCATAGCTGTAATCGGCCTCCTCTGTTCAAGGAGGTGCTCCAACATGAAGTAAGCAGAATTTGATCGTGTTGGGACATGTTGGATGAGTTTGTGTTTTGGCACTCATATTGTTTTTGTTACTCATTTAGAGCTGCTGTAGACTTACACTTGTCATGAAATGCCCCACAAGGGGTCTTCCAGCAGCAGAGGTTTGATAGATTGGATCTTGTTGCAGAGCCACATTATACACAACCGCAAACAGTGCCCCGCATAGTGAACTCCCTGGTACACAGAGCGGGACTGGCAAGGAAATTATTTACTAAAGGAAAGTATTTGCTGAAAGATTTGAATTCTCTAGAATGTTTGATGATCGATTAATGCAAAAGTAGGTAGCATCAGGGCCCTACTGGCCATGACAGTTCTGCGGCCTACACTCGGCACAGTCTCATGGCGAGATGCTCCATCTCCAGCGATCAATCTTTCACACCAGAGCCGGCTGGCCCAATAGGCAATATAGGCAAATGCTAAGGGCGCTGTGGCCTCCAGGGGGCGCCACAAAATAGGGAAAAAATTCACCTTCAATCCAATTACATTAAAAACTAGTTTTACTATTAACTCTTAAAATGGAAAAGCTAACAGATTTGAATGTAAATCAATGCCCAATTAATATTACAACAAATGATAATTGCAAATAAGTCCCTCCCTCCTCCTCTGGCTGAACGGTACCTGCTCTCTGTCTGTGGAGGGAGGGGAAAATTTATTGATGTGACCCCCAGAGAACTTTGTAAACGTGAAAACGACCTAAACTGTCCAGAGCACAGTGAAGAAAAAAAAGAAAAGAAGAAGATGAGGAAAAATGGGAGAGAAAGAAGTAAAGATAAATGAATGAAAAGAAGCATCAGTTTTACTGCATCAGTTATATAGCACAGTGTACTGTTAAGTTGATAACTTGCCTCTGAGCGATTAGCCAACATGGTATGCTAATCACTAGGGACGTATCCAAATCCATATTTGGCAAGTCACGAATAATGGCTATTTGCCGAATAAACTACTGAGCCGAACATTTTGTTAAAAGTTCGGCTTTATATAATAAGTATATATATATATATATATATATTTTTTTTTATTTTTTTTTTTACCCGAGTTGACTAAGAGAACATCTCCTACAAGAAGTTGGTTCTGAAGTTCTCGAATTCAAACTAGATTGGCTGCCACCGCTGTTAATCATTCTCACCAGTCTGAGTCAACAACGTCAGCAGCCGATAGAGTGGGTTTTTTTATGTTGCGTTCCAGCGGAGGTTTGAACCTGTGAATCACGACTTCAAAGTTACGAGTCACGACTTCATAGCGTCCCAGGCAAAAGTAACAAGTTATGACTTCATAACGTTTCTTACTGTTTGCCACTTGAAAAAAAGCCTGTGCCACCATTTTAGTTGAGCTGTGTGACGTCAGACAAGGAATTCGGAATAGGTTAAGCACAATCGAGTTCACCAGCGTGAATTCACAGGTTTGATGGTAGCTCCGCCCACTTTTAACTGGTAAATCATGGGTTACAAGTTACCTGGAATGCACATTCAGCCATGAACAGGCTGCGGTATCATCTTTAGTGGGAGCCTGAGAGGCGAACGCATCGCCTTTAGCCTGTTAGTGTAGTTTGCTTGCTTTGTTCTACTGTCGGGTTGTTGCCGTAAGAAATTTTTAAAATGCTGACTATATTTCTTTTGATTCACAGAATGGATAGATGTAAACCTGCGTTGCTGGTCTGTGTCTGTGCGAGTGCTCTGGAGAAAAATACCTGTGACTGAGAGTTGGGTAGCTAGCTATCATTGCAGACAGTTTTGCTAAATTCTGATTCCTTTATGTACCATTAAAATAGTTATACTGTTGCATTGCGTTGGTGTGGCATGCTGTTGTTTAACCAAGTTAGTTAGTGTGTGTGCGATTCAGAGAAACATGTACATGATCCCCCTGTTTGCAGTGCTATGCCCCCACCATAAAAATAGCAGAGATGTCTGGGAGCACTTTACAGTCAGCACAGTAGAACCAACCAGGGTGATGTGCAAAGCTAAAGTTGGCAGAGGCAAGGGAATTAATCACCTGTCAACATCTGTCATGCATAATCACTTGAGTTATAAGCATCCCACCTTGAAAATGACTCAAACTACCCCAGATACTGCTTCAATTACTACTAAACCCCCAGTGCCACATTAAAAAAGTTTAAATATTTCTCCTTCCAAAATATAACTGGTACTTTTCCATTTGATAAGTGATTGTTTATTCTCCTCAAGATAATGGTTTTGGAATTTCAGGAATTTTAGATTTCTTTGTGGTTAAAATCCAATTATTAATTCACTTATTTACAGGATTTTTATTTTGTGGTAAGGGTATTTATATTGTGTTTCAGATTTTTTTTGTATTTATTTGTAATTTGTCAAGCATGTAAATTGGGTGACATTTTATCTTATAAATTAAAGACAATGGTAAAAACGATGCTTTTCGATGTCTTTAGTAAGCGTTCTGTATGTATATCGCCGATGGAGGGGGGAGCCATATAAAATCTCGCCTAGGGCACCACATTGGGTCAGGCCAGCTCTGTTCCACACCCTTCAAGCAAAGCCAAGCACACAAGTACACTCTACTTCAACTGTACCTTGCACCTTACAGGCAATCTGTAAGTATCTGAACCAATGCTTATGAAGTACTTATTGGCATTTGTTGAGACATGTAGTTTGATTACAAACGAAAGCAGTGTTTCTACTCCTACCCTGATATACATGAATTTCTTTGATAATTGTGTTGGTTCAACTGATCAATCACGCACAAGATTACCAGATTGAGATTTCATCTGAGACAAGTGGACATAATTTGCAGTCTGTTGAGTGAAGCAATGAAAGAGTTACTGATGAATTGAAGCTTATGCGAGCAAACAATTCTCACACCAAGCTTCAGTTCGTTTGTGGCCCAGTGCTGTGCATCGAACAGTGAAGCGTAAATCAGCCCACACCTAAAGTTATCACCACTGTGAGGCTGCTATGGCATGCCACAGAGGAGTGGAGAAATATGTGCTGATTATTATAGCGTCAACTCATTCTTAGCACCAGAGTGAACAAATATATTGGAATTTGATTAATGCCACAGCACCCTGATGGAAAGTAATTAATCATTGAATGATAGAAACAGAGAGAGAAAAAATAATGACATTCTTGAAGAACACTCAAAAATGAGGCATAGTGTAAGTTTCTGTCCTTTGCTCATTGATGCTTGCTGAAAGTTGGAGTATGCGGTATTCTGGAAATGCTGCCCCCCTCTCCTCTCTGTCCTAAACCCCTCACACCTGACAAGCCTGGCCATATGAACTTGCTTCATATGTGTCTTTGACACAAGCTTGATATACAGGCTTGATCCGAGGCAATTGCCAACAACTTGAATTACAGCCCTGAGTCTTTGGCTGCCAATACTGGAGTTGGACCTTTATCTGCTGGATTGGTTCACCGCTGAATCAAGGGAACTTATGTTATATAAAGGTTTGTACTTGCATTGTATCAAACTATCACCAAAGGAATGTTCACACGAACCTGCATTCAGAGAACAGCCAATATGGATTATGATTACCTGTAATTGGCTAAAGTTTACGATCGCGGGCTAGATTTTCTGAAGCTGAAAATAGAACCAAGAGGAGGCACATAAGTCTAGTTTTCTCTCAGGCCTCCTGAATTACAATATGCTTAAAACATAAGTCATTTTTTTTTAACCCAATGACACAAATAAAAATCACACCCCGGTTTTTTAATTGCCTTGAACTATTGAGCAGGGAGAGTGAAAAACATATTGGCAGGGGGAACTGACCTTTGAATTAAACACGCATTTCCCTGTGAGCTGGGAGCTTACATAAGCCTGCCACATAGTGTGACATCCGGAGAGTCTTGAACCTCAGAAGTTCAGAGCTGATAGCTGTGTGTGATCAGTGGTCCCAGTGACGAGGGAGAGGAGTGACACACTGATGTATTTGAGTTGAGGTTTGAATCAGAGCTTCACTGTCACTGCATTTTTGTTTGTCAGTGAATTGATGACTGCTTGGAGAGTCAAATTGTAAAGCACAAAAATGAGATAACGTGAATTATGTGAAAAAAAAATGTTGCGCCAATACAGAAAATGCTCAAAGAGCTCAGTATCCTCAGTTAGAGAAGAATGCTAGCATCCAACCAATTACTCAAATCCACACCTCAGTCTCCATCTGATTAGGGCCAAGTTGGGGTTGTGAGACAGAGAGATGATATTATTTTTTCATTGTTATTAATTAGCAAAATTTTGTGAGATACATAGGAGGATTAACCCGTTACTGCTCTGCGTTATGATAGCTGGCTGACAGCAAGATATGTTGGAGACCAAGGCCGCTGAAATCCATGGAAACAAGAAGGGAGGTTTCACTCTCTGCTTAACTTGCCCATGCACCCATTCGAGTTAAATAGGCAACAGGATTAAAGCAGGCTGTCAAATCCTCTGGCAGCAAAGAGGCCACCTAAATGGATCTCTTAGGGGTGAGGGAGAGAGATGGGGAGAGAACTTGGCCCAGGCAGAAAGCCACAAAAACCTAGAGGGGGAGGACTTGAGTTATATATCAGTGTTTAAGTGGCATAAAGGTGAAACAGGCACAGAATTCTGTCTGCATACCGCAACAACATGTCGTCTTCCACGGACCAAACACTCTGTGTGTAAGCATCTCCACTTACTGAAGAGTCCACACTCCGCACCATTTGTAACGTAGGACACATGTTGACCGAACTGTTAGCATGCAGCTACACATGCATTGGATGAATGAGAAAAAGACAGACGCAGGAGACACAGGGCTTCATGCTGTAGATGAAATATTGACAGGAGAAAGAGGGGATTAATGGACTTGTACCGAAGACAGAACCAGATTTGAATAAGGGGTGACTGCACATCGGACAAAGTCATATGGATTCCCGAGGAGAAAATCTCATGTTTTATTCCGCGGCATTAAAAATGCTGTAAGGCCGGGTCGATCGGCCCTCTGAGGAGTGAATGCATTTTTAGCATGAGAATTTTTCTTCACCTTGAGAATTCTGTGCTGACTTGGACACGTTCTGACCACAAAAGAAATATGCATCTTAGTGAGTTCAAAATGAGCAAAGAAAATAAAATAAGCAACGATTAGCTCATCTATGAGGCAAGTGCTCTCCCAGTCATTTGAGTCAGAAAATCAGAGCTGTCACCGGCAGGTGTGAGCTACGACATCACACCAAATTTTCTGAGCTGCGAGGAATCTTAGCATCCTAGCATGCAAGGTGTGAGTCAACCTATAGCCTGTGATTAATGGTGCTTCTCAGAGCACTTCAACCCCTATATTCAGCCTCACAGTTTACGAGGTGCTGTGATGTAATCTACAAAGCTTCTCTTCATAAAGACAAACCAGTGAAAACAGACCTCTACTGCATACACTCGAGCAATGAGGTTTTACATTAATATACCTCAATGGAGAGCAGCTTTGTGCACATTAAAATATTCCAAGCAGGCTGACTGAGTAAATTTTTTTCTGTCTTTTGGGGCTTCCAGAGGATCCTAACATTTCACTTAATACATTTTAAAGTTAATATGCATGTGGTATTGGAGCTCCAGGGGAGAGGCAGAGTGCTAGAGAACCGCCCGTGCTATAATTCACCTTCCACTATACGAGGTACGTCAGTGAATGTCATATCGAAAGGGAAAATAAATGCTCAGCAGACAAAAAATAACAAAACATCTTCCCATCGACCAACACTGTCAGTTTGACCTTTCAGAAATAAACCTTAGTTTGTCTCTTTGCAGACTTGCATGCGGAGTTTCCTCGTTCAGGCACTTGGCATCTGGCAGGACTGAAACAGTGTAAAAGAATGCTTTTTTTTATTGCACTGCAGCATTAATAACCAATGTGCAAGCATTAGCAATCTACTTTATTAACCTCAGTGGGGGTAAAATATTTAACATTACCCCACAAATGATAATTTACATATATGCTGCAATGATGCAAGATAGTATTTGGGCCTTGGGACTATCAATGTGCATACAGGAAAGTCATTTGGAAATCTCCTCAGAGTTAGGTAAAGCCTGTCCCAAGCACATTTGGCTCATCAGGCCAGTGCTTAACTCTGGTTTCTGTGGCATGAAGCGACAAGGAGAATTGCTACTCCTCCTGAACGAGATGTTAGTCCATTGCAGGCTACCCTTCGAGCTCTTAGTCTGGATTCCTGGACAATTTGCTGATACACAATTATACGCCTGGGTGGAGTGAGGCGCTGTGGGAGTGAAGAGTTTTGCCTAAGAGCACATTGCAAAAGCCATGGCAAGGACTTGAACTCAGGACCTTTGGATCCCAAGTGAAGAACACTTAACCACTGCACCAATTTGACAAGACAACTATTTCAAGAACGCTGCCTCTTGTTGGCTTTAGGAGTCTAACGCCACTTAAACTTAGTGCACATTAAAAGATCATTTAACCTATTCAACCCCAGTGCCTCCAGTAACGGGGGCGAGCTGCGCAAATCACGATTAACACCATAAAAAGACATGTTAAGCCTTACAGCTTTTTAAAATCTAACTGCTCTCAACCTGCTCCAGTTAAAAATTGCCTGATTAATTATCAAACAATGTATTTATTGAGTAATCAAGACATAAGCCTATTAGAAAATTATTTATTAAGAAATGACCACAGCTACACCAAAAAGCCACTCTGACAATGTAGATGTAATACACAAGATTTGATACAGATGGCTTTAAGAAAAATAATTCATTAATACAAAACTTGCTCTGAATTATATCTCCCTTTGTATAATTTTTCCAGCAGTGTAATTTATTTTAACTCATTCAAAATGTTTTAAGTGTTGAAAAATATGTATTTAAAATGGGAAACATCTTCTTAACCCCTTACCATTCCGGTAACATTTTCTTAAAATGCCTATAAAGGACGTACTCAAGGTAAAATGAAATCTTTTCTTGTTTTTAACTTCCCTGATGGCTCCATATATGGTCCGTCGGAGCTTTAAGGGGTTTTAAGTGTATTATTCATATGCGTATTTATAGGCGTACCATTTCATGAACTACAGGAATTCGGAATCCTCTAAAGACATTGACGTTATATGTTATCAACAATGTGGATAGGATAATTCCTGATTAACTTCATCATCCAATGAACAATAATGCCTAATGAAAATAAAGTGGCCGGTTATTCTACTGATCAGGCTTTGTAAATAAGCAAATGGATGTTTTGTTGCTAATCAGATGTTAAGAAGGCCAGTTCCACATGTGTAGCCATGATGCGATGATAATTACATCCGCCAAGGAGGTTATATGATCACCGGCGTTTGCTAGTTTGTCTGTTTGTTTGTTTGCAGAATAACTCAAAAAGTTATGAACGGATTTTGATCAATTTTCAGACAAGGCGGGTATTAGGACAAGGAACAAGTGATTAGATTTTGACATATCTAGGCCAAAGTACAGCTGAGATACACCCCAAAGTTCAAGATTTAAGGTATTTCCAATGGCCGTGCTTTTGGGTTTTACTGCCACCTGGCGGAGGTCTGTGCTCTCTGAGTGCTTTTCTAGTTAATTCATAAAATTACCAACATTTCCACATATATCTTCTTCAGGGCATTGAGGGATGTTTCAATACCCTGAAAAAGACAGCTAATTATAATTGCATCATGGCGATGAGTGTGCTGCTGCCCTGCTCCAACACTGGTGTGCATTCTCTCTCCTAATTAGGAAAAGTGAAATGCAACCTTTTGGGCATTTTCATGCCTTATAGGGTGAGGTTACAAGAGGGCTTTTATACCTCTGACAGTACATCACTGAAAACTCAGGATGAAAGAGGTTTTAATACAGCTTGATTAAATGCAAGAATCTCTGAAAGACAGAAAAAAAATCATGTCTAGTTAGTTGCAGATGCATCGTCTGCAATTCCACTCGGCAAACGTATCAGAGGTTAAAAGGAATTATGAAAAAGCTAATTTTTATTTTGAAGGACAGGTGTATTTTGGAAGGGAGGAACATTGTTTAGAACCCCAGAGTCTCCTCTCTTAAGGCCAAAAAAAAATGCCTGCTTCAATGAAGAAGTCATAGACATGCTTGTGTGGAAGAGAGATATATTTCAGACTTCTTTAATATTTGGGTTGAATGATTTTAAGGGAAAAAAGGTTCATATGTATCGCACCGGTGACTCATTTTTTCAGCAGGATGTGAATATAGCATGTAATGTACCATCTTATTCCTACCAACAGCTTCTGTGGTTGCTGTGATGCAGTAATCAGCCTTAATGTGCTTTGAATCAACAGACATACATCTACTTGACACTCAAGAGTGCAGGACTTGGCTGGTCTGTCCTAACCTGATTACACTGAGTGAAAGTTGAGGCAGCAGACGTGGAATTGACAGCAGGTGGGAGTTTTTCAGTCATCGGCTTGCATAATATTTGCACGTACACAGACACAGATACTCACATTGTATCACATTTGCCTCAAGATGGCAAACGCCATCAATACGCCTGACCACACCGCATTTTAAGACCAACACGTCCATAGCCGCTCAGTTGGCGCAATTACATTTGCTAGTTTGCAACTGGGCATTGGGCAGGATAACGACAACTTTGCCGGAACATAAATTAGCAAAGACACTCGCGTCACGCTTTGTGTCACTGTGCGCTGAGTGTAAGATAGAGGAAAATGTCAAGTCATCCCAGAGAGGAATTAAGTTGTGGATCATTCTGTTTCAGAGAAAAAAATCTATTGGAAACCAGACAGTTCAATAGTTAGAGCAGCCTCAGATTGATAAAATAGCGTCTTTCCCTCTATGATAATCTTGTTTCTAATCCGTGAACAAAGGAAAGCCTTTGAATGGAAAGGCCATGAAGAATAAAAACCACAGCTTTTACATGTCCTGGCTTTCAGGGCTGGAATAGCTGCAGTCAAGTCTTTAACCTCTGTAGTATGATATTTGCACATGTCAAAAATTTATTGTATATTAGCAAAAATTACGACATACTGGGCTTAAATAAAATCTGGATTGATTTGAAAAGTCCATTCACCCTCTCCTAAATTGAAAACAGTAAAATTAAGTACAATGTCTTTCAGCTTTAGCTTTCCATTGCCTAACCCTGTTTTCAAAAAAGCAGTAACGCTGTGTAAAGTGTTAATGAAAACAGAATGCAGTGATTTGCAAATCTTAAATTTATATATACTTGACCATAAGACAAAGACAACATGTCTGTTAATGAAACTGAGAAATTTTATTTCTGAAAAATACCAGCTCATTATTTGAATTAGATGCCATAAAGACATATCAAAATAGTTAGGACGGGGGCATGTTTACCACTGTGTTACATCACCTGTTCTTTTAATAACACTCTGTATTTTGGAACTGAAGAGACCAACTGCTGTAGTTATAAAAATAAAATGATTTCACATTCTTGCTTGATGTAGGATTTCAGCTGCTCAACAACTGTACGATAACTCAAAAACGCCTCTGTTAACCAAAGCCATTTTTGCTGTGTTGCTTGGTCTTATGTACCTACAGAAGCCTATCAAATTTGATGGCACTCGAATGTCCACTATGACTGCCACAGCCATCATCTTGTATTTTTTATTCCGTAGGATAACTTGCGAAGGCCTTCATTAATTTATTTTTACTCGAAGTAATCCAGCTGCTAAGGGGTAACTCCCGCTTTGCGGGGCTATTTTTTAGCATCATACAACCATTCCTGTTTTTTGATGCCCCCATCCTAACTTTTTTGAAAGGTGCAGATGGCAACAAATTCAAAATTAGCAAGCAGATATTTTTCAAAAAACAATGACGTTTCTCAGTTTCAACAACTGATATGTTGTCTTTGTATTATTTTCAATTAAAAATTGAGTTTAAATTATTTTCAAATCATTCTGTATTTACACGGCATCCAAACTTTTTTGGAAATGGGGTTGTAAAGACTTAGCTCATGTTTGCAGTTACAATTGTGAATAGTGTTGACTCCCTGGGGTTTCTCGAGTTCATGTCATGATACTGATTACGGTCACATTACAGTTCTGAGGACTGTGATGTCTGGGGGATTGGCTTTGCCTTTCACTCACACATTTTGCAGGCGTTAAATTCAGAATGAGCATGTATTTCCAATAAATTAAAATAAATAAATAAAGTTAATTAGAATTAAACCATATAAATTTTTGCAGTTTGAAATTTGACACTGGTCAAAGATGATCTATAAATTACTTTTTTTCCATTTTACTTGCAGTTTCCTTACTGTGCCAATTTTTTTGAATGGGTTAGTACTTCCCTTCCTTGTACGTATTGGTGATCACAGCTGGCTATTCAAAACTGATGCAAGTTTGGATGTAGTTCATGCCAAAGTGTCTTGTTAGCATTGACCAAGCAGGTGTGAAGCAAATTTATGGCATTTCTCGATCCAGCAGGCTTCTCCGCAGAGCACAGTTATGTAACAATCCAAGATATGCGAATGTGGATCGGAGAAGGTGCCAGAAAGAGTCTGAAGCTGATACATGCCAGGGGGCAGAGAGCAGTGCGGAGCTGGTAAGCTACTGCCTTTTGCAGCCTGCACTACTGACCAATGCACTGCCAAATTTTGCGTTTGCAAAGCAGGGTGAGAAGATCCTGATGTTACAAAAATATATGATATAACTTCTCCAGTCCATTGGTTCTGAGTGCTAAATGAAGCTGTGACATTTAAGATGCTGAACATGTAAGGTAGCTTGCAGGTTTTTTGGTCATGTTAAAGTAGCTATAAGACTGGCTACATATAGATAATCATCCATTGGGTTTATGAGGGCATGTTGTCTGTCTGTGAATCTTTTTTTGAAGATACAGATCATGCACGTTCAACTAGATGTCAAATGTCTGCTTCCAAATGTACCTTTGCTGTATTAGCAGTGCTGTGGTGCTAGGAACTTTGTTTCCCACTGGGGCTGGCTCTGGGCACTGGATACTGCAAGGGGCTGAAAAAACAGGTGGTTGATTGAGTTAATCCATCAAACTTAGCAGTCAGTGACCTTGGCCATCAAACCAAGAGACTTCTGCTGCCTCTTCTGAGGAAGAGTGACTTCATTAAGATTGTTTGGGTGCAGGAGGAACCAGGTTTGAGGACTCCTGCAAAATAATGCCAGTCAAAAAAAACACATCAGTTATCTGAACACTGTTAGTTAAATTATTGTTATCTCTTTGTTTGGCTTTTGAGGGCATTTGAGCATATGTGCATTTCCATTTGCTCTGAGATTGAAGCTGCGGTGAGTGAATTTTTTTATTTTTAAAAAAGTGTCAAACAGCTCCACAGGTCAATGATTTAGAGCCCTGGTCCTCAAATCACACCCTGCGAGGTCCGAGGACTGCTGATTTTCTACCCTCCCTTTACCTAGGAGTCAAGTGCTAACACAGTCTAGCCAATCAGAGGCACTAACTGTTCATTTACTTGGCTGGGATAACAGAAAATCTGGGCTGAATTTAGATTTGAGGTCCAGATTTGAGGATCCCTGATTTAGAGTATCTGGTCGATAATACAGTTCTCTCAGTCACCATCTTCTGCAATAGAGCAGAAAATAAAATTCTGGAGCCACCGACTGCTTTTATCCAATTAGGTGAGAGAACGCAATAAAGAGGCGTTTCTCTTTGCTTGTGAATGCGCAGAGCTGAATCTGCGTTGTTAGTGCGCCATCTGCCGGAAAAATCATTGGAAGAGGACAAAGAAAAATCTGTGTTGGCAATGGCGAAAAAGATGAACCTTCTGATCCCGCGCTACGGAAGACAGCATACACAATTTAACAGACGAAACGCCAAAGAATGGTAGAGGACAAATAGAATTTAGGAGGAAAAAACGCGAGACAGCCAGGAGCCGTGTTTACTTTGGTGCCGCTTTCAAAGGGTGGGGAAAACTGAAGAAATCTAAGGGTTTAAAAAGTGATGCACAGCTAGCCTTCCTGCTACTGGACAGGTAAGCTTTGTTTTACTCTGGAGTTGTTATGCAGTTTTATCAGTCTTGGGTTGGCCTGTTGGTGGTTTTTAATCCTGCTCACATTTGTTTGTAAATTTACAGTCATAGTTTTTGGCCGACTACAGCTTGCTTAGTTGCGTAACGATAGCATTTGTGGCGATAGGACACTATCTTTACCTTTATTAGCCATCTTTAGCTAGTACCTTCAAAAAGCCATTCATACTGAAGTTTCTGAATGGATGTAATGTGTCGTTGGTCCATGTTTTCAGTGTGGCTTTCACACGACAATCACTGATTATCTGTTCATATTGTGCGTTTATTGTAACTGAGTCTCTGCTCTCCATCTCTGCCTCTGAGGAAACCTATGCGCGCTCATGTGTCGCTTTGGGAAGGGGGAGAAAGACTGCTTTCATTGGCTTCAGACAAGAAGCTACGAAAATGACCAAATCAGTTACAGCGGCTTTAATGGCATGCGAATATGTTGCTATATTGTATCTGGCAAAAACAGGTCCTTGTTAGTAGATGTGCGGCATGACGATGTTGCTATTTGGAACCATGTTTTATAAATGATGTTCGTAGTTTGCCCCTGGTACCGTGGGCATTTGGGCTTAAGAGGATAAGTGACATACAGTGAATGAAATGAAGAACTCTCTTTATATCACAATGCGTATGTCTGGTCAATTGGTTCTTCCCCTGTTCCAGCAGTCTTGTGGGTTGTTCTGGGTGATTTATTGATTTTCTCGTTATTCCCGTGGTGGGATCAGCTATAGTTACTGATTGTCCTGTGTATAGATGATGGGTTACTAGTAGGGACAGCTCTAACTACTCACACCAAATTCTAATTTTCCTCTCTGGTGTCTCTTCCAGTGAGCTAAATTATTATGCAGTAAATTACTAATGAGCAAATTATTAGGTACAGCAGGTTCTCCAGGCCTTCTATTTCTCCTCGTCCTTCTGTAAGTAAATGCACCCTAGTGGCTCATGATTGATCCTGCAATTGGCTTCCTCTCTGCTAACACAGCATTCTACAAAAAGAACATCATGCCAGCATGTAAAACAAAGTGGTGGTAGTGTGATGGTCTGGGTCTGCTTTGCTGGTTCAGAACCTGGGCAACTTGCTGCAATTGATGGGACCGTGAAGTCTGCTCCCTTGCAGAAATCCTGTGGATGGTCTGGCCATCAGTTTGTGTCCTTACTCTCAGTGATCGAAAGCACACAAGCTGGTCCATATCTGAATGGCTCAAAATAAACAATATGAAAGTTTTGGAGCAGTCTTGTTAAACTCCTGAATTGAATTTGATAGATGTTGTGGCATGACCTTAAAAACTCACTGCCATTTATTTGATTGCAGTAATTGCTTTACATCGGTTGTCATGCCTCATTGTGTGAATATTGGCCTAGACTTTCTTCATGATATTATGTACGCTGTGAATACACTCATTAGGAAGTAAATTACACCTGTCACATCCTCATAATTTTCCATTCCATTTGCTTGTAATTTATTGTATGAGTTTTATCTTAATCGTTGTGGTCTTTCTCAGAATATTGCTATGGAATCCTCTGTAGTTGACAGAAATAGTAAATAAGCCACAGTGTCCTTGCTTGATTTGGTAAAGGAGGGTAATCTTGCAAGAGAAGGTTAAATTCCAGATGTCTGAACCCACAATGGCCTTTACTCCAGGCGTATTAATCGCCAAATCCTGCAGCCCACACCTCTAATCACAAAATCAACTGCTTGCATGACTTGTACAACTTAAAATTTGTTGCGTTTGATCCATGTAGATATCGTCCCAACATGCAGTATTTTGTCCCAAAGGAATTAAGCTTGATGACCTCGCTCAAGGATGAACTGGCTCAACACTCCAGTGGTTGTTTTTCAGTACCAATTTCCAGCTTTGCTTTGTCATATGCTTGGATAGTTTATTGATTTTCACTCAGTGATAAATCATGCAAGCAGATTATCTGCTCAGCATTGTTTAGCTGTTTGTACTTACATGTGCAGTCTTTTTAATCAAGGTCTACTGATTATAGTTTACTCCTGAGGCTAAGAAAAATTGTAATCCCCAAATATCCAGCAGCCTTACCAGCTCCATGAATTAATGATGAATGTATCCTTACATGCGGCTTTTCACGTATTCCCAACCACTTGATACATATTACAAACCCCAATTCCAATGAAGCTGGGATATTGTGTAAGACGTGAATAAAAACAGAAAACAAAGATTTTCAAATCCTTTCCGACCTATATTCATTTGAATGCACTACAAAGGCGAGATATATATAATGTTAAAACTGATAAACTTTACTGTTTTTTTTTTTTTTAATATTCACTCATGTTGAATTTGATGCCTGCAAACAAATAAAAGTCAAATTATTCGATTGGCCTTAATTGAACCAAATCACCACGACACCCACAGGAATTTAATTTGTCTCAGACCAACCCTTTTGACAGCATGCCGTAGTTGCACTGTTGCCTGGTGCAGAAAATTACCAGAATGGAGTTTGACCTGCCCAGATTTGATCAGCAATACTGTTAGCACTAGTCTCACAATGTCAACTGAAGATCCCCCCACCTTCCAATCATCTGGGGATTTTTAAATGCAAGTTGCTTAAACGGTAGATAATACAGCTGCTAAAAAAAAGCCTATGCTCCTTATGAACTTGCCTTACTGGAAATGATGCCCTCTCTGTTTTCTTATCTGAAGAGAACCAAACTGGAGTTATTTGAATCTTTTCTTAACAAAGAGCTTTTTAAAAACAATGAAAATTTGACATCCTGAGAAACATTAGTTTATTTGATTCTGTTTTATCAAAAGTTTGCTCAGTCTTAACGTTTGCTGCAATGATTTACAATGACTTTCTAAAAACTTTTAACCCAAGACAAGAAAAATGTGTTGGCTTGTTTATCAGCTGGTTACAGGCAAGTTTGGTCTATTAAGCCTGGCCTAATGTCTGCAACTATTTTTTTAGTCAGCTCAGTGACAGAAATCTTTGGTGCGGGTCCTACGTCCTTTTATGTTCATGATACAGGAGCAGGTAAAGTTACAGTTCTTGAAAGCAAAGAGTATTCCCGCTGCATACTTAGGACAAAGCTACAAACACTGTTATTTTGAAGGCGGCTGGTTAGAGCAGCAGTAGACTTAGTACACAGTGGTGAGTTTGATAGCATAATTAATCAGTAATTAATAAATTATTGCCGTCGGACGGCAAATACGAATATCCTCCAGCGGAGCAAGTACCCCTCTGAGTTTCAGGCTGGGTACACATCTTTTAACCCTTAACCTTGAGTTTATCTTTCCCTCATAAAAACTGCCTATTTGTTCCATATCATCTTTGCTATATCCATAACATCACAAAAGCATTTAACTCCAGTTTACCACTTTGAGTAGTTCGTTGTCCAGTGTTACTTGTTCTGCAATCTCCTCCAAAGCAGATGTGTGGTCTGGCTGGATGGAAGAATCATGTCCTTTTAAACAATGTGTTTTTTTTTTTAAATGGATGAATCTGTTTTGCTGCAACCATCAACAAACTCTGAAGGTGCTTCTTCAGTGACTGAGAGCCATCCTGAAATGCATGTGTTGCAGGTAAAAACATGTTTGTCAGCCCACAACCTCTCCACGTCACTGCACAATAGGAAGGACCACCCCTGAGACTGTTTTAGTGATGTAAGCTGGGAAAAAGTCCTCAATTCCTAGTTCAGCGAAGCATTTATTGACTGCCTTGTGAGTATATTGTAAGCACCTGAGTTTTCAAGCTGCATTTAGGTTGTCACTTCAGGACCCATTGTGTTTATTTTCTTCCTTTGCAAGGAATTCCAGGCAGTAGTATTTTTAAATAAATCAAATCAGACACTGAGAAAATCACTAAGCTACAAAGTGCTTTTTCAGTCCTTTCAAAATACCTTGCTAGAACTTAATAACAATAACATGACAAAAAAAACCAGGTTGACTCTATATCATTTGCTTGCCTGAATGGTGAATTTCCTCTATCATGTGTCCAGTCTTTCACCAATTAGGAACCTGCTGATTCTTTAATTATCCTGGAAGGCAGTGGAAGAGGACATGAGAATGAGTGCTGACCTTACACGTGCCCATCCGTCTGTCACAATTTTTTTCTGGGCCAGAACTCCTAAACCATTCAATATTTCTCATCAAAATTTAATATATGGATACATCTTATTATTTATATTTGTATTTTCCTACTTCCATCCATTCGACTGTCCATCCCTCCACCACGTTAATTGTTTTATTTTCTCCTTTATTTTTCCAGGTCAGATATCAGCCATCTTGTGGCAGGAGAACTGAGTATTTCATGCTTGTTTCATGCAGTTACATTTTTCATTCTTCTTATGCAGTTATTTCCAGTATATCACAATGTGGATAAAGAGTACTAAGGTGACTGTGCTACTGCCCTTAGCATCTGGTGTTGGTAGTAAAATTCCCATGGAATGTTAAAATGAGGTTTGGACAGTTTCCAATTTAGAATTAATTTTATGAGCCGCTTCGCTCCAAGATTAGCCCTGAGGGATATCAATATAAGTACGAAAGTGATCACGTTAATTTCATGGTAACGCTATTGCACTTGTAGTCCAACTTATTCTCTATTTTTGTGAAGTGCATATCCTCTAGGGTAAATAACAGCTCAAACATATCAAAAATATTCCCAATTAAGACACAGAGTTGTTGATTCAAACTGTGGTTGGGACAAAAATCAGAGTAAATGGTGGGCCCAGGAGTTTGAGAACCACTGATTTAGTCCACTTAAGCCAACAGCTCCCAGTCACTCATGAGGAGGAAACAGGGGCGCGTGATTCATCTGACTTACAATACAATATGCGGGTACGCTGCCAACTATTCAAGGCCTAAGCTGTCAGAGGATAATGCAGGCAGTCAGCTCATGCAACTATATAAGCCTGGCTGGCCAGGAGTGGCTGCAAGAGTGCAATGAGACTATTGCATTTAAACTCGCTTTACACCCATTATCCTCAACAAGTCTGGGCCAGTTTTTTCTTCCTCTAAGTGGACCTCTGGCCATAGCAAGTAATGGCGTGGCTGGAGTATGAAAACTCGACCACAGGGCTCCCAGACGAACGTCTCAGCTGTGATAGATGTGTCTATATTTATAGCCCCTCCATTTTCTTAATCTATCAATGCCATCTTTTTTTTGGCTGGAAATTTCCTGTGTTCTTCATATTAGTCAGTCTCGTTTTATGCCAAGAACTTTACTGCGCAGGATTTATGGGGACACACGGAACACAAGATGAGCGAACCCCTCTATGATAGTCCCCCAGATGCCACTCAGTGCATCATGCTGTGGGCACGGGCTGCCAGGCCAGGGAAGGTCCAGCTGTAAAGTACACAGTCCTCAACATACTCTGAGGAGTAATATCACGGAAAAGGGGGCACAGACTAACCCGCTTAGGTGGCTACTGATAACATGGCCTCAAGGCTCAGTGACTGGATTTGTGACAGCACAGACCCAGGTGGTGATGTCGACAGCTCCAGGCGAGAAATCGTGGAACCAACGGGATCAGGTTTCTTAATAAACAAGTTTCAGTGCTTTGTCTCTCAGTCAATAAAGGAGGAAAGATTGAAGAATCATTGGTGGAGTTTCCCAGCTCCTGTGTTATTAACTGTGCAACATGCCCTGAACATGCTCACTGTTTCATCAAAATTGTGTTTCTAGAAGTTGCTATTGATCTTCTGGTTGCATATTTTTTGCTAAGAAGTGTATAGAAATTTTGCCCTTGTCTTATTTTCTCCTACCTCATTTGTATGCACACACACGTTCAAACACAATCCGTTGGCCTTGCGCTTGCAAAACACAGTCATCTCACTCCCCTGAAAATGTCATGCTTACCAAGCTGCAATTTTTATTAGACATGTAACATTCAGGGATGCAGCAAAAAGTCTCACCTCAGCCATGTTATCTGTCCCCCTTTTTCAGGGGTAGATCTCAGGTTTATCTAAATCAGGGGCCACTAAGGGGCCACACTTTAAACAGGAGGACCAAGGATATGTCTTGCATTCATTATTTTCTCTTTTTTTAAGTTGAGCTGTATAGACACTACCAGACAAAACAATTTGAAATTTTTTGTCATGTTTTTAATTCCATGTCTTCATGAAATAAAATCAGTTTTAAGCCATGTAAAGAAAAAAGATTCAGGATTGACATAGTGAGAAGTCAAATCGAGTCTGTAAATTTTGAAAAGTGACCCAGATTTTGAGGTTAATAACATATTTGTCACTAAAAACAAGAAATTATTTGCTTGTTCTAACAAGGAATGAAAAATCAACCTGGACTGGTGCAAATTGGACCAAAAAAAAGAGAAGAGGCTAATTTCAGGAAAAAAATAAATTAATACATTCTTGTAAAACAATATGCATTTAAATTTTATCTTCCCATTTGTATTGTGAACATGACTTGTTAGTCATTTTCTGAATTTCTTGAGCGCAATGACTGGCCTAATCATCTGAAGAGACATATTTCTCGAGGTGACTGCGATGTCACTTTTTCAAGTGACTGCAGCAGTAAAGTTAATAGAGGAGCACATGGTGATCACATGTACTGAACTGGCCTAAACCAGTGATGGGTGAAAAAACAAGTCCACGTGTTCCCACTGCAATCTCCTTCTCTCTAACGTTACTTTCTGGTCTGTTTTGTTCTGTGGCTTTTCGTGTCTACTGGGCTCAGATATTCTCTGCGTCATGGTAGCAAGTTTTATCTTTGATTTTTTTCTGCTTTGGTTGGAGCTGCTTTCAGCTTCTGTGTATTTTTATTTATTGACAGGACTGGTTTAGTCTTATTTGTGGGGTTTCTCATATCTTTTGTCTTGTTATTTGTTTGTTTCCTTTGTACTATCATCCAGGAGCTAACAACATTCTTTTGGCTAATCGGCTATCCTTTCCTATCTGTTTGCGGTCAATCTGCTGACTGCTGGGTGTGGTTGATTAGTAATTGGTTTCTGGAGTGTGAAGTCTATATATTAGCCTGGGCTCCAGCATTTCTTTGCGTTAGTGTCGTCTTTTCACTTCGTCAGATTAGGCAGAGAATTTGTCCACTGATTTTCAGCTAGTTATCGCCTAGAATTTAGTAAGCAGTGTCTTACCTTTCTCTGAGTTCTTTATTTTGCTGGCAGAATTTATCCTCCTTTATCAACCGAGGGTCTCTGTTATCAAAGTATCTGTGTGGTACTTTGCACCCAGCTCTTTCTAACTTAAGAGCTGTTAGTGGAAACACTCCTGAAGCCTCAGTTCTTCAGTTTTCTTTGTGCTGGGATTTTCCCACAGGGGTGTTACTTTTGAATTGCGTTATTTTTGGGGTTGGTCCCTGCTAGTCCGTGTCCTTCTATACCTGAGTGGGTTTGGTCTTCGTGCCTTAGCTTATCGACTGAGAATTGTGCACTCTAGCGAGTCCGCTCGTCACTATCTCTTACACTCGGCGCACGTGCTAAACTCTCTCACTGTAAAAGGCCAGTTTCACAGTTTCTAAACATGTTTGCAGAGTACGATGAACCAGCCACTGTCACAGTGTAATGGATGGATTTTACTTCAGTTATGTTGACCAGAGGTGTCACCAGAGATTAATGTTTAGGTTGCTGTTCACCTTTTGTTTCAAGAACCCACCAGAACAAAAATGAGTTTTTTTCTTATTTAATGTAAACCACAAAGAATTAACTAACTTATAAGATGGTAATTTACCAATGAAGTGTACTGATTAACATTAGCTGCTTAATCACAGCCAGCAAAATAGCTAGTATAGATAGCAAATACACTATGACTGTATGATAAACAAGCAAATCCTCATTATGTTAAAGTTCATAACACTATTGAACCAATGGTATACCATCCTGGCTAGCTACAGCAGACAGTGGTTTTATTATTGATAATTGAATTAAGCCTACCCAAAGCTCATCAATGCTTTTGCCAATGCCTCCGCGGGTGGCTTAGCTATATTGCAGCATTTTTCAAAATAAAAAATAAATAAATAAATAAAAATCTAATGGTGATGTAATTTTCAAAGATTGTTGATGTTAAAAAGTTCTCCTAGTGGGATGAAAAATCTCTAGCAAGCTTGTTTAGAACTAACAACATATATCCTTGCCAGATTGACATGCACTGTGGGTTTCACATCTAATGGAAAAAGCTACTCAGTCACATTTTTGAGAAAAATGATTTTGATGCTAATTTGGATTATATAGTTTCTTCCGCATCATGCCACACTGGAAATGTATAGAAATAATGCACAGGTTTCACCAAACAAACACCAAACAAAGGAATGGCAAAAGGCATGGCCTTAGTGACAGGGTTGGATATGTGTTCCCCATTTTTTCTGAAAAAGTCTTAATAGATTTTTCATTGAACACCAGAGGTGGTGCAGTGGCTTCCACCATTGGCTAATAGCAGCAAGGTTGTGAGTTCGAATCTCACCTGGGCTCTATTTGTGTGGAGTGCACATCTCCTGTAATCTTGACAAACGTAGTGAATTTATCAGTGGCAAGGGTCTTACAATTGAACTAAAATTTTTAGGTTCTGGAGTTCTCCTAACAGGAAAAAAAGTAATAGAAGCTTGATTTTGACAGTTCAAATAACACTAATAGCTAGTGCTTTAAGATTTTCACCACTCTTTTTTATTGCGAATGAGGGTCAAACTCAGGTTCTACCCTAAGTGAAATACATTATAGGTTTTTCCAGATCACAGGAGATATGTTCTCCTTCTATGCGAATGGGTTTCTTCTGGGCCCTCTGGTTTTCCCCACCCAGAAAAACATGCATTATAGGAACACTCCTGCTGGGACGTCTTATCAAAGAACTGGCTTTCGAACTGAAGTTGGTCCCCGGGCTTAGCTCTGTGGCTGCCTAGTACTTTAACCCATCTCTAGGATGGGTTAAATGCAGAGGACAAATTACCCCATGGAGTTCAATAAAGTATATCTTAAAGGGCAGGGGCTCTTTAAGGGCCAATCAGATTTCAACGGAGTCAGTGCCTCCGTGCCCCCCCCCCCCCCCCCCAGATTTGCCCACGTGCCTCTTTAATAATTCATACTATGTGTCCAATTCCTTATTTAATTTTCCACTTTCCACAAACTAATGGAATTGCACAATTTACCATGAAAACTGATTCAAAGTTTTGCACATATCAGCACATTCCTTACTCAGTGCAGTCCCTGCATATATGAGGCTTTCTTAATTTTCTGCATGCCTTATTTGCTGCTAAATCAGATTTTGTTTGGTTCATGCGCATTTTTTTCACCAGATGACAGAGAATGAATCGCAAAAAAAATTAATAGTGGTAAGCTATATTTTTCCCTTGCAATGTTGTTTAGTTGTCCACACTCCATCAATGTTCATTTTCACCATAGTTTTTTTCTCATCAGCAGCAAGCAAAAACATTAAAAAAACTTCAGGGATACTGCAATCTGTTTTTTATGTATAGAGGCCTTTTCTCTATTTTTCTCCAGGGCTTTGCACTGATTTAAATAAATAAATAAATAGCAAAACAGTAATGTAAAGGCAAATCAGTCACTCAGAGTTTGTAGGAAATTGCAGCATAAGGAATGTCTTCTGCTGTTCGAAGTGCTGCAGCCTGTTTACGCAAGCTTTTTACAACTATCACACTTGTGAGAGCAGTGATCAAAAAAAAAAAATTACTACCTGCGTTCAACCCCTCATCCAATTTCATGCATCTCAGAACTAGTCTGGTAAATTTATACCTCACTCTTCATATACAGTACCTGATTTAATGGAATGAATCAATCAATCAATTAATCAGCGACTACCAAGTAAGTACATAAATAAACGCATACATACATACATACATAACACAAACATACACACATTTCTTTCGCATCCTATATTGTAATTTTACTTTTTATTTACCGTTTCTGTTTTATTTTTCTTTTAATTGAATTTGAATTTTATTTTATTGGTAATTTTTTATTGTAAAGCACTTTGAGCTGCATTTTATGTCATGAAGGATGCTCAATCATTATTATTATTATTATTATTATTATTATAACACCTTTGAAGGAGGAGACTTGATTCTGCACACGATCAGATTGATAACAGAACTAGCATCGCACGTTTGTTTCTAAAATGCCCAGACAGCTGTAACAGGAGTGTTCAGGCGAGAGGCAGGAGCAAAATCCCTGAAAATATTGCACAGAACACAAAGTGCACACATATACACAGTGAAAAAGATGGAGGGCAAGAAGAAGAGAGAAAAGGAGGGATAGAGATGTTTGTGCCATTTGTGTTACTTTTTCCCCCCACAGTACTTTTACAACCTCAATTCCAGAAGTATTGGGACAGTGTGTAAAATGTAAACGTAAAAAAAAAATGTAAATGTAAAAGCTAGTGGTAAATTGCAAATCCCTTCTCATTGTATTGAACTGAAAATTTAAGTATGAAGACAAACTAGGCGGCATTTTAACCCATAAACTTTATGGTTTTTTGATTTTAATTTCTCTTTCGAAATGTGATGAATTAATGTTCACCACCAAAGTGGAGGAAGCAACTGGAAGCCATGTTTGTGCCCAGGCCATCCGTAACCGGCTCCATGAAGTACAGTAGCGTACAAATACTTATTGGAGCCACTGTAAATACTTATTTTTTGAAGATTGGTATGAGAGGAATATATGGTCTATAGTTGACTTGATGGACACGAATGGCAATTTCTTAACTTATGAACAATTCTGTATGAAATATACAGTGGCTCCAATAAGTATTTGTACACTACTGCACTTCATGGAGCCGGTTACGGATGGCCTGGGCACAAACATGGCTTCCAGTTGCTTCCTCCACTTTGGTGTTAAGACTAGAGGCCGAGGACTGTCTCTCCCTCTGCACCAGCGGGGAGATGTACCGGTCAGCGCCCTGGCTGGTCTTCCTGGGACGTCTTTCCCTGGCTGCATTGGCTATGCGTTCAGACTGTTTGTACTTCTTGATGATGTACTGCACGGTCGTGTGGTGTAACGATAGCCAAGTTCCAATTTTTCGGGTGCTTTGGCCTTCTTTATGTAGCTGAATGATTTGCTCCCACATTCGACAGGGTATCTCGCCTGTCTTAGCCATATATCACAGGAATACATTATGGGCATGGTCAGGCCATTTACATAGGCCAGTCTGTGTACAGAGGGAGTGTCCAGTATGGTCACGCTTGACTAAATCAGACCAAGTGAGTAAACCATGTCCTGTAAACATCTTGAGTCAATTTTAGGTGAGTATTATAAGTTTTGTTACTCACAAGCTGTACAGATACTGATTGGGTCAGATAATCGCCTTTCTGACCAAATATGCCATTTTGACATTAAATATTTGTTTAAAACATATTGATTATCAAATATTTTAATCACTTTTGCACACAATAGCAAGCATTTAGCCGAATATACAAAAGCTGTTATGTAGTTGAATTTTCAAGTAGTGTACAAATACTTATTGGAGCCACTGTATGAGCGACATGTCATCCACCATCTGTCAAGGTCTGGGGCTGCACTAGGGCACTTGATAAGGGCAAAATTGACACGGAACATACTCGTGCATTTTTGAACAACATGTATGCCTTCCAGACGATTTCTTTCTCAAGGACGCCTCTGCTTGTTCCAGCAGTATAACACCAAGCCACACTCTGCACTTATTACAGTAACAGGGCTTCATAGTCAGAGTGCAAGAACTGCCTGCAGCCTGGACTTGCCTCCCAGTGAAAATGTGCAGTGAATCATGAATTGTAAAATTCAACGCTGAAGCCCCCGAACTGTTGACTGACTGAATGTTATAACAGGCAAGAAAAGGAACAAAGTCTGCTGTCGAAACTCCAATAATCAGTGTCTTCAGTTGCAAAGCACTTACTGGGTCTCATTAAAAGGAGAGGTGTTGCTCCACAATGGTGAGCATGCCCTTATCACAGTCCCAATATTCACTGGAACATGTTGCAGCATAGCATCACAATGCTACTCATAAAAAAATCATTATTATTATAAAATTAATCACTTAAACTACAAAGTATTACTTATTTTTTCTTTGTCTGTTTTGCGGATTGAAAGGGATTTACGAATGACTGTTTGTCAATTTTTGTTTTTAGTCACATTTACTGTCCCAACTGAGGTTTTAGTAGCGCAGTCTGGCCCACAGATCACATGTTGTGTGTGAGTGTGCGTGTGTGTGTGTGTGTGTGTGTGTGTGTGTGTGTGCGCGTGTCTGTGTGTGTTTGGGTGGGGGAGAGGCTTCTGCTTCAGTCTGCAGTCATGTTTTCTTCGCAAATAACATTTTGAGCAATAGACATCTCTGATGATTCTGTTCAGACAAAGCACACAATGCGAACCTAAGCAAGGTAGTGAACAGACTGGAGTCCCAGTTGCTATTGTAAAGTGAACCCATGGGAGGAACAATCCAACAGCAAGAATAGCATTTCACAGGGAGTCTTGGATGTGTCTCAAATCATCGATGAGAGAAGTCTCTCTGTCTCCCTCTCTCTCTCTCTCTCTCCCTCCCTCCCTCTCTCTCTCCCTTACTCTCTCTCTCTTTCTCCCCCTCCCCCCTCTCTCTATCTCTCCCTCACTCTCTCTCTTTTTCCCCCTCCCCCTCTCTCCCCTCTCCCTCCCTCTCTCTCCCCCTCTCTCTCTCTGTCCCCCCTCTCTCTCTCTCCCTCCCCCTCCCTCTCTCTCCCCCCCTCCTCTCTCTCCCTCCCTCTCTCTCTCCCTCCCCCTCCCTCCCTCTTTCTCTCTCCCCCCTCCCTCTCCCTCTCTCTCTCCCCACCCCCTCCCTCCCTCTCTCCCCCCCTCCCTCCCCCTCTCTCTATGAGGAATGTTAGAGAGCTTGTGGTTATGTTACAACTGAGGAGCATGAAGCTTTCTGTGCAAACTTTAGCGCGAAATTCAATAAAATCTTCAACCAATAAGACTGAGAGGGGGGGGAAGAATTAGCCCAATTACAATGTATAGAAGGTGTGTTTGCCCACGCTTAGCTCCTAACTTTGTTATTCTTATGCCACATTTGGGTTATCCTCTATCATGTTACAGTTGTGGAGATATGTTGTCTGTATGTCTTGCCTTTCAGGTGTGTCAGCCAGTTGTGATCAGTACTGCTAGATAATGCCCTGGTCCCACAGGGGATAAATCATTGGCGATGTGGAAATAGACAAATTTTCTCCCAATGTTTTTGCCACAAAAAAAAAAAAAAAACAGTAGTCCCATCAGAAATGGCACTTATTAGACATCGGGGATGGTCCGGTGAACGTCACTGATGGTTCGGCTATGGTCTTAAAGCTTCTGGGAATGTCCCCTGAACAATGCCCGTGAAACATCACGGATGGCCCCCGACGTTCGGGAAAGCTCCGGGGTACCTTTGCCAATTATCGGTGAAGGTACCCTGGAGCTTGCTCAAATTTGAAATATCATCAGTGGAATATCCCCGTAGATTTGGGGATGCATCGGTGAGTACTTGCGAACCATCCCAAGTACCTCGGGGCAGGGTTATTGGGGAGGCATATATTGTAGCAAGCTACAAGGTACAACCTGCCTCTATAATTATTATACAGTTTGGATGGGAATCCAGTGCCAGACGCCAAGCAGGGTTTGGGAAAGAACTTTTTTTTAACTGAAAAATCCTCTAACCTTCCTGTGCAGTCCCTGTAACTCATCCCACCACAAAAACTGACAGCCTACTGCCGAATGAAAACTTTTATTTTTAAATCACTCGCATTCACTCCACTTACTCCTGCCCCAAGTTACTTTGAACTTCGTTTCCCCCTCTTAATTTTGATATACAATTGAAGTTTGTTTAATGACAAGAAGGCTGTCAGTCATTGCTTTATTTAGCTGACCGTGACTTGGGTCTGGCAAGCGCATCTGGTTGTTATAATCTGTACAGCAGTGGCCCAATCTTTTCCTTAAGAAATTAATCAAGTATTTTTTTTTTTAATTGAATGGCTGGATATACATATTTAGTGTTCTTGCAGGTGTCTAGGCTGTGGCCTTTTGGTTATTTATTTTCCGTGTATAACCTGTTCATTTTTTCTCTTGATGTAAATAATGTTATGATTTGAGCAGACGCATGTGCCTCTTTTTTTGTTGGTACATTACAAGTTATTTACTTTCTTATTTTTTTGTTGATGAGTTTTTTTATCAAGATGCTGAAGTGGAGCTCAACACAACTAATTTATTTCGATCTGACAGACGACCTGGCGCCCAGACAAAACATTGATAAAGTAACTGTTTGGCTACGCTATAATATTTACACATTTTCGGCTCAGCATCATTCTCTCTCTGGCATGTACTTATGAAATGTACTTATAGTGCGCGCGAATGCAAAATACAGCCAATCAGCGTTATGGGAAGAGTGCACTTTTCAACCTTTTGCGAATATTTGGGGATGCAACCCTGCCATCGGAAATGTGTCACCGAAAGGTTGCTGAACTTTCGCCTAAAATTCGAATATCCCCAAAGGTCCCCTGATAATTTGGCGAGACATCACCGATGTTGCGGGGATGCCTCGGGGGAAAACTATATTTCGCCAAAGCTCTGAGGAAGCATCCCAAAAGCTTCCCCGTAGGTCTGGAAAGCTCCCCGGCTTGTTTTCCCGATAAAACGTCAGGAACACATCAGGAAAAAATTTCAATGCTTGCATCAAAAATTTCGCAGTTCTCTCGATGCCTCCTGACGGTTCCAGGCGGCTTGCGACGCTCTCAGCTTCCCCGGGACATCGGGGAACCTGTTCCCGACTCCTCCTGCAGTGCATCAATTTCCATCAGGAGTACTTTGCCGTGGCAAAAAATGCCCAGTGGGAGCATTAATGTGTGCACAGCTAGAGTAGTGCAGGACTTTTTGAGGTTCACTCAGGATCTTTAGCATTGTCAGCAACAAATGACATTGTTAAGCTTGGCTATTAGCTCTTGCTCAGGCAGGATAAACCAGTCTGCTCCTCATGCAGAGTGAGCAATGTCACACCTGATTAATCTTGCCGTATTATGTGACCTGTGTTGATGTATCTGCAATTACAAGCCATCATGTGCCACTGATATCTGTCAGCTATACACCAATTGCCATGATCTCACAGACTGGGTGAAGTTCAGGTATCAATATAAGCAGTGGTTCAATTAGGTTATGCGAGAGAGGACTGGCTAGTTCTGGCTATTTATCCCACCACCTTGTGGATGTTTACATTGAAAGACTAAAAGGCAGGACGTGCTTGATCGGCTGTGACAAAGTCTGGTGAGTCTGTGCCTCAGGCATCATTTCCAGCGCCAAAGCCTGAGAGGTTCTTAGGAATTCAGCTTGTCATTATTTCTAGGCTGCGATGCAGATCCTTTTTGTTGAATCCGGACAGGATGTTAGCCTGCCACAGAGACTTTGAGGGCAATCCATCTTCAAGTAACAAGACGAGCAAAAAGTGATAATAATGACAACAGCAGCAAAAACAACAATAATCAGTCTCAGCCAGCAAGTGCAGCGCTCCTTTAAAGCCCCATCCCAATCGCATTCGCCTGTATTCAGTGACATTGATATAATCATTCCACAAAGTTTTCAGTAGTGAGAATGCTTCATTGCATATTGATTACTTAGACTTTCAGTAATCTTTTATTTATCATGCATCTCAATTTCAAATGAACTCATGTTATTTTCCCTTAGTTTCATTATTATTCGTCCAATTGGCCGAGTTAATTCCATTCCCTTTCACTTACCTTTGCATTCACTCCCACCGCAAACACAGTCAACCCTCACGGGAATAGTTCATTTATTTTTTCCATTTTGATCAAAGTTCCATTCTATTGTGCCCCAGCACTAATGTGCAACTTTATAAGACGGGAAAGGACCAAGCCTAAATGTGCGAAACCTTTTCAGGACCGGGAGCAGCCTGGAAAGTTGAGCTGCCATAAAAATTTTGAAAAAAAAAAAAAAAAACCAAAGCCCTGGGATTTGTGACTGGGCACAGAAGAGGGTTGGCAGCATCAGTCATGAAGGCCAGCCCTTCACCAAAAACACTGAGTTGTTGCACCCAGGACCAAATCGTGAGCAATTACTGAGTTAAAAAAAAATGTTTTAGAAATTTCGAAGATGACTTTGATTTAAAACTGGCTCATTTTTTCATACCTGTGCACACTCTGCAAGCAGATCTCTCAGAGAAACCATGATTGCAAATTTTGCTGCAGAAGAAATCCATTTTGACAACATTTAAATCCTCTCTTGAATGAAATACACCTGCTTTCAATTGTGCTTTGATGCCCGACTGTCTTTGCACCAGGATTCATGAAACACCATTTTGCTTTGTTCAGTTGAGGATCAAAGGACAATGCAATGCAGCATGCAGGCTTCCAACCAATGTCTCAGAAGAGGTTTTCTCATGGCTAGCAACTTGAAGGCCAGGATTTTATCTACATCCCCCCTTTTGTCTGATAAAAATAGAAAATATTTTCTTTATGCAGTTGAACACAGTTCAGAAATAGCAGAAGGACAAATATTGATGGAAAATGTGCCAAAAGCTCTAAACTGAGCCAATAACCATTAACAATTAATCTAACTCTAAGTGAGCAATTAATTAGGAGCTAAAGTGAAGGGCACCTTCACTTCTTGCAGAACTAGGATAAAGTTAAACCACCGATATCCACCACACCTCCATTTACCTTCCAGTTCCCAACTCTCTGTTCCCATTGGTTAATTTTTGATTCCAGAATCCTGGGAACTCTTGGCACTGCTGAACCGGGGAAGCACTACCAGTGGAATAGCTGAATGATTCATCAGTTTGATTAATTAGTTTGTTTAGTGAGTTAACATGTGCAATCAATATGAGCCTGCCCATGGTAGCAATGGCTGCAAGGACCCCCATCTGTCTCTGTCAACAGGCCTACACAGTGCCTCAGGTCATTCTTTTTTTCAGGCATCCACAAGAGCAACAAAACCTCCAGAGTGGTCACAACTGTCAATGCGTCAAAAGGCAGCTTTGAGCCAATCGCAACTTTCAAGGCTTGGCAAAAAAGGAAAAATGAAAAAATCATCTGACTTGCATTAAACAGAATTCCAGAAAAAAGTTTGGTCGAACTCTTTAACAATACGCCACAAATACGGCACCATTACCAAGACATAAGACATATCATGTTAGTGTGTTGCATTTTATGTTTTGCATCATTAACAAATCATATTTCAAAATGAATATTACAGAGTTAATAGAGGTAGACATTATGTGAACATAATGAAAACCATTGTAACATGTTACATGCTATTATGGCCTAATATGTTTAATAACAGACTGAGAGTCAGATAGACTGTGACTCAGACAAATACTTCGAATGAGAGAATGACTATAGCCCTCATTAAAATACAAGCATTTGCATTGAAACAGAACACAAATGTTAAACCTATTCAGTGTGGATCTACTACAGCTCAACAACTGTGTCCGCCTTTCAATTTCTATTTCTATTTGAAAGGCTTGTCTTCAAACCATACCCTGTATGAGAACTGAGGTCCAATTTCTTGCGGCACTCGCCACAGACTTTCCTTTGGCCCAGTGTAAAGCATTTAGCCACATCGGAAGTAAATTTTTTGGCTGTCACCATGTCATAAAACTTTGCTGTACAGCCAATTGGTCATACATGTCATGCATGAGTCTTTTGGGATGCATTGACCTAACTTACTCCAGATTCGTTCACAAAAAATTTCTTAATTTCCAAATAGCACAGTAGCTTAACAATTGGGTACAAATGGAGGCAATTACAAGGACAAAATAAACAATTTTGAGCGAGCATTTCCCCTGGGGATTAATTGCCTTCATATTAGTTATATTAGTTAAAACTGCTGCAACTGGTTTGGCAGTTAGAGCTAGCTTTCTGTCCGCCACCAAAGTCAGCTTTCCCTGCCCCCATCCCCAAGCCGCACATGTACACGCTGGACAACGATAAAGGGGGCGGAACTCACTTTCCATGGGGCTTGAAAGGTGTTGATATAATGTAATCTCTCTCATAATTCTGCAATGACAGCTGAATATTTATCAAATAATGTTATCTCAGTTACTCACTTGGCGGTAAAGTTAGACAGCAATACTGTGTTCTGTATCTGCTATATAACAGAGTGCATTTTAAAACAAATAACAATAATTACCAAGTTTTACTGCTATCGTTACACAGCTAATCAACCTGTAGTCGGCCACAAACGACGACCGTATACATATAAACTAACATTGGCAGGAGTAGAAACCACTAACAGGACTACTCGAGACTAATAGAACTGCATAACAATTGTGGAGTAAAACATAGCTTACATGTCCAGTGACAGCATGGCTAGCTGCACAGTGCTTTTTAAACCTTTGGACTCCTTTAGTTTTCTCCACCTCTCAAAAGCGGCACCAATATAAACACAGTTCTTGGTCATCTCCCGTTTTTTCTTCCTTGATTCTATCTATTCCTCGACCATTTTTTGGCACTTTGGCTGTTTAATTGTGTGTGCTGTCTCTCGTAGCGCTGCAATATGTAGCTTCATCTGCTCCTCCATTGGCGGCATTCCACTGGGGCTTCCGTTCAGTAATTGTTTTACGTAAATGTTTATGAATGATTTGATTGATATGGGAAGCGCAGAAATGAGATTAATGTTGCTTTAGTCACTGGCCAGAAACCTGCACTGAAGTTCAGGAAGTAACAGAAAACACTGCAGAAGCACATCAATGACAAATTGCTATTGGATGGTAACATGGGTTGTATGGGGAAGAAAATGTAATCAAGCACCTGTGTCCTAGTAAGGTGAGAGTGCTGCTTCAAAAGATCTTCCAAATTGATTTAAATTTTATGATGGGCAATAATGTATGTGATTTGCATTAGGAATTATCGCAAGCTGCAGCAAACCAGCAAAAATACACAAACCATCCCCTTATCTTTGCTTCTTGTTCTTTAGTTACAGCACAATGAGATCCTTTCTCGTCCTCGTCATTCCTGCTAGATTGCTCCATTGTACGTGCACCTCTGTCTAGATCTCAAAGACCCGTTCTACTGGCGGACTTGCCAACATTAACAATTTGTCACTGCCATTGTCAACAACACAAATTCACCTCTCTGCACATTCACGAGCAGAGAGGACTGCCTCTTTATAATGTTTCCTGACCTACCAGGATAGAGTTAGTGGTTGACTCCAGGATTTTATATGTTGCTCGGCAGCAGAACAGAGTGACTGAGAGACATGTGTCGTGGACCAGACACTCTAAATCAGTTATCTCTGTCAGAATGTGGAGCTATTTAAGACTTGTTTTAACAAAAATATATCACTTACAGCCGCTTTAAGTTTACCATTGACTTAAATAAAGAAGAGTGGCTCCAATACTGGAGTCAACTACTGGGGCACAAATGAGCAATATCTCTCAAAGAGACTTGAGCTCTTCTACACTTTCACCACTTGCTCTTAGGCTAATCCCTTTAGAAACTGGAAATTTTGCGTTGGCTATTCCTTGGGTGGTCCATTCCATTATCAATGCAAGTGAACAAAGCAATATTAGTCTCTTGACCCTGTATTTGGCTCAACGCAAAGTATTCAAAACAGTGCAGGTATATTTAAGCCCACATTTTCTGTTTTGGCTGCTGTCTTTCCTGAGACTACTGTAGAAATTCTTAAAATACTACAGAGAAAATAGAGATGATTTATAAATGTGCAAGCACATTTTGAACCACTTGCACAATGAAAAGTTAAATAAGCATTTTCATGGGTTCACTCATTTACTTCTGAGTACTAGCGCAGACCATTTTAAAATATTCTGCTCATCTCTTCATTCCTCCCCCTCATTTTGAGTGTATATTTGTTTATTTTTGGTTCTGTGTCACATCCACCAGAGCCAAATTAGCTTGAGCAAGTGGTTGAGTGCTTTCCATTTACTGAATTAGACTGCAGCCTTGAAAGTGAGACTCAGAAACGAAGCATCATTGTGGCCACTAGCTTCTATACCAGAGGTGGGCAGCGAGGGCCGTATCTGTCCCTGGTTTTCACACCAACGTCTGGTCTTTAATTAGTTGATTGTCTCAATTAGCCAAACCATTTATGAAATTGATGTTTCATGCGAATTTCTTTAAATAATCATGAAACTACAAAGACTAGTCTTGTCTCCCTTCATAAAACATTTTCCTTTGATCGAATCATTGTGAAAATCTATATTTGGGCATGCAATCAATTAACTCAATTAGTCAGGGTAATTGATAGGAATAAAAACCTGCATACACACCGGCCCTCCAGGACAGTGATTGCCCACCCCTGTTCTATACCTTCTTCAGAGCTATTATACAAGGTGAATCTTATCTCAGCCCCAAGTAAATTAATGGTCACAATATTAGTAAACATGAACAAATCAGTATCATTCACCTTGAGGTACCGTTCAGGAACCACTCGCAAGAGACAGCAATCCAATAAACGTATACCTTTATTGGAGTCCGAGTCAAAGCCAAAACACAGGAATTGCCAAGCCACAATACGAAAACCAAAAACAGTGTCGATTAGACAGGCAGGGGTCAGAACCAGTAAGACAGATGAGCAGCACATTTTAGCAGGTACTAAAACGATAGGCAAAACCTTGTCGATGAGCAAAGCCAAGGGTCATACACAGAGCACCCAAACACAGAAATCGTGGTCATACAAAAATAGGTCCAAATCCAGAAAGACAAAAATGATACAAAAAGGGCTATGGCAAGAATCAAGGTTGGACAATCCAGTAGAAGAGGAACTATATTCAATGGCATACGAGGCGCTCTGCACAAAGAAGTAGTGAACAACGTTCTGACCAGAGCTGTGAGTGAAAAGACTGTTTAAATAGACAAGAGGAAGGTCACATGCTATGCAGGGAACAGGTTAATTGGATCAAACTAATTACTAAGGAATGATCATGAGGAAGTACCTAATCACATGAAAAAGGCAAAAGCCAAAACGCGGACAGGGATCACAAGACAGCCTACAGACAGAACAAACAGATCCGGTTAGGGATTTCTAAGTGCACAGAGTGAGTGGCAGAACAGTGATAAGACAGGTGCAGAGAATCTGCAAAAAACACAGCAAAGTAAATTGAGTGAAGGCAAGAGGCAGAGACTAGAACAGGGCGAATGCTGAGAGATCGTTAGTCAATTAGTTGAGTGTAGCTATACAATCCCTAGTGTTTGTTGGTAAGTTAGTACTATGTACAATGTTAGTCTTGGTTAGTAATTTAACAAAAATAACAGACTGTTAGTATTGGTTGGTAATATAGAAAAAGCAAGATGAAGGAAGTAAACGAGAATGGAAGGTATGGTTGAAACCCAGAATGCATTAAATCACCAGCAAGTGTGGCACGCGGTACTGGGGCAGAGAGCAAACACATGACAGAAGACCAGACAGGGGGACACAAAGTGCAGTGCATGGTAAAAACAAAAACATGGACCAGAATATTACTGCAGGAATGGAATATGGCAAAATTCAAAACATGGAAAAACTAAACTAGACAATACATGAACAAATCTAAGTAACCAAATCACAATACATAATCCAAGGCATAGTCAGACATAGCAAAGATCCAAATACAAAAAAAGGCAAACAGATCGGGGACATGGCAAAGCAGATCAGAATCATGACAGTCTCTTTGATTTGACCGTTGCACTTTCCAGAAATGAGCTTGAATCTTTATAGCAAAGTTAGACACAGAGCCTTTGAATGTACTCGTATTGTGTACAGTGCTCCTGTGATCCTCTGAGCTGTCATCATTGAATTCTCATCAAGACCCAGAGCTCATTATTCGGAAAATATTTTAAGTGATCCAGAGGAATTATCGAGATGAAAATGCCCATAGTTCTGCAAAGGGACAAGTCAGCAGTTTGGACTGAGGCAGCATGGGGAAATAACTAGGGAGGGTTAACGATCGACTTAAGGGTGCAATAAAAGTGCTGCCTGAGGCGAAGATGTAGCAGAGGCAAAGCCAACCTTCAGGAAGTATAATGCAGCATAATATGCGCACTGGAGATAAAAGGTAATTCTAGAAGATCTTCAGAGAAGAGTAAACAATTTGTTAATATCAGTATAATTCCACAAAAATAGCTAATACCTGCGTTGTGCAAGCAAAATAACACCAATAGTTAAAAAATTGAAAACTGCGTTGCATTGGTTTTGTGGCTTTGCTGTTGTTGTGGTTGTTCTTGCTGTTGTTATTTAGTGGCTTGGTTTCTCACCCCGTGAGACTACTGAATGGCATTGCTTGACACTGGTTAAGTGTCTTTATGTAAAATATTGTTGACATTTGCTATTTTTCAGACAGAGAAAGACATTCCTTTTAATGGCAGATGGGTCCTTCAGTAACAGCTGAATTTTATTCTCAAAGCTGTGTTCAAAAAACATTTTGCTTTATGACCCAGGAATCCAGATCAGTCGTATCCTTTTTGGTGTCTTTCATATCTGAAATTGTAAAAACCCAAATGTATGCACCGCGTCTTAAATGCCCAATACGTAAAACCAATTCCCAATTCAAAGATCTATAAAATACTGTATATAGATAGGTTACATATGTTTTGGTGATGTGTACTTACATTATCTGTGATGTATTCAATGATTATCAAAGACAGAGATATCTGTATCATCAATGTAGGGACACAGGCTGTTTCTTTTTGTCACATATTTGACGTCACTCCTAACATAAAGAGTGCATGAGACCGAGAAAATCACCCTCCACGCACATGTGCTTCGCCGTTGCCAAAGAGTTTCAAACCAAGATGGTAACAAAAAAGTAATGTTACTCCACTTCAAAACATTTTTGCTTGTGATGCCGCATGACAAACAGAAAGCTGATGTGTACAGCACATCGTTTGTGCGTTATGAGAAGTGAGTGCTACGTTAGCTTCATTACTTGCAGTTAGAACACGGCTCTTTTGAATACTCGATTCAGCTTAGTCTATCAGCATGTCTCGACAGATAACCGCTGGCCAGCTGGTCTGTAGAGCACATCGTTGCTAAAGAAGTTATAGCAATAGTGGCAGGAGCAACTGAAAGCATACATTGCCAGCTGACAGTGGCATTTCCTCAATATCTGTTACCTTTTGCATTTGCATTCAGCAACAGACTGTCCACATCTGTTATTATTCTCTACAAAGATGGGCAACATGAGCCGGCCCCACCCCCTTATCTCAACCTCTGACCTGCAGCACATCATAAGTGTTGTAAACGGCCGACTTATCATTATCCCTTACATTTTTTTTTTCAATTTAAAAGAAATAAGATGAAGTTATATAACAGTAAAGAAATATAACCTTACCTCATCCATGTACATGGTTTTGTTGCTCCTGTTTGAGTCACGTCAGAGAATTTAGCTGTCAACTCCCATGATTCCACGCGATCCCATTGTGTCATCAAACTCGGCCTCGTGTTATTGGTTGGTTAAGTGCCCTCTAGCAGCAGAGAATTACATATTGGGCTTTTAATTGCTAGCATTGTATTCACCTTCTACCTCCTGAAAGTGAAATGCATACCAGTCCTCTCCTTCCTAAGGCAGTTTCAGCCAGTCAGCTGCTTTTATGGTACTTTCACAAAAGCACTGTAAGACAAAAACTATATGCTGCACAACATTATGTTACAAAGTAAAGTAGAACCCCAATTCTGAAATAGTTGGGACGAAATGTAAATTTTGAACAAAAAATGGACTGGAGCAAAGAGGCAAAGGGTCCTGTGGTCAGACGTGTCCAAATTTGACATTCTTGTTGGAACTCGTGGGTGTCGTGTCCTCCAGGCTGAAGAGGAGAAAGACCACCCCTCCTGTCATCGGGGTTCAGTTCAAAAGCCAGCATCTCTGGTATGGTATGGCATTAGTGCATATGGTGTGGGACACTTGCATGTTTTAAAAGCACCATGAATTCTGCAAGGTATATAAACGTTTTAGAGCAACATATGCTCCCCTCCAAATGAAATCTATTCCATGGAAGGCCTTGTGTATTCAGCAGGACAATGCAAAACCACATATTGCCGCAATTACAACAGCATGGCTTCATAGTAGAAGAGTCCGTGTGCTGAACTGGCCTGCCTCCAATCCTGATCTTCCACCGATTGAAAACATCTGGTGCATAATTGAATGAAAAGTCCGTCAAAAAAGATTCAAAACTCTCCAGCAGCTGGAAGCCTGTATCAAACAAGAGTGGGATAAAATTCCAATGGCCAAACTCAAGAAACTTGTCTCCTCAATGCCCAGACGCATCCACTCTGTGTTAAAAAGAAGAGGGGATGCTACACCATGGTAAACAGGTCCCTGTCCCTACTTTTTTGAGACCTGTAGCAGCCATCAAATTTAAAATGAGTTCATTTTGTGGATAAAATTGTAAAATTTCTCAGTTTCAACATTTGCTATGTTTTCTCTGTTCTATTGTGAATAAAATACTGGCTCGTGTGATTTGAAAGTCATTGCGTTTTGATTTTATTCACAATTTACACTTTGTCCCAACTATTTTGGAATTGGGGTAGTAGTAGAACTCTTACTGGACTTGCGTCCGATCACAACTTCAATTGATAAAATTATAAAGAGATCATAAAAAAAAATCTGTTGTGACTTCAGAGTACTTACATGTTTACAAAAAATCTTCTGTTTGACAGCTCAGTGCTAATAAATTATTTTATGTTTACATGCTGATGCCACTCAAGGGACTTGTATACTTGCCTAACCAACAATAGGGCCATTTTCTATAATACAAGAAAGAAAACTAAGGTAAATATGGAGAAAATGTTCAATAAATCAAAAGTCCTCTCATGCTTTGAAATTTCCTGCTCCATTGCCTGGCACTCCAAGAGTGGCTGACAAAGTAGGTAAAAGGCTGTTGATAGCCAATCAATCATCACCTATTTGGATAATCCTGATCCATAATTATTCATTGCAAGTAATATCAGGTATAGGTCGTTTGGACCCCAGTCTAGTTGGACCTTAACTGCATGGACCCAGTACCAGTTGGACCCCAGACCCTGACCCTAACTCTAACATGACTGGTCAGGGGTCCAAATGGTCTGGGGTCTAACTGGTCGAGGGTCCAACTTGCCTGCGGCCCAAATGGTATGGGGTCCAAACGGTTAGGTCAGGGGTCCAACTGGACAGGCTCCAACTTGTATGGGTCCTACAGGTACAGGGTCCAAATGACCCATTCCCAGTAATATCAACACATGAATCTGCGTAAATGTATCACATTTGTGTCGAGCAGAGAAATTAGTCTCAGGCACAAAACTTTGCTCCTTCAAAAAAATTCGGATCTTGATTCAAAGTTTTTGCATATCTGTTGCAACATATTTTGTGACCATATTCAACCGTTTCTGAACTTCCACTGTTCCCCTGTGTGTTAAAATGATGTTGATTGTAATTTATGTTACAAAGCTACTGCATTATGTTAAGAACTGTCAGATCAGATGGCGCGATGTACAGATGAGTGACAAATTCAAGGGAAAGGCAAGGAACACAACATACAGACTGAAAAGCAAAAACATTCTTGGACCCTTTTACATTTCCCACCATGTTATAGAATTAGCAGGGCTGAGGAGTTCAACGCAATTTCTGGTATGAAATGAGTTTGGTTCCAGGGAAAATGATCAAAAGTAAATGCAGGGTGTTTCAATGGGGAAGACATATTGTTGTCAATAACTTTTAAGGCATTATTACAGTCAACCTGTCAGAATTCAACTTGTGTGATAAGCTGGGGCTAATTCTAGTCCTTTTCAAGATTAGATGCACTGACTGGTGGGTTAATTTTTGCATCTGTGTTGCAAATATGCAAGAATGATATCTAAATCATGAATGTCATTGTTTCCCTGCATGATCTGAAGATGAGTCTCTTTAGAGTGGACTCTGATGGAACACTGGATCAAGTTGTCACTCCTAAAATGCATCTCTCCCCGTTCTGTTAACTCTTGCCCATTATACCTGATCTCTTGTCTCTGCAGGTGCGGGAGCTGACTGCCCAGACCTAATGCCACCAGCTAACCCTGACCAAGCTTCTTCCACTCGACTACCAGAAATTTCCCTGTTCCGCCAAGACTCTTCCCCCCAGTTTCCAGTTGCCTCCACCGCTGCCCCCAACCGCTCCATCTTGAGAACAAAGCCAGTGATTGGTGTAGCAGAGCCTGTGATTGTTAGACACACAGTGGGAGGCTGACAGAGCAAAGAATAAAAGAAGTGAATTCATCTCCTTACATTTGGTGGGCTAAAGATCACCTGTGAGTACTGAGCACTGCTCTGCATTTGAAATGTCATTTTAGTCTCCCTTTATAAAAGCCTGCTACTGGAGCTGACTGTAGAGTCACACAGAACATAAGGTCTAACATTGCTTCATTCACTGATCTAATTTCCTGCTTTTTAGCAAAGGGAAATGAAATGAGGCACAACTCACTGGAGTTTCATATTTGAAATTATTTAATGACAACTACATTAATTGCGGCGGTTTTCAGCGATTCCGCTCAATGCCTTTAAATGGTGCATGGTTTGATTTCAGGACATATTTGAACAAATATTGTTCAGTGAGTTCAAATCTAAAAATTTTAATACCAGCATTCATGAAATTGCCAAAGTATGAATATTGATTGCCTGAAAATGAGACCTCAGGGTGAAATGAATGGCATTCAATTAAAATCGTATAAATTTGTGTATTTCACTGTCACGTAATGTAAAGATCAGTGACTGAACAGCCTGACTGAAATTGTCCTTAATTGGTTGTCTCCCATGAGCTGTGCTCTCAATGCATCTGTGGGGTGGAGGTATAAATGTAAAACTGGCTGACTGATCCACTGTTTCAGCCTACGCGATATGACCATTGTTTGATCCATTCAGAAATTTGTTTTATAATTTAACATGCTTTAATGTTGACTGCATCCCTCTCCTGGCTCAAGGCACATGCAGATTAATACTTGGTGAACACTGGTTACTCCGAGGTCTAAAAGTGGCATCAGTGGGTAACGTTAGTGTTTGTTGGCAGGGGTGGGGAGGATATTTGTGGGGCTGAGGATATCCTGTTGTGTTGCACAGGACCACTGCACCCCCTCTCTCCCGCCCTTTGATGAAAAGAGAGGACAGAGGAACAGCAGGATGATAAAACTGGCAGGGGAGAAATGATCTGCTTCCGTGAAGCATCTGTGAGCCGCCGTGAGATCAGTGTGGCAGACACAGGGATATGAGAAGTGGTTGGGTTGTAAGCAGATGGGGCTGATGGGACAGCCTGATAAGTGCACTCCAAAAGAATAGCAAAGGAGGCAATGAGGGGACCAAGCAGCAGAAGATAACCCGTGGCTGTGGTGAGCCTGGAATTAGGGGACGAGATTAAATTGTGTTCCTGTCTCAGGGGAAGCAGGGGGCTCTCCCAGGGCCGAAGGGGTGCACTTGGCAGGCCTTATTTAATGACAGCTTTTACTTTCAACTCTATCCTCCTGCATAGCACGTACGTGTTGCCCGCTGGCACTCCAGTGCGGTGTCAAACTGCTGCCGGTTAGCACAGAAGAACATTGTTTGACTGCGTCCCGTTAGTGCTCAAGCATAGTTTTCAAATGCAGCCTGTTGTTGCTCAAGCACAGTATTCAAGTTAAGCCCTTTAGCATTCCAGCTCAGTGGTAAACTGTAGCCCACTAGTGTTACAGCGCAGTATTGAAGTTCAGCCCTAGAGCACACTTGCTTTGTGCTGAACTGTAGCACACTAGTGCTACAGCACATTGTTCAAGTTTAGCCTGTTTACATAGGAGTACAGTATTGAAGTGCAGCCTTCTAGTGCTCAAGCTCAATGTACTAGTGTATCCTATAGTGCAACATTACATTGCTCAAGTACAGCTTGGGCATCATTCAGGGCATTGGCAAATATCAGAGCACTTTTGCCCCTGTTTTGTTCTTACCTGCCCATTCAAAGTCGGGCTACAGAGAGACGCCTTTGGCTGCTATAGCAGTACTACCTTGAACCACTGGCCAAGCTGGTCTTGTCATTTTGCCATCTTTCTTCAAGACAGCATGACACTTGCACAGCAGGTGTGCCACAAACAAGGCTTCTACTACATAGTTGTCTCTATCAATTTTATGCACCAAGGAGAGAAGAGAAACATACTCTTATGGGTGCAAAATAAAACTGAAGACTGTCTCTGTATTGGTTATACTAATTAACATTAACCTGAATTAACCCACAGAGGAATCATAAGAACCTGTTTTTGACTTGGGGCTGAGGTACAAATGGTGACTTTTTTGGTTCTCTTTTCTTGAAGGTATTATTCTATGAAAAAGTTATCTTATTACCATTCGACAGCCATTGCAGCAATACTCAACTGGCATAAGACAGTGCCGTTAAAGGAAAAAAAAAATCCCCTTCTCAATTTCTCCAGCTTTTACCTCCACCAAGGAGTATATGTTTTCACCCCTGTTTGTTTGTTTGTCTGTCTGTCTGTTCATCAGTCTATCTGTTAACAAGATAACTCAAAAGTTATGAAGGGTTTGGCATGAAATTTGATAGGTTGATAGATGGTAGTCCAAGGATAAGTTGATTCAATTTTGGAAGTGATCCAAAAAAAATTCTGGATTCTGGATCCAGAAGAATTAAAATATATCTGTCTAAAGCGGGTCTGAATGATATTTATGACCGGGTAATTAAAAAAGTTATGAACAAGTTGACACGTAATTTCGCAGGATGATAGGTAGTAGTTCAAGGAAGAGTTGATTTAATTTTGGCAGAGATCTGGAACATATCCTGTAACAAAAAGGACAGATTTATGTCATAGCGGTGGTATGCACTCTACTGAGTGCTCTCTAGTTACATATTTGTCATGCATAAATGTTTCAGATCATGAAACTAATTTTAATATTGAACAAAGATTAGCTGGGTAAACACTAAATGCAGTTTTTCAATGATAATTTCATTTATTGAAGAAAAAGGCTATCCAACCTTACCTTGCTCTATGTGGAAAAAATAACTGCCCCCTTAGTTACTAAATCAGCCCATTAAATAAAATTTAATTGATAATTAAGCTAAATTTCACAAGACACGCCCATGCTTGATTACTGCTGGCCCAATTGTATCTACCCATCACTTTAATAGAATCTGTTTTGCGATATGCCATTGGCAAAAGCAGCACAAGATGCCGCATTCTAAGAAATTCAAAAGGACGGAACTTAGAGCAGAAGTGAACTTTCCCAGGAGTGGCTGGCCTACCAAAATTACTCCAAGACTGCACTTCCATGTCAAAAAAAAAAACGAAATTCGAATCTAAGAAACTTCCGGCCTCACTTTTCTCAGTTGAGGTTAGGGTTCATGATTCAATTACAAGAAAGAGACTGGGAAAAAATTTGCATCTGTGAGAGAACTGTTAGGCTTTTGAAATTATATTCCTTGGGCTGATAAGTTGAAAGTGGAACTTTTTTAGAAGACAAGGGTCCCATTATATCTGGCATAAAGCTACCATAGCATTCCACATTAAGAACATCATACCAACCGTCAAATGGTATTGTGATGGTCTTGAGCTACTTTGCTACTTCAGGACCTTGGCGACTTGTCATAGTTAATGGACCCATGAATTCTTCTTTCTCCCAGAAAATCCTGAAGGAGGATGTCCAGTCATAAGATTGTGACCTAAAGCTCAAGCGCTGTTGGTTTATACAGCAGGACAATGATCTGAAGCAAACAAGCAAGTCCTCCTCTGAAGAGCTCGAAAGAAGCAAACTAAAGGCTTTGAACAGGCGTAGTCAAAGTTCTGACCTGAATCTGACTGAGATTCTGTGGCATTGCCTCAAATTGGCAGATCATATTTGAAAATTGGCCAATGTGGCTGAATTTTAACAATCCTGCTCAGAAGAGCTGGCCAGAATTCCTATACATCAATTTAAGATTCTCATTGACAGTTATTTCAGATTTTTGATCACAGCTGTTGCTGCCAAGGAAGGCAAAACCAGTAATTAGGTTCAGGGGGGCAATTATTTTTTCACATGGGTCTTATAGGTTTTGAATAAATCTTTATCATCTGTAAATAAAGTCATCAGATAAAAGCTGCATGTTGAGTTTATTCGTGTTGTCTTGGTTTTCTATTGAAATTAGTTGGAAAATCTGAATCATTTATATGAAAATATATTTTCAAAAGAAAAATTGCAGGAGGCAAATACTTTTTCACTGCACTGCAATCGTGGGATGAGTAATTGTGTGTGTGAGAAAAAGAACTTGTAAAATCTGAACATGTAAACTGTTTAAAAAATGGAAAGGATGCAATCTGTTTGCTGAAAATACATATTGTACTTCATGTCCTGCCGCATGCAAAAAAGAACAGCGAAAGAGTTCCTGTTGGCTGGCAATTTCATGATAATACTGTGAATTTTGTGCTTCTCTCTGCAATTTGACTTGGATTGACTCCTAAATTGGCTCTGGAGGCTGAGGAGAAGGAATAGCTCCTGCCGGTTGCAAAACACATCATGTGACATACTTATTACGAAGTTGGAGGAGGTTATGATCATTACTGTTTGTCTGTTGGTTGGTTTGTTGGTAAGCGGAAACACATTAAAAACATACATGCACACAGGACTGCATAAGCACAGGGGTTGCCAGCTAATACCGGCAAAAATGGGTATATTGGCGGAGGTACTTGTACTCTCTGAGCGCAGCTCTAGTTTCCAAAAGTGCTCAATCATCTGCTTTCAGTTTGCATCAGTTTGTTTCTTTGTATCAGTAAAGCTGTATGTGTTTTTATAAGTTCAGTCATATTTTGAGACCAGACAAAATAATCTGAGCTCTGGTCCACTTAAATCACTGAGATTCCAAGCAAAGTCAAATGAGCTCTCTCGCTCATTCTCTTTCCTGCACTGTCTCACATTCTTGGCAGTTCCGAAAGCATAGGGAAATGAGAGCGTGCTGAATTGCATGTAACAATATACCATTTGCAATCACAGCACAAGCTGAGAAACTCATCCCTTTTTAGGGAGGAGGGAGAGAGTGAGAGTGTGAAAGAGTAAAAGGGAGATAAACAGGTTTCAGGGGACCCACAAGTGACAGGCAGCCTTTTGTGTATTGATATTTGCTCTCCACCTGAATGAATCCTTGGAACAAAACAGCAGTTGACTTTGCAGTTGACAGCTCACCTTTGACTCAAATGCAAATGATAACCACCGAATAATGTAGATTCTTCTGAACACAAGAACATGCACACATTCATGTGCACATATACTGGACACTTTCTCATGCATGTTTACACAAACGAGATCAATTAAGGAAGAAGCAAACAGTATTTTAAGTGTAACTAATCTTTTGTTTTACAAGGTTGTATATACAAACACTGAGTTGCACAGGCAGTTATCGGTATTACAGATCTATTTCCACTCCACTAATTTCATGACCGGAGGCGATTGCGCAGTTGTGGCGCTGCTGTTAAAGGGTCGGACTAAGACAAACTAATTACCCGGGAGAGTGGTGGGAGCTTGTTTCCATTGTCGCAAAACGGATTTGCTGCTGTCATTTCCTTTAAGACCAGCATATTAATGCCATAGCCAACTGGAAATTTTGTCAAGTATAAAAGAACCAACGAACTTGCATTACTGGTGCCTCCTTCAATACTCTGAGACCCGTCCTTCAATGCAGTAATGCATAAAGGCATTTGAAAGGAAAGACGTCGATTAAGTAATGCATTTTGTATGAAAAAATGTTGGTGATCAAGCCGTATGTGGCACTGTCAGATTATGAAACCAGTCATTTCGTAAAATTACAAAAGATTTTCAGTCTTTTTGTGGAATGACTGAAGTTTAAAGCTAGCCATTTCATGAAATGACTTAAATTTTTAGTCATTTCATGAAATGACTGGTTTCCCAATCTGACTGTTACATATATAAAATGGCACTTGTGGTATTAAAACAAGACAACATGGACAAGACTGAAGTAAATTATTTGTATTCCCCCTACACAAATGTTAATATTACCATGTGTTTCTCTGTATTAAGGAACAAAAACAGAGCCCTATATCTTCTCACAAAACCCACCCCAAACAACCCCAGGTTTAACCCAGGTGGGGTTGAGTCTAAACCTCACTGCATGAATTATCTTCCTTTCTTATTCACAAAAGTACCAGTGGAGATTCATGACTGGGCAGCAAAGAACCCGGGGTGAATTTTTATTCAAAGCAAAGTGTTACTGCACAGCATAAACTCTGACTGTCTTCAGAACTGCAGTAGGTCCCAGAGCAGGACTTAAGCTGCCTTGAGCTCTTTCGTGATTTCCATTAGACATATGCGGAGGACATATTACCTCACAGGATTCAGTTAAGCATCTTAATAAATATCTTTCCTGGACAGAGAGGGTTAAGAATCCAAAAAGTCTGTAGTCAAGGTAGCAAGTGTATGCTGTTGGGATATTACGGTGGCCAACCTCAGGGGCTCCACTCTAATACATTGCATTCATACTAAAATGTTTTGTCATGGTAATTGTACTCAAGTACGCACATGCACACACACACACACACACACACACAGCTTATTCTAATACATGTTTAATGGGTGAACGCACTCAGTGAGACTTAGTGCAACGGTGCTACGACACCCACACTGTGGAAGAGCACCCACCATCTCCCTAAAGGTTACACACATACAAATGCTCAGGTAAAAATGCCCACAAGAAAATCAAAGATTCACATCACAATTTTACTTCTGTTTAAACCTTGTTGCATCTCCAGCATCAGCGCATAATTCAATTTTGGGCAGGGAAAATTGCACAAGGAGTGAAAGATGTGCAGAAATCAATCTATGCAATTCAATTTAGAAGGCTAAGGCAAAAGAGAAGGGGGGGGCGGTTGGTTCAATACTAAAGCAGATGAAGCTCAGGGTGTGCAAATATGAGATATGGTTATTCTTCAGAACAGATGCGCCTTATGATGGAAGATTCCTACAATGACAAATAAAGGCTCACCTTCATGCTGATAACATAGCGAAGATTTGATAAAGTGTCGATAAAATGTCCATGACTCCAAAACTCCATGTTTCTTGGAAGCCTACTTTAAAGATTTACAATTCTTGTAAAGCATTGGGGAACATCAAAAAATGACAACAAAGATGAAGTGCTTTTATTCCACATGCTAGGAAGGACCAAAGGAATATGTTTACTGGGAATAGATGAATTGTGCTTTACAACCGAGAGTGAAAGAAATAGATATGAATAGTATCAGCATAACCTCTTGTTTCATCAAAAGCATTTGCAAAATGAATGGATGGCTGCAGCACCAGAGCTGTTAACTGTCACTAGCTGAAGCACAATTCCTTGGTCTATTTCAGGAATGGGCAACTCCAGTCCTGGAGGGCCGTTGTGTATGCAGGTTTTTATTTCTATCAATCACCCTGACAAATTGAATTAATTGGTTGCATACACAAATATAGATTTGTGCAAAGGTTTGATCAAAGAAAAATGTTTTACGTAGGGAGACAAGAACAGTCTTTGGTGGTCATTCATGATAATTTAAAGAAATACGCCATAATTGTCAGATTTCATAAATAGTTTGGCTAATTTAGATAATCCAGTAATTAAAGGCCAGAAGTTGGCGTGAAAACCAGGGACAGATGCGGCCCTCGTTGCCCACCCCTGGTCTAGTTACTCTGAGGTACACTGTAAACCCTGATGAGTGTGGTGGACTCAAATGTTTTGTGGAAACTGATTACCGCGAGGAAACTGATTACCTCAAAAAAACTGTGTATGCCAACTTAATGATCTTGTGTTCACAACACTTAAAAACGTGAAAAATAACTTTACCTTATTTTCTTCAAGTATCTTTCGTACAATGCAATTAAGTTAGCCCACACAAATTTTTTGAGGTGATTGGTTTCCACAAAACTTTTGAATTCACCACCACTATCAGGGTTTACAGTGCATACTGCTCCAAGCCATGAGATGGTGTGCAACTAAAACAACATTTAAATGCTATGATTGATGCAAAAGTGGATGGAATTTTTAAAAAATTATTTCTGTCGCACCCACCACTGCTTCCACGTTCTCCAGTCATGCAGAGAGCAGTATCATCAGCCAATTATTCTTTCAACACCCCCACCTGCATTGAACTCCCTACACCCCATATACTCCCGCACTGTGACCTGCTTCAGTGGGCTGAATTGCTTGCCTCATTTCTGCCTACGCGGAAAAGCAGTTTAAAATATAGCAAATACTTGATATTTTGTTCATTTCTGTCTTCACATCCAGTGCGTATTACTGCCTGGGACACCTGCATTTCTTTACTTTGTTAGTAAATGTTGTGGAAGAAAACTCTTCATCAGTGTTGCAATGGATACAACTTTCCATTTTCTGCTCTTCTGATATGAAAAAAAACACTCTGTCATGCACTTTAATATTAAAATCATGGCATCATTAATAAATAACTCACCAAAATGGGATTTAAACTTGTAAATTCATATAGCAGATGCTGTATTTTTTTTCCAGTGTCTGTTACAGGTTCGGTTCTAGACTGCTTTGATTGGGGGAACAGTAAAAGATGTTATTTGGACATCAACTGCTGTTGCTTTGAGAGCCCGAGGAATCCCTCTTTTGTCAGCTAACCTAGAGTTCCTAGACAGTAGAAATTGTAACATGAGGGCCCCAGCAAAATCATTCACATGTAAATAAGCTTATTTAAAAGCTAAGTATTCAAAATTTGATACTATGATGAGTTGCTGAACCTACAGGTGCAGCAATAGGTTGAAGACAGGCCACAAATTGCACGGATTCCCTGCTGATCTACAAACAAAAGAAAATATGGGCTATTAAAGCCCGTCATGAAGCATGGAAGAACAACCTCGTCATTGTTTCATTGTGCGGCTAGTTCGTTCTCCAGTCATTTAGTTTGATTAGCAGCATTAGCACTGTTACTGAAAAAGTGCATTAAATAAAATAATTTCCTATACTTGACAATAAATGGTAGCCCACAATTGTACTGGACCCACAAGGCAGAGTACAATCCAGTTGTAAGATTTTTTGATTGTTATACGATTACAGTGGTATGGAGCCCAGAAGAAGAGGGCACAGTTCAGTTCAGAAGTTGTAGCAAAGGGCGTTGCCAGTCTCCAGCCAGTAGCTTTCCGGGATGACTGTCAAATGGAGTAAATACTTTGCCAGAGCCAAACTGTCCGAAGGCAGGATGGAGTGGCTTGAGAGGAACGTGGCTCCAATCCTGATGACTGTAGAGGGATTGCAAGCTTGTTCCTAACAAACTAGACAGAGGAACAGACTTCGAAAGGGTCAACAAGAACACGGTCCCAATCCCGGACCCCGAATATGCGAGACGTATACCGTCTGAGCAGAAAATACAGGGGGCTCAAAACATGCCTTTAAAGTTTAAACTAATGATTTCATGTGACCTGTTTCCTACCATCGTTTTAAATTAACATGGCCTGAGCTCCAAAAACGCTCAATGCTATCAGAAAGATAATGCTTTATTATCCCGAGGGAAATTTGTTGTACATTGTATAAGATAACAGTTTATAAATACCCGTAACACTTGAGGTTAGGAACATACACATAAAGCATACACAGCCTTATCAGTTAAGAAATATATAATTAAAATACACCCAACACATAAAAGTGGCTATGAGAGTGAATAGGACAACGTTAAAAACTGTGTGAGGCCTGTTCATTGTAAAATTTAACATCCAATTGGTATGAAAGACTGGCGGGCACGATTGGATTTGAATAACGGCAAGCGTAGGCGACGTCCAGAGGGTAAGAATTCAAATTTATAATGTAAACAATGATCTGAATCATTCATGATTCTCCTCACTTTTTTAAGCACTTGACGTTCGAAAAATACACTGAGAGGTTCTAAAGCAACTCCAGAGATTTTGCTGGCGCTATGAACAATTTTGAGAAGCTTGTTTTTGTTTTGCACCAACAGGCTTCCATACCAGCATATGAAGTTATAAGTTAAAATGCTTTGGATAAAAGTATGGTAGAATGCTCGGATCAGAGTTTTATCGATGTTAAACTTCCTCAGCTAACGTAAAAAGTAGAGCCTTTGTTGTCCTTTTTTATAGATAAAATTGGTGTTTTCCGTGAAAGTTAATTTTGAATCAATTACTGTGCCAAGATATTTGTAATTGTCCACAATTTCAATTTCTTCACCATCAATAAAAAGTGGCGTTAAACTTGACTTTTTACTTCCGAAATCAATAATCATTTCTTTTGTTTTATTAGTGTTTAAAACCAAATAATTTCCTTGGCACCAGTTAATAAAGTTTAAAACTTCCTGCCGATAAGAGGTTTCTGAACAAGAAATAAGACCAGATAAAGCTGCATCGTCGGCAAATTTGACTATAAAAACATCACTGGAGGCACTAAAACAATCATTTGTGTATAATTTGAATAAAATTGGTGATAGTACACAGCCTTGCGGAGCACCTGCAGATGTATAGATTACATCTGACCGAGAGCCGTTAACAGATTCAATTTACAATTGATGCAATTTTCTTTGTAAAGGTAAGAAGAGATATGAAGCATTTTACTCAGATGGGAAATTGTATTTCCACCAATGTTATTCGAAGTTGTGGATGCTTGTAATGTACTGGTTAGATAGCTAGCATTGCAGGATGTGCTAAAATCAAACATGGAAGATACTCTGTGTCTTTTTTAAAGCATTCTAAGAGAGTGAAAATTACTTCTATTCACTAAAACTCGGCATGTAGAATGTAGCTTTGTATTAAACTACCAATTGATTATTTTAAATTTTGGAAACTTGTTGAATAAGGAACATGATTAAAAATAGGTGAAGCCGAATCATTAAGTTGGAAGGGATGTTTTGAGCCTCCTCTAATTTCAGCTGAGCAGCCGCCTGTGGCATGAGTCTATAATGTACACAGCTCTACTCTAATTTTAAGGAAATAGTATTTATGTATTGATAACCGCATTAAAACTAGTAAAAACATATTTGTTAGTGCTGCCTTTGAAAATATGAATCAATTGATATGCATTTTATTTTCTGTAAGACGGTAGTTTAGCAGGCTAAAGCATTCAATGCAGATATTGTGAACTTTTGAGTGGTGCTGACCAAAGCAGAATTTCTTTCCGCTTTCTCAATATGCGAGATGCAAACCGATGAAAGAAGACTTTACCTCTAATAGACATGCAAGTTGCTGAATTGGATAAGACACAGAGAGAGACATTGACAAAGGGTTGTGACAGAAAAAAAATCCAATGATTTCCGTTGTGGGAAACCGCTCAGTTTTGCAAGATGGAAACTGAATGGCTCCTGTTCTCAAGCTGTCACAACTCTCTCTGTCTAGGGACTCTAGTGAACAGTTAGTAAACCACAGCTTACCGATAGCCACTGGACATCGGTCATTCTTCAGCTGTCCGCAGTCGAACCGAGCACAAGAAGACAAAAATAATAATCTAATTATGGCAGTTAAAACCCTTGCTGCCTCTTCCTCCCTTGTCTCTTTTTGAGGCCATTTTTTCTAATTGCTTTTTGATGCATGCGTCTCAGTGAAGTCACAGAATGGGCAGTTATCAAAAATGGCTTTGTTGAACATTGATTGGCCATCATATTTCGTCTCCATAAAGGGTAGGCAAGAGGAAGAATGTTGTCCATAATATTAATATGAAATACGTATGTAACCTAACCAGCATCAATTAAAAAAAGATCATTATCGGGGTCTAACATGGGCCCCCCATATTTATATGAATATGAATATATTTATATGAATATATATAATATCGATTGATTAAAACTCAATTAAAGACAAATTACTCTCAATTAAAGACAAACCAAACAGTAATAACCAAATAAAAAAAGTTCCTGACATTTCTGAAAAATGGCATGCAAAACCACTCAGGGCAACCCCACTTAGCTTTCACGTTCAGATTTCTTGTGGCTAAGTGGTGAGCAAGTATAGGTTTGCGTCATGCAATCAGAGTTCCGTGGAAAGGTCAGCTGATGCGTCATTGATGAGTTTGGTTTTCTTACAGCTAGGAACTGCCACTGATTACCGAGTATTGCCCACAGCACCTTCCATTAAAACAAACTCCAAAATTTACAATGTGGGAATGTAATTAAGGTCATATTCAAGTCTAGTGCTCTTTCCCCAAAGGTGCTCATTAGCTTGTTTTTCGCACCCTCCGCCCCAGAACATTTGAGGGTATGGCCTATGGCCAGAATTGCACCTGCGCTCTTGACTCCATGACAGAATCCTGTGCTTTGCTATGACAGAAATATCTCTGGGACAACACAGTCAGTTTGTTTGTGAAAACTAGACTTGATGTGCTTCCAGGACTGCTGGCTGGCTAGTCAGAAATCGTAAGAAAAAAAAATAAAAGAAAAAACAGATAAAAGAAGGTTTCATGCACAGACGGACCCATCAGCGCGCAGATGAAACATAGTTTTGCCAGATTAATATTATTTCAGTAAGGATACAAATAAAATAATAAAATCATATTGTTCTTGTACATATATATATATATATATATATATATATATATATATATATATATATATATAAGTACATCTTTTTTCTGCATAAGACTATGGTTTATGTGAGTGATATAGCTCTGCTACTGCAGAGGTCAGAGCAGGCTGTGTCCCCTGCTTTATCCTAGTGGTGCTGGTGACACATCGTTTCAGCAGCCAATCCAGTTACTGCTGCATCAACATGCTGTTTGCACCACTCTCTGCTCCTCTGCAGTTTTTTGAATGTGACCCAGTGTGTTCGAGCAAAACCTTCCAAAGCACAGAAAGTAACACAAACTGAATATGAGATCAGATCGGAGAGGGACCTGGAAATTCATTTGGTGCCAGGGGAGGGGGAGTTAGATAAGTGGGTCATTGGTGCCCGTGCCAAAATCTCTTGAAAAGCACCACTCTGTCCATATCCACTAGAACTGCCATGTGGACATCCAATCCAGCCTTCAGTTGCCCTTTTGAACATAGCCACTTTTAGTGCAAGATTAGAGAGACACACACGTCACAGGAATGTTAAATTTAGTGTTTCAGAGGTTTTCTCATCGAAAAAGAGAAACACTCTTGCAGAGTAGCGCCCGAATGACTCAAGATTAATTATGAGGATGATGGATGTATGGGATGGATTCAGATTAGCAGGCCAGGCTCACGCATTAACAAACAACCCTTCCCAAGCACTGTTAGGCTACTATCGCTGTCACATATTCAAATTCGCATTAGTTACTGTTGTTCCAAAAGTCCAGAATGCGCTAAACGCTGTAAATTAAACCCCACAAACAGCTTATGTTCTTGCTAATGGAAGTCTCTCAAGCCACTTCACAGATAAGATGAAGAAGTCTCAGATAGCATCTAAATCCTAGTGATGGCTTTCTGGAGTGTGGACAGTGAATGGAGTGGCATGATCACTCTCAGAGGGCTCTCTGGGGTGCTGGAGTAGCGCAGGATGCATAGTCTATGGCCAACTATGGTGAGGTGTGATACTGGCCATCACATCTGGCTCAACACTAACAATGAAGGCAGGTTATTCCTTATCTTAGAGCTCACTAATGACCCTTCTGGCTGATTGAAGTCGCTTTAGACAGCTGCACAGGAAGTGCATTGTTTTGCATGACAGTTACATCACCCTTTGTCCAGTAGCAGCTCTACCATATCAGAGAGGTTAACAGGAGTAGTAAGATGGGATGTCAAACTAATTGGGCATGAATAACAATCAAAAAAGGAAATCAAACTGAGCTTCACTAAACATCATGAAAAATGTTTGATTACGGGATGTGCAACAGGGTCAACATGATCCAAGAAGAGCATATGCAGTCGTCCAGCCCGGACTGTTGTTTACGTGGTCCTTTATGTTTCTGCTATTACCACTGCTACATATAGGTGTTAGTAGATTGCAGAGAACCTTACTACCCCAGTGATTTATAACAAATTACATGGGCTGTTATTTCCACACACATTATGCTCATTTCGATTGTAGTTATTTGTTTTTCTGCTGTTTGCTAAGATAGCATCATGAATATTAACATTTACTTCAACTGCGGCAGGTTAGCATGAGCCAGAGGCAGGTGCTGAGCCGAAAATACAGGGGGCTCAAAACATGCCTTTAAAGTTTAAACTAATGATTTCATAAGCTGCTTTAATGAAATAGCATTTCAGGAATTGTTGAAAAGTCACAGAGACATGAAAGGATTAGGAAATTTTAGGTCATTATGCCTACACTGTATCACCAATTTGAATTAATGTATTTATGTATTGATAACAGCATTAAAATTCGTAAAAACATATTTGTTAGTGCTGCCTTTGAAAATATGAATCCATGGATATGCATTATATTTTCTGTAAGACTGTAGTTTTGCAGGCTAAAGCATTCAATGCAGATATTGTGAACTTTTGTGTGGTGCTGACCAAAGCAGAATTTCTATAGCTTAGGTAGTAAGATCAGAGACTGTGTCTGAGCAGCTGAGCCATTAATGGTGGTGGTGATTTTCTATATTTAGCATGCAGGAGGAAATGAATAGGCCTCCTAACTAAGCCGCGGCCATTAGCCAGGATTCAGTCACAAGCTAATCAATTCCTGAGGGCTGCCTGATGGCTGCTAAGGGAATGCCGATGGGAGAGCATCAAAGGAAAACAAAATAAATAAATAAATAAATAAAAAGTGTGTCAGCAGTCCAGCTAATCACATAATTAAAATAATCATCAAGAAGACATCAATACTATGTGCACTCATAAAAGCTTTTTCCTTGCACTATCAAAAGCCACAGCTCCCATTTTCTTTAATGGAGCCCCAGAGCAGGGAGCAGTTCATTTAGATTCCCAGTATTTGTGAGATGAACTCAGTTTTTAGGTCAACTCTACCATGCGAGCGGGTAAACACAGGGCTATGTCAAACCATTACATGTGTCTGGAGACCACAATGGAAAAATGATCAGAGTCACATTTTCATGTTGTGGAGAAATGATGAATTAAAAATTCAATACCATCTTGGAAACAAATCTCTGAAAAAATATGCAAAAAATATAGAATATATAAAATTATTATATATTCTAAATTTTGACTCTTTTTCCTTTGTGGTCTTCATTTGCATTTGTGCAAACTGGTAATCATGATGTGGTAGGAGTTTGAAGCCTGTAAGTAGTTAGATGAAATGCCTAAATGGATGTTTTCTGGAGATAAATATGCTTTATTTATACACAGAGGCAATGAAAATGCAATACCAGTTTGGATTCAAATAATTTTGTGACTCAAATTTATTTTCTTATTTTAACAATACAAATATGTCGAGTAGGTTGACTTTGATGAATTAAATGTGTTAATGGGCCGATTTGGAGAATAATAAACAGATGCGTTAAACATACTGAGCACAAGTTGAAAATAAAAAAAAAAATCACAACAAGACTGAACGGAACACACATTTAAAAATTAACTCAAAAGAACAGTCAGTATCGGGTCTGACCCCTATGAACATCCACTCAGGCAGTACAACGTCTCCTCATGGACCTGACTAAGCGTCGTAGGTTGTCTTGGGGAAGTTGTCACCACTTTGCCTGTAGTGCATTCTGGAATTGAGGTCTGGGTACTGTTGATGAAAGAGCTCGTCCCATTTGGACTTACCACACCCAAAACATACTGATGCTGGATGCACTACACCCAAAACGGCGAGCCACTTGCCGGGCACTTACTCCCGCCTCTAGCATACCCAGGGCCCTGTTCCGTTGTTCAATCGACAGACGTGGTATTATGACACATAAAAATGTTTTTTGTGCGGCTTTTATCATGCCTTTATATAGGAAAGGACAACCGCTGTACTTGCACAACTCCTAATCCCACATGTTGTACTCAATATGGATTGATTAGAGTCCAACTCACACTGTTGAGTTACATGATGATTATTCATGTGTAACGAGGTACACATTGTGACCCCAATGGTCACTTAAGAACTCAAATTGGACTACTCAGGTCCTGAGCAAAAATAAACCAAAATTTAGAGTGTTGCGTTTTCATTGCCTTTGAGTATATATTAAATGGTTCTACTTGTGTTCTATTTGGGCACCATATTCATCCTGTCTCATTTATATGAGGCCATAATGTTAGGCATGGGCTAAAGCACAGTGTGTCATGTATTATTACCGGTAATATCACAAAATTTATATGTTTCTGAAATGTGTCACATATAATTGCATGTAATGGTGCAAGGTGTTGGTAATACAGAGGCAAGAAAAGATGCCATTGGGTATCCACAAGTGCTTTCAGGTACTCTCTTCCCCTGCCTTCCTAAATGGTAAATGCATTTTAAATTTTCTCGTGTGCCCCCTAAACCCCTTGTAAAGACCCATATAGGACACACAAACTCTGCCTCACTCTCTGCCTCACCCCCCATTCCACGGCAAAGCCATTTTTACCCCCTCCACATTGTCCCCACCATCTCTCACTATTTCCCAAAGACTGAGACAAGACACTGCACTACTGTAGCCGCCAACTCCAAAGGTCCACTGGGAACATTGGCTCAAACAGGGGAGTCTCTCTGTCGGCCTTAATTGCTGTCACACTTCACAGGCATGTCACAGGTTTTGAAGCTCAGCAGCACCTTTGAGCTGTTAAAGGAAGTTTAAGCTGGGGAACCTTCAAATTTCCGTCCTGACCACTTCCCCACTTCCTCTCTCCGCTCTCTTTTCTCCAGTTTCATCCTCTTATTATTTTTTCATCCCTATAGTCTCCCCCATCCCTTAGATTTCCACCACATTTGTCGTGTTCATTTCCAGCAGCTGAAACAAACTAGATACAGCGTACAATGCAATAGCTGACCGTACTGTATTCTGGGTACTTAGCAGTTTACAGCCTACGCCGTGATCAAACTCAAAAATCTGTTGGTGTTTGATATAAGAATAGAGCGGATAGCAGTGGGCAGACCCAGATCTTTCCAGCTCTGTGCATGAGAGTACTGTTATTTGGCAGCATCTCTGCAGTTACTGATTATATACCCACCTCAGCAAGGAACATTGATGTTCAAGTGTGAAAAAAATTACATCATTACAAAGAATGCCTTAGGGTGACAGCCATAACTAAACTTTTATGAAGATGGTGAATGATTGCATTTAGCTTTTCTGCAGTTTTTTTACATGTGGAAATACTCATTAGAAACAATCGTAGCCCTTCTCTTGGGTGTGAACCAATAGCAAAGCCTGTTAGAGGGCAGGACATGACATAGAAGTAGCAGTTACTTACATGTAACTCCAGTTCTGTGAGTACATGCATAGCCCTTTAACAGGCTTTGCTGTTGGTTCACACTCACAAGGCTGCGCCTCGGCATCTGAGGAGAGATTGATGTCCTCACTGTCCAATCCGGGGTCAGTATCCTCACGTAACCCTTCCAATAATATCCCACTTTACTCGTTGCTCGTCCCACTTTCAAAAATCCCAACAGAACTGGAGTTGGCTGGGCCTTAAGTCAGAGGTTGACGCAGATACACATATAAATGGAGCCTCATCCAGGCAATTACTACTTCTTAATCATATGTGCCCCAACTTATAATCGCTATCAGTTCACACCAAAGGGAAAGGCCATTAGGGATGTACTTTGTACTCCCAAGTGGGAATTAATGCCAGTCCTGACCCAGTGACCAGGAAAAAAACACACCCACAGTTAAGCACACCACTGCAGAACAAACACTGTCTACCTGAGGCTCTCACCCGGACCATAAAGCAAACCAACATTAGCTGGAAATGATCGGAATCATCTGTCTGCTTTAAATGAGGTCCCAGCAGACATTTCTTCCAGCATTGAATGAGATACTGAACTGGCAGTCATGTCCATATAGTATGCTTTGGGAATTGGGTGACAAGCAAATAATGTTAACCTCCCACAGCTTCCTTTTAAATGATGCCCATGGATTTGTTACTATCCAGGTGTGTCTTACCAGGATAATACCATGTATAATTTGTTAAATTGATACGACTTGATTTATCAGCCAACATCTGCAGTAGATCTGATCCCCTGCAAAGGCATTGCTGTGCTGTGGTTTCCTTGCTGCCCGTCAGCCTTTTTGCTATGTATCTGAAAGCAAATAAAGCAAAAGAAAAAAAATGAAGGGATGACTGACTGTAAAATCTCTTGAAAAAAAAAGAAATAAAGAAAAAGAACAATAAAGGGAGAGGATGCTTTGAGCCTGCAGGGTGGCTCATACTGTTCAGAAAGTGATAGGGAAGACAGACAGGTCTTACAGTTTGCTATTGGAGTATGTCCTTGCCAGCACTGACATTGACTGAAAGTTTGCAGGGCTTTTCAGAATTGCTTTAAAGGAGGGTTTAAGGTGGTGGGATTCCCCTTAGATTACCACACCAGTGCCTCTGGCCAATTGGAGATCTGCTGAGGATACCTGCTCCTCCCTAAGGTGAGAGGTTAAAGTATGAAATGCAACAACGTGTGTGTGTGTGTGTGTGTGTGTGTGTATGCCTGTGCGTGTGTGTGTGTGTGTGTGTGTGTGTGCGTGCGTGCGTGCGTGCGTGTGTGTGTGTGTGTGTGTACTGTGCAAAAGTCTTAGGCATCCTGCACTTTTTAAAATTTAAATCTGCTATAGATGCTTACATTTTGTTTTCCACATTAAAGTGGCTGATGATAAAAAGTAAATTTGAAATTCCAAATACTAATTTAAGGAAAGGTTTTCTAAATGTCTGCAAATATTTTGTTAAAAAGTAGCCGATACAGATCATATCGCCTTCATAGAGCCCTGACGTCAACATCATCATGGCTGTCTGCAATTTCTTGGAGGGACAGACAAAAGTGAGACAGTCAGTCTGCAGAAGAACGGCGGCGAGTTTTCCCTCTCTGCTGAGAACAAGCAAAAAGCCAATCATCTTATTTGGCAAAGGCTACTAACATAGAATTTTGCCATAGAATTAATCATCTAATTCTACTCATTAAACTGTAATCGTGGACTGTGGCAACCACATTAAGTTTACTGTAACCAAGGAAAATACATAAGTTTTTATATAGTCTCCTTGTCTGTATCAAAGATGGTTCAGAAATGCAGACAATCCAGAGTGATTTCAACTTTCTATGCCCTGAGTCTTTTCACGCCTGTGGGAGAAGTGAATTAGAGCAGAGATTATAGCCTATTCTTTCGCCCAGTACTCACCGAAGTAAATACTGGAACTAATTTCCTCAAGCCACGTATCTTCCAAACATTCTGACTTGAACCTGGCATTTTTGAGACTGAAAAATCATAAGCAAACGAACTTAGTGAAAGACCTGTGTCTGTCTCAGCCATACACTTAATAAGATCTGGCAGCATAGATATCTCTTCTCTCTCTTCAGTGCTGAATTGTACATGTGGCTTCACTGCAGTGCTGCCAACATCGCTATCCAACCGAATACAAAGATACGATGAGACTTGTACGCAAAACCATGAATTTAAAACTTAGATTAAAACAAAACATGTGCTTCTTCGCTCAGTAATACTAGTTTAGTTTAAACAATTTATTTATTACATTGTTCATAAACACTTCTGGACAAGGGCCTTAAAAAGAGCAGTGTTATTGAAGTGTAAAAAAGAGCGAATTTAGGCCTACAAATGTTGCAAAACCTTTACATTTAGGAAATAGAAATTCAGTTAAATTCAGTGCAGTTTTCCTCTTTGGAAAAATGAATACTGCAAACACGGAGCCCTTTTTGGGATACGGATGGTGTATCATTACCCATGTTGAGCACAGCTAGCCACAGCTGCCAAAGTCCATCCCGCAGAGGAATGTGGTGGAAGCTGTAAGTGCACCAGGATACAGCTTTGATTTCATGTCCAGAGAAGCAACACATACGGACCATTTTCGAAATATTTTCACAAGTTTAACGGCCGTCCAACCTTACAACCACATTTAAGCCGCTTGCACACTGGACGGCAAACAAATTTTTTGCAAGACAGATTACATTCAAAGTCAATGCAAAGACGCGAATAAACGCATTTTGCACGTATTCACGTCTTCGCATTGACTTTGAATATAATCTGTTATGCGAAAAATTCCTTTCGCGTCCAGTGTGCAAGCAGCTTTACTGTGACCAAAACAGCTGATCGCTACAGCGCGCAGTTAACTACAATGCGCCACGCGGGACACTTCGTCAGTTGATTAGTTCAAGAGCAACTGTGTTTTTTTCTAAGCAGGTAAAGCGCTGTAATTTTAAGTATAGCCAACAATTGAACTGGTGTATTATTTTCAAGTAGGACCTCTTTTAGGCCACAACAATACGCTGTTTCCCTGATCCCGTACACAACAGTGTATGGCCTAAAGTACCACCCAGCACTAAGCGCTCACGCGGCTACCTGAAGGAGATCAGAGAGCTTTCTACTGCATCTAATGTAAGTAGTGGCAATTTATAGCTCATGCAACCCCACTTCAAAAAAGTGAACTATCCCTTTATGGGATATTTTGTCTATTTAATAATTCATTCATATTTTTAGTCGTCTCACTCTACGAAGTGTAGGGCCCAAAGAGATTTGTTGAAGTCTGAGAAGACATGATTTATGAGCATTGGGTTGCAGGCAAACTCTCCTCATCATGCTGCTCAATGCCACTCAAGACATCCTCCCTTTTTGTCTGTCATGCTGACAATTTCCCTGCTTTATGGCCCTATTTATACAGCGTTGATTCATCCTAGTCATTACATTTTCCACCTCCCTTGCAGCAATAATTTTACATTCAGTCCTTTTTTTTTTTTTTTGCAAACAGATGATCTAAAATAACGTGTGACGGTGACTGAATTTCTTAAAAAGTGACATTTTCAATGTCTTGCTTTAAAGAGTGATTAATAATGGAACGTAGTGGCTATTGGCCCGGACGCCGCTGGGTCAATGACAGGTAGAGGCTGAGTAATATAGCCGGCATCTGGTTCAATTGTCTCAAATGTCCAGTTGTTGAGCCGGACGAACCGGGAGCGCTCATCCTAAATTAGAGGTTACGTCCGGGTCAATAAGAGCAAAAGCTCGAATAATACAGCGGCGTCCGGGTGAATAGGCCCCACCATAATGGAGCCTTTCATAAGCTTTAAAAGCCTCCTAAACAACAGATGGAGAGGCAGATTTTTTTCTTCCAAAGTCTGTGAAGAATATATTGTTGTGGTGATTAAATTCAATTCAGAATTTTTTTCCCTTTTACTGCTCCTGACTTCCTCATTCGCTTTAAGCACACATCCTGGAATGATAGCTTAGTTTTCGTGTTGGATGCGGTAGAAATGGGACCCGGGTGACTTTAACAAAGACTAACACACTATGGCTATACAAGTGGGCCAAAGAATCCTTGAAGTAGCAAGGTTTTGGCGGTAGCTGTACACTGCTAGCTGTTACATGAAAGGTTTTTGCTTTGTAGCTGTACACCAATCAGAGTGTCCTTTCTACACCTAGCCCACCGCCAAAAGCACCTATGATGGGAATGTCAGTCAGAACTGGACCTTGGAGCAGTTGAAGGTGGCCTGGTCCAGGGAGTCCCATTATGTTTTTGCATTGTGTCCATCGGTCGGATACGTGAGCACCATTTACCTGGGGCAGAGATTACATCTGGATGCATTGTGGGAAGAAGACAAGCTGGTGGAGGGAGAGTGATGCCTCGGATCATGTTCCATAGGGAAACCCAGGACTCAAGCATTAAAGTGGAAGTCAGTTTGAAGTAGCAGTTTAGACAGGACTGGGGGGTCTTACACAATGTTGGGCAGGCAGTTTTAATGTTGTGCACATATAGGAACAGAGATGCCGGGGAAAGAGGCTGGCTCTCCATGAGTCCACACTTCAGGGCAGCTGTCTCTGCTTAAGGCCTTGTCCACACGGAGATTTTCGAAAATGGTCTTTTTTTTGTAGTTTCCAAAAATATCTGCATCCACAAGAAGATGCCGAAAATGACCCAAGACGCTTTAGTTAATATTCCAGGCCTGTGTGTGGCACTGTATGGTGCTGTTACGTTTCTACAGAAATAAACCAAAAATGGAGAAGGCGGCGGTAAGCATGCATATAAAGCTTATACTCTGGATACAGACTAGAGTTCGGTTTATGGTTAGGTTGGGGGTGGGGGCTTTGATGGGGGCTATCAAGTCATCATTTTCAAAAAACCCTGTTCTGGTCGTCCACATGAAAATGCTGGGGTGGGGTTTTCATATTTTCTAGCTCTGAAACCCGTTTTCAAAAAATACCGTTTTCAGGTTGCGTTCTTGCCGTCTCCATGTGGACACAAGGCCGAAATGATGAAATATTTATGCGTTTTCAAAAAAAATTGTTCTCGTGTGGACGAGCCCTAAGAGAAGATGGAGAGAAAATGAGCATCTACCATCTCGGGGCGAAAAAACACACTGTTGTTGGAAATTATATTTTAAGGGACAGGGGAAAAAAAACTGAGTGACAAGTAGAGTGCTTCTCTTTTTTGGGTTCTTGTCATGACTTCATTCTGCACTCACCCTTTCTCCTCGGCTTTAATGCATAATAACCAGGCACTGATTAGGACGCTAAAGCTGAAGTCTTCACCAGGTGCTCATGAATAAAAGCTCATTTATCAGGAGGACCCCCCTCTCCTGCCACCCCATGCTTTTCCCCTCAAATTGCATCATTAAACCAATTTTAATTTGAGGTTGAAAGGATGAGAGGAAGCTGATCCAGGCACGGGGTTAGCTAAATCAAAGCGCCAAATGCCCTCATTTGAATCGTCAAAAGTCCTGCTGCACGAATCACGAGCTCTTATACTTGCAGGCAGCGAGCAGCTAATAGAGGCTTATTGAACACAGGGTTTTGCCTTCTGTGTTGTGTAATTATATATTTGCCAGCAGCCGTACCACTATTTGATCTTCTCCAGCTGCGTGGCTGAAGCTAAGCAGGTGGGGGCTTGGTCAGTACTTGGATGGGAGACCAGCTAAGAAAACCAAACTGAGAGGTGTTGGTGGGCCTGTAGGTTGCGCTCTTCCCTCTGGTGGAATAATCCCCAGTGCAGTGACAAGGACACTGTACTGAAGAAGATGCCGTCTTTCGAATGAGGCATTAAACCGAGGTCCTGACTGTCTATGGTCATTAAAGATCCTATGACACTCTTCGATAAGAGTAGGGGATTCCCCGGAGTCATGGCTAAGTTCCCAACCTGGCTCTTTCGACCTGCCACCTAATCATCCCCCAATCTAATTGGCTGTGCAATTCCTCCTCTCCCTACCCACCTCAACCCCCAGGTCTCCCTTGAAAAAGAGATTTCAATCTCAATCCCCGGTTAAATAAAATAAAAAAACATTTGGTCCCTCGTTTGAGGTTAGCCTAGTCTTCAGTTCCTGACTCCACTCTCGACCATCAGCGTGTGTTCCTTTCAGGCTTGGCTTGACCTCTGCTATAAAACACTGTCAGATGTCTCGGAACAAATTTCAGTGCTGGTATGTCACAAGATTATGAGGTCAGATTTTATTTCATTTTCTTTCGCATCATTAATCCAAAATATTTTTCTCTGGAGAAATGGCATGGAGGGGTATAAAAAATTATACACTCTTTAATGTATCAAGTTTTTTAACCTTTCTCTGTCCTTCCAGAGTTTCTTCCAATGAATGTTATAGATAAGCATCAAAGCCTTTAAATTAAATCCAGTTTGGGGAGGTGATCCTCAGAGCTATCTCCAAGCACTGTTTTAATTATTTCCCTCTTATACCAATTAAAGAAAAAAAGGCTCCTCAAAGTTGGATCTGGTGCGATGATTATGCTACTGGCACTTGACTCTGAGACTCACCCCATATCAGAGTTTATTCTTTTGAGCAAGTACTTGATCTCCTGAGCCAGAGGTCCACCAGCCTGTCCCTGTTTCCTAAAACTCTTTGAAAGTTAAAAAAAAAAAAAAAAAAAAGGTAGATGGAATAAAATTTTATTGTGACAGCAAGCCAAGGTTTGTACTTATTGTATTATTTGCTGCCTTGCTATTTTTACCTTTGTAAAAACACTGGAGGGAAAACAGACTCATTTTCTCACGCTGATGAAAGAGTGCGCAAGAGAGAAAATCTGAGGCTGTATGTATGAGCTCACTGGTAAATGTCCATTTGCATACATAAACATTACATTAGAGGGACTTTCAGCTGATATTCACAAGGCCATCATGTCTGCATCAAAATGCCAACTTTCCCTGCATAGTGTCTGGAAATTGGAGGAGCAGAACCGATGGTGAAATGCTGTCTGAAACGCATGAATTACTCCAAATACAGTCTACTTTGAGTCTAAAGTCAGAAGCAATCTGCATTTATTGGATTTTTTGACAGCGCATACATACGTTTCCACAACTGTTTTCTTAGAAATAATTTTGGGGCGCACAGACTCCCCATGTTTGCATACTTGAGAGGAGAAGGAAGGAACTTTGAGTGAAAAACTGATGCCGTGAAGAAGATAAGAGAGACAAAAGACAAATGAGACATGCCACGCCGCTCTACCAGTTATCATGTTTAGATAGAGGTTCTGAGCAGCATACTAAATCTAAGCAGGACATCAGATTCAACACCTCTGGAACACCTTCTGGGCCAAATTAATTATTAATAAATTATTCCTGCTGCTACAGAATACAAATTGGAATCGGGAACCCCCTTAATTTCATTCACCAGTCCGGGAGCGGAAGTGCCGGGGTGGGGGCGCAGCTCTTCCTCCTGGAACTGTGCTGTTGATGTGTATATGTGTGTGTCACTTGGATAAATTATGAAAGTGGTGGATGCTGTAAACTTGCGGGGTGATTTTTTTTTTGTGAATGTCTTGCAGGTTGACAAGGAGAGGGAGAACATATTTTTCACATTGTGGCTGTCAACGAAGATATTATTCTGGATGTCCTCACCTGGCACATGCCCCAGCTGTTTGGCCACGTGAGGTGTTTGACCTCAGTGTTGCAATGAGTGCATTACTACCTTAGGGTGAGTTCATGTTTGATGCTTGGGTGAGCTCTGTGCATGCCATGACCTTGGATGATTTTAATGATAAGAACTACTAACCATTTATTGAAATACTTGAGTGGGAGCACAGGAGTTATAAGCGCACTTGTGAATATTTTTTTGAGATGAAATATAAATGAAATGCTGAGGACTGAATTCAGTGGGCTTTCTCCTGAAATGAGCGAAAACTAAAGCCCTTCAGTAACTTCACCTTATAACACATAATTACTCCAAACTGGCTCCCATTTGCTTTTCCTAATTAGCATCCAAACAATTGCATCACTCAGTTGCAAAGACTATTCAGCAGAATGACCAGCCAATTTGCTTTTGGATGGCAATATTGTTTGCTGCATCGCAAAGTTTTCCGATCCACTTTAATGACAACACAAAACTTTACAATGTCTTTCAAAGATTCTGAATTCCTGTTGCTCATAAAATGGTTCATATTTGTCCGCTAGGCTTGTGACTGACACTTAAAAGTTTTGCGCCACTGTTTGATGGGGTTTGATACGAGATGATGTAAGTTTCTCACTTTAAATGTATTATTTTTAATATTGAAGACAATTTGAATGAGTGCCATCTTAAAATAAATTACTGCTCTTATAAAAATACTAAAACTGGAGAAAGAATTCACAGAGCGCTTTGGATACGTTCGTAATCAATGTAACCTACCAGTAATATCTTCGAAATTTCTTCAAAAATAATCTCTGAATCGTTATAAGCTTGTGTATTGGTCTTGATTATTCATAATCAAATTTACTTTGGCCCAGAAGGAAGAGTGTCCAGTTCTGATACATGAACACCTCTCCCGAACACTTAGCTTCCCAAGAGTCAACACTTGTACCATGCAACTCTGACCTTCTCCATATCTAACAGCATAAAACTCTTTGAAAGTGAAGTATTCAAGGGATGATGTGCGCATACGGGTTGAGGTGTGACTTGCTGTCTTTCAGATCATCAGGAGGCGGGACTTAGGCATTTTCAAAGGCCGCGGCACAAACCCAAAGCTGGAGATGCCGAAGCGGAGAGACATTCTTGCCATTGTGTTGATCGTGTTGCCCTGGACACTGCTCATCACTGTTTGGCACCAGAGCGCAATTGCCCCCTTACTGGCTATCCGCAAGGGTAAAGACCACGCCCCATCCCAGCAGAGGTGTAACGCAGGGCCATCTCATGCTCATTCTAATCCATATTTCTTTGCATGGCCATTCCTTCATCATTAGGGTCAGCTCTAATATCGCTGGTCAGCCCGGATGGTGCTTCTCAGGACTAATGCACTCCACTCAGAGGGCAAACAAGAGAGTTCAAGACTTGGAGTCAGGCTTCCATGTATTTATTTATTTATTTTTATCAACATTATGAAGATGTGGGCCAGCACAAACAGTTTTGTGCCATTTTCTGGTACAAATGGCTTAACTAAGATATCCAGCTATTAAATATCCAACAAATTGGAACTAAAGGTAATCTTGCACCACAAGCAATCTGAAAATCTATTCTCTGCACGGCAGGGTCAGTGAGGTGGTAAACTATACCATGAAAGAAAATTGCTGATGTAACTACCAATTTTTATTCAAAATTCAGGCTTTTGTTTCCAGTTGCTCGCTTGTAGATTGTGTCTCTTGTCCATACGCTCTGTTTTCTCTTAGATACACTGCATGAAACAATTTGCTACACATCAGTATTTTAAAATTTTCTGCCTGCAGGCAGCTTTACAAGCCAGGAATGGTCAAGCTGGCCTGACTCTGACTGTGGCCCGCGCTTAACACATCAATAATCACAATCAATATCAATAAGGTCTTTATAGCAGAAAAAACCTCAGCCTACAGTGCCTGCCTAGTTGAGACCCCCAGCGTTATTGTCCCTGCCCTCAATTACTCAGGCTACTGCTCAGCAGTTGCTGATGAGCCATATTTTACATATTTTTTCTACAACCCCAGTTCCGAAATGTTGGGAGGAAGTGTAAATTGTGAATAAAATGAAAATGCAATGACTTTGAGATCACATGAGCCAATGATATTTACAGTAGAACATGGATAACATTTCAAATGTTGGAACTGAGACATTTTTATCCACAAAATGAGCTTATTTCAAATTTTCTGGCTGCAACAGGTCTCAAAAAAGTTGGGACACAGGCAAAAAAAAGGGCTGAAACAGCAATTAATATATAAGAGAATCAGCTGAAAGAACATCTTGCAAGTAATTAAGTTAACTAGCATCGGGTGTGTAACATGATTGGATATAAGAGGGATGTCTTAGAGAGGCTGAGTCTCTCAGAAGTAAAGATGGCCAGAGGCTCTCCAACCTGTGAAGGCTTGAGTAAAAAAAAATTGTGGAATACTTTAAAAACAATGTTCCTCAACGTCAAAGGCTTTGAAGGTCTCATCAACAACAGTGCATAGTATCATCAAAAGATTCAGAGAAACTGGAAAAATCTCTGTGTGTAAGGGACAAGGCCATTGTCTGTAAACACAGTCCACTGTGCAATCCACAGATGCCACCTAAAACTCAATCTTGCAAAAAGGAAGCCATTGTTGAGCATGATCCAGAAGCGCTGCCATGTTCTGTAGGCCAAGGCTCATTTAAAATGGACTGTAGCAAAGTGGCAAAGTGTCCTGTGGTCAGAGGAGTCCAAATTTGACATTCTTGTCAGAAATCATGGGCTTTGTATCCTCCAGGCTAAAGAGGAAAAAGATCACACCTCCTGTTATCAACATTCAGTTCAAAAGCCAGCATCTCTGATGGTATGGGGATGCATTAGTGCATATGTTGTGGGACACTTGCATGTTTTAAAAAGCGCCATGAATGTTGACAGGTATGTAAAGGCTTTAGAGCAACATACGCTCCCCTCCAGATGCCATCTATTCCAGGGAAGGCCTTGTGTATTTCAGCAGGACAATGCAAAACCACATACTGCAGCTATTACAACAGCATGGCTTTGTAGTAGAAGAGTCCGGGTGCTGAATTGGCCTGCCTGTAGTCCTGATCTTTCACCAATATAGAACATTCAGCGCATATTTAAACGAAAAGTCTGTCAAAGGAGACGCAAAACTCTCCAGCAGCTGGAAGCCTGTATTAAACAAGAGTGGGATCAAATTCCAATGGCTAAACTCAAGAAACTTGTCTCTTCAATGCCCAGACACCTCCACTCTGTGTTAAAAAAAAAGAGGGGATGCTACACCACGGTATATAGCTCCTGTCCCAACTTTTTTGAGACCTGTAGCAGCCATCAAATTTGAAATGAGCTCATTTTGTGGATAAAATTTCTCAGTTTCAACATTTGCTATGTTATCTCTGTTCTATTGTGAATAAAATACTGGCTGGTGTGATTTGAGAGTCATTGCGTTTTGATTTTATTCACTATTTACACTTTGTCTCAACTATTTATGAATTGGGGTTGTATATCTCTTCTCGGAGCTAAACCGTCTGAATTGCTGACCAGACTTTTTGCCTCAATTTCAAAAGCACTTTTATCAAACACATACTTTAATGAGCCACATATTCAAAACGGTCCCTACAAGCGTTGCCACGTTTTGTAAATATTACAGCAAATGTAGCAGTCTTTACAGTTTCCTGTGAAATAAAAAAGGTGATACTCAGCCCTGTTCTATCACAACCGCTTTGCCATGGTTCATTACTCAATACGTGGGTCGTTCATTCTAACAGCATGGTGCTTTATCCTCACCAATAACAGGACATTTTTCCCAAGCCTTTGCCTTTGTTACATTTGTTTCATTTGTTTAGAAAACCATCAAAGATAGTGCCATTAAATTATCTTTGGGTATCTCTTGAGTCTCAGTATTGGGCTTCGACAGACTGGCATTAAACCTTGTGTGAGTGACCACAGCATTAGCCAGGGAGGGAGAGATCAGCAAAGGCATTTAACTCCTCTTAACAAGGCACGTGGACAAGTGTTCACAGCACAGGGAGGGTGAAATACGGCAGTGGTTAGCGATTGACAACAGGTCATGACCAATCATTAACTTTAAAGTGGTAATCCATAAGATTTCCGTCTCGTTATTGTCTGTTAAGTCAGAGTCTATCAGAGAGGGGGGATAAAACAATGGTGATTGGGCCCATGACCCACTGATGAAAGCACTTGTATTTCATTCTTTGCCAGGTAAAGCGATCAATGGGTGCATCTCAAAGCATAGGCTGCATCCTTCGAAGGCTGCATTTTTAGGGATCGTCACTTAATTCCATCTGCCAGACTGACATGATATCATTTCATCTCTGTTAAACAGCTTTGGTTTAAGTGATTCGTCATTGATTTCCCTTACTGTAACCTAAACTCTAACCCCTAACTTTAAACCTAGCCCCAAACCTAATTCTAACCCTAAATTTAACCAAATCCTTACTCTGAATATTAGTTTGGTGCCTTCGAAGGATGAATTTTTAGGGGTCGTCACTTAATTCCATCTGCCAAACTGACGTAATGTCATTTCATCTCCATTAAACAGCTTTGGTTTAAGCGAGTTGTCACTGGTTTACCTAACCTTAACTTTAACTCTAACCGTTAACCCAAAACCTAACCCTAAATTTCACCTTTTCCCTTACCCTAAATGTCAGTTTAGCAGATGGAAGTAAGTGATGACCCCTAAAAATGCAGCCTTCAAAGAATACAGCCTAGGCTTTGAGAAATGGCCAATGTGTCTGTGGCAACATTCCTGCACTATATTCAAATACAGGCGGACATCTAGTGACACTTTTTACATCAGTCTTTAGTCTGTCCAGAAGATAGGAGGACCCGCAAGCTAGCTTGAAGGAAGTAAGGAACCCCGGGAGAAGCAATGGCAAGGTAGACATCAGAAGGGATTCAGTAGCAGCACTTTCCTTAACATGATCCTTGGCTCTATCCCTTAACCCTAAATCTAACTTGTCCCTTACACTATATGTCAGTTTTATGGATGGAATTAAGGGAGGACCGTTAAAAATGCAGCCTTCCAAGAAGTGGAAAGCACCGCTACTGGACCCCTTCTGATGTCTACCCAATGGCAATGGCAAGTACCATACTGTGTAGCAATACTGTGCACCGTAGAAACTAACGTTAGCTGAGTCACTGTTGAGGCGACTACTGAAACTAAAATTAGGACGTAATTTCAGAAAGCCAACTGGAAAAAAGCTACGTTAACCGCCTCCACAAATTATTTTTATTAAGAAAAAGTTAAAACGTTACCTGTTTACCATCTACCGTTTTCATTAACAGGGCTCTCAACTTTCACATATTTGGCTTGAGTTTAAATGACATATTCACGTTCCCGTGCTGTAGTCAGAAATTATTCTATCAGACCATTTGTCGAGATTCTCTGGTGGAATTGAAGTCCTTCTGCATTGAGGTTTATCAGTTTCACTTGTGTTACGGTGGATTTCGCCACTAGTAATGAGAACAGTTATGATTCTGGAATTCTCACACTTTTCTTCCCACAGGGGTTGGAAGCAGTGGAATTGCATTAAAATGTTTTTAATGGTCTTATTTCATTTAAACAATTTGAACGATCGTGAGACAAATGCATTTTGTTGATTGAATAATTATTGACTACAGCACGGGAATGTGAATGAAGCACAAATTCTTATGGCGAATGCGTGTGAGTTGGCAGCCCTTTAAGTTTATCGATTTATCATAATAGCCTAACATGTTACTGGAATGAGATGACTCTAATGGATGACTAACGTCACATAATTTTTACTTTTATTGAGTTCAGCTGCTGTGTGAAAGAGCATCTTTGCCGTCTGCATGAGAGTTGAGGAGGCGTGGAACTGGGAAGAGCCGTCAATTTACCTACGTCATACAGGCGACACAGTTGGGTCTCGACAAGAGTTATGGGAAATGAGGTCCAGAAGCGCACCTGCAATTACAGCTTACTGCCAAATATGTCAATATAAACAAACCAATTCAAATCTTAGAGATTACCACTTTAAGGGATTGTTTGAGCTTCCCCTATTGCCAGTTCACAAGCTGTCACTGTTAACGACATACAGTGCCTAACAGCATATGCTGTATAGCTAGCTACAAATGTACTGAGCTGCATGCCCTCAGTGGTCAGGAGTGCAGATTTGGTGGTTATCAGCTGACATTTTGTGGCTAGCGGTGCCCCTTTGGAGGATGGCTCTGAAACCTGTCAACAGCGCTGTGCTTTTTAATTCCCAATGAGTAAAGCACCAAGAAGGCAGTTAGACTGAACCGGCCTCCCATTATTCCTGCCACTTCACAGAGCAAGACGGTAGACAAAAACACTAACAGGTACTCCTGCTCTTACCTTTCGCAGCCTGTCTCCACCTAGTAAAAGAAATCTTTATCGTACCAGAGAGGCTGGCCATCCGTCGTCACCGTCTCTCAGGTACTGGCCTCTTAGATTCCTCCACGTACCCAACATACAGAGCACCCCCTGGGGGCCCACTAACACCTCATTGTTTTTTTTTTTTCTCCACTGTAGACGATGGGGCTGAGGGTCGGCGAGAATCAGGGCAGGGGTCCGATTCCAAGGAGTACTGTTCGTCGGACAAGGACATTGTGGAGGTGGTGCGGACTGAGTATGTCTACACCCGCCCGCCACCATGGTCGGACGTGCTGCCCACGATCCACGTGATCACACCCACCTACAGCCGGCCAGTCCAAAAGGCTGAGCTCACAAGGCTGGCCAACACCTTCTTGCACGTGCCCAACCTGCACTGGATCCTGGTAGAGGACTCACAGAGGCGCACCCCGCTGGTCACCCGGCTCCTCCACGAGACAGGCCTCAACTACACCCACCTCAATGTGGAGACGCCGCGGAACTACAAGCTGAGGGGCGATGTGCGGGACTCCAGGATTCCCCGTGGGACCATGCAGAGGAACCTGGCTCTGCGCTGGCTGCGGGAGACTTTTAACCTCAACAACAGCCAGCCAGGCATTGTCTACTTCGCTGATGATGACAACAGCTACAGCCTAGAGCTGTTCGAGGAGGTCAGTGACCCCCGTCACAGAAACCTAAGTCCCCATTTCCAGTTTTTAGAATTTAGGTCCCATTGCAATGCTGCTTGACCCAGAGAGTAAACATTCTCTGACATTGTTCTGTCTCGTCGCATAACTCAGAATGCATTAAGCCTAGCATTTGTTAATTCAACAATTTCCATCATTTTAATTAAGATTGAACTTTCATCTGCGCTGAAAAAACTCGTGTCATATCCAATCAATTATCCTCTTCCAGTACAGTATGTTCTGAACAGGCGGTGGCAATATTATTAAAACTCCTTTTGTGTCCTCAATCCATAACTACTGTGTTAGTGCTAAATGTTGCTGAGAGAAGTGCAGATATGCATTCAGCTACTACTTTATTCTCACAATGAGAAGACAATTTCCTTCATTTAGGATCAGTGCCCAAGAATATGGATCAATTTCACTGCCTTAAGTGACCCATGAATCTGATATCCAGCTCTCATACTTTCTTTCATGGACGAAAAAAAGAAGCAGACTACTGGATGAGAGGTCAAAGGTAGAATGTTCAGGCCAATATTTAGTGTCCCATACTCCTTAAAAATTTATGAGTAGCTGGCCAAATCTCTGTAAACTTATGGTTAAGGGTTAGCTACTAGCAATCGTAACGACTTCCATTAAAGTGTATGGGATGCTCATAAATATACACAAAGCACTGCATTGATGTGGTTATTATAGAATCTCCCTTTGTGGTCACAAAACACCCGCCCCCATCAGTATTCATAATGGCCACCTCTGAGGGTCAGTGTTAGGACCATGGGAGGTGTCTGCATGCTCAGCGCTGGCTAATACCCAGAGTCAGTCAGGTTTCCGCTACAGTCTGTTACTCTGAATCTGGCCCAGAGGACAGAGTTGTAAATATCCCCCTTTATCTGTCTCGCTGCAAAGGTTTAATAATTCTGCTCGGGACAGATGAGAGGGCTGTGGCAGGGTTAATGTACCATAAAGCATCTATACTGCGAGCCCAGGACCAGTTCCAGCTGTATCGGGAAGGAACGCAACGCTTTACAATAATGAATCCCAAGAGTGTGGTGGGTAGACACTACTCCTTCAAGATTCCACAAATAGACCCTGGAGCCTCAAACTGAAGGTCAGAAGGGCTTCCAAAGTCACAGCCACTGTACATGCTGTTAAACAGGCAGTGTGATTGAAATGACCAAGATCAAGTGCCAGGAACTTCAGATGAATTCATTAGGCTTTAGCCCGTTCAAACAGTCCCACAATGCACTTACCTCGTCACACAGAAAGCAGTGGGCCTGCATCATTCTCTTCCATTTCCATGGCAGCCAGCGATGACACATAAAATGAATGAAAAAAGCCGCCACCCCACTGAGGTAAATTAACCACCCATAATGCGTGCATCTCTCGCTGCAAGGAAAACAATTCAATACACAGAGCATAGAGATGGCAGCCATTAATAATTCAGTTTGTATTTTTAAAGAATGCTTGTGTCACCATTTCGAACAGAAATGCTTATTAAACAGAACTTATCTAATTATATGCTCTAGCAGCCCTTCTCTCATTTGCCCTTCTCATGAGACACACCATGAGCTATGTTGTGGAACAGTCCTTTTAAAATAGAAGTACCCCAGTCAGTAACACATTTACTGGTGACCTCTTACCATCAGTCCAGGGACTACAGATGTAAAATAGCCTTTTGGCCAATTCTGGGGCATTTATATTTTTGTATTCTCGATGAAAAAATGTTTTATTAATGTACGTTGTCCCTGACAAATAAACCTGGAATAAATAAATAAAATAAACTCAGCTATAGTTAATGTAGCTTGATTTAAAATGCAGCGGGGAGTGTAAGGGAGCGAGCTGAAGCTTCTGTTTTGTTGTTGTTGGTTTTGATAAAAAAGCAAAAACACCCAGAAAGGTGTTATCTCTCAAAAAAAAAAGTTATTTTCTACACAACAAAATTCCCGCCATGGTACTATTCGGATAAGTCCTCTTGTTGAATCAGTGAGAATAGTTAGAAGAATAAGAACAGCAACAACAATCAAAATACACTCTTTTTTTATACAAGAACCTTTTTCATAAGAATGTTGAGGCAAAATAAAAGGCCCAAAATAAAGAACATGTTAGGAACAACTTGTGGCTGTACTTAACTAAGGAACTCATAGGTCACTAAACTGTAGCATTCATGAGTGTTTAATCAGCTGCTTAAAATATGAATTATGGCAACAATATGTATTACTCCATTATAAATGGAAACAACATCTTTTAAAAAGATTTCTATACTGAAAAAATAAGAACATTTTAAAAACATTAATGGCATAATTTCTCAAAATGTTTTATAACATTCAAGGTTATCAAAATTGACATTCTAATAAATAAAGAGTCTTTAAGAAGGCGCATCATTTCAAAAAAGAATAACAAATCAAGTTTTGCAGAAGCAATCAGATGACATTGCTTTATAAATGGTATGGACCTGAGATGTCAAATTAAATCCCTGGGGCTACAGATTTTTTTTTTTTTTTGTATTCCAGTGCTATGGGGCTAGAAGGCTGCGGTGTTTCACGGGTATTTTTAAACCATTTCCATTCAAAAACAGGGAATGGACTGGAATTATGTCAGTGAGATAATTAGGATCTGAATGAAATGTTTCAATTCCATGTATAAATGAAAGCCATCAAACATTTATATCTTAAATCAAGCTGACACTTGAATGCAGTTAACTTCATAATTGACTGAGTCATCAAGCCAGTATGCTATCTACTGGCTTCACTCGCCCTCTCCCACATTTCTTTCATTTGGTTATATCTTTAGTTTTCTCTTAGTTTTTGTTTTGACATTGAAAAATGTGGCATTGTTTTCACAGGCCTTGTATTCTCCACTCAATAAATGTGATTTGGGACTGGAGTGTCTTAATAGAGCCATCAAGAAACAAAACACAGAAACTTGCCTCCCTGGGTGCACACCTGTCGGCTGAGCTAATGATGTCAAGGTGACAAAAATCGTTTTTAAAGGCAACAATTAAGGCAGCCAGATTCAAATAAACATATGTTGTTTTCTGGAAGACTGAGTATATATTAGACAGATTAAACTGAAAGAAAACCAAACAGACATCGCAGATTTGTAATTGTTGTGTATGTAGGGGTCTATTCTCCCATTAGCGCGTAAGTTTTTTTTTACGCGCTTCGAGTTAAGCGCTTTTGAGTTACGCGTATTCTCCCCTACTCGCTTCGATCACGCCCACAGCGCTTAACTTCAGAATGTAGGCGGCCTTATGAAAGAGGTGTGACTGATCCAAAAGAGAGGCAGACTCTGTACAAAGCTCATTGATTATGGCTATCAGGAAAACATGGAAAAAGGATTTTCTGATTAACCATGAAAATGCATTTGTGGTCCATGAAAAACACAATCCAGACTTTAAATTTGAATATCGTCGGCCTGCTGATAAAACCTCGTATCTCCAAATTGATAAGAAACGAAAACTCGTATGTCCACTATTCTTACATGCAAAATTAAACATTTTTATTTTAAACTATATTTATCCATTTATATTATTATAATTATTATTTTATTTTATATTTATTTTTTTATTTTCCTGTGAAGTTTGTCATTGTGAAGATATGAGGTTTTACATGCCGCCGTAATTGTAGGCCGTACCAATTACAAGACGTAATTCAGACATCTCTTTATATATCCCCCGCCGCGCGATTAGCGCGATATAGCATTGGGCTCCGTCCGTACGGACACATAAAATTGCGGCGGCGGGGGATAGCTACGCGCTTTTTTCGACTTAAGCGCATGGGAGAATAGACCCCGTAGGGAATACTGGATACTGAAGTTCAGTATCTCAGACAAACAGGCCTTCCCTATTTGTTATGACCAGCCAGGGGTCCGGGGGCCACCTAGACCCCCTGCGGGGTCCAGGGGTAGTAACTCTGTGGGGAACCCAGGGGTGCAAAGCCCCCCGGACGCTCTGGCATTTTAGTACATTTGGAGGTGGTATTTTTTGATTTTGAGTGTCCCTTTTAATGATATCTTGGCAGTTAATAACCTTCTGCAGGGCCTTGACACAATATTCAAGTTCAGGGAAACTCACAACGAGAACTTAACTTCACAAACCCCTTCTGTATGATTGTTCAACACCAAGGATGATCTGGCAATCAGTTTTCTCTTCCCTTCCCCCATCCTCTATTCTTCTTACTGTTTCTAGAGTCAGGCAAGTCCATTCTGAGATATTGTCCTCCCATTTTTTTCTTTGCCTACCAAGTTATTTTTTGGAAACAAGTAACCTATTCTAAGTATGATCAGGTCTGAAGGCCTGCAAGTGCGGCCAACAATATTGAAAGCAAGACAGAGTTGTAGAAAGCCGAATGAACTTTATTCTTCTGAAGAATACAAACAAGTTCTCGCGATTACAATGTACATACAGAGCATAAGGAAATTACGTCTGACTGACAACTCACCAAATCAGATGGTGAACCCAAAGTATTAGTATTACAAATTGTGACAAATGTACAACTGCACTAATGGCCTTTTATCTTTACTTTATATCATTACCTATCGTAACATTAAAGTCTCACTTTCAGGCGCAATATACCCACACTCGGATGCTTACGTTTCCCAAAAAATCGCCAATAAAATTCACTTAGCCGCTGCCGTACTACTGCAGGCCGCACGGAACGTGGAAAAAAAAGTGTACAAACTCTAACCTTTCTGTACTGATGCAATGTTGTGGCAAAGTTCCAACAATTTCTCTGCAGAAATTTTGCCGTTGACTGACTGACGCAGCATAGATCAAATGTGACCCCGCCTGTGAAAACCCAGGGAAAGTCTGTTTCTGGCGATGCACAGTTTTTGGGTTTTTTTTTTAAAGAAATTAATTTTTGAACACTATATTTCAAAAAGTTACCAAGGGTTGGCTCACGTACAGCCAAGGTGCGCGCCTGGCGTATGAATAGTTTGTATTTTTGGGCCGGTACGTTTATTGAAAGACAGCGTAGTGGCCTCAGTCACAGCGTAGCGGCCCAATTTGACAGTGTAGCAGGCCGCTAGGTTAATATTCGCTGGTGAGAACTCTGCATCACATCTGAAGAAGGGCATGTCGCTACCAGGAACATTATCACCAGTGTAGTCTCAGTGACATGCGGGTCAGAAGCACGCCTGAGGTGTTAGCAGCCATCCAGGGTGGTGCACTGGGGAAACAGCTGCTCTACTCGCTCTGCATTGGTCACTGATAAATCCTTGCATAGTGTTCAGATTTTAAAACCTATTTGCTGAGTCAAATTGACTTGGTGTGACAAGTTATGCCTAATGTTTAAGACATTCCCCCAATCCTACCCAATCAAATAGACTTTATCTTCCCCTAAATATGGAAATCTGTTTAGCTGTCATTTGGGGTAAGGAGCTCCTGATGCATCCAATATTGATACTGCACCAATTTACTGTATTTTTATATGTACAGTGCTGTGAAAAAGTATTTGCCCCCTTCCTGATTTCTTCTATTTTCACATATTTGTCAAACATGAATGTTTCAGATCAAACTACTTTTAAATTTAGACAAAGATAGCCCGAGTAAACACAAAATGCAGTTTTTGAATGATGACTTTTATTGAAGCAAAAAAGCCAACCTGGCCCTATGCAAGAAAGTAATTCCCCTTTGGTTAATTAATCAACCAATTTAATTTTTAATTGTTTTGATCATTTCAATTTCACTAAACTCACTCAGACATGAATACTGCCTGCCCTGTTGAACATATACATCCCTTGTACAACCTGTCTTATAATGAAACTAGTCAAAAAGCAGCACATGATGCCCTGATTTAAAGAAATTCAAGAACAGATGAGGAACAAAGTTGTTGACATCCATCAGTATGGAAAAGATTAGAATCCTGTTTCTAAAGCTCTGGGACTCCAGCACACCACAGTGAAGGTAGTATCTACAAATAGAGAAAACTTGGAACAGTAATGAACCTTCCCAGAAGTGGCCGGCCTACCAAAATCTGGCGAAGAGTGCTTCAACATCTCAACCAAGAGGTCACGAAAGAACCCAGGCTAACATCCGAATAAACTGCAGACCACACTGGCTCCAGTTAAGGTCAGTGTTCATGATTCCACACACAAAGAAAAAAAAAGAGACTGGGCGAAAATGGCATCCATGGGAGAGCTGCTTAGTGAAAACCACTGCTGATCAAAAATAACTTAAAAAAAGATAATCTCATATTTGCCATAAAACATCTTGATAACCCCCAATACTTTTGGGGTAGAATTCTGTAGACTGATGGGTCAAATGTAGATTGTCTTGCAAGATATGAGTCTTCCGACGCACAGCTAACAGAGTGCTCCACAATAAAATTACCATACTAACAGTCAAACTCTGTGTCGGTAGTGTGATTGTCTGGAGCTGCTTTGCTACTCCAGGACTCGGGCAACATGCCGTAATTGATTGAACCATGAACTCTGCTTTCAACCAGAAAATTCTGAAGGAGAATGACTGGTTATCAATTTGTGATCGAAAGCTAAGGCACAGTCCGGTTATGTAGCAGAAAAACAATCAAAAAAACACAAACAAGTCCACTTTTGAATGACTCAAAAGGAGCAAAATGAACATTATGTAGTGGCGCTGTCAAAGTCGTCTTGAATCCAATGGAGATGATGTCGCATGAACTTAAAAGGACAGTTCATGCTTTTAAATGCCCGAAAGTTGCTGAATTAAAGTAATTTTGCAAAGCAAAATAGGCCAAAATTCCTCTACAGTGATGTGAAAGCCTCATTGCCAGTTATCACTAACATTTCATTGCAGTTGTTGCCATCAAGGATTGCACAACCAGTAATTAGATCTGGGGGGGGAATTTTTTTTTTTTTTTCACAATGGTGACATAGGTTTTGAATAACTAACTAACTAACTAACTAACTTCAATAAATTAAATGATCTTTGAAAACCTGCATTTTATGTTTAATCACATAGTCTTTGTCTAATATTAAAACAAGAGCAATGCAAAGCGTGGCAAATGCCCCTGCCTGTATGTTGATCAAGGGCATTTTGAGATGGCTGCTGTGGCGACCATATTAGATATCGCACGATGGTGGTTTTTAAAAGGAACCTTTCTCTAGCCTCTCCCAATACGCCATTAAGAAATGGCATCAATCCGACGAGGGATTCTATAGCTATCCCACGTAAACAAAAAGTGAACGGACGAAAGACGGACGGACGACAGACGGACATGGTGTCGACATAATGCCCCCTTTCCTCTTTGGAGGGCGGGGGCATAATTAGTTGGATGATCTGAAACATTCAAATTTGACAAATAAGCAAAAATAGATTAAATCAGGAAGGGAGGAAATGGTTTTTCACTCACCCCACTTAGATGACAGGTACCATGAGCCACATACCCATGGACTTGCTCATTCAAGCACTATCCCTCTCTCTGCAGATGCGTTCAACACGAAAGGTGTCAGTGTGGCCGGTGGCATTTGTAGGGGGGCTACGCTACGAATCCCCCAAAGTCAACGCCGCCGGCAAGGTCTATGGCTGGAAAACGGTCTTCGACCCACATCGGCCCTTTGCCATTGACATGGCAGGATTCGCTGTCAACCTTCGCCTCATCCTCTTTAAGCCCCAGGCTTACTTCAAGCTCCGAGGAGTCAAGGGCGGATATCAGGAGAGCAGCCTACTACGGGAGCTGGTCACCCTCAACGACTTGGAGCCAAAAGCTGCTAATTGCACTAAGGTGACATAGAGAATTAACCTTATTGAACACATTACATTTGGGTCTGTCCAAGCAAAAGGGTAGGTTTGCATACCCCCAACTTCCACCCTCATTTTTTTTGAGCGGGTGGGTCAGATGCATTATTTAAGCTGATAGGTATTTAGTACACATCCCAGAGAGATAACAGAGATAACTTTATGCCCCACACATAAACCACTGAAAAGTTATCTCATTTAATGTGTCTACTAAGGGGCAATTTTTCAGTCTATTTTTGTGACATTCTTGAGTACATCGAAAAAGAACCATTATTAGCACCTTAAGGGCATTCCTTTTATATTAAATTTATTTTCTACTTGAAAATAAGTGTTTGAAGTTTCCATTCCAAACAAATTCAAATTTAGGTGCAAGCAGGTGTATGTTGTTTTTTTGGGGGGTTCTGTATGTGATGCTGTTCCGTCCATATGCTACCCCATGTACGTTCTTAACAAATATCAGGAAATAAACACTTTGAAAGTAATTTTTCTGTTTTGAGCTTCAAAACTATTCATCTCCTCGCAACATAAGTGGTGTGATGATTTGTTTCTTGCGTAGTTACAAAGAAAATCACATTTTATTTCAGCCGCCCAGGATTCCGTCAATCATCACATTACGTGACCGGCATTTTCGGATGCTCCTCTATTGAAAACGCCCGCCCAAAATAGAACAAATTCATTAGCATTGGATGATACCCCCGAAATGATGACATCACCAATTTTTTTCGTTTACAGCAATGGCGTCTTCCCATTGCTCCAATCACATACATGACCATCAATTAAAGCTTGGTTCGCTACTCAGTTATTTTGTGGAATATTCAAGGAGTATTCTGGATTATACACCTTCCATTTCTAACCCTTTTAGCGTGGCAGGCGTTGGAATGTACGCCGATTCTTTGCACGATTCAAAAGTTGTTTGGACTGTGTGCCAATTTGGTGCCGTTATGTGATTTGGACATCGAGAAACGGTGTTCAATTGTCACATCACGCCAAATATATCATGGAAATCTGGTGATAAGTGTCTTATATGCTGTGATAGGAAAGCCATCTCAGTATTTTGTCTTTTTTGATCGCCAGTACGACTGTTTTTGGTGATAGTTTTCCCGCAATTTCATCTCAAACGATCTTTTTGTAAGGAGGTTACGTGTGTGATGGTTGACTTGTGCAAAAGTTGCCCAGTGTCATGAAGGCGATGATAATGTCGTATTTTAAATAAAATATATACTGTTTGTGAGTTTCAATAAATGTGCAGTTTGTGCTCAGTGCTATTGCTCTTCATATATTTTCAAAGTGCACCACTAATATCCCAAAATAGGTAAAAAAAAAAAAAAAAGTTGGAGCAATTAAATTTTTTGTCAAGCATTTATACGGGACCACCCATCTTGACATGCGTCACATAGGTGACCTGTTGACTACTCTGTGGACACTATGCCTAGTTAAAATGAAATGATTTGCCTTTCACTACCTCACAACTTGGCAGTGTTAATAAGATATGAAGCTCTTACGAATGCTGCTTACCGCTTTTTTAATAGAAAAATATATCTTGTCCTGCCCTCCAGCATGGACATTCTATGGTGAAAGATTAAAATCTCAAGCTAAATGCTTTTTGATGAAAAAATTTGGCTTCTTTTAATATCCACATCACATATGCGACCATAAGGATGTTTTCAACTTTTCATTGGAATTCCCCTTTTGCTGTAAATACAGTTATCTTCCCATGAATTTGTCATGAAAGCACACAAACTAAGCCTCCATTATGTCTTACAAACTATAATTTGAAAATAATACTGGCAATGTCATACTTCCGTGCCCTTTAGCTTGGACAGACCCATTTGTATTTTACACTGAGTATTCAAGTATGAAATTCAAATAGCAGATTTCCTTATTTTTGGACATCAAGCAGTTTACTGTTGTGAATAAGATGGAGGCCATAGAGCCAGTTTTATAGACGGGCACAGACTAAATAGGATAATACAGATTAAATTAAATATTGAATATTTTGAATGGAGAAACTAGCTCCAATGTAGGGCCAAAGTTTCTGTAATTAGAGCCCTTTACTTTGAAAGCCTGTTCAGAACAGAAGAGGGCAGAGTTAGCAGAACAGGTGCTCATACAGATCTGGATTTTGAGGCGACATTGGCACTGCTCTGCACATTACCACTTGCTCTTCAGAGGCTGTAAACAGAGGAGGTGGGAACTGGTTCTAAAATTCAGTAGGACCAGGCCAGTCAGATGAGGGGAATGGATGGGGGGCAGGCATCATTTGCAGCAGGCATGGCAGGAGAGGTAGAGCTGGGGGGGGTATATACGTGCTCTGAAGCTTCTTCTCATAATCTGGTTCTTCAAACTGTGGCTATTAACCTCCTCAACACTTGGGTACAGCTGGGAGCATTATTCATTCCCAGTGCTGCCGAGAGGACAGGCTCATCTCCGTGCCGCTCCCTGACAGAAAAGCCGCAGAAAATGAATTGTGTGCCACTCTCCTTCCCTTTCTGTTAAAGTTTATTAGGCACATCCTGGCCCCTTCACACTGGCAAACCTCCAAGTTCTGCACTCCAATATTTGCACAAGGAGCTGTTGCCGTGGTGATGAGGATCGATAGAACCTTTGACTGGCTCCGAAAAGAAACCATTGCTTTTGTTCTATTTTCTTTCTTTGTCATAAATCGCAGAGGAGTGTAGTGAAAAAAGATAATTTCTGCAAAAAAAGCATTTCCAACCTGCTGCCTCTTGTTTTCCTTCCTATCCTCAATGCTGAGGCCATTATTAATCGGAACAGGAGGAGTCAAAGCTTCATCCTGGGCCAAAGCTGAAGGACTGGAAACAACCTCACACACCCAGCTCACTACTGCGTCTGATGGGGCTCCCTGCAACTCACATTCAAGATTTTAAAGTCGTAGACATGTCTCTCATCCTTGCATCCCCCGCCCCCATTTATAACCTGGAAATTTTGCGTTTCCCTCCCACATGATCAGAGTTGACCATTTCTGTTTGGGCAACAGTTAGCAGGTTGGCAGGGATCCTCAGTCGCAACATGCTTGACTGGTTACCGAAGAGTATCTCGTTCGTTCCCCCAGTGAGGCTTAGCATTATGACTTGATCTGGAGTGATGAAGTTGGGAAAAATTCTGCAGTTGCAACCTTGAGCTATATCCTTAACCCCAAACATTTCCCCCGGGGCTCTACCCCCGTTTCTATCCCTGCTCACTTGAAACCATTCTATTCGGCATTTCTGCTTGGGCATGTTTGGAAAGGAGAAACACAATGTAAATAAACGTTTTAACGAAATGTTTTCATTGGGAGTAAGCACAGCTGCTGCCCTGCTGGGCAGTAGTGCAGTCACCATCGATCAGTCTTCAGGAAAAACCTTAGGTACTGGAAAAAAGAGGCTCAAAAAGAGAGGTCTTCAACTCCAGTGCCACCCTTTCTGTCTTCAAACTCTTCATTACAAAAGCCCCTGAACTTATGATGATTATGCAGTCGGGCATATGCTTACATAGGCAAATGCTTCAGCACGATATAAATCTGTACAAATAGTTATGTTCAGAACATTTAGTCTGAATATCAACCGCCCAGGAACTGATAATGTTGTGTATGCTTGGTCAGTGGTTCTCTAAGTTGCTCTTGGTTAGCCCATTGTGTATGTTATTTTCCGTCCCAACCTCAACTGCAATCACAATGTTTAAAAACTGTTAATTTTTTTTCTTAATCAGGTCCTTTTCATGTTAAAATTTACCCGCTAGCCTCATATTCAGACATAGCTATAGCTACATGTGATTTCAAATTAAAATTTAGCTTCACTGCTAACATTTGTGACTGAATGACCAAAGACAACGGTGACTGAAATGGGTTATAATTGCATTGCTGAACGTGACTTTTTATTCCTTTTACACAATGCTGATTTAATTCCTTATCATTTCCCCAGTCTTTGAATTTCTCCTTCGCTACTAAATTGCTAGTTTTTGTGGCTCATGTGCACGGTTACAACTGAGAGACGCCCACTGTTCTGTAAAATGCAAGCAATCAAACATTGTTTCATGAAAGTTTTTGCGGTGTATCCCAATGTGAAAATGACATTTTCATTTCAGATACAATGTGGCTTAATAGTGTAAATAATCCATCTGAGTATTAAACTCACATAATCAAGACAAAGTAACAGCTTGTCAAAGTACCAGAAACAGAAATTTGGTTGTGACAAAAACCAGCGCACACAGGGGTTCCCCAGGACCGACACTGGAAGCCACTGTGAAAATCTATGCGGTGAAAACTTATATATTCAGAGACATGTCAAAAGGAATCTTGAGCTTTTAGTACTTGTGGGCAAGGGACATGCTGTGAAGATTTAAATGTTTGCATTTTTTCCCCCCATAGATTCTTGTATGGCACACCAGAACGGAAAAGCCTGTTCTTGTAAATGAAGGGAAGAAAGGATTCACAGACCCAAATGTGGAGATTTGACATCTTTCCTCACCTGGTAAATCATTAGTCCTCCCAAGTAAAAAAAAAAAACACTGTAGATAACCTTAACATTTTTGTGTGTCATAGTATCAGAAAGAAATCAATACAGCTGTCACAGATATGCAAGAACATCTGGAAATAGCCTGGAAATACAACTCAAATCAGAAAAAGTTGGGACAGTAAATTAAATTATATTTAAAACTAAACAGAGAGTATTAAAATTATCTTTGACTTGTTTTATGTTGAAAACAATAAAGTAGCATGTTATTTAATGTTTAACCTCATTAGTTTCAGAGATGCTTCAAAATAATTTCATTTCAATTTTGGTTCTCGCAATGCATTTCAAAAATGTTGGGACAGAAAAGTATTTACCACTGTGTTATGCAGTCATTCTTGTTCACAACTCCTTAACAAATATTTAGGGACTGATGAAACCATTAGGTGATTAAATGTTTCAGCTGTAATTTTGTCCCATTCACCTTGCAAGAAAAGTCTTACGGTGTTCAACAACAGGGTGTTCATTATTATTATAATTATAATTAGTTCCCGTCGCTGAGTGGCACGGGAGCTATGGTATTGGACTCTGTCCGAGCACGTGCGTGTGTGTGTGCGTGCGTGCCTCAACAAAAACTTAGACCTTTTGCTTTATCTCATCAATTATTTCAGTTACAGGCTCCTAATTTTCACTGGACATGCATCTCATAAAGGCCTACAAATGGCTCGCCTAAAGGTGACCTAGGGCTATTTTTCAAGGTCATTGGCCTAGAAAATATTACCAAAAACTTTGACGTTTTGCTTCATCTCATCAATTATTTCACTCACAGGCTCCTAATTCTTACTGGACATGCGTCTCATAAAGGCCTAAAAATGACTTGCCTAAAGGTTACCTTGGCCTATTTTTTCAAGGTCACTGGCCTAAAAATATCACCGAAAACCTCGACATTTTGCTTTATTTCATCAACTATTTCAGTTACAGGCTCCTAATTAGTTCCCACCGCCCGAGTGGCACAGAAGCTATGGTATCGGGCTCCGTCCGTGCGCGTGTCCGTCAACAAAAGCTTATCTTAATGGCAGGAGCTTCTGGGGCCGCCAGTGCCCTATATTTGCATTTTGCATTACAAAATGCCCCACACATTCTCAATGGGAGACAAGTATGCAGGCCAGTCCAGCACCTGCACCATCTTCTTAAGCAGCTATGTGTCCCATTTTCTTATTGAAATATGGGCATCTGGGTAGCCCAGGAAAATATGTCAGTTCACTAACAGCATATGCTGCTCCAAAATCTCTGTACTTTTCAGCATTAATGGTGCTTTAACAGAGGTGCAAATTATCCTTGCCAAGGGCAATGATACAACACCATACCTTGTTATTGTCAACAGTCTGGGTGTACTTTTTTTCTTTGGCCTGGAGCACACGGAGTCCATTTTCTCCAAAGACGACCTCAAATATTTCTTCATCTTACAGTAATACACATGCTACTATGTGATGGTCCATCATGGATGCCCTAAAGCCCAGAGAAGTTGTAGGTGCTTCTGGACACTGTTAACATAAGGCTTCTTGTTTTCGGAGTGATGCGAGATCACAAGTATTCACAAGCCCTTTATGCACACGAAGTCCGCCAGATTACTTTAATTATCTTATTGACTCTAAAGGGTGAATTATCCAAATTTCTCCCCACCTTTTTTAAGGAGCATTGATTGTTAACCTTTCTGTAATTTTTTCAAGCATTAGTGGCTACTCCTGGATCCTCTTTTTGTACCAAATCATGATTACAATCACCTGCTGCCATCAGCTTTTTCAAACTAAATCGTTTTCAAATTTGTACCTCATTTCTAGTCCTAAATTACCAAATATGTTTATTTTTTCCAAACGCACTCATACCATAACCACGCCCCACAATCATGACAACAGTTCAGGATCGATTTCATTGGTTACTTCATGACTAGAGAACAATCAAACCCTAACCCATATCTGAAGCCAAACCGTAATCCACCCTGAGCCAAGTCACAAAATAAGTGAATATGTCAGACCCTGGGGGGCACGGTTATGGCAGAGCTTATTTCCCAGTCACCCCTGTCCCACTTTTTTGGAATGTGTTGCAGGCATGAATGGCAGGAATAGATGTATACTCATCATTAAAATTAAGTTCACCAAACAAAATGCTAAATATCTTGTCTTTTTACTTTCTGCAATGAAATACAAGGCAAAGTCAATTTAAAGGTCACTACTGTCTGTTTTCATGTGCATTTTCCATACCGTTCAGTGGGTTACTAGTGCAGCGATCAACCAAGTTGGTCTTCCGAGAGGGATATGCAACTGCCTTAAGAGTGTTCAGCGTGCTGTATGTGGCATCTTACTAATACTTTAATGTAACCTGTGCAGGTCTCTGATTTCGATCAGAAGCCATGTCTGGGCCCGGTCATCTGACTGGAACAGGCAGAAGAACACAGGACATAAGGAGCCACACGTTTAAGAAACGTCCCCGCAATGTCGCCACTATGTCTGAGGAGCATCCTTCCTCAATTCAAATGCATCGACTAAACCAAGTCAAGATTTAAATATTTTTTATAATATACAAAAGGGTAAATACATTTAAATAAGTAAGATTTTAAAGCACAGATAAGTACAAGATGGCAATATTAACCCATTTTTAGATAAAAGCGTTAATACATGTGGAGACAGCAAGGGAGACAAATGCCATAGCAACCCACACAGTGTCCAATCAAGTGCAGCAACCATAGCAACTCATGCAGTGTTCAATCAACAGAGGTAGCACAATGTCACCAACTGGTATAAGTATAGTATAAGGAAAGGACTGTGTGCTGAAAGCCAACCAGAGAGGCATGCTCCACTGAAACTGGATTCCGGTACTTTGACCTTTGAGTCCTTCGGGGACCTACTTTTGCACAGAAGAAAGAGAGAGACAGAGATAGCTCCACTGCAAGCAACTTGGGCCTGGATTAGAAGGTAAAAATATTTTTGTTGAGATGGTTTGCTGTTGACCCCCTGCTCAATGAACCTGGCAGAATCGAGACCTCCCGCCATTTTGAACTGTTGGACTGCTGGACTGTTCCAGTTTGCTATTCAGTAAAAGGCAAGAGAAAAAGAAAGGAAAAAAACTATGATGAAAAAAGGACTGACATGTTTTTTCCAAACCTTCTACAAGAGTTTGGCTGCTTTTTCATTTCATCTTTTGAAATTCACATGCATCACCCTTGATTTTGCTGAACTACTTACATTACTCAACATTCTCTCTCCAATATTTTATATCACACTAGGGACATGCAATTATATGTTTTGTCACTCTCTCACCTGCTGACATGCATATATAGACACTCACTGTCTACCGTTTCACAAATCACGAGAGATGCACCATGCCTATGAGCTGTAAAAGAATTGTGAGAAAAGTTTGCTGAAAGAAATAGCACTTATGAATCCAGGGGTAAAATGTTACTGATTGTATTCTTCAACTTATTTAAAAAGAAAACTGTAAATATTGACGACCCGAACAATCAAGCGCTTCACTCTGTTATGTTAATTATGAAGCTGTAGAACTATTGTATTTATATAAATGTAAAATGACTAAAAGAAAAAAGACAGTTTGTGATATATTCTAATGAATTTAAATCTAAATGTTTGTCACTTAGAATCTAGTAAATCTTGCATTGACTAATGTCCTTTTAGAAGTTATATCACCCAGAAGGGCACTCAAACAGGCCTTTGCTCAGGTGCGGAAGGATACTATCAGCATTAAACCTCGAGTATGCAGTATCTGAACTGACTAAGTGCAAGCTAGTTTTGGCACAGCATATAGAGCTTGTTTTTGCTCAGCAATATGGAAATGCACAGTGTAAATCACATATCAAAAACAGTTATATCACAGCTTGTGGCAGCGTCCCAGTATCAAAAAGAGGTTTTTTTTTTTTTTTTTGGATAATTGATGGATGACAGACAGACCTGTCTACTGCAATTCAAAAACTGCTCTCAAACAAAAGTGCTTTCACCCATCTGCCAAAGTGATTCTTCATTGTACCTGCCATGCTGCTCTTCCCACAAGATAGGAATACAAGGATGCTGTGCTTCATTTTACTGGGTCAAAATAAGTCGAGATCCGGCAGAAGAAAAAAAAAATGCTACATTGCAAGTTCAACAGCACATCCTGAGAGCTGCTTGTCTTCTCAGCATTGTCAGAGTTCCTGTCAGATTTATTACAACCACAACAAAGGATGCAACAAGCACAAGGACCGTATTATAGGAAGAACTTCAAAAGTCTCCAGTTCGCCTCTGTCATGAGATGATCACATCATATGTACTTTTGGGTTTTTTATTTCACTTGTGGTGGTTTATCACTATGTGTTGTGCATTTAACAGGTGTCAACCCAAGTCAGGTGGACGGCAACAACAGAATTAAAGAAAAATATGTTGAAGATGAAGGTAAAAGTCATGTGGCTTTAAGTCATGTGGCTTCCAGCTGGCCAGGGTCCCACATCGCACTGCTTTGTGTCTAATTAGGGTACCAAATTGGAACGGAATATCAAAATGTGAAAATACATATATTTAGTACGTAAGAATATTCAATGTGACATGAGGGATACTGCTGGAACATAACAATATTGATTGAACATTTGTTGACCATATAGATTGAAAATCAGAGAATACTGAATGAAACCTGAAAATGGTGAATTGATCATGAGAGTTTATGATGAATCCCATGGATAGTGAATGAAAAGTGTGACAAAATATATTGAAAACCTGAGTGCATTAAATGAAACATCAATATGGTTGGTGAAACCTGAAAATTTTGAAGGAAAATGGGACAATATAGATTTAAAAACTGAGAATATTGAATTTAACTCAAGAATATATGAGAAAACATGAGAATATTAAATGAAAATGTGACCAGAGCATATTGCATTAAGCATGAGAATCTTGTCTGAATCCTGGGAGTATTGGATGAAAACTTGACAATATAGATGTTAAGCCTGAAAACATGAAAATATTGATTAAAACATTCTAATCTAAGAACATTAAAAAAAAATGGGACCAAGGGTCCTGTGGCCCATAAGGCCAGTAAGATAAAAATTTGAGAAGATAAATTAAAAACCTGAGAATATTAAATGAAATATGCAAATATGCAGTGAACTAATTATTTAATGCCTTGCAATCAATGACTGTGTTGTGATCTCACTTTCACATCCTTTCCACAAGTGTTGAGGCCGCCACACAATGTTGACTGGTTCATAGAAAATGTTTTTTTTTTTTTTTTAAAGAATCCAGCATGAGAATTGATATCAATAATTTTATGCTCAAGGTAATTTTGTGATGGCTAAGAAACAAAAGCATTGGGAAACTGAAATTGTATGTTTTTATCAGTTCTGAAGTAGCCACAGCCAACTACCACACCTTGAGAAACATCATTTGATTTGCTTGAGGTTGCTTGTGGTCAAAGCATTGGAGTGACATCAGGGAATGTGTTGATAGCAATGTTTTGTGACAACAGGTTCCAACAAAAACTCCTGTTGATTGGTTTTCAATGAGATGAATAATCAACGATATGCTCTGAATCATTTTTCGATTTCAGCTGCCGTAACCTGCTAATCAGTTTAAGATTTGAATTACAATTCAACTTTGGCACACTTTCTAAAGACAAATTGTTGCTGTATTGTATTTCTCATTGCGAAATCTTTTCCAATTATCAATCATAATTTTGATGCATTGTCATTTACATCACATGAAACATGAAAATCCAAATAAAGACATCATTCCTGAGAACAAGCCAAATGTCTTTTTTTTTTTGCCTTTAATCAATGATGATAGTCTTGAGACAATTGTGAGCACACAAGCGTACATAATACAGTGCAAATATGCAAAAGTTAGGTGCAACCAAATTTACTTCTAGGTCTGTGGGTGCATGTTTTCATGGCTAGTTGCAATAACTGGTTCACTGCCAGACAGTCGGGCACAATCTAGCTAACAGACTGCACCAGGGGACCTTAACCTTATCCTGAATGGTTAGTGTGCGCAGTAAATTGTTCAAAGCTACCAAAACTGTTGTTTCTGTAATAACACACATATTCTTGATCAGCACCTTCCCCAGAAAAAAACGTTTGTAGAATGTGTTCCGTGACATTATACACCGTCCGTTACTGGATCTTTTTCCATGCAGTAGAAAAGGATCAACCCTGATCCACACCTTCAAGGGAACCAACGATGCAAGATTCCACAAGATGTACGTGCTTGTTATTGGATAAGGCTACTCTCAGGTTTTCAAGTTATACAGTCAATTCTTCATGCAGTATTCTCAGATTTCATTATATATACAGTACATACATACAGTGTTCTCTGGTCTTCAATTAATATTGTCCTTTTTTTTTTTACATTCTCTCCAAGTTTTATTAATTATTCTCAGGTTTTCCAAAGATATTCTCAAGTTATATTCTCATAATTAACTGAACAAGCTGGCATTTGATCTATATAGTCATGTTTTCATTTAATATTCTGAGGTGCATTGTGTATTGTCATGATCCAGCCAAAATTCTCTGTTTTTTTTTTATTATATTTGTCTCTTTCATTCATTTTTCTCCTCAGGTTTTGTATCTGAATGTGGAATGAAGCATTACATATATTGTAATGCTTCATTCCACATTCAGATACAGGTCACAGATTTCTGATCTGTATTGTCACATTTTCATTCAATATTCTCATGTTTCATCATAAATTCATAAGTTCCACACAATATTCTCTGGTTTCACTCAATATTTTTAGCTTTTCAATCAGCAGTGTTACATTTTCATTATATTATGGATATTATGTTTATCCATGGATATTATGTTTTTGGTCCGGCCGCCTCCGCCGCATTACGTGTTAACGCGATAACTTCAGTAATATTTCAATTACTTACTTATGTGCAAAATTTGGAATTTGTATCATAAAGAGGAAGAACTGATTCGATTTTGGACAATTTACGATGTCTAGATTGGCTACCAGGGGCCAAAAACAGATTTCAGTGTTAACGTGATAACTGCAGTAATATTTCAATTAGAAATTCCAAGTTTTGCATATAAGTAAGTATCATAAAGAGGAAAAACTGATTCAATTTTGGACAATTTACAATTTCTAGATTGGCCACCAGGGGCCAAAAACTGAAAAAAAAAAAAATCACTGTTCCGCGATAACTTCAGTAATATTTTAATTACAAATTTCAAGTTTTGCACATAAGTAAGTATCATAAAGAGGAAGAACTGGTTCGATTTTGGACAATTTACAATCTCTAGATTGACCACCAGGGGCCAAAAACTGATTTACATGTTAACGCGATAACTGCAATAATATTTCAATTACAAATTCCAAGTTTTGCATATAAGTTAGTATCATAAAGAGGAAGAACTGATTCGATTTTGGACAATTTATAATTTCTATATTGGCCACCAGGGGCCACAAACTGAAAAAAAATCACTATTTTTATCATATCTCTAGAAATATTTGTCCGATTGACCTCAAATCAAGTGCAAATAAAAGGTCATGACCTGAGGATGTGTCCCACGATGACATTATACCAGTTTGGTTCCAAATTTTGACACAAGGTGGAGCTTTGTCACATAAAATTCACCATTTTTGCTATATCTTTGGAACTATTTCTCCAATTGACATGAAACTATGTGCAACTGCAAGGTCATGACCTCACAACGTGTCCCATGATGACATCATACCTGTATGGTTCAATATTTTGCCACCAGGTGGCGCTTTGTGATGGAAAATTACCATTTTGGCCATATCTTCAGAACCATTTGACCGATTGACCTGAAATTAAGTTCAAATGAAAGTCTATTCAAGGTCTATTCAAGGATTGGGGAATTGGAGGATTGGGAGCGTTCGGGGATATACCCCCAGCCATCGCCTCCGACGGCATAAGCCTAGTTTAAAATTCATCAAATATTCTCTTTTTTTCCATCGATATACTGATGCTTTGAATCTCTTTTGTCAAAGTTTAATTCCATATTCTCAGGTTCATCATAAATTTATAAGTTCCACACAATATTCTCTGGTTTCACTCAATATTTTTAGTTTTTCAATCAGTAGTGTTACATTTTCATTTAAAATTCATCAAATATTCTCATGTTTCCATCAATATATTGAGGTTTTAAATCTCTTTAGTCAAAGTTTCATTCCGTATTCTCAGGTTCATCATAAATTCTCATGTTCCAATAAAAATTTTCAGGTTTCAATTAATATTCTTGAGATCCTGATTTAGATTGTAACAATTTCATTGAGTATTCTCATGTTTCATCACAAATTCTTATGTTCAAGTCAGTTTTCTAATGTTTCATTCAATATTGTCATATTTCCATTAACCATTCAGGTTTCATCAGATATCCTCATTTTTGACTCATTACCACTGGCATTCAACCTATATAGCAACATTTTGGGATTTAATTCCTATTTGGAACCTCATAATTGGGGGTACCTATTATGATGTTAGTGCTCACTGTGCCACAATTACAGCTCCAACCCGCCAAGGCATGGACACAAGGCATGGACAAGACCACAGAGAGTGCCCTATGGTACATGGGACTAGCAGATCCTTAAAGTGCGGTGGGCTTTGTGGTCGAGTCGCAGTAGAACTGACCTGTTGTCCGGCACATTCTACAGCACTTGACTGGATTGAGATCTGTGAAATTTGGAGGCCAGGGAAGCTACCAGTTGGGTGAACTCCCCTATTCTGTTGGACTACATTTAATGAGACCCATCCAAGTCCAGTATGATTCGAGAGCACCCCACAAACCTTATAGCTTCAGTGATGCACCGACCCAGCACTGTGGCCTACAGGTCATAATGATGACTGTTTATTTATCTTGATGTTTCTGAGCATGACTGTCTGAGATTATACATATGTAATACACACACACAAACACACAGAGACACACACATACATATATATATATATGCAAGCTTACGTACATGCATGCATTTACTGTATGTGTGTATGAGAGAGAGAGATGGGTGACAAGTTCATGGAAAAATCAATGTAGACTCTTAGCAAGGTATTGGGCCTCCTTATGATTCAGATCAGCTGAGCACGCCTTGGCATGGAGTCTTCAAGTGTTAAATTTTATTAGAGGTCTGGAGCACCTTACTTCCAAGAGATATTCCCTCATTTGCCATTTTGATAATGTTGGCAGAGATAGCTATTAAACACATGTTGATACACACATAACCACACATTTATTGAAATGAGAAAAATAATACAAAAGAGAAATATTGTTTCATGCTTTTAAGATGAGGACATTAAATATGAATGGTGTAATTGGGAGGGAGGGGGGGACAATTGCTGTTGTCTTAGACAACAGCAATGACAAGGGTGACCTGGCGAGCTTTTACTCAGTCTAATTTGATCAGATGACCCTTAGGCATTCCATTTCCCTTTATCATGGCCTCCAACCACGCACTCCAGTTACAGGTACAGACAGGCTGTTGTTAAAGTTGTCATTGACTACCTATATTAATTGTGACATACAGTACCAGTCAAAAGTTTGGACATACTCACATTTTTCTGGCAAAGCACCTTAAATAAAGAAATAAGCATCCTGTATATTGCACTATTCTAAAAAGTAAATCATTATTTTTTAACTTCTGACTGTTTACCTCTTACCAGATTCCATTTGAGATCATAGAGAAAAAGTTAAGCCATTTAAATTTCAACAAAAACAGAGTGCTGTGACATTTGCAAAGTGTTTTGACTGGTACTGTATATCCAACTCAGGGCCAGAGATGGTGCTCCTGATGTTCAAAATAACAATATGCATGGAGTGTTCCAAGTCAATCCCACACACACTCTCGCACACACACACACACACACACGCACGCGCCCACACATTTTTTTTTTTTGTATTCAACAGAATGTTCTTATAAATAATACACTCAAATTGCATTATCAAAGTAAAAAACCGAGGCCATTTTCGCTGATTGGTTGTTTTAGGCCAAATAATAGCCCCCGTTACAGCCTCCAAGGTGAAGCATCTTTGTTCATACAAACATACTTCCTTCCCACCATGACTGGCATTTATGATGCCACCATAAAAAAAACCACAGAAAACAGAAAATCTCAAGTGCCATGAATCCACTGCACCCAACCTTACCAGTGAGTAAGCCCATATCCCAACCACCATCATTATAGAATTTGTACGGCTTCAATGTCGTCAGGTAAGTTTCTACGTAACATTTGTCTGAATCAAATTTACCTCACACTCAGCTCTAAGTTTGGCTAAGAGCCATTCCACGAGAGATTGACATTCGGTGCGCAGTAGACACCCTTGGAATCGAATGAAACTTGCCACATAGGTAAATATGGGTGTGTCACGGAAAAAGCCGAATTTTTAGGTCTGTATCTCACTTTGCCTGCCGGTGGTTCCTCTTGGAAGCCACTACAGTGGCTCAGTTTTGCTGTGGACACCACATTTTACATCAACCATCACGACTATACAGTACCAAATGTTAAACTTTTATCATGACCTAGGACACTTCAAGTCTGGAAAGACATCAGCGCCAAGCAGGGTAACTATGTTATCGAGCCAGAATTATTTGAGAAATAACGGTAAAGATTGAAAATGGGAATGAGAATAAAATAATATCTCAGACATACACCAATCTAAAATAGTTTATTATTTGTTCATGCACAACAAGACTCATTTTTAGTGAATAGCACCTTGGTATCTTGCTGGGTTAGTTCAATGAGCGACCAGAAAGATGGTCAAAATTGATTTTTGCGGCATATTTGCAGTATATTTTCTCAGTAACCCAGATATGTGCTTTGGTGGAAAATTTGGAACTATATTTTCAGGAATACCAAGCATTTCTTTGGTAGTATCTATACTTTCAAGCAAGAAAGAGCCAAAGTTGGAGGAAAACTCAAAAAGGACTATTTCCTAACAGACTGTGTCTATGTTTAGGTGGCATTATTTTGTTTACCCAGCAAGATAGAGATCTGAAATTCTCTGGATACACAGTCCCTTGGGAGTGTATTACCGCATTAGTAAAATCAATGGTAGTATTTTCAGCGTAGATGATATTCAACATCAAATGTTGGGAAATTTAGCCCCCAGGGGGCGCTGTAGGCTGGATGCAAGTATTGGCTATCCCCAGCAATGGACATTTTTTTGAATTATGATACATGCAGCCAGTTATCTCAGAAAATGAGGAGTTTGGTTTGGTCCTATGGTGGGCAGATAGCTTTCTGAGTAAAGGTGGTGCTCTAAAGAGCTAATGTTCTTCCGACCTAATATTCCGTATTCCCAGACATATACCAAAGTTCTGTCTTTTGAAATATATGAAGTACATACACAAATATACATAAAATTTGTAATCCCTTAGGTATAAAGCTCTGTTGGTTGTAAATTGGTGGTGACTGTGAGCGTTACAAATGCACAATACATGTACTAGTACCAAGTACGGGCACAGCGCATTCAGAAATATACAGCACATTATAAAACATGACCAGTCCAAAATTTTTCAATGCCAAAAAAGAACAAATGTAAAAGGCGTAACACCATAAGTACGGATGCAGACATGCATCAACAGCACACATACACTTGTATAAATTAGCAGCCCATAATTTGAACTCTGAAAAATAATCTTCGTCACACAACTGCGTACATGAAGACAGAATGTATAGTACAAAAGTTAAAACTGTTTTATACTTTTCATGTCATCCAAAGCAAAATGATGTAAACCCAACATGTGACAAGCTCTATGCCTCAGTCTTTTTTCAGAATTCGACTGTGGGTTGGCAGCACCTGGTGGTGCTCGCCAGAGGTGCTTTTTGGCCTTGGCCCTGAGCAGCCATCCATGGCCTTCTTCATGTGATCCGGGTGGATATTACCTGGGGAGCCAGTTGAGCCATAAACAAGCCTTACTGCAATAGATCCTGGGTCTCTACATGGCTGCTTATGGGCCGTTGATAGTGAGCTTGTCTGTCTCTGAATTAGAGGGCTACAGCTTAGATGGCACAATAGTTGCGTCAACACCCATGGCTTGGTACGCACGGAAATAGGAAGTCTGTAAAAGAAACCCCGCCCTCCCACCCAGCGGGCATCCCCTAGGCTAGACATCAAGGGCAGGTGTTAGGAATGAAGGCAACCACTCGCTCGACGCGACTGCTGTGCCCTTTTTCTTACCCAAGCACCATGCCCTCGAGAAATCCTAGAATTAATACTGAAGCCTGCTCTCCAATTCTAATGGGAAAGGAAAAATGCTGAGAATGTATTATTTTCTGAAAACGCACCAACACTACAAAACTGTAAAATGTACTGGTGAATACTGGTGTATTGGTGAAAGTCTTGCATGGAGACACAATGCTATAATCACTGCCAGCATTCTTCTCCAATTTACAACCAACCCAGCTTTATACCAAAGAGATGACAAATTTTAGAAATAATTGTGCATTAACTTTATATATGTCAAAAGACAGAACATTGGTATATGTCTGGGAATATGGAATATTAGGCAGGCAGAACATTAGCTCTTTAGAGTGCCGCCTTTGGTCAGATAGCTATCCACCCAGCACAGTACCAAGCTAAACTCTTCATTTTCAGAGAAAACCAGCAGCGTGTATCACAATTTTAAAAAAATCCTTTAGTACATTGCTGGGAATAGCCAGTACTTGCATCCAGCCTACAGCGCCCTCTGGGGGCAAAATTTCCCAACATTTGATGTTGAATATCATGTACACCAGGGGTCACCAACCCTGTTCCTGGAGAGCTACCATCCTGAAGGTTTCTGCTCTACCTCCTATTCAGCACACCTGATTCAACTAATTAACTACTTAATTGCCCAGCTCGTGATCTCGTTGTTAATATCTCCGCATGAAAACCACTGTTCTTAAATCTAGCCATCATCCATTCTTGTCACTCCTCAATTCCCACCAATATTTACAAGAGGGAGAGCACTTTCTGCATGGAATTACATGAAAGAATATGAATTGTCCTTCCTATCTCCATTTTAGTGACAATCAAATAAATATTGAAATGTTCAAGACAACTTGCAATAAGTGTTGTCCTTTTTGGCTTGGGGGGGCACTTGGACTGAAGCGATAAAATTGAAAACATATCTTACTGCTGTGAGGGCAGCTCATTGTGGAGATGGATTTCAGCTTTAAATTATTTGTTTTATAATTGTTCTTCTCACAGAGCAGGAATAATTTATTTGACTAAGATATTCATTGGAGACAAGTTTTTGGCTGAACAAGAAAAAAGTGTTTACTCTTGAATAATAATAATAATAATAATAACAATAAGTAGAGACCATCTTGGATCACACCAGCTGCGTTAGTGATGTTGGTATCTTTTTCAGAAAAGCAGTTCTCATCACAACCCATCTTCAGACTCGATTTTATCCCAGCTACTCACCTGTAATGTTTTGTGACTGCAGTTTGCAAGGTTGCGATGCAATCATTTTCACACAAGTTGTCCACAGACACACCCACATGTATAAAAACCCAAACAAAAATAATCAAAAAAAGCTAGCATAGTAGTCTTAGAGTAGTTTTGCTGCAGTTTGCCTGACACACTCACACTAACATTCGTTCACACACACACACACACACACACAGATCAACTGAAAACAATATCAGCATCACTATTGCAGAGGATGATGATGGTGATGACAGTGATGGTGATGATAATAATAATAATAATAATAATAATAATAATAATAATAATTATTATTATTATTATTATTATTATGAGCAGAAAATATTTTAAGATGAGAAGATCTGCATACAAACATTTATACACTGATCTCCAAAGCTGAAAACAAAAGATTTAAACTAGATAACTCAGTCACCAAAGGGTTTATCTCGCCGATCCCCAAATTTCGGACAAAATGGCCGCCGGCAGCCATATTGGATGTCCAAAATTTCCGAAAATCGGTCTTGAGCATTGTGAAATAATATCTTCACCTGTGTAAAATTAGAAAAAATTCCTGGACTAATTGTCGCTTCCAGAGCCTGGAACAAAAAATCTCTATGGGCGTGGCGGTGGCCCCAAACCTTAACCATAGTATCTCTCGACTATCGTCGGGGAGATACAATTAGACTCCAGAATCCACAGGTGAGAGTATCTGAAATACAAGCACATCCGCAGGGGGTCGGTGCATAGCAACACAAGCTCAATGTAAAACACAGGAGAAAAACCAGTTTAGAAGAGGAAGAGGGAGGTTGTTAAAATCCATTCTTTAATTGCTGTTCAGAGATGTTATCACTTTAAAAATCAACGTCCTTCACCAGCAAATAAAAGTAAATTAATTGTTCAAATGTTATATAAAGGAAAGTTAGTCAATAAAACTAACTTTTCCCTATTTTATTTACGTTAGTTGGACTCTTCCATACAAAACAAAAAGCCCAAGAAAAAAGTAGTAGTACCCATACGGCACCAAACAAGACATCAAAGCCTTTATCATAAGCTTGAATTATTATTCTTACCAACTGAAAACAAGTCATTCCCATAGCACTTGCCACAGCAGTATTACCATGCAGCTCATCATTCAAGGTTTCAAATACTATATACATATCAATGCATGACAAGGTTTATATATCCTTAAGCACTGTGTGGAGCAATCAAGAAAATAAATTACAGCATACGACTTTAAAGAAATTTCATGGGAAATGGCGAGGTTGAAGCAGTTAATTTTATAAAACTATGCCCATGGGAATAGCACATTAACACTACTCAGGGCTTCTATTGCCCTGGGGCTGTATTCAAAGAGAATTTTGAGCCTGTACAGTATGTAGCATCTAACAGTAAGAGAAATTCACAGAGTTTTACCGCTAAGAATAGCACTGAAATTTCAGAGTCACAAAGCGTAGTTAAGAGGACTCCTAAGTCACTGAGAGCAATTCACAAAAACTCTGCATAGCTACTGCCGAGTACCAACTTCAGCATAGGGTGAAGATTTAATTTAAAAAAATAGAATGATATCGATCCATTAACGCAGCATCGCATTGCGTATGAGAGTATTATGATTGTGGTTGACTTAGTTTGGGATGTGATCACTTCATCAACAAAGGAAAACAATTTTCTAACTCAAAACCTTCAAACTCAGACACTTTGCCACTAGCAAAATGAAACAGTGTAGCGCTGTATTAAGCACATATTAAGCAGTTCATCAAATTTCCTTTATAATATTGCCAACTTCAACTGAACAAATACGATTTCATGGCCATTGCTAGACTAGCGGGTATAGTAGGGTAAAGTAAATCAATCAGTTGATTGGTGAAAGCCTCTGGGGCTGAGCCTCCCTGTGAGAAATCAATTTGTTTAAGTTATAAAAATAATTCAATAAATAAACAACATCGGACATGTAGCCGTCTTTAATCTGTGACTATGTTTATGAGTAGAATGTACCTCCAAACAATTTTCATATGTAAGGTCTAGTCATGGAAGCCATGAATCATAGATACCAGAGGCAAATGTTTGCATCTTGTGTTCTGCAACCTCTGCCCTTGCCTGCAACTGCATGGAATACAGCCGTAGAAACAAGGCACTTATGTGAGAGTATGCTATTCCATGCATCTCTTATTTCTGGCAATGTAACGACTGAAAAAAAATTCCCTTCTACCATTTTCCCCCATTGACTAGGCCTAATTGCGCCATGCAGTAACAAAAGCTGTTCCTGCGTCCAGTTCGCTTTTTTTTGTGTACATTTGTTTGAAAAACAATATTCGTTGTTGTTCGGAAGAAGCCAGACATTTTGTAAAAAGTCTATATTTCAATAGGAGACATCATTCAGATGCACACTACTTTAGAAATTTCCTATGCTGAATGAATGTGTTTGACAGGAATTTGTCAGCAATGGACTCTGATTAGATGATGGGGGAGTCAATCTATTTGAACGTATGAATATGCGCATTAACGAACCATGACGTCATCTTTGGTAACGGCTGCACCTCCAACTTAGAAGGTAAAAGTTCACCCAAGTCCACAGTAAGACTTGCTTTTAGCTCCTCTGTGATTCACTTTTTAGAGGAAAGCTCTTAGACAGGAATTCTAAGCACCACTTAGGAGTACTCCTAGTCCTACGATGAGATTCTCTGTGAGTACGGCCACTGATGGTAAAAAAAAACAGGATAGCCATGCAGATCATTTTACTTCAGCTGCTGTCAAGTTGGCTGCATGTGGTACACAGCATAGAAGGCTTGGTCAAAAGTCAAAAGACTCAAAAGACTTTCTTTTTGCTAGTTTATTTGCAGCTTGTGCCATTACCTTCAATTACTCTCTTAATTAGTTAATTACTAATATGCAGCAGCTGGAACAAAAGCAATCTCCCTGCCTTCTGTTCCAATTAGTGGTTTCCGTGGCAATCCGCAAAGATTTTTCTAAACCACAAAATGTAATTATTCACAGAATACAAAACTGGACATACTTCATAATTAAATTAAATACGAAAAAAGTAAGTGCATTGACTTTGTAAGTCACGTCAGTGTACCAGCTTTGCATATAAAACCAAGTAGGCACTTTCAATCAGACCTAACCATTACAAAATAAAGAGCCCTGTTGAAAATATAATTCAGGAAAATTTGCCTAGGGGGTGAAGGAGCCCAAATGAGAAGAATCATTTATTTAAATGACCATTAAAACATGACTGATGCACATGACCACTCGGCAGAGAAGGATTAACAACTTTCAACAATTTACTGCCAGCTATTCACTTTCCTTAAAAATAAAAAAAATTGAATTAGACTTTACCGTAAAATATTCAAAAACGGGTCACACTTAAGGCGAGGTGTTGCTCATAAAGGCTTTATACAACATGTATAATGCCTTCATATCGAGACATAATGGGCCCTATCTTACTCCAGAGTCCCTAAACCTGTTATTTGGGGATTTAGCATTGGGTAAGAGGTGTTCCCCCCAAAAGTTGCTATCTTGCACGCCTGACTTTATCCCTAAAACACCTGCGGTACCCATTGTATTAGGCATAGGCGTGGTTTGGGCGCTACGCCAGTTAAACCAATCAGTGTGCCAGGTGCCATTACCTTTAGGAGCAGGCTGCGCTATCCCAAATCCTCAAACCAAAACCTGTGATGGAGAGAGGAAGGTCGCCACGTTTCTCCGAAGACAAAGTTAAATTGCTCGTGCATGAGGTCAAATCCAGACTGGGGAAGATCTTTTTTTGTTAAGTTCATGAATTGTATGATTTTATTATTATTATTTTACCCTGACATATTGTTTAATGTTTGGTATGCAAAAAAAAAAAAAAAAACCATCAAGCCTACCCCTTTTGTGATAGAAAACTTAAAAAAAAAAAGAAAAGAAAAAACAAAGCGATTGGGTCAATGATTGGGTCATGTCTCCAATTGAGCTGAGTGGGTGTTGGAATGACACAGAAAAATAGTGCCACAGTAACCCTAACAGCAACGGGCAAGGCATACGGACAGCTGGCAGCGGCGTATACATCATCTGCAACCAGGTGACATAATTCCGTCACTACCAGACGACAGAGGCGCAGTTTTGTCACACATTCTCGTTCTGTGGGAAATAATACTTGTATTGTATTATTATAATTTTAAAATATTATATATAGCCCTCACGGTGGCACAGTGGTTAGCATTGCTACCTCACAGCAAGAAGGTAGTGGGTTCGAATCCTGCCTGGGGCTTTTCTGTGTGGAGTTTGCATGTTCTCCTCGTGTTCGCGTGGGTTTTCTCCGGGTACTCCGGTTCCCTCCCACAGTCCAAAGACATGCATATCAGGCTAATTGGAGACACCAAATTGCCCATAGGTATGAGTGTGAGAGTGAATGGTGTGTGCGCCCTGCGATGGATTGGCAAGCTGTTCAGGGTGGGTCCCTGCCTTTGCCTGTAGTCAGCTGGGATAGGCTCCAGCTCGCTCCGTGACCCTAGTGAGGAATAAGCGGGTATAGAAAATGGATGGATGGATGGATATATAGCCCTAATATATATCATTAATATCTATATATTATATATAATAATTATATATTATAAAAGCGGAAAAATTATTGATACAAAATACAAACAATATAGACCTACCTGAAAGGCACAGGTAGCTGGTGCGCTGGCGGTACAAGCGTTCTGGGCGTCTTCTATTATTTAACTGGTGATCAAGCGATTTAGTACCATCTCTGCCATTTTCTTAGGGGTTCAACTGAGGCTAAAGCAAGGTGGCTTTCTATAGGCAAGTTAATTCTGGAAGTGGAGCTGCATGTGCACATCCACATGTGTCCAAGTGGACACGCATTGAAGCTGCTTGTGCGCGCTCTTGTAAAAGCCCAAATGGGTAACGGGTGGTTTGAGGACCCGCTATACGCTTTCCCTAATGTGTGTGGTCAAGACAGCAATTGTAGGAAAAGCGCATAAACACGCCCACGGGCACAAATAAAGGATTCGGCATAATGTATAGCGAGTAGTTTGGCCGCAAGATACCGTTTAGGGATAGTGGAAGCTGCTAAATGCGTAATTCACAGGTAGCGGGTAGTGGCAACGGGTAGGACAGTGTGAAAGATAGAGCCCTCTGTCTTCATAAATCATACATAAGCAAATGTCATGCTTTGTAAAGGGTGGAATAACACATCCTTATTCAGCATGTGATGCCAGAGGTGATATAATTGACAATGTCACTTAGCTAGTGGCTAAATGCTCTAAAGGGTGACACTGTTAGCTAAGAGACATTGTCATTGTCACATCTGGTAACATATGCTGAATAAGGATATGTTATTTCACCCTTTATGTAGCATGACATTTGCTTATGTATGATCTATGAAGACAAGTCTCATTTATGAAGGCATTATACATGCTGTATAAAGCCTTTATGAGCAACAGTTCATCTAAAGTGTGACCCAAAAACACACTGAAACTGAAATTCTGGGCTGATAAGAGTAGCCCATATTAGCCTAATTGGCCAATAATGATGTAATGGCTTCTCTTTGTTTCATTTCAGCATGAATGCCACCATTACATCATGGTGCATTCAACGAACATTCATTTTTGTCAGGTTGGTGTCAACTTGGCCTCAGAATTCAGGGCCACTGATAATGGCGACCCAAAGACTGCCAGAGCCACCATACTCTGGCAATGGACGGACAGACCAGCACAGGCTGATACAAGGAAAAGGAACTTCGTCAGGGTCACCTGGACTCGCCCTCACTGAACATCAACAGTCATTCCCAGATCTGGGTTTTGGGTGAACTGGAGTTTGGCCGCAGCTTCTTGCTCCTCAAACACAATGACCTGCCACAAAGACATAATAAACAAAACAAGGGGTAAAATTCTTGGCAAGGACTGTATTCCCTGTCAGCGCAGTCATAGATTCACTAAACATTTACTCTCCTCTTCGACCACAAATTGTTTTTCTATGCAAGACTAATTTGAAGCGATTCTTTAAGGCCATTAAAAACAATTTCTTAAATTGATCTCTCAAGTTTGTCTTTTGTTCAAAACTTGATTGACAGCGGGCCATGTATTTAGATTGAAGCAAAACCAAGCACATGAATCACAGTTCTCATTTTGGAACAACTCTTAAATGCAAATCAAATCCCAAAGGTGAACTGCTTTATGAGAGGCACTTTTCTTAAACGACTTCTAATGGATTATTTAATGTGCAGCACTGCAATAGCTAAAGGAGTTATATCTAAATACTATGAGAATCTGAGGTTACGCTGCATTCATCATGCCAGGTCAGCTGATGCACTGATAAACCAATAAACCAATTCTCACAGCAACTGAGGCTAATCCCTGTCACTCTAAGTTCACAATTGTGCTTAAGAGTAAGTGTGTGAGTGTTATTGTGTGCGAGCATGTGGATGAGTCCGCACCTACAAGAGCGAAGGTGTATGCATAAAGAAGAGCAGGCAAGTAAGAGATAGATGCCAATTACTTCAATCCATTAAGAAAGCACTTACTGCAAGTAGATTAGGGAAGGTGCAATATTAGAATTCAATAGCAGGACTGACATGCCAATTTGTAAAGTAAAACAACCCCATGCAGCCAAAGGCTTGAGCAAAGCTATAGACCAGGGATCCTCAAATCGGACCTCGAATCCGAATTCAGTCCAGGTTTTCTTTTATCCCAGGTAAGTAAATAAAAACTTAGCGTCCCTGATCTGTGCACCCGACTCCCAGGCAAAGGGAGGGTGGAAAAGCAGCAGTTCTCGGACCTCGAGGATCGTAATTTGTGGACCAGGGCTATAGACAAACCTGATTCATCCCACTCTGAAGCCAAGGTCCCGGTAGGTAAAGGGCTTGTTGGGGTCCTATAGACCAGTGGCGTCCAAGATTCTGCCCATTTACAAAGACCACTCCCTTATTCCAGCCCTGCAGATGCAACAGAAATTAGAGTCATAGTGGGAGGTTAAATCTGCATGGACAACATCATAGACACATCAATGGTTTGAAGGCTACTCAGGTCAGAAGTCTCACCGGAAGCTTCAGGAAGGTGTCCCTGGGATAGCCGGCCACATGCAGCCGCCCCTGAAAGAATCCTGGGTAATTGGGCTTGTCTGGACGTTGTTTCCATGGTTTGCTGCTCAGTCTGAAGCACAAAAGTCACATGAATACAAGGACGAAAAAAATCTAACAGCAAACAACATCAACTTTCAAACAGAAAAGTTCTGCAACAATGACCAGCCTAATGCAAATATGTCCTCAGTCTCTCCACTGGGGCTTTTCCGTCAATATTACCACTGATAAAACATCCATAAACACAAACAAAATTGAGCAAACAGAACACTTCTCACAACTCTCAGCAGATATTTACTCATTTATGAGTCTGTGGGGCACTGGGCGAGATAAATAATACATGGGGTGAGAGAAATAATCCATAAAAACACCACATAGGGGCCCCTTAACCACACGAGACAGCTAGTTGGTCACGTATATGACAATGATTTTTTTCATTGTTAAAAGAGACTTTCAGCAGTTTTTCAGCTATTTCATATCTTTGGCCGTACACATACGATTCGTTCACACCAATGGGCAATTTAGAGTCTCCAATTAATCTAGCATGCATGTCCCCAGATGGCGGGAGGGAATCGGCGCACCCGCAGGAAACCCACGTAAACATAAAAGGATATTCCCGCCCACGAGCTTCGTGCTGAGAGACGGCAGTGATTCCCACTGTGCCACTTTACCACCCGCAATATGAGCATGCTCTGGTAACCCAATAAAAAGTCCCATGATTGTTTGAGTTTTTATCACCCCCTTCATCTAACCCAGTGAGTTCCACTGAACTCAGTGAACAGCATGTTTATCTGTTTGAAGACAGCACGAGGAGACATACCAGACAGAGGAGTTGCAAGTTTTGGATAGACTGGGGATAAGGACATAAGGACTTAATGGAAGAGATCTTCAGCTTTATCTCACCAGAAGCAAGTTGGAACTCCAAGCCACATTGAGGGGTCTTACCAGCAACTCCTCAGTTTCCAGTCAAGGGAACCATAACTATGCTCACTAGCTGCCCCAACAGACACCGCAAAGTCAGTTTCAGTCTCTGCTTGATTAGCATATGAGTATCTGGCCATCAGTAACAGATACAAGTGCCCTGTGACGTTAATCCTCTAATCAGACTAAGCTAATGAACCGATTCCCAATGTTTAAAAAGTGCGCAGGCATGGAAAAGTAATGTATAGTACAAACCTATTGATAAAAGTGGAATTCATATCCAGGCTGTAGATGGTGAAGTCTTTTAGCAGAATATTATTCAAGGCAATGTCTTCGACCAGACCTAAAATACAAAGAAATCACAATGAAGCTTAATTTGAAAGAAAAAAGTAGATAAGGCACGAATCAATACCATGCCGTCATAGGTGACATGGTGGCCCAGACTGAACAGGTATACCGTTGACTTGATAACTAAGGGGGGGGATAACTTTTTTTTTTTTGGGGGAGGATCTTCTCCTTTATTTGACAGTCAAACAGTACAGAGAGACAGGAAAGTTGGGGAGAAGAATGGGGAAGTCATGCGGCAAATAACCCGAGCCGGAATGAAACCGGGTTGCCACGGGAAGGCCACAGCCTTTATGGTGTGCGTGCTTTGACTGATGTGCCACCAGGGAGGAATAACTTTTCCACACTGGGACAGTTAGGGTTGGATTAGGGTTAGGGTTTTCCCCCCATCTACGATTGAAATCACCATTTCAAAACCAAACCTCTTACCTTCAACTTCAGCAATTGCTGCTGACAACATTATCTCTCACTGCACGGCAATGGAGTCTCAGTCTCATAAAAAAATCCACAGATCGGAGACCGGTAGGATTAACGCATTGATATTATGGATCTAGTCATTTCGAAAAGTCTGAATTCTCATCAGGTTGCTTCTATTGGCGATTACTTTCAAATATCGAGACAAAATCTGGGTGAGTTATCCTGTGCTGGATTACAAAATAAAGGATTTCTAAATCTGATCTGATTAAAAAGAAATTACAAGTTTTGAACTCCTGGGCCCTAAAAAATGATGAGGGCTTCAAAACAAATCATGTGACAATGAGCCAAAGTTTCATTTTGTTGCTAAATCTGGGAAAAGCATTGCAAAAGAAATTTAAAAAAAATCAAAGTGTCCAATAACCTAATTACGGTCAAACTTATTAATCTCAGACAACCATTTAAATAAAAAGGTTACCAATTTTAATGTGTTCATTTTGTGCAACAAGAAAGATGCAAATTCTTCATTGTTTTTGAAAACAAAAAACAAAAAAATGTATGCAGTGTATGCAATGTATGCTTCATTCTATGCAGTAAATATTCCCTCCAAACAAAATGAGCACATCTTTGGTTCAAAGTAAAAAAAAATTAACAGCTTTTTAATGTTCTGGGATTGCACCTTTGAGCAGAACAAAACCAGAGAGGCTTTAGAACTGAATTTGAGAACCACTGATTTAGAGCATTTTTCCCCCTCAAATTCTGCATCTAATCTCTCCTCTGTGGTACACCACTGCTCTTGGCATTCAAATGCTTAACATTCAAATCAGGTGTCCACTGACACAGCTGGGTAATAAATAATTCATATGAACAACAATCCTTGAGGCGGTGCAGCAATCCAATACTGCACATGGAGCCTTGGCCAACCTGTCCAGTGCAGAACTGGCTTTTTTTGCATTACCTTTACGTTGCTCATCCAGAGCTTTCCCATAATTCACCCGGCCACAGTTCTCCACCAGTAAACTCAGTTTCCGCTCTGCCTAGAGCACAAAGGAAGATAAAAGGTGTGTGATAAAGAGCTTCTGACTGACTCAAGACTCAGTTCAGCACAGAGAGGACAGAGGGCAGTGCTGCAGGAGTAGACAACACAGGATCAGCTGAGATACAGTGAGCTATTCTGTGCTGAAGGGGCTGTGCGAGTCTGTGCTAGAGGAACTGAGCTAGTCTGTGCTGAAGTGACTGAGTTAGTCTGTGCTGAAGGCTTCCTGCTTGGTCAAGCTCTGTTCCTCCAATGCAAGCCAGCTCAGTCATTCCTGCTTGGGCTAGCTCAGTCCCTTCAGCTCAGACTAGCCCTGTATTTCCAGCTCAGGCTTGCTTAGCTACTTCAGTTCAGACTAGCACAGTTCACCTTCAGTGCTTGCTTGTTCATTTTTCCTTACACAGGCTAGTTAAGTCCATTTTGTACAAACTAGCTCAGCGCAGCACAGATTAGCTCAGTCTCTCTAGCACAGGCTAGCATAGCCCATAGAGCTAGCCTGGTTAGCCAGCATTGGACAGACTGGGCTAGCCCAAGCAGGAAGGCCAGAGCTAGCCTGCATTGGAGAGACTGAGCTAGCCCAAACAGGAAGGCCTGAGCTAGCCTGCATCGAAGAGACTGAGCTAGGCTGAGCTGAAGTGACTGAGCAAGCTCTAGCAGGAGGGACGGAGCTAGTCTGTGCTAAAGCAAGAGAGTGAGCCAGCACTGGACAATAGGGTAAACTTTGCAAGGCTGTGCTGGAAAGACTATATTTGTCTGAACTGCAATGAATAAGAGGCCTGTTCCAGCCTGTTTTGGACCAGGTTGTGAGATCCATTGACGGCAGCCGGTAAAACTGTTCAGAGAGATTCCCCTCTTCACCAAACTCTCCTTTTATGAAGATTCCTTAGTCTTAAAATGAGCTGCATTTCATCCCAGCAGGTCTACAACAATGTACTGTTCTATGATGAATATTAGGCACCCCAAGGGCAAATGAATCAGGATTTATCTTCCATTGTCTTCCAGTAAAGCACAAACACCCCACCTTTCCATCAGGCACCGCGAGTTCCAAAATCTTATAGTCAAGCACTCCAATGTAAACTCGATCCACAAACACCTGCAACATAAAAAAGCCTTGATTAAAAACAATCCATTGCATATTCAATGATTATGCTATATGATAATATTAGTGCTTATTACTATTATCACAATCACCTTTACTGAATGCATCTTAATACCGACCATTACCCCACAAGACTTTCAAAAGACTAATGTCTGATGCTCTCTCGAATGAAGTCATGGAGTTTTTACTGACACACTGTAAGATTTTTCAAAAATGTATAATTTTGCAGAGCACATATATTGACAGGTTTGATTTCATTGGAACGCCAAGCAGAGAAAATGACTGAGTTGGACTGAGTTTTATGCCCACCAAATGATCGAGATGATAGGTCCGCACACCAACTCAACCAAAACTTCCATGATTTAATTCCAATATTGGAAATTAGTCTGCGACGGTGAAATTGCTTCAAAAGTCGATTGGTTTAAGGGCGGCATTAAACAGCTAATGTTGTCCAACATTTGTTCATGCAGCTGCAAATTAAGGAATACATATCTTGCTCCTTCATTATGGGTAAAATTTGGCAGCTACTGGCCACCATAAACACTGCAATGTGAAAAATGACAGTTCGCTTGAGCTGGCGTTTGGCCATGAAGTGAGAGGACCTTTGCTATTGTTGAGTGAACAATGGCAAGAGAAAGAGCCACATATCAGTCTGTCAGACTATGTTTGCAAGTTCAAAGAAAGATTACGTGCAGCTTGTGACCTAGTTAAAGAGAAGTTGAAATCAAGTCAGGGAAAAATGAAAACTTGGTATGATCATGAGGCTAGAAGCCGTGAGTTTAAACCAGGAGACAAGGTCCTTGTGTTGTTTCCCTTGCAGTCCAAACCATTACAGGCTAGATTTCATGGTCCTTATGAAATTCTAACAAAACTTAATGATCTCAATTACATTGTGAAGACTCCAGATTGGAGAAAGCCAAAACAGTTGTGTCACATTAACATGCTGAGGCCTTATCATGACAGAAATGCTAGGGTTGCAGCTGTCACTTCAGATCCTCCAATGGCCGAGATTTGTGAAGATGAGGGGGAGTTTCAAGATGATGAAACTAGAATTAAAGCTGAAGTTCTTTCATGTAAATTGTCAAACTCTGAATTTTTGCAAAATCTTGATGTAAAACTCCAGCACTAAGAACCCTCGCAGAGAGATCAGTTTGAGAGGTTGATCAAGAAATATAAAGATCTATTTCCTGATGTTCCAAAGAGAGTTTCTATAGCCTCTCATGATGTAGATGTTGGTGATGCCAAACCAATAAAACAGCATCCGTACCGGATGAATCCTGAAAAGAGAAAGATTGCTGAGAAAGAGGTTGAGTACATGTTAGAACATAATATTATCAGACCCTCTAACTCAGATTGGAGTTCACCCTGTGTGCTAGTTCCAAAACCTGATGGAAGTACTAGATTCTGTACAGATTATTGCAAAGTCAATGTTGTAACTAGAACTGATGTGTTTCCAATACCTAGGAGTAATAGATGTAGAGACGTTGTTCCAGCGCCTGACTTGACCGGGCCAACCTTACTGTTAATCTGAACAAGAGTGACTTTGGTTGTGCTACTGTCACGTTTCTTCGCTACGTCATAGGCTAAGGTAAGGTGGCACCGATAAATGTTAAAGTCCAAGCCATCATGGACTTTCCAGTTCCTGACAACAAAAAAGCTTTGCGCCGCTTCCTTGGAATGATCGGCTACTACCGCAAGTTCTGCAAGAACATTGCTGAGATTGCTCTCAGTCTCACTAACCAATTGAAGAAAGGCATAAAGTTCACTTGGGATGAAGAATGCCAAAGTGCCTTTGATCGCCTGAAGTCTCTACTGTGTCACTTCCCCGTGCTCAAATCTCCTGACTTCAACAAACCGTTCTCCATTGCGGTCGATGCTAGCGACCAAGCTTGTGGATCTGTGCTCCTACAGAGAAGTGACTCTGATGACATTGAGCATCTCGTGGCATACTTCTCCAGGAAGTTCAATCGCCACCAAAGGAACTATTCCACAATAGAGAGGGAGCTGTTGGCTCTGGTTCTATCTTTACAACACTTTGAAGTTTATGTTCATACAGGGCAAAAGCCAATGATTGTGTACACTGACCACAATCCGTTAATGTTTTTGAGTAAGATGAAAAACAAGAATTGGAGATTGTTGAATTGGAGTTTGATTTTACAGGAGTTTGACTTTGAAATTAAGCATGTGAAGGGTACTGACAATGTAATTGCTGATTGCTTATCCCGTGTTTGAGTATGTATATATATATCACGTGTTTATTAGAATATTGTATTATATGTATATAAATACAAATGTCTACTTAACCATTTTTGTATTGAAAAGAAAAATTTTGCCTTTATGAGTCATAATTTTTCCCTTATGGAATTGAGGTGTAACGTGAAAAACAGCCACTAGATGGTATTGACTTTTTTTGTTAAGCCCAGTCTGGAGCTAGGTTTGGGCATGTCCTGGGCATGTCTGAGAGGGAAAGTCCCAGAGAAAAAAAAAAAAAGTCTAAAAGGTAGGAGGGGGCTGCAAAAGAGTATATAAGGAGAGAAATTGAGAGAGTAAAGTAGTAGGAGAAATTGCAAGGAGAAGGATACATTTGACCAGACCTGTCACTCTTTTCAAGACCTGTGAAGCTTTTTGTGGATTTTTGCCTGTGTTGGAGCATTTTCCTCACCCGAGCATCACCAAGCAACCCCATCTCAAGGGACTGAAAATATTTTTTTTCTTGTATATTATCAATCTTGGTCAGTAGTATAAATTGTAGGTTAGTGTTGGTCTTTGTTGAATTAAATCTGTTTAAGTTTTGTCTGTCATCCCTTGCTGTCGTAAATGTCATAACAACTTGGGGCCATGACAACACATACTTCCTTGGATGCGTTTATGGTCCCCATATTTCTGGACCTGGTTTTGTTGGACACCAAGGTTTCTGAATTCAACACACCAAGGCACGGTCTCGGATGTTGTTCCTGGAGTTCAGAACCCCTCCGTTGGCGATAGTGGTCTCATACAGGGTGTACCCATAGGACTGGCCATTGCCATCATTCACTGGAAGGTTCTCCATATTGACTGGTGCTGCTGATATAAAAGGCTGGAGGAGAGAGAGAGAAGCAACTGTTCAGGCTCCGCTCTCCTACACGAGCTTGCCAGTCAGCTGACTGGGGCAAAACGCAACAAACACGCCCATTCAGCACTGCAGCTCACAAGCTCATAGTCACTCAGGACAATTGATAATATTGTTTGGATCGTCAAAACCACTGGAAACCAAAATCAACAATACCTTCTAACTATGTAATTTAGGGTCTTATATGCATAGAATAAAAAAGTATTTTCATACATAAAAAAGTATTTGTTTCAATCCAAATTTGAAATATTGTCATTTAAGTTTTGTACACATTCCGAATATTGGATTTGACTTGGGTGAGGTTATGTCGAAAATTTATTACGTAATAAAAATTGCAAAGGAATTATAAAAAAAAAATCCACGTCAGCAGTTCCATCCAAACAGATGCCCTCTGCTCCCATTCAATCTGCCTTGTTGAGTCTGAGCCAACTCCTCTCTACATAGCCTCTTGCCATTTGCTAGCTGATAAATTATCATCTATATTTGATCTCTCCATCTCTGCCATAGTCATTCATTTCCATCATTTGGGCTTGTATTGTACTGTGTGAGCAGTGTTGCGATCTAATTTAAATAGAAAAGCGCAGCTCCAGCCCTGAATAGTGTATAAAAATATATTGTCCCAAGCCGTGCCAAAGTAGTTCAAAACCATAGCTATTTTAACAAATACCTCACTAATCAGACATTCATCGTTCTATATATGACAGCACAGCAATGCACTCGTACGGTGGGAAGTAGGGAGACATCAATGAAACCATGACCTGGCACAGCTAGGCAGTCTTGAGAAATGGTCTAAAATGACAAAATCAGCCATCTTTGATCAATGGTTTCCAATAGCTATTAATGTTAACACAGATTTCAGTGGTTTTATCATAAGACAATCAGCTTGGATATCATATATTCATTTTACTATTTCAAGCTACACTTCCAGTGGCTTTAAGAAATCATATCTTCCATAAAATATAAAAACACAAAGCACTCATTGACATGGGTGGTGAGATACTGAACTGATACAAGTGTTCCTGAAAACTTTATTGCCTGCATAGAACGTTATGACATGGCTGTACTGTAGCATTAAAGATGAGAGCTCTCTCCCATCTGACCCCCTTCTCTCCTCTTCCCAGGTGACGTACGCTCATCAACAATGACTGGAAGTCAGCTTGCTTGCCCTTATCCCTGAGTCACAGCAGTCAGTTTGACATTCTGTTTCTGAGCCAGGATCAGTTGTGGGTTCTAAAACACTCCTGCTTTACCCACCTTCTCAGCATATTGCAGAGTCTCCCACAGGGGCATGAACTGGTACATGTCAACCGCACTGTACTGTTTTCGCAACTGAAGGACGGGCATCTCAGGGAGGGTCTCACCTTGGAAAGACAGTTACATTCAAATGAGACTGATAACTGTGATCAATTACCAAAAAGAGGAATGCCATCCCTCAGAAGAGACCACTGAAGACAGAAGCCAATGACCTATAGTGCTGTGAAAAAGTATTTGCCCCCTTCCTAATTTTCTCTATTTTTGCACACTTGTCACACTTTAAATTAGTTTTATGATCAGAAACATTTAATATCAAACAAGGAAAACCCAAGAATACATAAAATGCAGTTTTCAAATGATTTTGTCATTTACTGGAGGAAAAAAGCCACCCAACCAAACCTGGCCCTATTTAAAATAGTGACTGGCCCCCTTAGTTACCAAATCAATCGATTCAACAAATTCAACTTCACAAGACACACGAAGGCATGATTACTGTGAGCCCTGTAGAATCAAAACATCACTTTTAAAGAAACAGGCTAAGCATAACCAAATAGAACATGAGAAGTAGGCAAAAAGCACATGATGCTGCGATAAAAAAAAAAAGAAAAAAAAAACAAGCACAGATGAGAAACAAAGTCTTTGACATACATCAGTCTGGAAAGGGTTACAAAACCAATTCTAAAACTCCAGGACTTCAAGGGAGCCACTGTGAGAAGAATCATCTTCAAATTTAGATTTAAAAAAAATGGAACAATGGTGAACCTTTTCTGGAATGCCCGTCCCATTGAAATTCCTCCAAGAGCTACTACTCATCCAGGAGATCACAAAAGAACCCAGACTAATATCATAAGAACTGCAGGCCTCCCTTGCCTCAGTCATGGTCAGTATCCACAATTCAACAATAAGAAAAAGACTGGGCAAAAACAGCATACATGGGAGAGCTGCAAGATGAGTCACAGCTGACCAAAAAGAACACAAAGGCTCATTTCACATTTGCCAAAAAAAACTTCTCAAGTCCCCCAAGAATTTTGTGATAGTATTCTCTGGACTAATGAATCAAAAGTGGAACATTTTGGAAGACATGGGTTCCGTTAAAACTGGCGTAAAGCTATGGCAGTCATCAATAAGAACATTATCGCAACAATCCAACCTGATTGTGTTAGTGTGACCGTTTGGGACTGCTTTGCTGCTTCAGGACCTGGACAACTTGCCATATCTGATGGAACCATGAGTTCCTCTCTCTGCCAAAAAATCCTGCAGGAGAATGTCTGGCCATCAGTTTGTGACCTAAATCTCAAGGGCAGTTGGGTGATGTAGCTGGCAGCTCATGCTTAAAAACCCTCCAAAATGAGTGAATTTCAACAATCTTACAAGAAGGAGTGAGCCAAAATTCCTCCTCAGCAATGTAACGGATTCATAGTCAGTCGGCACAAACTGAAAGCATCTGTTTCCACCAAGCATAGCACAACCAGTTATGAGATTTGGGGGGGAATACTTTTTCACTACTGATTTAGTTTTTCCCTTCAATGATCAAAATGGCCATTAAGAAGCTGCATTTTGAATTTACTCACATTGTATTTGTCTTATATTAAATTAGTTTGATGATGTGAAAAATGTAAACATGAAAAAAGCAAAAATTCGAAAAAAAAAAATTCAGAAGGGGGCAAAGCACTGTATGAAAACTGTTCTCACTAGGTAGCATGATTCAGCACTGGTGCCTGAATAATGACTTCATGAATCCTCATTGCAAGATCTTGAGGCAGAAAGGGAACAGCTGGCATTGAAAGGAGTCAAGTGACTTCAGAACCATTGAAGGTGAGAACAGACAACCAGAGTCAGGCGTAGGTGCAAGACAAGGAAGATAAATCGCCAGGAAAAGGACTGATGTCTTTGGTTTGATGCTCCCAGAATTATTTAGCAGCATAAATATGAACAGTAGTGACATCATAGGTCAATCAGCCCACCGGCTCGAATATAATATTTACTCCGTAATTCCAACTGAATTAAGGACATAAAACAGCAAACAGGATTTAACAGGCAATTCACTGCATAGAAAATTGTGCTATTCAACTTCAAACATTTTACTGTCAATTTTGAAACTAGAAGGGAATAATTGCAACTTAAATTGAATTTTAATTTATTCTTTTCAAGTTGGTACAAATTTGCAACCAAACTATTGTCAAACCAATGACCCCAGCTCGCCGGAGCTTTACATGCATCTACTGAAAGATTTGAAAAATCTTAGGCAACATTGGTTGGTGGCCAACCTGGGATGCATGCAAGCTATCATTTTGAACAGCACTTCTGCAGAAATATAATGAATAAAGCAAACTCCTGAGCATTGATTTAAAAGTTTTCAATTCTTGAGGGGGCCACAAAGTAGTCAGCCTACTAGTGCAAAATCAACTAAACTATTGCAGCTGCTCGACACAAGCATTATCAATCAATATTTAACCAGGTACAGTTTTAGAATCTACAAGCTATTAAATATTGCATTATAACATAATTCTTACATTATTTATTTGCCTGGCTGATGCTCTTTAAGAGGGAAATACAGACTCAGTGGTTATAAATGAATGCATTAACTACCTAATAATGCATTTAGTTTTTAGGCCAACAGTTAAAGCAAATTCAGCACTAACTGTACCCAGGAGAGTAAATGAGAATTTAAATCTCTCAGTGCTTAGTGCTGGACTCAATCAATCATCCTAAATGATGTCAAAATTAAATGCCAGCAAGAGTTCAGCCATATCACAAAAAGCAGTGAAAAAGAAACTCAAACTTCACCTGAAGGAAGGCAGTCAGACTTGCATTCATTTGCAAGCCAAAGTTAGGGAGAAATGTTGACTTCATCCAGGCTTAGTGCTGACATTCACTAGCATTTGCAGTTTTTTTCTTTTTTTTTTCCCCCTTTTTTGGTTTCAACATCATAACAACATCACATAATTGGACTAAAGCGGCTTCATAAACACATAATGGTGTATCCAAGCAATGCTGTAATGTTTTTTTTTTTTATTTTATTGTATACGAGCCACAGCTTTTTCTATAGTGGAAGCCAGGAAGAGATTTGGCATTTCAAAATGAACAAAAGAGAAGTGTTGTCTCACCACAATAAAGCTGGGAATAATACAGCACTTTATGTTCCCCCACAGCCATATCGATCTCGTATCTCTGTAACTGTGGTTTCCCAAGCAAGAAAAACAAGTCTCTACACTCCTAAATGCATTTAGCGGAACTGCCTGAGAATCCTGACATAAATATCCAGGGTTGCTGGATGAATGACTGCTTAATTAGTGGCATTTAAAAAAATAGTTTGATGCTGTCCTGTTTGAGAAAATTTTCATTTATTTCAATTGTAACACAAATGAGATTTGGAGAGTTTTAATTACTTTATTATAATAATTATTATTGGACAGCATCACTCATGTCTTTTGAGAGTTTGTGAATATGGAATCTCCATTACCAGTCCCATTTGCACATGAAATACAATCTAGTTCATACTTATTTGGACAGCGCCACAAACTTCATCATTTTGGCTCTGTCTGACCGCAATGGATTTGAAATGAATCAATCAAGAGGTGCTTAAATTGTAGACTTCCAGTGTTAATACAATGCTTTTTCCAAAATTGTTGTTTGAACCATGCAGGGACTACAACCATCTTACATTCTCATTTCTAATGTTTGTTTGCAAATCCACTGCAGTCAATGACTGGCAAAATCTAACCCACAGACATCACCAGTTTCTTCCTTAACCAGGCTTTCACAGGAATGAGGGCAAAAACTCTACGTGCTCAATTGGATTAAGATCCCATTGTAGAATATCCCACCATACCTTAGAAAACTCTTGGGTTACTTTCTCAAGGCATGTCCAACCTGGCACATTTTTATTTTAAAATAAAAACAATTTCTTGTCCATATGAGCATTTTAACACCATTTCTGAAATAATCTCCCTCCATACTATAACTCCATTCCTGTACATTGTTCACACGTGTGCCAATATAAACAGGGAGTATTGTCTAGTCCACAGTTCATCTATGCAAGAGGCCTTGCTCCTGGGTAATAACACGGTATGGGTACTACTGTGATTGGTTGTTCATATGGTACGCATATTAGCGCAAAACATTTTTCCATAAGGAGGAGGCAGGAGTGCAGTTGACACAACAAATCGTGGACTTTCCAACAGGAGAGTGGGGTTCGATCCCCGTTTTCAACCATGAGTTTAATGTTTGTGGTTGGGAGTCACTCCTGAAGCATGATACCCTTTTCCTAATGCTCCTCCCTAAGCTTAACCTTTTAAGAATCATAATCGCTCTTCCTGAACCCTGAACCACAATGTTTACATTTTTTAATCTCAAGAAAAGGAGAGAGGCCTCATTTGATTTTGAATCCATATGTTCCAAAGATTATAATTCCTAGTTACTTATATTGGCATTTATGGTCTTCATGGTAATCAAGACTATGACACTGTCAATCAAAAAATTCATCAGACAGGGACTACACAGAAAAGGCCTTAATTATTAAAAATGTAACCCGTTTGAATGCATAATACCCTCAAATAAGAACTGAAGGTCTGCATTTAAAGCTTTAAACATTCAATCCTCAATACGATGTGTTACACAGCCAAAATTACAATAATGTCAATGTCCAAATATTTCTGCATCCAACTGTATAACTGGCCGGCCCTATTCCACACTCACCGTCAGGGGTGTAAAGTCCGGGTTCAGAAAGTAAAAATTCTCCCCAGAACTTTATTCCAACCACCTGAATTTACTTCGGAGAGGGGATACTGCCAATATGAGTGATCAGCTCATTCTGTGAGAGGGAGAAAAACTTGGCAGAACTTTTACTTTCTGACCCCTGGATTTTACACCGCTGCTCACCATCACCCCTGGGTGCACAGGAGCACCAACAAGCAGAGTAAGAAACAAAAAAGGCACACAGTACAGAGGAAAAAAAAAAAACACTAAAAGTGAAAACTATCCATTTAGCACATTATCATATTTGTACACTCACTGTGGTACTGACGAAATAATTCCCTCAGGCGGTAGTATTTTTCGGTGTAATCTCCAGCCTCCGATAAGGGCGCATCATAATCTGAAAAATAAAAAGGACTCGGTCTGAAAACTCAAGAGGTCGTCTTTGCCAAGTTTAGTGCACCTTGGTTACACCACACTGTTGCAACCACTAGGCAGCCAACAAACTTGCTAAACTTACTCTTTCGTTGCTTCAGCTGCAGTCAAGGGAGATAAGAGTTAAGAGATAAGATACTCTGCAAAATGCATTTTGGATGGGGCGACTGAATGGCAAAGGAGGGTAGATGATCTGGGCCAGCTATCTCCTGCACGCCTTAATCTTTGTACGCAAGTAAAGGCTGAATTATGTTTTCCGCAAGGATACGAGCTTCCGTGGAGTCAAGAGGAGCAAATTTTAGGAGCTTTTATGTCCTCCTACACTGTAGAAGGCAGTGTCTCGGCATTATTCACACTACACACCACAAGATGCATTTTAACCACCCCGTTCTTTACAGCAGAAGCTCTGAAATAATAATAAGCAGCTAGGCAATTGCTTAAGTGTGATGCAAATAAATGGTGCCAACCTGTACAGTCAGGAAAAAAATGCAGTATAAACCAATGCTTCGGTTTGCTTCGTAATACACTTCAACAAAAACAAAAAATTCCAGCGCCATCATTTCGTTGACTGTTAGCAATACCAAAGTACCCAAGTATAACTGTAAAATGCAAATGGTTCAGAAAAACAATTAGCACAAACATATATGAGGTAGCAGCTCAGACATAGTTATTACCAATCAGAGATGTATACTGTGACTAACAAAGTAAATATTACATTAAGTGCACGCGCAATAACTTTTAGTGTCCTCGCACTCTTGTCAGAGAGACAAGTTTGATGCTCCGGTCAGTAGTGGGCACAGCGTGATTGGCAGGAGCAATGTGCCCTAATGGCCACTGAGGAGTAAACATGAGCAGGGCACAGATTCAGGAACTCTTCAGTGGGTAGATCCTCTGCCTCCCATAAAAGCCAATCTTTGAGTCTTGTAAACAGCAGTCACTTGATCCACATAAATCATGTAAGATTGACAACACTGATGGTGCTGCTAGACTGGCCAGTCTGAAGTCCAGACCTGACTCCTGTCAGGTTAAGGGCTGTAAGAAGAGCAAAATATAACTAGAGAATGTAATTCCAGGGAATTACGAGTGCATGAAAATGCAAACTGTAGTTGCTCAAAGGGCCAGTGTGTAATATTTGGCATGATTTATTGGCAAAATCTGAGTATACTACCCATTAATCTGTTTATATAAGTGTATAATTGCTATGTACACTTATATTTGTTTGGTTTTCATAGCCTTATAATTTTGCGTTTATATATACTTATAGCAAGGGCCTTGCTTTAGAGATGTCGCCATCCTGCACTGCCAATGTTAGTACGGCAGCCAGAACAGACAATCCAGCCAGCTAGAGAATGCAAATTACTCCCACTTGAAACTCCCAGTCATTTACTCCCACTTTACTCCCAGTCATGGAAGACGCCATTTCCACAAATGTGTTTTGGTCCTCGGAGGCCACTGTCACTTTGCTGATGGGAGGGGTGAGCGTGAGTCAGTGAGTGAGTGCTGCAGTCTAGAATCTGAACGCTGGATGTCACTGTTTCCCCCCATTTTACACACTGGTCCTTTAAAAGGTTCCCTGACATGAGGCACACCATCTGAAATTGTTGGTTTATTTTGATCTATATGATTATTTATATCTCTCCACGCAATCAAAAGTTCTGAAATGGCAGAAAAATCCATCAATTTCAAGGAATAAAAGTTTTTGCACTCTTACGCTCCGCCCCCTGAAGAAGAGGAAGTTTCTGAGACGTAAGTCACATGATCCTATTACATCAAAGGAATGCACCTCTGCCATAGCAATCTCCACGGTCCATTTACATGCTTGTTTACACACGTTTTCTAGTGTGTTTGTTTAGTACAGGGGTCTCCAACCCTGTTCCTGGAGAGCTACCATACTGAAGGTATCACTCCAACCAAAGCAAACCACTCCTGCTTTCCCAGTTACCGACCTTGATGAGCTGCTAATGAGCTGAATGAGTTGTGTTGAATTAGGGTTGGAGTAGAATCCTACAGGATGGTAGCTCTCCAGGAACAGGGTTGGAGACTACTGGTGTAGTGTATGAGCCTGCAATCAAGATATCCATCATTCCATATAACTGTTACACTCGACAAACTGTGTTACGTATAACGTAACCAATATTATCTAATGTTTTGTAGAACTTAAGTTAGCTGGCTAACTACTGCGAGAAATTAATGTCAGCTAGCCATCTAGCTTGCGTGTGTGTCTAAAGCTGCTTTCACACTGGACGCAAAACAAATTTTTAGCACGACAGATTACATTCAAAATCAATGCAAAGACGAGAGTACACGTGAAACACTCTGCTCACAAGCTCGCTAAATGCGAAGGAAATACACGCAACTGTCACTAACTAACCTAAGCTTACTAAATGGGTAAGGTGGTTAGTTAAACTGGCAGGTTGATAGTTGGCTGTTCTCTCAACACTGGACTGAATGCTTGCTGGATAATTTCATAATCAAAATTCATGAAAATCTAACGTTATGTCAAACTTAATTTAGGTGGCTAACCACTGCAGGAAATTAACGTTAGCTAGCGATCTAGCTTGCGTGCGCATCTAAAGCTGCTTTCACACCGGACGCGAAGCAAACACAACAGATTACATTCAAAGTCAATGCAAAGACACGAATACACGTCTTTGCATTGACTTTGATGTAATCGGTCATGCGAAAAATTTGTTTCGCGTCCGGTGTGAAAGCGGCTTAACGCCACCTATTTTGGCAAATGTTCTGGCGAATAATCCTGAAGTGTATAGTAAAGGCTAGTTTTTTTTTTCCTGTAGTGTTATTTCATTAGCTATGGTAGCCCTACAATATTTCAATAGTAACACTTAAATCTATATTGTGCGTTCAAAAAAAAAACACACAATTACTACAGTAACACTATAGTTTTTTTGGTGGTAAATTTTATGGTATTCTAACAGTGGTTTTTTGTAAGGGTCTGTCAGCTGGCTATGGTACGTAAAGCGTAGTGAATGTACATTTCGCTGTCGAGACTGGAGATCTGACCAGCTGGCTGCCTTGCGGCCAGTTCCGGACATTTCGAAGGGGGCATTACCGATCAGTTTAATTAATCCAAAATAGTTTAGAAACAACAAATTTTCACAGAAAAGCATTTGCATCTTCGTTTTCATCGTGAAACAATACAATGGGAATTTCTCAATATCAATTTCGGCCTATTTAATGTCAGGGAATCTTTAAGGTGGAATTTGTGGCAAATAATAGCTTTAAGATATTGGTAGCTAGGTTGCTAGTCAGATGATGAGAAAATTCCGGTAGAAATTTTGAACGTGCCTGCTTTTCAACACGTACAGAGTTTGAGCTGCTTGCCAGGGTTCTGGGAACCGGTTGCAATGGTGTTCCAGGTGGTGGCTAGGGCATTGCTAGGCAGTTGCCATTGTGTCCTGGGTGGTTGCTTAGGCATTGCTAGGCAGTTGCTATGGAGTTCTGGGTGGTTGTTAGGGAGTTGCTTGGCTGTTGCTATGGTGTTCTTGATGGTTGCTAGGGCATTGCAAGGCGGTTGCTATGGAGTTCCGGGTGGTTTCAAGGGCATTGCTAGGCAGTTGCTATGGTGTTCTCGGTGGTTGCTAGGGGATTGCTAGGCAGTTGTCATGGAGTTCCAGGTGGTTGCTGGGGCATTGCTAAGCGGTTGCTATGGAGTGCCGGTAGGTTGCTAGGGCATTGCTAGGTGGTTGCTATGGTGTTCTTGATGGTTTTTAGGGGATTGCAAGGCTCTTGCTATAGATTTCCGGGCGTTTTCCAGGGGGTTGCTAGGCGGTTGCTACGGTGTTCCGGGTGGTAGCTAAGGCATTGCAAAGTGGTTGCTATGGTGTTCCAAATGGTTGCTAGGGTATTACTAGGCGGTTGCTATGGTGTTCTGGATGGTTGCTAGGGCATTGCTCGGCAGTTGCTATCGAGTGCCAGGAGGTTGTAAGGGGGTTGCTAGGCGGTTGCTATGGCATTATTGATGGTCGCTAGGATGTTGCTAGGTTGTTGCTATGGTGTTCTGGGTGGTTACTAGTGCATTGCTAGGCGGTTGCTATGGTGTTCAGGGTGGTTGCTAGGGCGGTTGCTATGGTGTTCAGGGTGGTTGCTAGGGAGTTGCTAAGTGGTTGCTTTGGTGCTCTGGGTGGTTGCTAGGGCCTTGCTAGATGGTTGCTATGGTGTTCTGGGTGGTTGCTAGGGCCTTGCTAGATGGTTGCTATGGTGTTCTGGGTGGTTGCTAGGGTGTTGCTCGGCGGTTGCTAGGGTGTTCTGGGTGGTTGCTAGGGCATTGCTAGGCGGTTGCTATGGTGCTCCAGGTTGTTTCTAGGGCATTACTAGGCGGTTTCTAGTTGGAATGAATAGTTGTATGGTTGAGTAGTTTAAATAGTTAAATTATTTAATTGTGATTAATTGTAGTGAGGACTTTTATTTTGAAACAGTTCTGGACAGAGGAAACAGTTGGCGGGAGTCAAAGTTGATGACAACTGACAGAGGAAACAGTTGAACAGGGTCTGTAGTCTTAAGAGAGCCAGATTGTAGTCTTAAAGCCTGAGAAACTGACAGTTGCTGCAGGTGGTCAGGAGGCCTGGCACAAGGCTCCAATAGGTGCAACCTGATATAGCGCAAAACTGTCGGAAATGGGGAGATGAGATGCAGGGAGGGGATTTTTTGTCGACATCTGCACATCCGGTAATAAGACCAGCTTTGCCAAGCCAATGCATGCATGCATGACAAAATGCGATGAGCATTTCGCAGCTTCGCAGTCAAGTACCATCGTGGATACACAGATATGAATTTGAAAATACCGCAAAATTCAAATAAACGCTACAAACGAGTCAAAGCCGGAGTTCACGTTTCTTGGAAAAAAACGCTATAAATCGCCATTATATTAGCTAGTGTTCGAGCGCTCAGGGATACGAATAGAAGTTCACTCGTCAACATTTTGACATTTGACCCTTGATTTTCTGCCTTCAAATCCGCCTGGCGATGTGCCGTATTGTATATCAGATCGCTCTTATTGCTTAATGGCTCTACTGTGATGTCATCAGCCCAATGTTAAGTCTATGGGGAAAAAAATGTATACTTTTTTTAATAGCTTAAAAAATATAAAAGTTACAAAAATGAAAAATACATTGCACAGGTGTCCTAAGTAAGACCTACGCAACGCAGTTTGAATGAAGTTTCTACATTAAACGGTTGAGGCCGCATTAAGTGTGTTAGAGGAATAACAATAAGAACTCTGATAACAGTACAGTGCATTTTCATGCACTCTAAAAATGAAGGCCTGGGATGCCTGAGGAGTTGAAGATGCATGGGGGAAGAATGGGAATGGGAATTGGAATGGGGAATGAAATTATACACACAACCCTGTTCCAGCCTTTCTGGAACTTTTTTCAGGCATAAAATTTGTAAAGAGTTTTTCTTTCCAGAAAAAAAAACACTGAATTTCTTGCACTGTTGTAACTCAAACACAGATCAAGGATAAAGTAGACTCCCGTTTTCTGTATCGTCCCTACTTTTGAGAAAATGGGGCTGTACGCATCATAAATCAATGTATCCAATTCCTGTTTTAGCAGCTATTAAAGAAACAGCAGAAGAAATATTGCAAGATGCAAAAAGGTAACATTATGGTTTACGATAATACTGGTGTCCAGTCGCAGCAGTTCAAATGTACAATATTTGATTTAAGTGTCACAGAATAATTCAACTGACAAAAAAAAAAAAAACTGCAAGGACCCATATAAATATCTCTGCCGCCACCTGCAGACCACCTGGCAAATGACAGCAACATTGTTCTTCCTGCCTCCCATGAAAAAATCACAACAGAAACCAAAGCGTATGTCCACCCAGATATCAAAAATACTGCAGATTAACACTAAAAGGATACCTACAGAGCATTTATATCTGAACAAAATCAATTTTCCCTATGAAAAAAAAATCTGTTTAAGTACATCACAACAATTTTTAGAAGCCTAGTAATATAATATAAGCCAGCATAAAATCTACAGGCTGTGCTGAAATTTTGTCTGGGGGGTGCCATAGTGGGGAGGCCTGTGACATCAGTGAGTTGCAGATGAGCTCTACCCACACCCCACACTCTGAGCCTTCAACATAGAGGATCTATTTACATCAAAACCTGGCAAAGACGCAGTCAACATTTAATGAGGATCCAGGCGATTTGGGCCACCGGTATGACGCAGAAAAATCTGTTTACTTATTTGTTTGTTTGTTTATTAATTAATTTACTTAGTTATCTATCCATATATTTATCCTTTATTTATTCAGGAAGGTGCCACTGAGATACAAGATCTCTTCATCCAGGGAGTTCAATCAATTGGTGCAAGGGGGACATAGCCCTGGGGACGGTATAGATGGTGAGCCCAAAACCACAGCCTTTATGTGCAAGGGCAGAGCCTGAGATCGACCTGATGATGTCACACAGTCACAGGACTGAGGAGCATAATGGTCAGTCATGGCAATTTTCTAATTGTTATTGGCCAGTGTTTAAACAAACCTTTGCCACCTCATAGGTTAATTTGAGTTAGACAACATCGACTACCAGATGGTACCCTTTCATGCTGATCGTCATACAATCTTAATTTAAACTCTATAAATCACCATGAAGACTCACTTAATGCGTGGGATGCATTAATGTTTATTGAAAATGTGTGATGTGTGCGCGGACAGGAGTCTGAGTGAATGCAGGGGCTCAGTTGTTACCGTAGCTGGTGATCATGGGTCTTGGCGCATGGGTCAGGGCCAGCGCTCCGCTCATGAAGCCAAAATTCGTTCCCCCGTGGAACATGTAAAGGTTGATTGACATTCCCTGTTTTAGAACCTCCGTCACCACAGCCATCATATCTACAAGAGAAGGCATGTTCATAAAATCAGTTCCTTTCAAAAGGAGGATGTCCTGGTCACCTCTCAAATACGATCGAGGTCAACAGTGTTCCGGTGCAGATGCTGTATCACCAGCCAGTCATGTCACAGCTCATTGGCTAAAATTGTACATTTCCTCAAACAGACATTAAATTATCAGATAATCCGTTGCACAAACACAGACACTTTACAGTCTTTCACTTCAAAGGCTTATAACAAATTGAGTAACTGACGAGTAGCTAAGTATCTACGGTAATAAAACTGCAAAAAACCGTAAATATATGGTCATGCATAATATGTAAGGGACATAAAATACCTCGTTTACATGCATATTATGTAATATCCTTTAGGGCTTGACTAAATAGCCTGCTCACAACCCAGAGTGGTGTGATATTTGCCAATAATTAATTAAGCAAGTTTTTTTTAATGCACTTCTATCCAATAGGTGGTTATTATGGCCAGGGTGCATGAGCTTTTGACAACTGTTGACTCTGGTTGTTAGCACTTCTGTCCCAAAGATTTCCATGTCAAGGTCACTTTGGCCATATTTTCTTCGAACGTACTAGCAAGTTCCCCAGTCTTACCGCCCATACACACCAATACAAATAACTAAAAAGATAAGAATGATAATGTGAGCATCCACACTGATAAGCAATGAAGCTGTGTATATATTTGTTTCAGCTGTCATCTGCCATTTTGAATGTAACCAATGAAAAGTGGGGTCGATTGTGCTGAGCTGCGAGTGTTGGAAAGAAGATGCACTGAAAGTTCATTCATCACTGCTGCTGTCATTATAGTAGTGCTGAGTTTGCGGTCCACTTGAGCCAGAAAGATTTTTACCGCAATACATCTATGGTTATTGTTTTGTAATTGGGTCTTGAAGTGCATGGGTCTTTAGCTACTGAAGCTCCTGCCAGCCAGTAACCCAATAATCATCTTTGTTTCCAAAACAGTGATTTTTTTCCCTTTTTTGAGCCACAGTGGACAAAATAATAGGCAGTTGAGCCTCCCCAGTATTTTTTACTCAGGAAGTTAACAGTTTAATTACTCCACAATGGATCATTTTAGAATTTATATCCGTAATAATAAAAAAATAATGCATCAATTTTATATAGCGCTTTTCTGAGCACTCAAAGACGCTTCACAATGGATACATTATTCATTCATTCGCACATTCACACTCTGATGGTGGTAAACTACTTTTCTGTAGCCACAGCTGCCCTGGGGCAGACTGACAGAAGCATGTATGCCAGTATGCGCCTACGGCCCCTCCGACCACCACCAAACATTCTCACACAGCCATACAGGAATGATCATATATTGCATGTTTTGTGGGTGGGGGAAACCGGAGTACCCGGAGGAAATCCACGCGAAAACAGGGAGAACATGCAAACTCCACGCAGACAGGCCCCGGAACGGATTCAAACCCACAACCTTCTTGCTGAGAGGCAGTAGTGCTAAGCACTATACCACCGTGCCGCCATAATCAGATGGTTCCTTTCCTATGTACACGCATAGGACACAAAAGAAGCAAGAAAATGTCTGCCTGGTGGTGCAAACAATGCATTTTCCCTCTATATCTATTGCTGGTCTAACAGCATGGACATCTTTCCCATTTGAGTAAATGATGGTGCCAGAACAGGTCAGAATAGTGCCTCCCACACCTTTAAAATACAGCACTTAAATCAATGACTCTGACATCCCAATCCAACACGTTTTCCAAACCTGAAACTATGACAGAACTATTACTCAGCTGTTTTGGTTCACTTTTGTTTTGATGCCTCAAAGTGACCTTGACTGACCGCTAATTGACTGTGACAGAGTAAGTACCCATAATTCAAAAACCATAATTCAAATGAGGTGAAAGTGCTGTGATTTGGCACCTTCCCGATTTCATTTATTTAGCATTGCACTTATTGAAGGATAAGAGTTATGAAAAACCTACAGCACCCAAGTGAAAAAAAAAAATCGCCCCCCAAAAAATAACTGGTTATGCCACCCTTGGGGAAATCAACTGCAATCAAACATTTGCAATCACAGTCAATGAGTTTTTTTCATTGCTTATAAAAGAGTTGTGGCCAGGACTTTGGTCAGGACTCTAGTACAGCACCAACTTGGATAAAGGTTCCACTTTCGCCAACACGCCGTTGGCCGTGTGTCAGCCAAAAGTCACATGGACGTGCCCTGCTCACTGAACCGAGAAGCAGAGTGAGTGAGAAGGCATGTTGGCCGCCGTTTCATACATATCTTAGTGTAAATCCCCGTCGCAAAGAAGTCCAAATAAGTTCAGCATTGAAATTTTTTTGTCAGACAACATGATGTCCATTATAGTGTAAATACCTGAAGTCATTTTTGCTACAGATTTTCTTTCGTGCAGTTGGTGATACATTTATTTCCAGGAAAGTTAATTTTATTTTATTTATTTATTTATTTGCCTCAGACATGCATACACAGTCCATATTAAAAAGTGTAGAGGGAGATAAAAAAAAACAGTAGTTAAAAACAAAATAACAATAAAATTAATTAAAAAATAAAATAAAAATGCAAAGTATTGAAGTTTTAAAAACATCACAGTTCACAATAGTTTTAACAATTATATTCATAAAATGATGTAAACGTTGGACAAGACTAAAAATCACAGTTCTATTCAATTCTTGAAAAGATTTGACACCATTAAAAACAGACATTCCACTAGCACTACATCTGCGGTCAAAATTGGGAAAGTATCTAAAAACATTATTATAAGCTACACAATGTTTTTAGCACTATATCGGAAAGTCGCACAAAGGGTACATAAATATGAATCATTACAATAAGCACCAAAAAGTTTACACTTTATAGCAGGTGAACACATATAAAATTTTCTAATTAACATGTTGCCACGACCATAAAGAGCTCTGCGTTTATCATTCATATCAGCCTCATCGTTTAACTTGTTATCAATGGTATGACCAAGATACTTATATTGAGCAACACAGTGTAAAGGTACACCACTCAAGTACACTCAAGGAAAAAAGAAACGCACCACTGAAAAAAGTTGAAAAATTTCCGGAAGTATTTTTAGGCTGAGAAAAATAAAGTTTCTTTTGGATCCGCACATCTGCCACAGATCATAAGAGCAAAGGATTTTAAGATCTGGCCAGTTTATTCAGCCAAACCACAACAAAACAGGGATACACCCCCAATTAACAAAATGACACATTTCCATTTCAAAGTTCAATAGTTCACATGACCTCCATTTGCGTCAAGGACAGCAGTAACCCGTCGCCTCATGGACCTGCAGTAACGTCGGATCTGATCCTGTGGAATGGCCGCCCATTCTTCCACCAGTACTGCCCTCAGCTGCTGTGCAGTTTGTGGGGGGTTTACACGTCGCCGAATGCGCATGCTCAGCAAATCCCACAAATTTTCGATGGGATTCAGGTCGGGACTGAGGGCAGGCCATGGTAACACGTGAACGTCGTTCTCCATCAGGAAAATGGTGCATACACGAGCCACATGAGGACGGGCGTTATCATGCTGGAACACAGCACGACCTCCGACTCGCTCCAGGAAAGGCAACACAACTGGGCCCAGGATTTCATCCCTGTAACGGACAGCGTTCAGGTTTCCCTCAATGAACACCAAATCTGAGCGATGATCCGCTGATATTGCAGCCCAAACCATGACGCTTGGACCACCCCACCTGTTCACTTGGCGTACACAGGCATCCGCGTACCGCTCGTGACGTCTCCGGTAAACTCGTTCTCTGCCATCTGCCCTGAAACACTGAAACTTCTTCTCGTCACTGAAAGCAACCTGAGACCATCGCTGCAGAGTCCAGCGCTAATGAGTGTTGCACCAATCGACACGAGCCTGACGATGTCTGTGGGTCAGCACTGATCCCACGTATGGCCGATATGGTCGGATTCCTTCAGCTCGGAGATGATTTGGTACTGTTCTGGCCGACACTGGCCGGTGGTGTGTCCCAGTGGTCTCAGCTGCAGTCTGTGTCGCTGGCCAGAACCTGTCAAGCAGATGTGTTAGCCGGTTTGCACGGTCTTGCGCTGCAGTCGTCATACGTGGTCGACCAGATCTGGCACCGTTGTTGCTGGAGCCAGTGGTGTGGTAACGCGCTGCTAGGCGCACGACAGTTGAGTGGTGAACACCAAATGTCCTGGCAACCATCCATGTGCTCCACCCAGCTTGGAGCATGCCAATGGCCCGATCTCTCTGAGGTTGCGACAGTCGTGGCATCGTGGACATTGTGATTTTGGATTCCATTTCGGTGTCCTTTTATTGGGACTGAGTGTGTACAGTGGAGGAGTGGTCAAACTTATCTCTGAGTTTTACTCATTTGCTGCCCCGAGTCACTAGTGCAAAAAAACAATTTTTGTTGCTCAGCAAAATCACTGAACCGGAACCGCACAAAACAGCATTTTTCTTTTACACAACACGGTACTGAATTAACACCAGCATATTTTGGAGACAATGGTCTTCATAAATTTCAAGAAAATGGACATTCAGGGTGGTGCGTTTCTTTTTTCCTTCAGTGTATATATCAGGTTGACAGAGCAAACGTTGGGTATCAAAGATCATTGATTGCGATTTTTCACAATTGTAAATAATATCATTTTGATTTCCATAATCAGTACAGGCATTTAATAGATTCTGAAGACCTTTAGCTGAGGGGGGCAAAGAGAACTAAGTCATCAGCATAGATCAGATGATTAATGGTAACATCAGCACAACAACATCCTATATCCCCTTATTCAATCTAATGTTCAATTCATTCGTGTAGAAATTAGAAAGTAGGGGAGAAAGGATTCCTCCTTGCCTGACTCCATTACTGACCTTAAAACCGTCTGTAATTACAGAACCCCATCGGACATGATATTCCTGATTACTATACGAGAAGGCAATAAGCCTAACAATATATGGAGGAACTCCAGCTGACGTAAGCTTAGATAACAATTTTGTGTGACTGAGTCTATCAAAGGCGCGGGAAGCATCCAAGAAAGCAACATACATTTGTGAGCCGTGTTTTATATAAAACCTCAGTAATTCTTTCAATGCAAATACACACATTTCTGTACCATGTTTAGCCTTAAACCCAAACTGATTATCACAAGTAACCAAATAAGGTTCTATTCTGTTTAAAAAGAGAGATTCAATTATTTTAGTAAAAATATTAGACAAACAAATAGGTCTATAATTTTTTTTATCAGTAATACGCTTGTTTTCATTCTTGACAATAGGAACAATGAGAGACTGCATTAAACTCCTTGGAAGATAACAGTGAGCCAAAACTGAGAAAATAAGCATAGATATCATTACAGGAAGTTGTATACAGTAGTGATGCGCGGGTCAAGGTTTTTTAACACCCGCACCAGCCCGACTCGACGTGACAGCTAACCCGACCCGCTCGCCCCGCTAAAACTCGCACTGATTTTCAACCCAAACCCAACCCGACCTGACACAAAAAGGAGGCAAGAGAAAAAGAATACAGTGGGTCTGTGTGACGTGATTTGCAATTGAAAAACGATTCCTGTGTTACGCTATGGATTTGAGTGGAGCACAACATACATTTGGCTTTTGGCTGGAATTATTAATACAAAGTTTAGGCACTGTCTATTAATTGAACCTCACCGAGATTTCTGATCTTTGCAACCAAACGAAATGCCATCAGGCAAAATATTGCAAACAGGCCGTTTTATTGGAACAAAATGAACATGACAGTGGAGCACTGGCGCTATCGCCTACTCTTCCATACAGTGTTGCGATATCCTGTCTATGAGGAATTTTTTTTCCTCATATATTTATTTCAAGATTGTTTTGGGGGGGCTTTTAGCTGTTTATTCAACACAGCTTATAATGTTGGCCTAGGCGTATTTTTTCCCAAACTATGCAAAAACAAAATCGCGTCAACAGTGCCAGGGGTTAAGAGATTATGGGGCGCTTACTGGTCACAGCCAGCTGAACTGAAGGTTCGCTCACTTGTTGCGCTAGTTGCTGGGACGCAGAGGACTGCTTTAGCCACCATGGAGTTTTACACGATTATTCTTTCTCTCATGGTATGGAAATTAATGACAGCAAGGCTAAGTTTATGACCATACATGCTCCAGTGATGATAAGTTACCTATTCGTTTGGGTGATATGTGCATAGAATGGTGTTATAGATATGTATATCTAAGAAGTGTCTTTACTGCCGATGGCAGCACACGCTCTGCTGTTAGAGAACACGTAGCTGATAAACGAAAGCACCTCAACAAGTTGATTTTATTTTTTAATAAGAATCGTGATATGCCTTTCTCCGTAAAGTGGCGAAAAAATGTTTTGTCCATGTGTTGTTTCGACCCAAAGGTCAATAAAATTACTACTACTGTATAATATTTTGGGGCTGACTGCAGAACGATTTATAAGATGAACTGTCATTCAACCTTTAGATCCTTATTCTAACCTTGGAAGAGCCGCGCACCAGTGAGTGCGTGTGCATCGAGAGTAGGAAGAGGGAGAGGTACAATTGGCATTCTATCCTGCTTAAGGTAGCGTTACATCATTTGACAAGAGCATATTATCTAGGCTGTATCTCTAGTGCCGTCAAGTGACCGATAGCCTATTATACTTTTTATTCACAATTTCGTGGGAATTAGATGTCGCCATTGTTTGGCCCAACCCGCCCGCACCCACTAAATGACATTAAAATATTGACCCGCCCCGCTCGACCCGCGGGACCCACGGGTTCCGGGCCGACCCGCGCATCACTACTTGAAAGTGAAGATCCCAAGGTTTTGAACGACCCTAAATATTTCCTTCTGAACTACAGGTAAAAGTGCATAAAATTATGTAAAAGATCTAGACATTTTCCATTTGATCTAATGCTGTGGCCATAAAAACATGGCATCCTGGGTTTGAGTATTTTCCCCCAAATTAATGACGTGTAGTCTCAGCGAGGCATTGTAACCAGAAAAAAAAGCGAATATGTACGTGATATAGCCCAACAATATAAAAAAAAAAATACTTCTTTGAACTGCAATTGCAAACGGCTGGCATTAGCCTTATTAAAAAAAGGTCCTGCATTGCCTTAATCAGTAGCTTATGCTTCAGTTAAGTGCTGAGGCTATATCGGCTTTTAACTTGCAGCTTGGGATTTCATTTTCATACTCGAGATGGGACAGGGGTAGGGAACCCTCTCCAGAAAGAGCCACTGTGGGTACAGACTTTCATACCAACCAGGCTGCTGCACACCTGATACTACTAATCAAGGCCCTAAACAAACATTCCAGAGGTTGACTAGTAGAATCAGGTGTGTAGCAGCTTGGTTGGTGTGAAAGCCTGCAGCCACAGAGGCTCTTTCTGGAAATGGTTCCCTACCCCTGAGATAGGATGTACTATCAACCATCCGTCTGCAGTGTGCGGAACTATTTAAACACAGCAGATGCGAGGTTGATGGAAGGATTTGAAGGGCATGTAATCAAGCCGATAACATTTATATGCACAATTTGTCTACAGAATGTGCCTCATCTGTATTTTATATTTTACAAAATTTAATCTCGGGAAAATTCTGGAGGCCTTCATCTTCAACATGTATCCACCTGAACAACCAAAATGAGGTCAAGATACAATTAATTAAATTCTGCATGCCACAGAGCACGGTCCTTCAATGGAAACGTATATGGAAGTGGGGAACACTTTTAGTTAGGCAATTGTATATTATTGATTGAATATTTTCTGCGTATTCACGTACGCAAAAGCATTAAAAGGAAACTAATGTACATTTACAGTAACGGTTGAGGGGTACAGTTCCCAAACGCTTAGTTTGAACCAGACTGTGGAAGTAATTAAAAGAGTTAGTAACTAGCTAACACACCCCAGCTCAGTAAATTGCAGCCCACATTCGGTTACAATCTTCCTGAGTTGCTTGGCTACAACAGCAGCTAAAGATGGTGTGTTATTCACGATCAGTTTTTTTTTTAGAGTGGGCCACAGCAACGAATCAAGGACACACATTGATTTCCTTCATCAGCCATTGTAATATTTCCATAATCGCTGGTGTGATTCACTTGTGAGTGGAGTCCGAGGTGAGACTCTTGGCTACATTCTATGGATGGATTCATTACTCCAGGCTCTGAGCGCCAAAATTCCATTAGCCAATGAGGTCAGACCACACAAAAAAAAATCCCGCCCACATGATAGGTTTGTGACAGAATTGCAAACAAAAAATCAAGACATGCAAACGAGAGAGCTGGGAGAATAACCGCAAATCTGATCATTGCGAAAGAAGCAGGAACTAAGGAACTATGAACGAAAGGACAATTTATCAAACAACTAAAAGATTAATGGTTTATTCCATCATAAAAATAATTTGTTTTCAAGTTATACGTTTTAGCTTAGAGGTCACTTTTTTTGCTTCAGTGAGTTATATTCTCTCTCAATTTTGAAATTTTTGTCCGCTATCAAAAAGTTTTGTTCGATAATTTTGAAACAAATCTGATTCCATACCAAGGTAGTATAAAACTGATTTAAAAAAAATAGAACAAAAACATAAACAAATTACAATTATTGTTTTGGGTAATAGTACTTTAGTTTATTATCAATGTATGCTTGGGAAGTATTATTCTCAGCAGCTATAACTCCTTTGCGCTCTCTGTCACCCAGCTAATGTGCCATTTCAGTCCTGGGGAAAAAAAAAAAAAAAACACTCGATATAAGCTGCACAAGCTAAAAAAAAAATATATCACTACACTATCCAGCACACTAGCGTTCATTAAATTCAAAACAGGTTCAATAATGACTAAAAAGCAACAGATTTCACTCGAAACTAACGAGTTGGTATTTTAAGAGATTAAAGTCGTTCCATTCTTTGAGATTGCCAAGAAACTCAAGATTATAATGTCAATTTTTACATGTAATCTTGAAAAAAGAAAAAAAACTACGTCTAATCTGGACAAAGAGAGAAGAGGAAGGCGCACATGCACGACTGAACAAGTACATAAGCTTCTCTAGTTTCAGAAACGGTGCCTCACAGGTCTTCAGCTGGCAGGACCATGAAACTGACACTGACTGCACATCCGCATATGCAAAGAGCTCCTGAGGCACTAACCAGCTGTTGCATAATGGAAGCACTTCATTACATCATTCTCAGCAAGTGAACTACAGGACGTTAAAAAATATTGTCGCAAAATTAACAATGGAATCAGCTGGGGAGAAAGCAGCCGGGGAGAAGTGTTTACTACTCAGCCGTGGCTCAGGAGGATTGCAGGAGGGTGAAACTCCAGGGAAAAACTTTCAAAGTTGGGCTTTGTGGCCACTTTTTGTCTGCCTAAACAATGTTTGCATACTGCAGCACATCCATAAATAATGAACAAGTCCCAGCTAATTTTAATTTTTAAATTACTTTAAAAGAAAAGAAAAATTCTCTTTAAAAAGAGCACTGGCTTTCTGGCTTTTAGCAATGTAAATTAGGCTCTCCATCCCCCTGCTAAATGTGATACAAGCTTGCAGCCTCTATCACAATTCATCAGGCTGCTTTGTACGGGAATACGCTACATTAATTCTAGAAGCATCTGGCTTTCCTAAAATAACAAAGCATGTGAAGATGGAGGGGACTGTAGTTCTTTACAAACACCTTTGAGTCGCCATGTTGAATTTAAAAGAGATTTGTGATACTATCACAAGATGATCAAACATGAGCAAAGTTACCTTCTGCAGGAAATACATGGTGAAGGTCACCCCAGAGGTCAAACCAGCCTGACCAATACTCCATCACCAACTTGGGCCGTCGAGGCTGCCAGAACAGCACACAATAATGAATCCCTTGAAAAAAATTCCAATGAATACACTTCCCAGGTTAATGTAATTTGTAAAGGTACAATTATACCAAAATTACACAACAAGCAATACTACTTATCTGAAGTGATTAGTTCTGGTTTGAATGCGATGTGGCGCACATTTACACAAACACGGACAGAGGAAGATAATGACGTCTCCATGCTGGAAAACCCAGCAAATGACCATGTATGTTTGAGAAGTGTCACATTCATATGCTGAAAATAATTAAAATATACTAAAGGTCCGTGTCATGGGTATCCTAAAGGGCATTTGTAATGAAGTTACAAATTTGTAACTCTGTTACCAACCAGTTTTTGGTTGTTTTCACCCAAAATAAATCAAATGAGAAATATGAGCCATTTTGTTGTTTGAAGTGCCAGGGAAGACCTACACAAAGCCATTGAAATTGTAACTCTATCTTACTTAGTTCTGGAGCTCTGATACAAAATACACCAATTTTGTAACTCTGTTACCGCGTGACCTGGCCCTAAAAACAAGACACTATAACACTATGCATTATAAAAATATACTGAAATAAAAGAGCAATTGAAAACCATAATATCATGGACAAAAAGTGATAACATGGATTACCTGTACAGTATCCAGGTACTGTATGGCTGTAGGGTTCAGCTTTTGGAAGTTGATGGTCTTGAGAACTTTTGAAGACAGAATAAAAAGAAGAGTAAGGAGAAACGACAGAAAATGAGCAGGACCAAGAAGAGATGTCGCAGTCATGAGGTCAAGGGTTAAATCAAAGCACAATAAAGCCATGGAACCTTTATCACTACAGTGATATTAAGCTCCTCAACGATCAAAAAACATCCATGATGTAAAATAGAATGATTAATGCGAGCAATTAATGACTATGCTCAGAAAAGTAATTCCACACATAATAGATGCAGCATGCTGAACTGAGTCTTAACGAAGTATGCATTTCTGTAGGAGTAGTTATAGGTTATTTAAAACATGATTTTCAATTGAAGATGTTCAGTAGGCCTAGATTAATAAACCCTTGTTCTCTCCGTGTGTTTGTGTTTTGGGACGGGGTTGTCTGGGCAGAAAGCGGCGGATGGTCAATGGAATTCATATTTCAGGACAAGAATCAGAAGATTGTCTGTCAAAGTACCATCAGTCCTCCATTATTCTGTTTATTAAACTAAGGTGGTGAAGTCCTTTCCAAACACATTTCATTCTCTCTAATAAGACTCACACATCAAATTAAATTTTACAATTAATGCTATATACATAACTATATCCTGTTTCTTTTGTTCAAATATTCAACTGATATAATAACAGCTGCACTTTAAAAAATGGTGGGTTTCACAAAATGCATTTCTCATCAAGAGCTTTGTGGGATTCTGCCAACAGGGAACAACTGCCATGGTACCTTGGTCCAATCCTCCAACCTTTAGCCCATCGCGATTGTCTGATGTCATCAGGAGTTCTCTGATCCCCCTAGAGACGAGAGCCTATCGGAGAAGAGCAACGGTTGCTTCATACGCCACAGCACACAAACCTTTGAAGGCAGGAGCCAACATTCACTGAGGTCCATAAGCATTTGGACTGTGACAAATATACAACTCCAGTGATCCCCCCATGATTCACTCAGTATGGATCGACAAGCCCAGAATTTATGTGGAACATATGCACATAATTTATGTGGAGAGAGAAGAGTTGGAATTACAGGCCTTTAAATTAGTCTCATGTCCAAATACTAATGGACCTCACTCTGCTTACAGACAGTTCAATTAATATTTGGACTTTACAACGTTATTTTCATTTAATGGGAGGGCATGCCATGCATGTAGAAATTAGGTGGATTAAGTCGGGATTCTGGGACTGTTGTCCCGCCCCCTTTTTATGGGCTTAACAGTAATTGGACAATGGTCTGCACAGCTTTTCCATGGCAAGGTGTTTTATTCCCTAATAATTTCATTTATAAGTGAACTATAAAAGGTCTACAGTTTATTTCAAGTGACGTATTTGCATTTAGAATCTGTTGCTGTTAACTCACAGTATGGAATCCAAAGAGCTATGTATTCAGTGAAATATTTCTGCCAAGAATTAATGCGACACTGGTAGATCAGATTGTTCTAACAATGCCAGAGCAAATGTGCAGTATGACCAAGCTAAAGGCTGTCCAAAAAAATTTATCAGTGTTCAAATTTCCTTTTGGTCGGACAGTATATGACCTGAATCCAGCTGAGGAAGCATTTCACTTGATGAAGGCAAAATGCAGATTTTAAAAAAGCTGCAGCGAAGTTTTGGCAGAGCATCTTCCAGGAAAAAATCCAGAATCTCTCGATGTCTATTCATTCCAGACTTCAGGCAGTCTTTGACTGCAAACTATTGGCTACAAAATGCTTAAAAATTTATGATCATTTTACTTTGTCAAAATACTCTTGAGCTCCTAAAACTTGGTGGACTATATATTATTTTTAGTTAAACTAAGTGAAACACCATGTAATCCAAATCAAAAAGTAAAGGCAGTTTGACATGAGGGGGATTTTTCCCCCCCATTTTCATTATGAGACAAATAATGTCTTTGCTTCCTGGAAAAAATGCCTTTACGAAAATGTGTCTTGATCATAAGATTTACATTTTCGTTTTATGTTTTACAGAAATATGGCATGGATTTTTGTAAAACAAACGGCTAAAGGGCAATGATTTTCCATTTCTTATAGAAGGTGCAAGAGTGGCCTTGAAAATGAAAATGAAAAGCTGAGGATAAAATTTTGGTTTTTGCCAACAAATATAATGCGCTGGCTTTTGGAAGAAAAAAAGTATTTCGGAGAGTGCATTGTTATCATATCATTTACGTTTTCAGTTTATTCTGAGTGGCAATATGGCAGAGCACTTTGAAAATGAAGTCACGAAAGGGAAATGCCAATTAATTTGCAATTTGTTTTAAAATGTTCTCATATGGACTCGAAAATGTAAGCAAAGAAGAGGATTAGATTTTTATATTCATTATAGAAAAAGTACTGCACTTGCTTCATGAAAAATGAAAAGCATTTTGTAGAATGAATTTTCATTTTAATACTGTTAGATATATCGATGGCCTCATGCAAGAAGGGCGTAACTGACACTTCAGTCAAAAATGACTTTATTGGTTGTTTTGGAATAACTGAAACTAGCCCATCACATGACCAAGTCTGGAGTCTCAATTCCTATCCTAAAGGGGTTAAAATGCCTTTTCAACATTGGTGCAGCTGTGATCTATATGGTCATCTTCATCCATGCTAAATGGGCTTAAGTGCATTTTGCTAATTATATCCCAAATTGAGAAGAATTATGAAAATATCTAGCAGGCGTTTACTAAGTACTATACTTCCATCATGGATATTTCAGCATATAACTAACAGGTGGTGCTGTGGCAGTTCTATGGCTCTCCTGTAAAGTAAAATGTGGCTTTCGCCCCTCTTGCATGAGGCCATCGATATACATCAAGATTTTATTTTTCATAGTGATGTGTACCCCTTTTAATCATGGTGTGGTTTAAAAAGGCAAATAATTCCTCCAAATATCAAAAACAAATAATTATGAAAAAGTACCATCTTGATTACATACAGGTAGAGTAATTGTGGTTGGAACAAAAATCAGCACAAACAGCAGAGTCTTAAAACCTAAAATTTAGGAACCACTGGGCTTGGCTTCCTACTTCTTTGATGAAGGCCATGTAGCGACTGTCCGCTGCATATGAGCCGTATTCATTCTCCACTTGAAACGCAATGACGGGGCCTCCTCTCATGTACTGGAAGAGAGGAGATGAAAGAAAAGCAGGAATTCACTCATTGAATAAGTCGGCTGCTGGACGGATTTTATTGGGCTCTGCAAAGTGCTAACCTTAATGACCACCAATTGGACAATTCTTTCCATAGTCAGTCAAACTTATTTTTGTTACAAACCAAAGGCAGAAACTAATTCAGGCCCAAGTGCCCCACACAAATCAATGAGTTGGGAGACCAACGAATAAGAAAAGGCTCATAAAAGTCACCTGGAGAGGCACAACTCTAGGAATGAGCTCATCAAAAAAGGAGTTCACCGCAGAACTGAATCCTGGGTAAGTTGTACGCAGCTTCATATTTTTGTCTCTCAAAAGCCAGCTGGAAAAAGATGAGCACACAAGCATTTTACAAAGAAGCCCAAGAACACTACTCCCAACCAACTCTGCAGCCTGTTTGTGCTTATTATGCAAAAAATATGCATTTTTTTATCCAAACCTCCTGACACAACCAATATTAAATCCAGAATTCAGAAATTTGCATCAATACATTGATCAGCCACAACATGAAAACCACCCGCCTAATATGTTGACTGTATTGATCCCTCTCGTGCCACCAAATCAGCTCTGTCAAAATGACATCCACTTGACTTCCCAGGCCCTGGGTTTCCCAGTGCAACATTTCCCAGAGCATCACACTCCCTCCACCAGCTTGTCTTCTTCCCACAGTGCACTCTGGTGCCATCACTTATCCTGGTAAATAGTGCACACATAACTGGCCGATGCGCATAATGTAAATGAAAATAGACTCACTGGACCATGTGAGCTTCTTCAATTGTTTCATGGTCCAGTTCTGACTCTCGAATGCCCATTGCAAGTGCTTCAGGCAGTGAACAGGGTTAGAAAGGGCTCTCCAAATGGTTTGCAGCAACAAAGTGCTAGAAGCACCAGAGGGCAATGCAGAGCATGTTGTGATACATTCCTCATGCAAGCGTCGTTAAAATTCTCAGCGACTTGTGCCACAGAAGACCTTCTGTCGCTCCGGACCAGACAGGATGGCCTTCATTGCCCTTATGCATCAACAAGCCAATGCCCAGTCGCTGGTTTGTGGTTTATTTCTCCGAGGAACCCTGTGGTCACAGTTGGACTGAGAGCACCACAACGTCCTCGCCACTTCAGAGATGCTTTGTTCTGCTCATCTGGCCAGAATGATTTGGCCAATTTTCAAAATCACACTGGTCCCATTTGTCACACATTCAACATGTCAACTATGAGAACACACTGATTGCTCACAATCTAAGGTCTACGTGCAGACCTTGACATGTGCCTTTGTTATGAGATAGTCAATTGTCAACATTATATGCTTCATCTGTGAGAAGCTTTAATGTTGTGGCTCAATGGTGTGTACATGCAAGAAATATTCAATGACACAACGGTCATTATACAAAATAATTGCACAATTAAGTGGGGTAATAAGGCCCATTAACCACTTAGATCCACAGTAATTTTCATAGAATGATCGGCATCGAGGAGTTAATTGCAATTATGCCGCATATATGATGAGCTAAAGGTATGATTTTCATGTTTTCGTCCAAAAATTGCAATTGCCTGTGGACCATTTGATACATATATCACAATCATTTTTTTACCCAGCTCCAATTCAGCTTTTACCTACAAATATGATCTATCACTTACAGGGCCGACTAATACTATTCAAAACAAGTGACAAGCTCCATTACAAAACAAAGTCAAACTATGGACTTAAACTTTTAGCCACAGTGTAACTGGTCAGCCTCCAAGTTCCTGTGCCACATAGCCAACATGATGGCAAACAGTTCTGGACATTTGGGAGTGGAGAGGGACAGGGAACAGTATGCACACCTGGGCAGTCCTCCAAGATCCCACTCGGAGCAGATGTAGGGTCCTGGACGCAGAATCACCCAAAGCCCCACCTCCTCGGCCAGACGGATGTAGGCCCTGAGAGGAGCAGATAAGGAAATGGAAAAAGGATTCAACAGCCATGGTTTTGCTATTAGATACAGAGTCTGTATGTGACTGTGGATCTGTGAAACAATGCCTTCAGACTGACTAGTCTATTATCACAGATGTGATTTTGTGTTGCTTAGGTTGTGAGGGTGAGTGCCGTAAAAGTGATGACCATTGCTTTGAATAAAGGACACAATCAAGCAGCATGGATGTCACTTACTCCAAGTCCAACTGGTCCAAGAAATGAAACTTTCCTCTCCGAGGCTCGTGCAGGTTCCAAGGCACATACCTGGGAGATAAAGGAGTCGGGTGACACAGGAAATCAGGAAACTTTCGAAACTGGGACCAGAATGGCTTCAGCATCTCACTTACATTGCATAGAGCTCCTCATTTTGCATGATTTTGATACTATATGGATCTGCCAGCTTTACATTGCCATAAAAATAAATAATACTTGGAAAAAAAAAGTATTTTAACAAATGTAGGAAAAAGTGAAACAACTGCAAACTGAAAAGAATTTAAGGACTGGTCTCTCGCAAGCCAATGTTACCTTTTGCTTGAACTGTACAACCAGCAGGCTAGCCCGTGAATTATTATTTAGCTCCTGATTGCAAGCACTTGTGGGTAGCTTTAAGCATTGTGCAAATAAGCTGCAAATTTATAATTAGCGATCAGCAGCTTGGTTTGTACTGCACAACTCCGAGCACAATTCTTTTTTTTTTTGCTTGTGAACACATCGGCTAGCAGGCCACACTGTGCTGTTACGCACATCCACTCATTTTGGTAACCAACTAGAAGTTACATGGAATGCGTGCTAGTGGCTAGCACTCCAATTATGAGCTCCACTGAATAAAAGACCGTTTGAATTTGTGATTTTCAAAGTTTTGTAAGTAACTGCACAATTCAATAATGAATGCAATTATCTTTAAAATTTTTTAAAGAATATTGAAAACTCACTTGAAATATTATGATGCACTATCGCTGTTTGACAGCGGTAGAGCCAAATGCTCCCTAAATAATGCAAAATGATGAACATTACGCCATGGAAGTGAAATCCTGCATACACACTCAACCAAATTTCTGGGGGCTCCCAGCTTTCCAAGGAAGCTTACAATTTTTTAAGCTTATCAGCTGAAGGGTGGAATGGTATTTTTGCCTAGTAGGAGGCACTCAGGACTAACGTAGTGAGAGTATTGAGTCCACAGGCCTTCATCTTCAGGAGTCGATCCTTCCAGTGTTCTCTCGGGATGCGGAAGTAATGGGCGGAGCCGCCCAAGATGCGGAGAGGATCACCATTCAGCGCGAACTGGGAGGAGTTAGCACTCAACCCCTCCATCCTTCTCTGGCTATGCTCTTCTGGCTGCATGCTGGAAAATCTGGCAGAAGTAGTACATCTTTCATCTGTTTTCTAACATCAGCTGTCTCTTGTTCTCTCAACAATGAACAGTTGGTGTACGTCAGGGCTATTCAACATTATCCTACAAGGGCCGTGTGGGTGCAGGCTTTCATTCCCACCCAGCTCTTTCACACCTGACACCACTAATGAACCCCAAGAGTCTTGGCTAAAGAGATTGATAAGTAGTATCAGGTGTATAAGTGTTTGGTAGGAATGGTGTATGTACTTAGCATTTTCATTACACGGAATATACCGCAATAAGAGACAGATCTTTATACAGTTAAGTTCTTATGTTAAAGAGCATCTAAAGTCGATTCTCAAACAGGACATTGAACGTCCAATGTTTATAAACAAATCACTTGCCTTTGTTGACACCTTGCATTGTCACGTGACCAATTTCATTCATATAAACCAATGCTTTGTGTGCATGCGTAGACAATCCTTCTATTTCAGTTCGTTTGCGCAGGTGCGGCTAGCTGATTGGCCGACATACAAAAACAATGGGAATCGACTTTAGATGCCCTTTAAATTCATAGCTCATCCTTTTAAAACCCCTGTGTACAGTTATAGATTGCAGTGTCCGTATGTTCCAGATTTAATTACGAAATAATTTTGTAATTGAAGTTCCAAATATCTTGCTTCTTTGGAATACTTTTCCACAGTCTCTGTGACACAAATACTGAGTTCAAAACCAAAAATAGGCTCATGCACAACAGGAAAAACTGGCATTATTAGTATTCTGGGACTATATTGTGACGAAACTGTGGCGGAAGGAGATACGGGTGGAAGCATATCATGGGAATAATAGCTGTGCGCTGATGATAACAGTACATTCGGACGTTCGTCTTCTGCTACGTGCGTATCTGGGATTTTATCCTTAGTTTCCGAAGAATCCAAGCGTCACTTCTCCGATTGCATGTGGTTATCTGAGTATTCACGAAGGTCACTGCAGAAAATAACACGTTCGCAAATACTAACTAACGTTACTTGCATACATGCACGAAAAAAAGATGTTCGCTCAAGCGCTGCCAATGACATTGACACAAAATTGTACTCCTAGCCATATAATATTGTTGTTGAGCTCAGTCGAGTCAGCTATCTTGCGACAGAAACAATCATGTGCTTGCTGTAACTCTTGCCACAGTACAGTAAATGCATTACCCGTTCGATTAAAAGCAGCTTACCCAAAGTAGCGGTAAAAGATAAAACCCACGATTCCCAAGAAAATAATCAAATTCCTTCGATTGATGTGAACATTCCCGATCATAGCCATCAATGTAGCTACCACTTTATTCGTAGACAAGCAACGGAGAAAGTAGTGACGTCCGTTTGCTAGCCAGCTAGCTAGCTTCACTCACAAATACAACGTCTTCTGAGGCGACCGTATGCCATACGCTGCCTATCACCGTCAGTTCTTGACTCCGGAAGAACGGAACTAGGAAAGAGCCCCTGACGTTTGAATTAACGCAATGTCTGCGGGCACGACAGTTTCTATTGGTACGGCAGTCGATTTCAAGGGATTAGGTTAAGATAAGGATTCGGGATTATGGTGAGGGGAAGGCTTAGGGGTTGAGGTTAGGGTTAGGTAAGGACAGGACTAGAAATGGGGACTGCCGTACGTCTCCACATTGAAATGCATTGGAAAAATTGCCGTACCCGTACCAACTGCCTTGAACACAGAACTCTAACAAAAATCCCTTTTAAATGGCAGTTTGGCTACATTCGGGTAGTGTTTTTCACTCAGAAAAGTATCTCCTTAAAAATGACCCGGAATTATTTACGAGGCAATCACGAAAAGTGTGTTCGAATTCTCTAAGTATGAGGGAAAGGTGCTTCAATGATTCCTAACTGATCACCTTTGGCACAGAGCGCACTGACCATTCTTTATGAGAAGAAAGGAAAGAACGCCGCCCCCATAATTCTGGGAAGCCTTTTATCCGTGTCAACAAATTTACAATTCGAGGTGCCTATTCGCACTTATTTAGGAGCGTACAAGCACAAAAATTGATCGAAATACGCGTTGGACGCACGTGCAAGTGTGGCCAATATGCACAGTGCTCCATTGCTTACACTTATTTTAAGTGTGTCCAAGGCTAAAAAAATTGTTCTTGGCCAAACTTATTTTTTAAGCTTTGGCAAAGGGAAAATTCGGCTTGGCTACATGTATAAGTGCGAAGTGTGGCCAAGAAAAAAAATTCAGCATTGGCCACACGGTATGTGCGAATAACATCGGCCATTACAATTAATTTCCATTTTTCACGCCATTTCGGCCATGGGCAGCAGGGTACTGCAGTGTGTGGTGAAGCTGCTTCACAGCAGGAAGGTTGTGAGTCCTGCTTGGGTGTTCCTGTGCGGGGTTGTCATGCTCTCCTTACGTGCGCAAGGATTTCCATCAGGTACTTAAGTTTCTTCCCACAGTCATGATTCTGTGTAGGAACAAGCAGGTTTGATAACTTCTGGTTGAATTTCATTAATGTATTTGCTGACAGTAAGTTTATTGGCAAATATAGAGCATTCTCATTATAATCTGGATGGAATGGAGAGAAAACACTGGGGGCCCCGAATTCCAGTGTGTACACTGCCTGTTTTTCTAGACTATGTTGCATTGTTCCTCCTTTGTACAAACTAGCAGGTGTTGTTGTGAATCAGTATGCGTGCAGCACTGTGTTACAGGACCCAGGCATGGCTACAACAACATTTCTGGTGTAAGAAAGTGCTTACAGGTAAGTACCTTCCTGCCAGATGAATAGTTACTGTATGCCAAATGCTGAAGCCGCTTAAAGACTGCAGTTGTCTTAGATTTTTTATGTTGATGCATAACATAGAAACTACCCTACTTCCAACTGACGTTTGACCTTTGTTTGTCTTATTCTATTCTCTGACTATTTTTGTGCGTTTTTCCACGCCTACAGAGCACACACTGTCTATAGTAGGTAGCTTATACCATACATGCATCCATTTTCAGGTTGGTTATTTTGAAAATAAATTTTGTCTCTGTTTTATGCCTGTTAGGTTTATTAATGAGGCTAAATAAAATAATAGGTTTTGCTGCAAGTTTTTTTTTTTTTTTTTTTTTTTGTAAAGTATTTTTGGGTTGGTAGGTGATTTGTCTTCTTCTCCCTTCCGTCTCAGCAATAAGTAAGGCTATGCCAACCCTGAGAGAGACATGCTACCAGTAAATGATTCTGGTGTATGTTACATTCAACATATTCGTATGCAACAACTGACTGCTTGAACAAAACTTTAATGAGCTGAAAGAACGAGAAAAGCTGTCACAAGAAGTTTTCAAGATACTGTACAAGCACTGTAGGTTTGAACGGCACTGAGCTGGACTTTGGCAACTAAAGAATACTGTCATTTTTGTGTGTGATACAGTTTAAATCACCAAGTAGAAGCCTACAGAAATCACTAAGGCTTAGTTCGATCGGTTGGCTCCTCATCTACCTTGGTTTATGAATATGACATCACATGGATTGACTGTGCATATTCAATCCGAGTTGCGCTTGAACGCATTTTGTGGTCTTGTGGATTGTGGACCTGACTTTTTTGCCTTGTCTTATGCCGGCTACACGCTGTGCGATTTCAGCAATCTTCTACGTTTAATGCAAACCACACTGTGCGACATGGATCTAGTAAACTTTGGTATGATTTACAAGTTTGATGTAGATTAAACAATGATCACACTTGCTTAATAGCAGGCAAAAATGCACATCAATATACCAGGAAAACTTCAACACCTTGCTTTATCCAGACTACTTCTAGATGGTAACAGCTGGAGGATAAACAAGGCTTCTGCTGCCACAACTCGACAAGTGTTTCTTCTCTGTTCGAGTCCCAAACACCACTTCTTGTTCATTTCACTTCCATTTTGGGAGCGCACCCTGTGTTTAGGTTTAGCGCTTGTGTCATGTTGATCAGTACGTCATTTCATGCTGCATTCCTGTTGGTTGGTTTGTGGACGAATGTCATAGGTGCTGTCACACTGTGAGATGGTTATCCCAAATTTCTGATACAATCAGTCTTTCGTCTCAGGCTATCTTCGGTCGCAAGACCGTCACAGGGGCCGTCTCTGAACCTCTCTCCCAGTGCAATGTGGGCCCACCATTCTGGATTCTGAAAGAATCGTGGAAATGTCTTTGGTCTTGGGTCCAAAACGGTGTTCCCACATCGCTAAATATCTGTTGTTTTTGGAGAAAGAGGCATACACATAAAAGGGAAAAGCTTTAGCAATCGCTCATGTTTGCTTTAAATTAGCGGTCCATGTAAGTCAACAAGATGGCTAATTAGCTTGGTAGCACACTAACGCGATTTGCTCCATTAAAATACTAAATATGAGTGTCTCGGATAACTTACATGTTAAACTTTTTATTAAAGCCCCTCAAATGAGTACATTGCTGCAGAAAGCAGCAGGAGTCATCTCGGCATTTAAAAAATTATATTAATTTATTTGAAGATGGCCTCATAGGAAACCATTCATTTTAATAGAGCAGTTGGGTGTATCATTGTGGCGGCCAGTTGCTTCACTTTGGGTGATGTAAACATGACGTCATCAGAAATCTTGTATTCTGAATATATATTTATATATCAACAAGGTGGACATGCTTTGAGCTAAATTCCAAATTTCTGACTGTTGCTGAGCAGCCAATCCCACCTGCAAAAATTTATTTATTTTTTTCATACAGAATACACATCTTTAATGCTTTGTAAATGCCATAAAGACATAAATCTCTTTTCCATGGTATTTTACACGGATATCTATAAGAATATCTTTCTACTAAAAAAATAATGATACATTATCATTAGAGGAGCACTGTGTGACAATTATGGAATTAGTTTTTTTTTTCTCCCTATTAAGCTCATTATTATCACCCGCCGCGTGATTAGCGCGAAGCGGGGGATATAGCATTGGGCTCCGTCCGTGTGTATGTACATACGGACAAATAAAATTGAGGCGGCGAGGGATATTGCCATGTTACTGGCAAACACTTGTTCATAAATGACTTTGTAATGTGCATGAATAGTGATACTGTAACGTTTTCTTCTCGAATTCTCTCTTTTCCCTTTTTCTGCGATCTCAAAAAATGTATTATGAAATTAATATATTAAATTCATCTCTCAGAGCAGACCTCCTACATTCCTTGATGGAGACTGAAATCCATTTGGGATACCCCCTAAAGTAGATAAAGATTAGTTGCTTGGATGATTAATTCATTGGTTGGTTTATTGACTATTTGATTTATTTAATTTTATTTTAGTTATTTATTTCTTTGGCACATATTAGCATATAGGTTGCATTATTTTGCATGTCAGAATGCCATTGTTGTGATCATGTGAAAAAGAGAGTTACTTATGAAACTACGGTTCGAATTTCATATTAGAAATGAAATACAGCAGTTTTTTTTTTTCAGCTTGATTGTTTCACAATTTAGGCATCATTACTTTATAAGTCATGGTTGAGTTGGTTCCAGTCTCCACCATTTGAAGCCTCTCTTATGAGAACCTTGCTTCACCAGAGCAATTTGTTTAACTAAGTCCACGGCAGGCCGATCAGCAGATCAGTCAGAGAATAGCTGCTCAGTCATCCAAATGGTGCCAAAATGCATCATCTTAACTGTCAAAGCTCTAATTTAATTTTGACTTACGTTTTTGACCTGCAATAGCTGAGCTTCCTGACATGATACTTTTAGCTCATTCAGTTGTTAATCTTGACTAATTTATGCTAAAATCTGGCTGGAGCAGATTTATTATTATTTTATCTTATTTATTTATTTTTTTGTTCTTATTGGAACTAGCCATACCCGTGCTCTGCAGGGGGTTGATTGTGACCAATAATCCTAACAAATGGAGACGTTTCTCCTCAACATGGTAACGATAAGCAAAAATGGATAAAATGTCCCAAATTTCAGTAACGGGGCAAGTTGGTTCGATCCCACGTGGCAGAAAGCAGAGACCAGAGGGAGCGGGGATCTTTTGGGTGGTTTGGAAGGAGATGCATCGCAAAGGGTGGGAAAACTGAAAATTAATATATAGATAGAGTATCTGAAATGATCAGTTTAATTTTATCATGCAATGATGAGTGCCAATTGGTTGGCATAATCTTTTAGCCGAATGATGTATTTGTCTCTCGAAGCCCTATTTTGTACAGTTACATACTTATCTTCCCAGTTACTTCACCTTTCCAATGTTTTCTTCTGTTCATTCAGGATGCAGCCAGAAGAGCCTAGCCAGAGAAGGAAGGAGGGGTTGAATGCTAACTCCTCCCAGTTCACACTGAATGGTGATCCTTTCCGCATCCTGGGTGGCTCTGCCCATTACTTCCGCATCCCGAGAGAACACTGGAAGGATCGACTCCTGAAGATGAAGGCCTGCGGGCTCAACACTCTCACTACGTTAGTCTTAAGTACCACTTACCTGGCAAACATACCATTACACCCTTCAGCTGATTAGCATAAAAGTGTCTCGGACTCCTTTATCCTCTAGATATGTGCCCTGGAACATGCATGAGCCGGAGAGAGGAAAGTTCACTTTCCAGAACCAGTTGGACTTGGAGTAAGTGACCTCCATGCTGCGCTTCTGTGTCAGGCGGGCACAAATTTGTTGTCAAAGCAAAAGCCATCAGGTTAAAAGCTCTGGTCCTTAAAACCTCGGCTGCACAATATACTTCTCACTTGGACGTAGGCCACATGGTCTGAAGGCATTGTCCCACATACCCACAGTCACATACAGACTGTGTATCTATAGCAAAATCACAGCTGTCGAGTCATTTTACCATTTCCTTACCTGCTCCTGTCAGGGCCTACATCCGTCTGGCTGAGGAGGTGGGGCTTTGGGTGATTCTGCGTCCAGGACCCTACATCTGTGCTGAATGGGATCTTGGAGGACTGCCCAGGTGCGCATACGGTTCCATTGTCCCTCTCCTCTCCCAAAGTCACACAACTGTTCACCATGGTTGCTGCATGGCCCAGGAGCCTGTGGACCTGACCACTTAGAATGAGCTTGAGAGTTTTGGTCCTTAGCCGGACCACTGTCTTGTGCCAAGGGTCTTTTTTAAAAGAAATAAACGTTAATGCCTATTTTACTTGCTGTTATTGAAGGGCATCTGATGATTGAAGATTCATACATGAAGAACACAAAGAAAAAACGATCAGTCCAAATTAAGTGTTTTTGTACATTTCATATATTATATATTATTATAATATTATAATCATAATATATATTAGAATATTTTGTATATTTCATATTTTTCAGTGCTTTGTTTCTAAGATTGTATAGAATTTTTAATTCATCATTTCTCCACAATGTGAAAATGTGACTGATCATTTTTCCATTGTGGTTTTCACATGTGAACTTAATGTGGACTTAAAGTTGGCCGAAGAAGTTGTTATTTTATTCCATATATTTATGGTGCATGAATGAATATGATGCATGTACATTATATGCTATTTAATGGCATTATGGGTGTCTTGCCAGTAGTCCAGACTGGCTTACAACAGTGCTGAGACAAGGAGGTTTGGATTCACAGTTGATTTACATTTTTGCTTTACTAGCACTTATAGGTAAAGGTCAGAGGTGATAGCTGGTCTTGAGAATTGCTGCGTGACTTGTGTATGAGGTGCTTTTATGCTTATCTCTTTCCAGCTGGCTTCTGCGTGACAAAAACATGAGACTTCGAACAACTTACCCAGGATTCACTACAGCGGTTGACTCTTTCTTTGATGAGCTCATTCCTAGAGTTGCACCTCTGCAGGTGACCTTAATGAACTGTGGCTTTATTTTTGGTTGCTTTACTTGTTGATTTTGTCTGTAAGTTTTTAGTTGCAGTGCATTTTTGACCGATACTAGCTGACGAACAAATTAGCCAGGCTGGCTCTGGAAGCAGATCCCTGATTGGAAATTCACCACGCTGTTTTCAGCTTGTTAAAATCTTGACTGTAGCAGCCAGGTAGTCAGTAAAGTCCAATTTTTAGCCCGCTTGGCCGACTGGCCTAATCGGGCTTATTCTGTGCTTAGGGTCATTAGTGGTGGACTGTCGTGTGTCTACAATTGTCATTTCAGTGCAATACAGCTTTCAGTTTTCCACAGATCCTTTTCATATTTCATATGCATGTATATGGGCCCAAGATCTAGATCAATTTTGGTCATGCTGCGATTCTTGGTTTGTCCACCAGGCGGCTTCTTCTGCAAAACTTCAAACAGCTCTAGCTCCCTTATTCTATGAGCCAAGATGCTCAAATTTTTACTGTAGGTTGTTCTGCCAAAGGTTCATCATATATGTAAAGGATTTTTGATTTGACCATAATTTAAAGGTTATGTTGGTCAAAGGTCGTAAAATGCACAGATTTTATTTCAGTGCAATAGTGCCTTCAGCTTTCAACGGATCCTTTTCTTATTTTATAAGCATGTATATGGGCTCAAGATCTAGCCCGAGTTCGATTTTGGTCGTTTCTACACCCTGTTACATATATGTAACATCGGGTTTTAATGGACATAATCATTCATGGAAACATCTTAGGAAAAACATTGATCAGAGCTCAGGTGTACCACAGTTTGTGAAACTGCTCCCTTTGTTAGCTTTTGATGCACAAAGAATGGTCTTATCAAGCTGTACACCTCACTACCCTCCAGGCGGTAGTCGTCCATAGGATAGATCTTGGTGGATTCATCAAGGATGCATGTTTTCAGTCAGCAGACAAATGCAGCAACAATCATCTGCAAGTATTACTGCACTAATACATTTTGTATGTGCATGTTTGGGAACCACCAAGGCCCGATGTTACACCCGCGTTACACTAACCTAAAGTGAACTACAGTTTTCAAGGGAAGATAACTTCATCACTGTCAGCCACTTCTACGTGTTCTACTGATTTCATCAATCTAAAATATCAAGTAAATTTTGCAGATACTTACCTAAAGGCTGTGCTAGGGAACACTTTTGTTGACTAACTACCAGCCTCTCAGAAATTCATGGAGGCTGCCACATTGGTAAGGCCCGCCTGGTCTTGTTAGTGTTTGAAACTGACTCTAGATGGCCCAACTACTGTGACAAAAGTGTTTCTTTGGGCTTAAATTGTAAAATAATGAATTAGTTTTTACCCTATCCCCTATCCCCCAAAAATTTGTTTGACATGGGGCATAAGAGGGTTAAACAAGAAATGATGAGAGTAGGACTTATCTCTATGAATATCTCATTAATTAAAATAATTGTAATTTGTTTAGGGAGTGCTTCATGGAGCCTGAACGTTGGGCAAATCAACAACAATTGTTTTGTATCTATGAAGCAAAAAAGCCGGATAAACATCCTCTGAGTGGTGACTGCATAATTTTTAGCCTCCTTGGCCAAAAGGCCCAAAGGGGCTTATGTTATGCTCGGTGTCTTTAGTGGTGGTCTGTCGTGCGTGCGTGCGTAAACTTTTGGCTTGTCTGCGCTCTAGCGTCTTCAGTTTTTCACCAATCCTTTTCATATTTCACACGTATGTAAATATATGGTCTTAAGTTCTAGACGAACTTTGATTTTGAGCCGAATCGGACTGATTCTTTGGCCAATAGAGCGTGCTCCATTTTGGCCATTGTTGGCCAAGCGGGAGCAGTGGCTTTGCCGCTATTTTTCCTTCATTTCCTGTCTTCCAGTACATGAGAGGAGGCCCTATCATTGCGTGTCAAGTGGAGAATGAATACGGCTCCTATGCAAAGGACGATCACTACATGGCCTTCATCAAAGAGGTGGGAATAATTTTTTTTTTTTTTTTACTGTGTGAAAATTTGTCACCTCTCTCAGACAAAAAGCACAAACTCACACAAGTGCTCTCACCTCCTCACATGCTAGCAAATATGGAAGAACTTTCAAAAAAGAAAGTTACTCTGCTTAGTGACCTTTTCTAACTGTGGTTTTCCTTCTCCTATCATAGGCTTTTCTGTCCAGGGGGATCGGAGAACTTCTCATGACGTCAGACAATCGCGAGGGGTTAAAGTGTGGGGGCGTGACAGGAGGTATGATGTGAACTTGCTTGAGGTAGTGGGTTATGCTTTTGTACCACTGCTTTTATTTCAAACAAGAGACTGAGTACATTTCTATATATAGACACTGTATGTAAATACAAGTCTGTGAATATCGCTAATGAAATTGGCTTTGTAATTGGAAGGTTGAATATCAGAGAGGGACCTGTTGTTTTCAGGCCTAAACTGCTTAACTTGTGAGGCCTCAGAGCTGTCAAAATGAGTAATGTAGAAATGCTATTCTAAGAAACTCGTTCAGCTGGGAGTCAGTTTAGATACTTAATGAGACAATCCATCAAACTGAATCACTATTTCACGCCACTTCATGAATTTTATTTTCTTCATTTCACACATACTGTAAATATGTAATATTCTGTCTGTTCCTATTTTCTGAAGCCCTGAAGACCATAAATCTACAAAGAATGACTCCTGGAATAGTAAATTATCTGGGCCACATGCAGGTAACAACATTTGTTTTTTTTTTTTCGCCCAATCTTGTCCCGACTCATCACATAGTGTGGCTACCTGACCAAGCGTCAATACATGACAAAAATTGAGGCTTTTGACATCCTTATTTAACGCTAATGTGAGAATGAACCCGACCCCCTAACTCCTAACTCAAACCCTAACCCTAAACGTCAAATAAAGACGCCAAAAGCCTCTATTTTTGTTGTGTATCAACATTTGGTCAGTTAATGTCACTATATGACAAGTCTTGATGAGAATGTATTGGTTTTTCCCCTCGGCCCGACTTCAGGCCGAAGGGTATTGTCATCAGTTCGTCGTGTTATGGCCCCAATTTGTTATTACATTTATAACACAACAGCAACAGCAAGGGATGACTAACACAGTTTTAACAACTAAAACACATTTAATTTTTAACGAAGACAAAGACTAATAACAACCTACAACTAAAGACCAAGATTGATAAATAAGAAAAAAACAGAAATAATTACAGTCCCTTTTTAGTGGGGTGGCTTGGTGATGTCCTGGATGAAGAAAATGCTCAAACACAGTCAAAGAAATCCACAAAAGAAACGTCACAGGTCTTGAACAGAATGGCAGGTCTGGTCATCTTCTTGCAATTTCTCCTACTACTTTACTGTCTCAATTCTTTTCCTTATATACTCTTTTGCAGACCCCACCCACATTGAGACCTCTTTTTTTTTTAATTTTCTGAGACTTGCCCCAGACATGTCCAGGACATGTCTAAACATGACTGCAGTCTGAGCTTAACAAAAAAAAGGTAAATACTGCCATCTAGTGGCCTATATTCACATTACACCTCCATTCCAAAAGGGAAAAATTTTGACTCACAAAGGCAAAATTTTTCTTTTCAATACAAAATGGTTAAGTGAACACTTGTCTATATATACATATCATACAATATTCAAACACATGATATATATATACACATTCAAACACGGGATAAGCAATCAGCAATTACATTGTCTGTACCCTTCACATGCTTAATTTCCAAGTCAAACTCCTGTAAAATCAAACTCCAATTCAACAATCTCCGATTCTTGTTTTTCATCTTACTCAAAAACGTTAACGGATTGTGGTCAGTGTACACAATCATTGGCTTTTGTCCTGTACAAACATAAACCTCAAAGTGTTGTAAAGAAAGGACCAGAGCCAACAGTTCCTTCTCTATTGTGGAATAGTTCCTTTGGTGGCGATTGAACTTCCTGGAGAAGTATGCCACGGGATGCTCAATGTCATCAGAGTCACTTCTCTGTAGGAGCACAGATCCACAAGCTTGGTCGCTAGCATCGACCGCGATGGAGAACGGTTTGTTGAAGTCAGGAGATTTGAGCACGGGGAAGTGACACAGCAGAGACTTCAGGTGATCGAAGGCTCTCTGGCATGCATCATCCCAGGTGAACTTTACGCCTTTCTTCAGTTGGTTAGTTAGACTGAGAGCAATCTCAGCAAAGTTCTTGCAGAACTTGCGGTAGTACCCGATCATTCCAAGGAAACGGCGCAAAGCTTTTTTGTTGTCAGGAACTGGAAAGTCCATGATGGCTTGGACTTTAGCATTTATGGGTGCCACCTTACCCTGGCCTATGACGTAGCCAAGATAGGTGACAGTAGCACAACCAAAGTCACTCTTGCTCAGGTTAACAGTCAGGTTAGCCTGGGTCAGGCGCTGGAACAACGTCTCTACATCTTTTAGATGTTCTTCCCAGGAGTCACTCCATGTGATCAGGTCATCGATGTACGCACCCGTGTGTGGGAATCCGGCGATTGTAGACTGTATCATCCTTTGGAACGTGGCTGGGGCATTTTTCATGCCAAAGGGTAGGACTTCATACTGGTACAATCCAGATGGTGTGGCAAAAGCAGAGATGCTCTTGGCCCTCTCAGTTAAAGGCACACACCAATAACCCTTCAATAAATCAATCTTGGTCAGAAACTTTGCTTGCCCTACACTATCAATACAATCATCAATCCTAGGTATTGGAAACACATCAGTTCTAGTTACAGCATTGACTTTGCGATAATCTGTACAGAATCTAGTACTTCCATCAGGTTTTGGAACTAGCACACAGGGTGAACTCCAATCGGAGTTGGAGGGTCTGATAATATCATGTTTTAACATGTACTCAACCTCTTTCTCAGCAATCTTTCTCTTTTCAGGATTCATCCGGTAGGGATGCTGTTTTATTGGTTTGGCATCACCAACATCTACATCATGAGAGGCTATAGTAACTCTCTTTGGAACATCAGGAAACAAATCCTCATATTTCTTGATCAACCTTTCAAACTGATCTCTCTGTGAGGGTTCTAAGTGCTGGAGTTTTACATCAAGATTTTGCAACACTTCAGTGTTTGACAATTTACATGAAAGAACTTCAGCTTTAATTCTTGGTTCATCATCTTGAAACTCCCCCTCATCTTCACACGTTTCGACCATTGGAGAATCTGAAGTGACAGCTGCAACCCTAGCATTTCTGTCATGATAAGGCTTTAGCATGTTAATATGACACAATTGTTTTGGTTTTCTCCTATCTGGAGTCTTCACAATGTAATTGAGATCATTGAGTTTTGTCAGAATTTCATAAGGACCATGAAATCTAGCCTGCAATGGATTGGACTGCAAGGGAAACAACACAAGGACCTTTTCTCCCGGTTTAAACTCACGGCTTCTAGCCTTATGATCATACCAAGTTTTCATTTTTCCCTGACTTGATTTCAAGTTCTCTTTGGCAAGGTCACAAGCTGCACGCAATCTTTCCTTGAACTTGCTAACATAGTCTAACAGACTGATTTGCGGCTCTTCCTCTTGCCATTGTTCACTCAATAATAGCAAAGGTCCTCTCACTTCATGACCAAACACTAGCTCAAATGGACTGAATCCAGTAGACTCCTGCACTGCTTCTCTAGCTGCAAACAACAGCAAATGAACCCCTTCATCCCAGTCTTTCTCATGGTCATAACAATAAGTCCTCATCATTGTCTTGAGAGTGGAATGAAACCGCTCTAAGGCACCCTGACTTTCTGGATGATAGGCACTAGAAAGAATCTGTTTTGCACCTAGTTCATACACAACCTGCTGAAACAATCCTGAAGTGAAATTGCTACCTTGGTCTGACTGAATTTCCCTGGGAAGACCAAACAACGTGAAGAACTTTATCAAAGCCTTCGAGATTGCAGTTGCCTTGATGTTACGTAGAGGTATGGCTTCGGGGAATCTGGTAGATGCACACATGATTGTCAACAAGTACTGATTTCCAGATCTAGTCTTGGGTAATGGACCAACGCAATCAACAATGACCCTAGAGAATGGCTCCCCAAATGCTGGGATAGGCTGCAATGGAGCTACAGGTGGGTCTAACTGGTGTTTTCCAACTACCTGACAAGTGTGACAGGTTTTGCAAAAGTTGGAAACGTCTTTCCGAAGCCCAGGCCAAAAGAAGTGTTTCGTGATCTTATCAACAGTCTTGTTAACACCAAGATGACCTCCTAAAGGTAAACTATGAGCCATTGTTAAGATCTCATTCCTATAGACCTTCGGAACAACAATTTGCCTGACCACTGCCCAATCTGCATTGGCAGGGATATCAGGAGGGCGCCACTTCCGCATCAACACACCATCCTTGAGATAATACCCAACTGGAACTGCATCTATTTCTTTTTCAGGAAGGGCTCTCCTCTTTAGTACACCAATTTCAGGATCATTAGTTTGCTCCTCAATCAACCGCTTTCTGGACAGAGACAAGTCTCCAGACACATCAGAATCACCAGACCCATCCGGCTGGCTGAATAGAGAACTGATAAAAGTATCTGATAAGTCCTCAAACGGAGAAACCATAGTAGGCCAATCAGAGTCATGAGGCGAACCACCTGAGTCCTGACTATTCAATGTACTGGACGGCACCACAACATCATCTTCTTTAGCCTTCTTGGCCATAGCACGAGTCACTGCGCAAGAAGGGTACAGAGATGGGTCCTCATCCCCATTTTCAGTGCTCGGCTGTGAAGTAAGATGTACAGGGGGAACTACTTTGCCCCCAGCCAGGTCATTGCCTAGCAACAGAGAAACACCCTTTATAGGTAGACTTGACATAAGTCCCACCTTTACCTGTCCTGTAACTAAATCTGACTTCAAGAATATAGAGCGCAGGGGTACAGATACAGTTCTCCCTTCAATACCTTGTACAAGTATGAAATCCCCTGAAGCGGTCTCATCACGTAACTCCAAGGAGTCCATCAACAAAAGTGACTGAGAAGCTCCGGTATCCCTTAGGATATATATGGGGACAGGAGTAGTATGCTCATTGAGAGCCACAAATCCCTCTGACACAAATGGAAGAAATTCCTCCCTCACGAAGTCAGCTGTATCAGGCTTTTTAGCCCCACAAGAAGCAGGCAATTTAGCAGATTGGTTATCTACTACAGGGGTTTCTAACCTTGTTTTCACAAAGGCATTTGGTTTGGTATCCTTTTCTTTTTCTTTCTTAGCTTTAAGGAACCAACAGTTAGTTGTAACATGACCAGATTTCTTGCAATAACTGCAAACTAGACCACTTTTGTCACTGTCAGCTTTCACACTTTGATCAGACCTGTTACTGGATTTCTGAGCACCATCACCAGATTTGTCTTTGTCTTTGGATAAGGAATCTTGGGTATCACCATAACCCTTTTTCTGAAATTGGGACCATTTATTATTACTGCTAGACTGAAATTTGGACTTATGTGTGAGAACATATTCATCTGCAAATTTGGCAGCTGATTGCAAATTCAGTGCTTGCTTCTCATTAAGGTAGGTCTTAACATCATCTTTAACACAGTTCTTGAATTCTTCAACTAACACCATCTCTTTTAGTGAGTTGAAATCATCCTTGACCTCCATAGAAGTACACCAGCGCTCAAAGCAAACCTTTTTCTCATTAGCAAATTCCACATAAGTCTGATTTTCAGATTTCTTCAAACCTCTGAATTTCTGTCGGTAAGCCTCTGGAACCAACTCATAAGCTCTCATAATAACCTTTTTGACAATCTCATAATCAGAGGAATCATCTGCAGACAAAGCCGAATAGGCTTGTTGAGCTTTACCCTTGAGGACAGTTTGCAACATCAGAGGCCAGTGTTCCTTTGGCCACTGGCAACTCTTTGCTACCTTTTCAAAACATTGGAAATAGTTGTCAACATCCTTTTCCGAAAATGGAGGCACCAGTTTTACCTCCTGACTAGCACAAAATTTATTTTTCATTGCTATTTTAATTTTTAGTTGCTCCATTTGGAGTCTTTCTTCTCTATCGAATTTCTCTAATTCAAAATCTCTCTGTCTTGCAAATTTTTCTAACTCAAATTCTCTTTGTTTTTCTTCTCTTGCTAATTTTTCTAACTCAAACTGCCTTTCTTTTTCTTTTTCTTCCCTCTCAAATTCTCTTTGTTTCTCTTTTTCCTCCCTTTCTTTTTCTCTTTCTTCCCTTTCTTTCTCTTTTTCCTCTCTTTCTTTTTCTCTTTCCTCCCTTTCAATCTCTAGCATTTTTAATTTAAGTTCCATTTCTATATTTGGATTTTCCACTGGAAACTGTTCCAGATCTCCTGGTGCAAACACATTTTCATCAATGTAATATTCAACTATCTCTCTAGCCAGTCTTGCTTTTCGCATGGCTGGTTTTACCTCTGTCAGCTCCAACTGTCTGCAAATTTCTAGCAGTTCTGTCTTTTTAAAAGACTTCAAAACCCCTACGGTTGGTGATGCCAAGAAATCATCCATTGCTGTTGTCAATATATATCTAGGAAAATTCACAAAAACAATTTCACAATTTGGAATGTTAGATTTTCAATAAATTACTCACACAATGGTCTATCCCGGACGAGCCCCCAATTTGTTATGGCCCCAATTTGTTATTACATTTATAACACAACAGCAACAGCAAGGGATGACTAACACAGTTTTAACAACTAAAACACATTTAATTTTTAACGAAGACAAAGACTAATAACAACCTACAACTAAAGACCAAGATTGATAAATAAGAAAAAAACAGAAATAATTACAGTCCCTTTTTAGTGGGGTGGCTTGGTGATGTCCTGGATGAAGAAAATGCTCAAACACAGTCAAAGAAATCCACAAAAGAAACGTCACAGGTCTTGAACAGAATGGCAGGTCTGGTCATCTTCTTGCAATTTCTCCTACTACTTTACTGTCTCAATTCTTTTCCTTATATACTCTTTTGCAGACCCCACCCACATTGAGACCTCTTTTTTTTTTAATTTTCTGAGACTTGCCCCAGACATGTCCAGGACATGTCTAAACATGACTGCAGTCTGAGCTTAACAAAAAAAAGGTAAATACTGCCATCTAGTGGCCTATATTCACATTACAGTCGTCTGTCTGTCAGTCTGTCTGTCTGTCCGTGTGTGCACAGTCAGGCCGAGGGTGCTCAAACGTGGGCGTCTCTGGTTACTTATTCCATTAACTAACTGAGAAAAGTTGTCCCCTTTCTCGTGGACGGACGGATGGACGCACAAACGCACGCAGGCACGGACGGACGGACGGAGGTCAAACCAAAATCACCCTCCCACTTTGTGTTGGCAGGGGATAATAATAATAATGATGAGGATGATAATTGATTTTGCAATGACAACATACACTTTCACCAGTTTGGAAACTGGCACAACAAACCCTGTCCTCACACACACACTAACCTACTTTTCCAAAATTCAATAGTCATCTATTCTGGGTCAGTGGCAATCCCTAAACCCAATTTGGGATGAATCTGGGGCCTATTGCACCAAGGCGGGATAACGGATTAGCCCTGGATTGGCACGGGATTAGCCTGATTTTAAGACCCATTTCGGTTGCACAGAGCATGCGAGCTAAACCATGGCACTAGTTAATATGGAAACAAAGCCTGTGGAGCTAGCCAGCTCCGAGGCAGGCTCACGAACTAACTAAGCTCCTGCCTCCAGCCAATTTCACTTCACCTCATTCAGCAGTCACCCAATATGAAAATCAATGTCCTTAACAATCATTCTGAATTGTCCACAACAAATTGCTTTCTCAATTATAGTAGGCCCACCGTAATTGTCTTAGAAACTTGTGATCACTGATGTCAGTAAAACAGCCAATAATCGATCATTATATTCAAGTATCCATGTGACAATGACCATCACAGTTCAATCAATCCCCCTTCAATGTCACATTTTAACCATATTTAGCATCCATCAGTATCAGATTTGTCCTTATTCCACAAGTTGAAACTTCCATCAGAGAGTAAGATGAGCAGTGTTGTATTAAGTGGGTTACCGTGTTTCAGCGCGGTCTTAAATCGCTGTGGTAACCCCCTTCATACAGCACTGCTACGGGGTAAAGTAGAGTCGTCTCAGTGCTGGAGACGTGTGGAATGTTGTTCGCTTCGCAACACTGGAATCAAACATTTTCAGGAGGCTCCTTTACGTAATTTTCTGATGGTAACATTTTACTTTATAATTTGAGTATGCTTCAGTCAGAGGTGATTAAAAGCAGAAAGTAAACTCAACTAGTCTGAAAACATCTTCTTAATCGGACTATCGTTTCAGTTTGTATCTGACAAAAAAGGGCTTGTAGCAAAATTATAGTACGTTTACAGGAAAACAATATGCATTTAAAAACATGCGCATTTTGGCCACCCCGTAGGATGTTGCGCACAATCATATGAACTCAAATAATGGTCTCGATGTTATATAAATCTGTCTGTCAGCGACAGCCTATCTAGTTCGCAGTAACGGCGAAGTGCATCAGATACTCCTTTTCGACGGTGCTGAAAGTCCTCCCGAGTTTACTTTCAGTTTAGTGTAGCTCACTTTAATATTCCTCTCAAACATCTTGCACCATTCAGACAGATACTGAAGGAGTAGCATGCAGAGGCATCTCAGTTATACCATCGGCCTACTGTCTTTTGCTGCGTTCCAGTGGAGGTTTCAACCTGTGAATCACGACCTCAAAGTTACGAGTCACGACTTCATAGCGTTCCAGGCAAAAGTAACAAGTTATGACTTCATATTGTTTTTTCACCGTTTGCCACTTGAAAAAAAGCCGGTGCCGCCATTTTAGTTGAGCTGCGTGACGTCAGACAAGGAAGTCGGAGTACGTTGAGCACAATTGAGTTCACCGGCGTGTATTCATAGGTTTGACGGTAGCTCCGCCCACTTTTAACTGGCAAATCACGGGTTACGAGTTGCCTGGAACACACCCTTAGAGTATAGCTGGCACATGCGTCTACTGTACCTACTTAGTGTCCATGGTGGTGATCAGCGATTCTGTGATCGATCTCAGGGTCTATTTGTAGCCATGTGCCCGCACTTAGCAGGATCAGCGGCACCGAGCTTCACTTAGCCTATCTTCCTCCACCCGCTGTTGTCTTTATGCAATCAATTAAGCCAGCGACGCGCTGTTTGGGATATGGCTATCCTCGCTTTGGCATTGATCCAGGATCTCAGGGTTCCACTTTTGTGCAATAGGCCCCTGGCCATTAGTTTTGTTGCTAAAGTGTTAACAAACAAACACAGAAACAAATGCACAAACAAACACAGAAACAAACCAAACCAAAAACAATACCCCTTGCCCTCAACTTTTGGGTGGGGTGGGGTAGTAAAGCCAGCATTAAATCAAGTCTGGACTCAAATGTGGCGCAAGTGCTTGCCTCTTTCACAAGACCTGGTAAACTGTGCCATATAATAGCAGTGTTATTCTTCACATATTCTTCGCCATGTTCTTCTTTGCGTATTCTTTGCAATGTTCTTGCTGCCTTTGTAGGTGGGGAAGCCTAAGATGGTTATGGAGTTCTGGTGCGGCTGGTATGATGTATGGGGTGAGCCTCACCATGTGTTTCCTGCAGAGGGTAAGGCATCGGCAACAAACAAGAAAATTGTGATGGAAAATTGTGCAACTGCCCTGCTGACTAATTTCCTTGTCTGAACATATATTGAATGATTTTAACTGTCCTTTTTGACAGATATGGTCCCTGTGGTGAAGAAAATTCTGAAACTAGGCTTGTCTATTAACCTGTATATGTTCCATGGGGGGACGAACTTTGGCTTCATGAGTGGAGCGGTGGACCTGGGTGTGTACAAGGCCCAGGTCAACAGTTACGGTATGCTCTGTTCTGTTTTCTGCCGGTCACCCTTGATTTTCTTACTGATTCTCCATGGTGAAATTTCACTTGCCAAGAGAATGTAAAATTAATTATCATTACAGCAAAATATTCATGGTGAAATTATTTCCTATTGTGGCATAACAGTTCGGTTAGGGTAATATCTGGTGGCTCAGTTCATAAAAAATGGACAACATTGGTGTCATCAATCACAAACCTAAAAGGAACTGCTTTCTCTCTGTGGAGTGGAGCTATATGGGCCTAAAAAACAGACCTTTAATAAGTGGTGTGACCTCTCATACTGAGAGTTACTGGGTTATTTTCTTGTCTCTTTCAGATTATGATGCTCCATTATCTGAAGCTGGGGATTGCACCCCAAAATATTACCAACTGAGAGAATTATTCAGCCAGTACCATAGTAAGTCCTAGAGCTTTGATTTTTAATGGTCAATTTTTAGCTTTCTCACATGCACATCCTGATATTGATTGAGCACTTTTCTCCATGTAATGGGCTTTATTTTATGAAAAATGTTGAATTGCGTAAAGTGGAAATGTCAGTTTGACATATTTGAGGTTTGAATTCATGGGAGGTCACATTTTTATCATCAAATCTCTGAGTTAGGCTTTTGTTTTCACCATTTACCCTGGATACATGAGTTCACCAGCTGTACGTTAACATTGGGTTACAAATCGGTTTGGTCACAGTAAATAAAGCGACACGAAGGGACAAGAAAATATTTCAACTGTCATCCATGCACTTTTCAAGAAACGAGGTTGAAATGTGAAATGATGTGAGACCATAAATCCAGACGTTTGGATTCAAGCCATAAACAGAGGTTGTCCATCTCCTGCCTTCTATGAGTCATCATCCACTCTATGTTTTCTGTGAAATGAGGTGGGACATTGCCTGAGGAGCCTACTCCCCAGTGGCGGAAGGTGTATGAAGCTGTCATCGTTGACAAGCACCTCTCCTTGTGGGAGACCCTGAAGTTTGCTGAGGAGGTTCGTATAGCAGGAATGTTTTTGCCCTCACAACTGATCCTGGATCACAATATGTACTTTTCATCATGATATGGGGTCGGAGACAGTAGTGTGCCGATTCATAGCAGTCTTTCAGGATAGAAAACATTTGTTTGAGAGATGAGAGGAGAGATGCCAGGAGGCATGCCATTTTTTGCCTCTCCAACTTTCAATATGACAGCCTTCCAGTACCACTGCACGATTCTGCGCAGGCATTCTCTTGAATTCAAGGAAAGTATAACTGAAGATTGTCCAGTATATGCAGTATTTAAGTCAAACTGTTTACCCATTTCCTGTCAAGTTTTCAAACTACATTCATGGAGTTGGTATGACCGAATGCATCGTTCCTGTCAGGTGACTTGGGTATCATGAGAGTGAACAACCTCACAGAGGTGGGCGGGGTCTATATAGCGGTTCCTCTTTCTCCTCCAGCCTTTCATATCAGAAACACCAGTCAATATGGAGAACCTTCCAGTGAACAACGGCAATGGCCAGTCCTATGGGTACACCCTGTACGAGACCACAGTCACCAACGGAGGGGTTCTGAACTCCAGGAACAACATCCGTGACCGTGCTCTGGTTAGTCCTATTGCCTCAGAAAGTCTAATAAAACCTTGTTTAGGATGAATGGGATCATTAACACACCCAAGAAAATTTGTGTTTAGATTGGCTGGTGGATTCCAAATTTTACCTTAAATGAAGGACCAGGATGTATGGTCCTTAATTTGCAACTGGATGAATGGATCACATTGGATAAATGTAATCCGTAGAGCAGGGGTGTCAAACTGCTTTGTAAATGGGCCAAGAGGCGGCAGGTTTCCATTTCTGCCGAGCTGCAGTGCACCTCATACAACTAGTCAACTGTGATGGTTGAGATCAACTGATTAAATTATTTGTATCAGGTTTGCCTTTGCTTGGTTAGATTGAAAACCTGCAACCTCTCAGCCCTTTTATGTACCAGTTTGGCACCTTTCTGTAGAGGATATATTCAGGAGTACGATATATAACAGGACCTAGCTCTGATGTTATTAACATAGAATTATGATTATTTAACAAACTGTCTCTATTCAAAGTCTTTGTTATGTTCCAGGTGTTTGTGGATGGAGTTTGCATTGGAGTTCTTGACTATCAGACTGTTGAACTTGCGGTGCCTGATGGGAAGGTGGGGTGTTTGTGCTTTTCTGAACACACTGGATGCTAAATCCTGTTTCATTTGCCCTTGGGGTGTTTAATATTCAAGACCACATACATGAGAATACTTCTGGCTTGAGAGATAAGCGCCTTTGTCATAGAAGAGTAGGCATTAAATCCAGGAAGGTTTCGGACAAAGGATCTTTGGTTAGAGGAGGAGTGGGGGGCACAGGGAGACTCTTAGTATCGCCGTCACCAGCTCCATTTATGGAAGACAAACCTTAGTCAAAACAGGCTAGTGCAGGCTAGATCAGTTTCTCCAGAAGGGGCTAGATTATCCTCTCTCAGCTAATCTAGTGCCGTCCTCTCAAGCACAGCTGCTCTCACATGTCCATGTATTCAGCTGGAACTAGAGTCACTCAAAGGCTATTTTGATCATGGTTTGTATTGCTTTGTGATCCAGGGAGAGCAAAAGCTGAGCTTACTGGTGGAGAACTGTGGCAGGGTGAATTATGGGAGGACTATGGATGAGCAACGTAAAGGTAAAGTAAAAATGTATGCAGCTCAGAAAAATAATAAATTGATGCAGGGTATGATTTCAAGTAAGTTATGTGAGAAAATGTATGTGCTATGAGCTCACCCCATCTGGCTGCGTCCCCAAACTGCAGTCCAACCCTCTACATTAGAAATGAGATCAGTGCATCCACAAAGCGATTTGTGTTTGTTGTACTACAGGGTGTATCAGAAAAAAATGATACTCTTGGAAAAATCATCATAAAATGGACACGGATTATAGTTCTGTAAATGTGGGCGTAAACCTTGGTAGAGGGGGTCATTCTGCTTCGAGCGATGCCAGTATCCTGGTTTACGCTTCATGCTCCAGTGAGCACGGACACTTTGAATTTAGCAAAATTCAAGTCTTTTGCGCACGGGAATGCGAGGGTTAAAATTGGATTAGTCACATTAAATTAAAAGTTTAGACTGGGTTTAACCAGTATGCCAAGGCGTTTTTAACCCTTTCACCCCCTTACCTTGGCACAAAATGATCTCTTTTATCAGTGGATCGTAACCAAAGGGTTAACACATGCAATTGAAGTGGCCGTGAACAAGTGAATCAAACTAACAAGCATCATTCAGTGGGTGTGTCATTTCATTATTCCATAATCACATCATGTCTCGTCAGTTTCTTCCTTTCATCACACAGCCAATGATCACAAATGCGTTATGTTATGCAGGCAATTTAATTCATGGACATAAAATCGGTGAGCACCTGTGCATTGGCCCCACTTTTTGCCTTGTAACTGTGTGGTGTAAAATAGTCGGACCAAAGTTCACAGCTCAGCAGAGGTCTTTTCTGGTAAGGGAATACCTCCAAACGAAAAGTGTTCACACTGTCCTTCAGTGGTTCCAACATCAATTTTCAAATGTAAGGGTTCCGAGTCGTCTCACTGTCTTCAGGAATGTGAACAAGTACCGTGCCTCTTGCACCAGCCACAATCTCAACAAAGGGAGGTCAGGCCAAAGCAAGACCCAACTTACACCAGTCAACATCGAAGCAGTCAGGACCCTCCTCGAAGGCCAACATGCTGGAGAAAGGAGGGCGCAAACCGTAAGCTGCTGAAGGAATGGTCTTGGCCTGTCGTTATCCACCTTCAATCGTATCACACGTCTTGACCTGCGGTTCCACTCATACCAAATGATTACGAGACATCAACTTCTTCCCGGTGACATGCAACGATGTTTGCAGTTCTGCCAATGGTTGCTTGGACAGCGACAACGTTTCCTTGAAGACTTTATCATTGGAGACGAGACTGGCTTTTCCATGAATGCTTCGGTCAACTGCCATAATGTAAGGCAATATCGTCCCAGAGGAGACCAACCGCTTGATTTTGCATATGAGTGTAATGATGTCAGGCACAAAGTGACGGTTTGGATTAGCCTGGTTGGCAATGGAGCGATCATTGGTCCATTCTTCTTTCGCCATAACCTTAATGGTGAGGACTACCTGCAAATGCTCAATGATTGTGTGGTCCCCGCTATCAACCAGATGCGCGGATTTCGGCCACCTAGGTATGTGGTCCAATTTTACCGAGCCTGGTGGGTACAGGATGGTGTGCCACCCCACAGGAGGAGGATCGTAACAGAGCGACTGACAGAACTGTTCGGAGACAGAGTTGTGGCATTGAACAGGCTAGTGGAATGGCCCCCACGGTCTCGCGATCTGACACCACTTGACTTCCTCTTGTGGGGCCATATGAAATCCAAGGTTTATGTCACCCCACCTGCCAACCTAGATGATCTTGAGAGAAGGATCACAGCTGAGGTCGAGGTCTTGCAGGAAGATGGAGCAGTGATAAGGCGTGCTGTTGGAGATATGTTGCGAACAGCACAAATCTGCATTGCAAGAAACGGGCCCACGTGGAGGACTAAGGACATTTCAACTCTTGATGTGAATTCATCATGACAGCGAACTTTTTATGGATAATTCTTGGACATCAAAATGACAGGGACTGTCTTCAATTCAGTTTACGTTTTGTAAAAAAACGCTAAGACAATCTGGTTTTCCTTTCTTCATCGGTCACTTCCATTGAGAGCCTTTGCAACATCTATCGCCAGGGTGGCAACAAAAACAACGTGACACTCATGCACACGCAACTGAACCTTCAAGGAAGCCAATTCAGTTACGTTTGGTAACCCCTTAGTGACGATCCAGTCCTCTCATAAGAGATAATTTAATGTCCAGCTTAGGGGGTGTTATGACTTTAAGAAAATCACAACAAAGAAAACCATCAATGACAACATAAGCATATTTATTCTTTACTAATAAAAAAAAACTTCAACAAATAATTCACTGTAATCTTATAATAACACTCTAATGCCACTATTTAACTCTGTTGCCAAAACAAGAACTCTGCTTTGCTCTGCTTAAAATCACAGCATTTATATCAGGGGCCTCCAACCCTGTTCCTGGAGATCTACCATCCTGAAGGTTATCACTCCAACCAAAGCAAACCACACCTGCTCTCCCAGTTACAGATCTTGACGAGCTGCTGATGAGCTGAATCAGGTGTGTTGAATTAGTGCTGGAGCAGAAACCTACAGGATGGTAGCTCTCCAGGAACAGGGTTGGAGACCCCTGATTTATATAGACTAGCAACATTCTGGAAAGATCTACAGGATTCCTGGGTAATCCGGCCCCCTCCAGGCAGGAAGATGCCAGAAGCTTCTTGAAAGCACTAGTCCAATACGTAGAAGTGAGATTACAACAGATGTTTTGCTACAGACACACCACCAGAGGGTGCCGAAGAACAAAATAAATAGCTGACCAGCAAGGCAGCAAAAATAGTATGTAACAAATCTCCATTTACAAATGAAATATAATGCTGTTCATAAAATACTCATACATAACAGGGGTGAAAGCGTTAATTATTTAAATAAAGCCTTGGTATACTGGTAAAACCGTGTCTAAACTTTTAATTTAATGTGATGAGTCCAATTTTAACCCTCGCATTCCCGTGCGTAAAAGACTTGAATTTTGCAAAATTCAAAGCGTCCGTGCTCACTGGAGCATGAAGCGAAAACCAAGATACTGGCATCATTTGAAGCAGAATGACCCCCTCAACCAAGGTTTACGCCCACATTTACAGAACTATTATCTATGTTAATTTTATGATGATTTTTCAGAGCGTATATTTTTTTCTGATACACCCTGTATTGTGGCCAGTGACTGGTGTAAATCCAAAGAATCAGAAAAAGCACATTCTGCCACAGTTTGGCACTTTTTTGCCATATTATTTTACTAATATTTAGTTATGCGTGTACATAATTCTACCAAGCTGCGTGTACTCTCCATCAAATGCTGCTGATAAAATTAGCCATGGTGATCGAACTACAGATATCTACTACGGTGAAATACAAAGTCTGCTGACAGTATTTTAGATGTTGTCTGATGCCAGTTTTGTATTAATTATTGAAAGAGTCTGGAAAAATCTGCTTCATACGATTCCTTTGAAGTGAATCGCCAGCTCAAGTTTGTTTTAATGAGTCTGGAGTATGCATTGCTTTAAACTCAGACGTGTCCTGATCTGGCAGTTGGCAACTTTTTGCCCGGATATCCTTATCACACTACCTTATGCTGAGGTTTGTCTGGAATTTGTAACCTCCATTGATTTTGCTGAAGTATTTTTTTATGTATTTTAGGTCTTGTGGGACAAATTATATTGAATAATTCCCCACTGAAAAACTTCACAACCTACAGTTTGGATATGAAAACAAATTTCATTTATGGGTTGGTTCACTTTATATCATTTTAATATCTGAGTTAATATTGGTGATCTTTTCCTTTAGTGTCTTTGGTGATTTATCGCAGAACTGGCCCTGTTTGCAAAAGAAATGGATGTTTGTGCTTTTTATTCTGGGATGAAATATCAACACTGCCCCCCTGTGGTTATCTGGGGTGATTTTTTTGTCTCAGATTGAGAGGAGCACACTGGCATTCCTTAACAAAAAAGCTCATCTATCCAGGATTCTTCCAGGGCCAGCTCAAGGTGGATGGCATTCCTACAGACACCTTCCTGAAGCTCACGGTAAGAGTGAAGCCTGTCCTGGGGAGTGTGGATACCAACTCAGACAAAACACAGACATTTTCCACAATCTATTATGCTGTCAAAAAACTGCAGCTTATTGAGAGGTAGTAAATATGACCAGTGTAACCTTAAGTGTGCAAAATTACCGACCAATGTGATATTCGTTATACCCACAGGGCTGGGGTAAAGGAGTAGTTTTTATAAATGGGCAGAATCTCGGGCGCTACTGGTCTATAGGACCCCAACAAACCCTTCATCTACCGGGACCCTGGCTTCACAGCGGTGTGAATCAGGTACTGCTATCATACAACCCCAATTCTGAAATAATTGGGACAAAGTGTAAATTGTGAATACAATCAAAACGCAATGACTTTCAAATCACACCACCCAGTATTTTATTCACAATAGAACAGAGATAAAATAGCAAATGTTGAAACTGAGAAATTTTACAATATTGTGCACAAAATGAGCTCATTTCAAATTTGATGGCTACTACAGGTCTCAAAAAGTTGGGACAGGGGCGTGTTTACCTTGGTGTAACATCCCCTCTCCTTTTTAACACAGAATGGAGGTGTCTGGGCATTGAGGAGACAAGTTTCTTGAGTTTAGCCATTGGATTTTGATCCCTCTCTTGTATAATACAGGCTTCCAGCCGCTAGAGAGTTTTGGGTCTCCTTTGATGGACTTTTCGTTTCATTATATGCCAAATGTTCTCAATCGGTGAAAGATCAGGACTACAGGCAGGCCAGTTCAGCAGACGGACTCTTCTACTACAAAGCCATACTGTTGTAATAGCTGCAGTATGTGATTTTGCATTGCCCTGCTGAAATACACAAGGCCTTCCCTGGAACAGATGTCATCTGGAGAGGGGCATATGTTGCCCTAAAACCTTTATATACCTTTCAGCATTCATGATGCTTTTTAAAACATGCAAGTGTCCCACATCGTATGCACTAATGCATCCCCATACCATCAGAGATGCTGTATTTTGAACTGAACACTGATAACAGGAGGGGTGGTCTTTCTCATCTTTAGCGCGGAGGACACGACGCCCATGATTTCCAATATGAATGTCAAATTTGGACTCGTCTGACCACAGGACACTTTGCCACCTTGTTACAGTCCATTTGAGCTTTGGCCCGCAGAACACGGTGGTGCTTCTGGATCATGCTCAACAATGGCTTCCTTTTTGCATGATAGAGTTTTAGGTGACATCTGTGGATGGCACAGCAGACGGTTTACAGACAGTAGTTTCTCGATGTATTCCTGGGCCCATTTGGTAATGAGAATGACAAAATCATGCCGGTGAGTGATGCAGTGGCGTCTGAGGGCCAGAAGATCACGGGCACCCAGTAAAGGTCTTCGGCCTTGTCCCTTACGCGCAGCGATTTTTCCAGTTTCTCTGAGTTTTTTTGATGATGTTATGCACAGTTGATGATGAGACCTTCAAAGCCTTTGCAATTTGACATTGAGGAACATTGTTTTTAAAGTATTCCACAATTTCTTTACACAAGCCATCACAGGTTTGAGAGCCTCTGGCCATCTTTACTTCTGAAAGACTCAGCCTGTCTAAGACATCCCTTTTATAGCCAATCATGTTACACACCTGATGCCAATTAACTTAATTACTTGCTAAATGTTCTTTCTCTTATATATTAATAGCTTTTTCAGCCCTTGTTTGCCTGTGTCCCAACTTTTTTGTTGCAGCCAAAAAATTTGAAATAAGCTCATTTTGTGGATAAATGTGTAAAATGTCGCAGTTCCAACATTTGAAATGTTATGTATGTTCTGTTCTAAATAACATATTGGCTCATGTGATCTGAAAGTCATTGCATTTTGATTTTATTCACAATTCACACTTAGTTCCAACTATTTTGATATTGGGGTTGTACTTTCTTTTGTATGAGCATACGTCTGTCACTCAAAGAAAGTGCTTTCAAATGTTGTATACCCTGTCCTTGCTGTATGTTTTGCATTCATTCTTAGAATATGCTCTGGTTGCTCCATGCCAAGAAATTATAAAACTTCACAAGAATAGGATATAATATCTTATAATAACTATGTGAAAAAATCAAAGCATTAAATCTTAAGCTGTCCAAGGACCGTTTGAACATTTTCTACATCCAATGAAATGTGTTTGTGCCATATAAATATCTTTGATTGCTATAAAATTGATGGTTATTAGTTTTCATACAACCTAGTACCCTTTTTTGACATATAGGTAATGAAAAGCACAAAGGCTTTTAAAGAACTAGATTATGTGAGTTTATCACAGACTGCTTTCAGCAGTAATGTGAATTAGCCTAGAATGCAATATAGCTTCTTTCGCTGTTGATAAGGCTTTGTAGCAAAAGGTCTGCCTCATAAAAATAATGCATTTTGCCTGTGGATACGCTGCCTCAGAAATGGATAGTTTTTTTGGGGGAAATTACAGTAGCATGGCAAGCATTTTACAATGATTTGAGTTGAAATGCTTGTGGCACAAAGATCAGAAGCTTTCTTATTACAGTATAAGGCTGTGCATTTGCTTAAGTTATAAATACAATCACATTCCTGCTGAATGGCCAATTTTTTTGTTTTTGAGTAGCAGTTTGGCACATTGATGAGGTCAGAACTTAGAAGGACGCAATGGCCTTCAGGCAGCTGAAACAGGGGGCCTGAGATTTGAGTCCTGAACGAGATGGCGCCCATGGCTTACACTAGCACCCAGTTATTTGGCGCTTAAGCTGAATTGCTTCAGAAAAGACTTGCTTTCGGGATTTTTAAGGCCCTGCGGTATATCTTGAACCAAACGGTAAAGCTAAAGGCAAATCTAATCGCCAATCTCAGAAAAACGCTTTGCTGTTAAAAACGCAAATAATACTGTGCATATTTAGAGGGCTTTGTCTTTAACCGTGGTAATTGTATGCCTATTGCTACTTTTATGCAGTTGAATGCATTTGAACCAAACCCACCCTGGTGCAGGGGTGTTCGAAAATTTTTTGAAACTGGGGATTGATTTGGTTAGCTGTAGCAGCATTGAGACTCATCTTTAGCCTCAACAGTGTCAACTTTTGGGTAGTGTTTCTAGTCACGACACAACAGTCTGTGGTCTATAGTATGCACTTTCCAGCATTAGCAGTTTGAAGCATTTCATCCATAAACTTGATATTAACCTTTGAGACAGTGTTCAAGCAATGAATTGGAGGCGTATAGAATACCTTAGAAATTCAGATATATAAAAGAGGGTGACGTCCAGAGTAATGGTGTCAGGTTTATCCACCCATTGAAACTGACTGTCAGTTTCCTTATGTTCTTTTTGTCCCTTGCTTTTTTACATTTACTGATTTATCTTACTTATTTCATCCTATATAATGCAATTAGGCCACCTATCTAAGAAAAAAAAAATTAAAACACTGACACAAGATTACCAAGAACGGGTAAATCCTGTCATAGGCTAATTCAGATATCATATTTGGACATGCGATATGCAAGTAGGTAACTAACCCCTCGCTCTAGAAATACGAAGTAAAAACACAAGCGGGACACAAGCTGCATTAATATTGTGCGGATTGAAATCTTTGCGGGAATGTAGGGGCACAAACCAGGGCGTGCAGCTGAAAACTGTATGAACTCGTAAGGTGGATACCCACAAACACAGTTCAGGGTGAACTGTTTAAAAGGTTTTGTCAACAATTAGCTTTTAACCTTGGTAATATAAAGAGACAGGATTTCGTGAGCTTCCTTAGACACACTTACAATACACTGCCTGCAGATGCGGATTCCACATACTGCATGCGTATTTTCGTTTTGGCTCCCATGTTATTCAATGAGAGCAGTCACACCGCATATAGAAGCAGCGTGACTCATGCACGTAAAAACCGTACGGCCTGGGCCACACAGCCTGCGGAACTTATGCGGATTCCGCATACCGCATGCATATTTTCGTTTCGGCTCCCAAGTTATTCAATGAGAGCGGTCACACTGCATGCCGAAGCTGTGCGACCCACGTACTGAAATACCGTACTGCTACCATGTGGAAACTAGGCTTATGCCGTCGAGGGCGACGGCTGGGGGTATATCCCCGAACGCCCCCAATCCTCCAATTCCCCAATCCTTGAATAGACCTTGAATAGACTTTCATTTGAACTTAATTTCAGGTCAATCGGTCAAATGGTTCTGAAGATATGGCCAAAATGGTAATTTTCCATTACAAAGCGCCGCCAAGTGGCAAAATATTGAACCATACCGGTATGATGTCATCATGTGACACGTTGTGAGGTCATGACCCTGCAGTTGCCCATAGTTTCATGTCAACTGGAGAAATAGTTCTAAAGATATAGCAAAAATGGTGAATTTTATGTGACAAAGCTCCACCTTGTGTCAAAATTTTGAACCAAACAGGTATAATGTCATCGTGGGACACATTTTTCCGCACACAATTTTTCCGCACTATGCATGCAGAAAAAAGCAAAGCAGAGCTGAAAATGACTGTCAGAAACAGTCATATCGCCATAAATACATGCATTTCGCTACGTTGCCGAGGATGCGTGTCTGTTGCAAGCATGAAGCAGACAAACAAAAAATGTAACAACACTTCCGGCATGTTTATCATCTTAAAAGCTCGTTTATATGGACATAATCCCTTCTGCTCAATTCAGCAATGCTTCGTGAAATATTGAAACATGTAGTGGGAAATTTGCGACTTTCATCGTCGGCTGCTGTCATTAAAGGGGATATATGGAGAAGTATTAAGTCATTCTTAATTTATTTTTGAAAGCTTTAATACGATGTTGCTCATTTTATTTTGGATTTAGATGTCTAGATTTTGCGGGAATATACCGTTAAATGCGGAGCCAAGCCAATGAACATAGCTTATTATGTTGATGTTTAAAGAGTATCAGAGCAGTGCTTTTCTGTATCTCTCACTCTGGCCATGGCACCCACGCGATTGCTGAACCTACATATGACCCCCCACTTGTATCAGCAAGTTCAGGTGACTGTTTCCGCTTGTAGAGAAAAAAAAAATAGGCTGGATATAGTATGGACCGATAAAAAATCCTTGGGATATAATGGCCAGACAGACATACAGCACATCAGCCAGTCTCTGAATTGTCTGAACTATTCCTTTTACGGTTGTTCGGCGCCTAGCCTGTACGAATGGTTTCAGCCTTGACTAATGTAAATTAGATCGCTTTTGGAAGCACATTCCATATGATCGTGTAGTTAAATTGTTTGTATGATACGCTCAAGCATGCTTTCCCTACTGTCAATACTAAATATAAATCACGTGTAGGCTATAACGACGCAAGTCGAAATAATATATTATTTTATAGGCTATTAGTTTCTTGGGAAAAGTCATGCATAGACAGAGTTGGAAGGAAGAGCCCGCGGCAGACCTGCCCCTGCAGATACGCAGGCAGTGTGACCTAGCTGCAAGTGGTAAGCGGTTGCAGTGCTCCGCTTGTGGAATTCGCATCGCAACTGCAGGCAGTGTGGTCCGGGCCTTAGTATTGCTGACGAACGTTAATCTCACTGGTCTCGCGGCAGTGTATTAATCTGATGGGTGATAAGCAGCCGGGATCGGCTAGACGGTCTAAAGCTGCTTTCACACCGGACGCGAAACGAATTTTTCGCACGACGCATTACATTCAAAGTTGCAGCAAAGACTGCATTGACTTTGAATGTAATCTGGGTGCAAAAAAAATTGTTTCACATCCAGTGCGAAAGCGATTTAAGATTGACATGACTTGAGAGGGAGGGGGAGGGGCGTATAACTCGAAAATACTGGTCTGGCGATCGCCGGCCCTGCCGAGCCGGTTCCTACGCCCATGTGGTGGAAAGTGATATTGCAGTGCATTTACATCGATTGTTGTGAAAGATGTGCTCATCCTCTTACCTGTTTCAAATTCAGGGATGCAAATAAATGCACAAAATATTAAGATTGCAATACAAAACACTGATATTTTAGTAATGACTAATAAAAATACACCATATAATAATATTGATCCAAATAATGAAAATATTGACTAACAATGACTGATAGTAGAAATGGGCACTGGCCAGTTAAGCAACAATGGATATCAGCCAGATATCAGCCAGATACAAGTATATAATGTCCTGCAAAGAAGAATTAATGGAAACGGCCTAACCTTATGTAAGCTGAAGATACAAATGCATGTGATTGTGAAGTTCATGTTGATAACTGAATCAAAATATTGTCAAGAGAGCTTCTTCATTTATTGCCTGGCAAATACATGGAATGATTTATTTGCTTGAATAAAATCCAAAGCTTTGTACAGTCAATAACCCTGACTACATCTCTGTTAAAGACACATTGTGCAATCTTGAACATCATGGACGTAAAAATAACAACTTGGAAACAAATTAGAAATTGTACTTACGTTTGATAATACAACAGTGCTCAGCTACTCCCAGATCAAGTTGAAGCCTTTAGAGTATGAAATCCCATGCAGGTCTCCTCTGCACTTCACATGCAGTGTATATGAATATCTGTAGAGATGGTATAATGATGCAGTTCTTTTGTCTGACCAGCTGTTTAAAAAATGTCATCTTGTTTTCAAAGGTTGTTGTGTTCGAGGAATGGGAAGCTGGTGACAGAATCCAGTTCTTCAACTCTCCTGAACTTGGGAAGACCATCAATGTGTACAGACATCATCAATGTAATGTATTCTGAATTTCAGTGAGCAGGTTTATTTCAAGTGTGTTCGTCAGCGTAGTCACTGATCTGCAGTTGATTTGACCTATTTCTTTGAAATTGGACAACCAAATGTCCCTCACCTCAAGGTTAACATACTGTACCTTAGTGAGAAGCTAACATGCTGTTTGGAGTGGGGCCCTGGCAGGCGGAGTCAACTGCCCCACCTGAAACATGCTTGCAGAGCACAACCTTCAAAAAATATTTAATTTTCAACACAAAAGGAAATAAAAACTTTATTATTTTTACATTGTGTTTGTGTGTTTACTTGCTAGTATGTGTATTTGTAAACTTTCAAATTATTTATTTGTTGACTAAAATCATTACTTTTATTTCTTTTTTATATTATTGCTTACACCTACGAGGCTGTTGGTTCAAACTTGAGTTTTGGCCTGTCTGTGCTGACTTTACATGTTCCCTGTGTTCGAGTAGCTCACCACTGGGTATTCTGGTTTCCTATAATACAGAAAGAGGGTTGTCCTTCAACCCTTTAGCCCCGCCCCCACACAGCCCCATTCCGCAATAAGTGGATTCAGTAATTAACTAGGCTTATGCCGTCGGAGGTGACGGCTGGGGGTATATCCCCGAACGCCCCCAATCCTCCGATTCCCCAATCCTTGAATAGACCCAATACAATAAAAAGCCCCTCAGGTCATGACCTTTCATTTGAACTTAATTTCAGGTCAATCGGACAAATGGTTCTGAAGATATGTCCAAAATGGTAATTTTCCATTACAAAGCTCCACCTGGTGGAAAAATATTGAACTATACAGGTATGATGTCATCATGTGACTCGTTTTGAGGTTATGACCTTGCAGTTGCACATAGTTTCATGTCAATTGGACAAATGGTTCCAAAGATATGGCAAAAATGGTGAATTTTATGTGACAAAGCTCCACCTTGTGTCAAAATTTTGAACCAAACAGGTATAATGTCATTGGGGGACACATCCTCGGGTCATGACCTTTCATTTGCACTTGATTTGAAGTCAATCGGACAAATATTTCCAGAAATATGTTAAAAACAGTGATTTTTCAGTTTTTGGCCCCTGGTGGCCAATCTAGAAATTGGAAATTGTCCAAAATCGAATCAGTTCTTCCTCTTTATGATACTTACTTACATGCAAAACTTGAAATTTCTAATTAAAATATTACTGAAGTTATCGCATTAACACGTAGGGCGGTGCGGCGGCGGCGGTCGGACCAAAAACATAATATCCCCGAATCGCCGTTTGGCATTCGGGGATATAAATTAGTTTATTATTCTTACTATTCTTATTAGTAACAAGGAAGTTTAATGAAATGTGCAACTGAAGTTCTGTTCCCTGGTAGGATGACACTGACAAGGCGCTGAACTGCGATAGCTACTGACCTTGAAAAATGGTGAACTGAATTGACATTTTGTTGATGTGGCATTGATATTGATAACGAGTATGGATTAAAGCAAGGTGTACAAACCGGTTGCAAATTAATGGAAAAACCAACATACACTGGCTTAGTAAAGTGATGGGCCTTCATTAGCTGCCAGTTTAGCTTCAATACACCTTGGCACAGCTTGCATGGGCCACTGTCATCCTAGAGGAGACTGCTGCCTCACAGCAAGAAGGTCGTGGGTTCAAATCTGGCCTGGGGCCTTTGTGTGAAGTTTGCATGTTCTCCCAGTGTTTCGCGTGGGTTTCCTCCAGGTACTCCAATTTCCTCCCACAGTCAAAAGACATGCATGTCAGGCTAATTGGAGATTCTAAATTGCTCATCGGTATGAATGTGAGAGTGAATGGTGTGTGTGCCCTGCGATGGATTGGCGAGCTGTCCATGGTGGGTCTCTGCCTTCTGCTCAAAGTCAGCTGGGATAGGTTCCTTCCCCGCAACCCTAGTGAGGAAAACACAATATAGAGAATGAGTATAGAAATTGATGATTTGCAGTGACTCGTCCGCCTTTAAGGGCACGGATGGACTCAGACCATGCCAGGGAAATTAAGGAAGCATCTGCAATCGTTATGAATGTCCATGCATTTGTCCTTTTTCTTTTTCCACAAACGTGTCACCCTATGTGCTTAGCCGTATTTAAACAGGGATTTATTTTTACTACAGATCCCAGAATTCATTACGGTATTGGGAGCATGCGTGCTAGTTTATTGAAATCTGACAGTGAGCGGTGGGGTCCAAGGAGTCTAGGATTTATGGGGAAGGAATGTGTTGTTTTGCTGAATAAAGAGGCGTAAAATACTGGAGAGGATCGAATAAAGGAGTTATGGTGAGTACGGGCTGGGTAGGGAATAACCAGACGTTTCATTGAAATTGATATTTTCTTGCTCTTTTGCGGCGAAATTAGACAAAGAGGGCAGTCCCTAGCGGTTAGCTAGTGATCTGCTATATTAGTTGTTTATTTGGGTAATTAGCAGTAGCTAACTGGCTAACTGCCCAGAATTAACTGATAACGTGAAATCAGAGTTTCTCCTCCGAATTTTTTGCGACATTAACTGCCCGCCGCGTGAATGGTTCTTGCAGTAGAAACAATAAATGCACATTAGCGTAAGTTTTCCAGCTTGCTTGCTACTGTGTAGTGTCATTCTGAAGACAGGTTATCCAAGTTCATAATCATAAAATAACTTACCTTGCTGGTGGAATTACTTAGTAGGCTGTGACGTGACGTGGCGTTGGCTTGGGGCTTGGATAATTATTTATTTATTTATATATTGCACAACTGTGTCCTGAAATGTTTCGCCTAGAATAATTCTAAATAATAATCAGCTATTCCACCATACAGACAGAATCCTAGCAGCTAGTTGATTTCCTGCTGGCTCTTATGCTGCAACCATTTTGGCTCCTTACCCATAATTCTGGTTAGGTTCTGCTTGATTCTGATTCTGCCACATTACTCATCTTAGAAATGATGGGACAATTTTTTGGACAACGTGACCACAACTCGTCTGAGAATTAAACTACTGATTGGTGGATTTAGAGAATTCCAGAGTAGGTTTTTTTCTGGCCTTTTTTGTTTCAAATTTCTGTCAGTGTTTTGTTGCTCAGTATTTTGCCTCTAACATATGCTGTATTAGCAAGAGCATGTTCAGTTAAAGCAGTATAATCACATATTTCTGACCCTTGCTCCTTATTGTACCAATGAAAAACTTAAAATAAGTTTTCCTCTTTTTTTCTGTACTGTGATCACTTTAGGTTGTCGAGTTCTCCATGCCATCACCAGAATTTGCCTTGCCTCATATTCCACGTGTGTCTAAAGTTGCTGACCCCCACAACCCTTCATTTTCCTGGAAATGGCTGACGGCGTCAGAATCTTTCTCCATGATGTGGCAACAGTAAGTACCTCCTGTCATCTGCCACTGTATGAAAAGACACATCTATAGACATGCACGTCTAAAAAATGTCTCTCAACAAAAAGAGACCCCAGGATATCAGTGTACATTGTTCTGTGTGTTGTTAGCAGGCTTATCTCTGCATATGTGAAATGGATTTTCTCCATTTTTGAAACTGAAAATGGGCTTCTCAACGTAAATTTGCTGGCTGATTAGAGCTTTGATCCATCTTATAGACCAGATTTGTGCACAGTGCTTGGACAAGCAGCATTTCAGCAATCTACAGTGCCACGAAACAGTATTTCTCGATTTCCTCTATTTTTTTTGTATATGTCACACTTCAATGTTTCATATCATCAAAATAATTTTAATTTCTGACAAAGATAACTCAACTAAAAACAAAATTTCTTTTAAATGATGATTTCAATCACTGAAGGAAAAAAAAGTATCCCACTGCATCTGGCCTGATGTAGAAAAAAAATTATTGCCCCCTTAGTTGTATCTTTTTTGAGACAGATTTTCATTGTCGGAAGTAAACAAAGCCTGCCAAGCTTCAAGCCTGTGTCGTTGAGTTGTACAGGCTTATTGGCTTCACATGTATGGGATCCCTATCGCTCACAACTTTTCATTCGCTCACATCTACTCTCTGGTGCAGAAAAAGATGTGGAGGAAACATTGCCAATCTATTGAGGCCTGTGTTTCTTAGGCAACTTCTTTTCCGAGCTCCACCTCTGGAGCTCATTTCACGTAAATTGGCAGTATCCAGGCGAGGGTTGTGTGAAAATGGGAGCGCGCTTCAAACTAGGGCTGGGCGATATAGCCTTTTTAAAATATCTCGATATTTTTAGCCCATGTCACGATACACGATATATATCTCGACATTTTGCCCTAGTGTTGAATTGACCATATGACGCATACAATGACATCGGTATGATGATTCTATGTCCCAGCATTCTATGTCGTTATAATATTCTTGAATTACTTGTTCATACTGTATTCACATGCAAAGTTCAACAGATGTTTAAGAAAAAAGGGTGAAATCAAAACCAGCTAAGATTAATCAAATGCAATTTATTCATCTATTGCAATGCAAACAGACTTTCAGTAACTGTAAAATAAAAATAATGCCGTGTACTGTAGTATAGCCTAGTGAGCTGAAGGTGCACTGTCCTAATAAATGAAAAAAAAAAAGATCAAACATTCAATAAACCCTGAGAAAGACATCAAAACGGTCATTTCAAAACAAAGTTCAAATTTTTCTTGTCACTGCAACATTTCAAAACAATAAACTTCAGTGCATAATGTCTCTAAGATGACATTTGAAAACACTAACTAAACATACAACTAACTTAATTAAAGTGCATATTTTTTACCATTTTAAATTCTGTGCCATAAACATAAATAATGCCACATATTTTAGTGTAGCCTAGCTCTGTAGAGCTCAAGATGCACTGTCCCCATTTTAAATAATTAAATGAAAAAAAAATGAGCGAAACGTAAAAGTGCATTCAATAAACCCTGAAAAATAGCCATTTCAAAATGGTCTTTTCAAAACAGAAAGCTCATGTTTTCCTTGTCACTACAACATTTCAAAACAAGAAGTGCACTTCAATGCATGATGTCAATGACATTTTAAAACACTAACTAAAAGTGCACATTTTTGTACCATTTTGTTCAGACTAAGTTCTGTGCCAAAAACACAAGCCTATCCACTGTGTCTGGTTTGAGAGATGCTCGGTGGCATGCGACTATATTCCCACTGGTACTAAATACCCTTTCTGATGGGGAACTGGTGGCAGGGGCACACAGACACTTTTTTGCCAGATTTTTCAGATTTGGGAACATTTGCTCATGGTCTTTCCACCACTGCAGGGGATTTGTTTCACTGTCAGCACCAACAGACTGCAAGTAGGCAGACAACTCTCTCTCAACACACTCTCTCCGTGATAGTGTCTGAGATGATGATGTTGCCTTTTTGAAGAAGCTTCCAGCGGTTTTCTTCTTTGGTGGCTCTGTTGGTGCATCATGAGGCTCAGGCTGTGGAGTGGGTGTGGCCAGCTCAGCGGTGCCCTGGACCTGGTCATACTCAGAGAGACTTTCTTCCATCTCGGTGATGGCTCTGCTCTTGATTAGCTCCACCCTGTCCTCTGCACAGTAGGTTGTCTTGAACCTGGGGTCTACTAAGCCTGCCATGTCAAGTAGGTTATTTGTAGAAAGATCAGAAAACTTCTCCCGCAGGTAACCCAGGATGGAGTCTTTGATAGACTTGGTCAGTGGAGTGTCATCCTCCTGAGGTGCCAAGATGCTGGACTGGAAGAGATGAAGCACAGGCTTGACAAAGGACACAGTGACGTAGCTCTCACTGGATAGAGCGTCAGTGAATTCCAGGAGGGGTTTGAGAGCCTTGTGCACTGACTCAAGGACTTCCAGGTCGGACCAGGTCAGAACGAGATGGCGGGTTTTCTTGTCTGCGGCTAAGACTTGAGCAATAGCTCGCTGCTGCTCCAGCACCCGCTCAATCATCTTCTCTCGGGATCCCCACCTGGTAGGAGACTCACTGATCAGCTGGTGTGCAGGGAGATTCATCTCTTGCTGTGCTGCGGACAGGTCTCTTCTCCTCTTCCAGCTGAATGAGAAGCTGCTCACCACCTTCTTACACACAGAAACAGCACGGTCGATACGCACGTCTCTCATGCTTCTCTCTGAAGGTAAAGACAAACATTTAAAATGTTATAGGAACTGTGAAGAAATCCACTCAGTCTCAGCCTAACACCAAAATAAGTTTGGGAATTATTTCTACATAATAGATACACTGTATAAAAACCCATGGCTGCATAAGCTATGACTTTTGCACAGCACTGTATTTTCTACAGCTTTGATTTTAAACCTAAATTAATAGTTTTAAGTATGCATAAGACGAAGGGGATATTTATTGATTGCCTACCCTAATCAATCAATCAATCTCTCTCTCTCTCGCATTTTTTCCCCACCGATTTTTCCCCTCACTGTGCCCGTTTATTCAGCAAATCGTGTGTGTGTGTGTGAGTGAGTGAGTGAGTGAGAGAGAGAGTGCAGGTGCAGTGTTGGCTATTATGTCACCGTGCGTTTTAAATGCACTCCCGTTTTCAAAGATGCATAGTAACGCAGTATATGTATTTAATTACAGTACATAAGTAGTTTTTTTTGTGGATTTGTACTTTACTCAAGGTTTTTTTTTTTTTTAAACAGGGATTTGGCGTGTTCGAGAAGAACAACGGAGTATCTTTGTGCAGATTTGTCTGCCAGTGGACGTGGAGCTGCATATTTATGCATGCAGTTACAATATTCTATCACTACATGGCACAATAGGATCAGTTATTGAAAATTTACAACTAGGAGAGACTGCCTGTGTGGTTTTGAATAGTGTATATTTCATTCACCTGAAAAGTGATTAAAGAGCACAAGGAGAGAACAAACAGTGGTTGCTTTGCTTATTTACATGCGTACTATGAAAAATACTTTGTACTTGCACTTTTGATGCCTAAGTTAATTTTTTCACGTAATACTTTTGATACTACCCAAGTACATTTAATGTGACTTAAGGACATTTGCTCAAGTAATTTTCGTATGGGTGACTTCATCTTTTGCCAATGTTACTTTCAGTTATGTACTTAGTTATTTTTTTCCAGTACTTTATACGCATCTGCCAGTTTTCTACCGTAAGTCAATGAATAATGCAGCTTTCAGAACGTTATTGTAGCAAGATCACGTAAATAATTCCAGGATAAGCGTGCATTATTGGACCTCGGTATTTCAAAAATCCTGGCTACGGCCCTGCACATACACACACTAGAGGTGGGACAGCCGAACGAAGCCCGACGGGCCCGTCGTTAACATTGCTGGTAATCAAGTTGATTACTACTTTCCTAAACGGGGGAAACACTCACCAATTGCAAGATGCAAGCGATGACCAAAGCATTGTAGTCGTGTCCAGTTGTTCAGACCCACCGCTTTGATGATATTAGACCCGTTGTCGGTGGTGATGCACACTTGTCGCGCTTCACTCAGGTTCCACGACACGAGAGCATCTCGCAAGCCTTGTGCGATGATCTCGCCAGTGTGATCATCAGGGAGAAAGCTTGTTTGTAGGCACTTGGTTTGCAACTCCCAGTTGTCGATGTTGTGGATTGTTAAACTGAGATACGGCTCACATGTTCGGCTACTCCACATGTCCGTAGTTGTGGAAAAGTGGGTCACATTTGCTAGTTGGCTGGCTAGTTCTTCTCTGACTTTAACGTACAACTTCGGTAGAGCTTTCTCGGAAAATACTTTTCGACTGGGTAGCTGATATTTAGGGTCAAGTGTTTTGATGAGCTTTTTAAATCCTGGCTTTTCCACCGCACTGACTGGCGCCATGTCTTTTGCTATGTAGTATGTTACTGCGGACGTAATCTCCTTCTGTTTAGCACTACTTTTGTCATACGGTGTCGATCTGGATATGGATGAAGGCAGACTCATTTGCATCAGCGAGACATGCTTTGGTGCTTAACTCGGTGTGGAGCCGGCTGCCAAGCGAAGTTTAAAGCACTCTTCATATTCTTGTGGGTGGGTTTTCAAATGATGAAACAAATTTGTAGTACTGCTCCCTTTTGTAGCAACGTGTTTGCGGCATATCCTGCATATGACCGTTTCTTGTTTAAGGTCTTCTCTTTTGAAGCCAAACCATCGCCAGATCATGGATCCCGTGCTGTTTTTTTTCGGGAGCAGTTCGTCCGCCTCCATCTTCAATTTCTGTCGCGCATTGAAACAACTGACGCAACAGCCAAGAGATAGGACGAGAATTCGTGACGTAGGGTTAGAGTGCGCGTGTTTTGGCTCTCGGTGAGAGAGGGAGACGAGAATGCCTGCGGGTGCAAGCATGTGACAAACATGCATTCGAATATTCACGATATAGTAATTTTCTACATCGAGCAGAGACGAACCTGAGATACATCGAGTATACTCGATGTACCGCCCAGTCCTACTTCAAACCACAAATTAGACAGACCATATGTAGATTTGTTTGAGAAAAAAGCTGCCCCCGATTGGGCGCTGGTGTTGTGAACTCCATAATGCTACTGTTCAAACAGTCTGCATAGACGCCAGCTTAAATGGTGTTTTCAGCCCTTTAGCAGAGTGGGCATGGATCAATATGTGGGTGGGCAAAAGTCCAAACTCTTATATGTCCAGGTAAGACATGCCTGCATTTCTGATGTAATGCAGCGATAGCTGTGCTTACCACCATCTTGAAGGAGCAGAGTGATTGAAGGGCAGGCAGGAGTTTACAGAAGTTTAGTAAGTTTATGCACTTTCCCTTGTAAAGAAAATGTGTAGCTGGCATCAGGATTGGGCATCATGTTTAATGTGCTGGTTCCCTTGCCACATATTTGTAACGGTTCCGATTCTACGCAATCACAAAAAACAATGCTGGAACCCAAAGTATGCTGGGCTTTTTTTGGTTTATGACTGAGCTTTGACTTCTAGTGCAAAAGAAGCATCCAGCATCTTTAACCTCTAAGCGACAGGAACCCACATTGCACCGAGAGTGAAAGGCGGCATTTCATTGAAACGCGGATCAGTCAATCAAAGCGTATTGAAAGATTCTCACAGGGAAATGAAGTCTTTGTGCATGGAAATTTTTCATTTTCTCGTGTGTTATGGCAGATTTCACCACTAGTGACATGAAACTGATTATGACTGCAGACTTCTCTCGCTTCTCTTTTCTCAGGGTTTGGAAGCTAAAAAATTGCATAATGACATTTAAAATGGTTGTTTATTTCATTTAAACAATTTAAACGATCATGAAGTGCAAGTTAAATCGTTTGATGTGCAAAAACGGTATCGCGGAGGTTTCAGGGCAGTTTGTCTTTCATGATGGCATAGGCCTATTTTTCAGTAAATGTTTTTTTGTTCTTAATGTAGCCAATTATTTAGTCACCGATGGATTTCTTGGAGAGAGAAGCCGTGACTTTGATTGACAATGGATTAATCTTCTAATTGGAAAACGTGTTAATAGAAGAAAATGATTAAGAACAAGCCAGGACTAATAATTATTGTAAAGGGATGTTCTGGGCCCCACCAATTTTCCGCTCAGGCTATGCCACTGCACACGCAGGCGTAAAGCTCCCCGTCACTGAGGGATCAATGAAAATGGCTCGGACAAACGTGATGGGAGCCAAGTTTCCTCACCTTTTGCATGACCCTGTTGCTGTGTTGACTGAAGTTAAAACAAGATTGTTTGCACAACATGTTATGTACGTCAAATGTAAACTGGCTAATGTATAATTACATTAACATCTGCTTATTAATCTAAATACACTGAACAAAAATATAAACGCCCCATGTCAAATATTGATGTCTAATGGAGTTAACAACTCTTAAGTGAGCATATGCTGACTTTTACTTGTACAATAGGGATATTTCTCTTGATTTGTGTACCATTTTTAATCCATCTCTCTGTCAGTGAGCATTTGCTCAGTGATGCAGTGATTTCACTCAGTACATGGGTGTGACATTTCCAGACGGTGATCAAACAGAATGAGCAGTACCCAGACACTCCTTATACTGGGGACAATAAAAGGCCACCCCAAAATGTCAAATTTTGTCAAAAAAAAAATTCAAAAAATTTTGTCATCATGCCCCAGATGTCTCAGGTCATGCGGGAACATGCCATTGGCATGCTGGATGCAGGGATGTCCACCAGAGCGGTCTACATGCAGTTCCTTGAAGCAGAGCACATTCCAGTTCTGGACTGGCCTGCGTATTCGCCGGACATGTCGCCCATACAGCATCTTTGGGATGTTCTGGATCGACATGTCCACAACCGTGTTCCAGTTCCGGATAATGTGTGCCAGCTCCGTGTGGCCCTCCGGGAAGAATGGAATAACATTCCACAGTCCACGATAGACAGCCTGATCAACTCCATTCGAAAGAGATGCGTTGCTCTGAGAAACGCAAATGGTGGACACATTCAATTTCTTCAACCTGACCCCCAACGTGTTCAAAGGATTGTCACTCCTTTGCAGATGCCAATATCAAGATGTAATGGACTGTGATCTGAAGATTAGCCATTAACAAAAATGAATCTGATTCACTTAATTTATTGTATAACCCTAATGTTAATAAAAACTCAAATATTTGACATTGGGCATTTATATTTTTGTTCAGTGTACGTCTAAGTTAGAAGAATTCCATCAGTTGGTTGCCTCCGTGATTTATCGGTTAAAGTAGGCACACCATATAACGGCTGAGTCCTTCCCACTGCGGCCCAGGTTCCAAGCTGGCTCAGGCCCCTCACTGCATGTCTTGCCCATTCTTCTCCCCATCTTCCCTGTCTCTGGCCATGTACACACGTAGCCAGGTATTTTTAAAAACGAATATTTCCCCCCCTCCGTTTATAAAAGAAAAATTATCCACACATAACCGAACATCTGCGTTTTCACTAAGCCTCCAAATCTGTAGATGGCATTATTTCCCCAAATCCTACCTAATCACATCAAGTAGCCCTCTGCTGGCGTCACACCGACCGCAGTGTTGTCCGTCGCCTGTGCTCTTGGAGCAGTAGTTGGGCTTCTTAAACATGTATAAAGCGCCTGCACTATAATTAACGCTATCACAGCTTTCAAGGCACTACTTCGAGCCATTACTCTTTGTCCATGCTTCTGCAGTAAACAAAGGTCGCACGTTTGACGTCAGAGCAGATTTTGTTGTCATTTTGGCGCAGGTTGTGACGTTCGAAAACCCAAAACTCCGGTTATCTCTGTCTACACGCAAATGCATAAACGGAGTTTTCAAAAATCTTCACTTTGCCCAGAGTTTTTTTAAACATTCGTTTTTGATGCGTTGTCATGTGGATGACAGGTCAAAACGTAGGGAAATATCTTCGATTTAGTAGATACCCGGCTACGTGTGGACAAGGTGTCTGTCTACTGTCTGTTTACAGAGAGCAGAGAAAAAAAAATTATTCCCCAAAAAATGATTATTGAAAAAAGAAGAATACAGTCAGTTGACAGTGTTGACGTTCACTCATCACAGTTGTGGAATCGAAATGAGTAAACAAGTGCACAAATGATTTCGATTCCAGGTTAATCGTCCTGTTTCTCTCAGTTCCTAAAGGAAACTAACAAAGATGCCCGAACCTGGTAGGTATTGTAGGCACTGCCAGTGATGCTTTGTGATGCACACCTGAAAGCAAGTGTCCTTCAGAGACACGTATGAGCCAATCCCTCACCTCATTGAGCTCCTCAAAATTTTTTTATTTTTTAGCATCTGAAATTGTTGTTTCACTGAATAATAATTTGGTGTTTTCAGCTGTGGTATCTGCCTCGTACCATTATTTCGTCTTTAAAGAAAAAAAAAAGAAATGGAGGAAAAAATGCTGTGAAAACCTGTAGTTTCATCATCTTTGGGGACTGGGCAACTTACTTGCACCATAGGCATGGAGAGCTTATCTCAGGAGAAATTGTGCACTATAAGAGACCCGGGCAGTTCTACTGACCTTTCGAGGCCTTGATGGCATGAACCTCTCCATGACCCATTACACTAATGTTGTGAGGGTCCCTCTGCTCTATGGCTGCATCGCACCTTTCATGAGGCTTCACAGCGGAAAAGTAAGTTCACCATCTTCTAGTGAGAGCCTTGAAGTCTTTCCTCATAGAGTGGCACATTTCTAGTTTCCGACATTGTCCTTGGCAGGGAGGAGACAGCAGAAAAATATGGTAATGAAAGTGGGATGGGTTGGGATGCTGCATTTACGGCCCTCATGTGTAAATGTGGTTGCAAAAGTGCTTCAGTGCCCTAATTGGCCAGTGCAGTGGAGTTGTGTTGATCGCTCCCAGTCTCGAGAATGAACTCCACAGTCTTCAATAAAATGCGTAATTTAAATTATTTTTTTTAAATCTCAGGATTGGCCAGTTTTGCAGGTGGGTTCTCTGTGGGATTGGTAATGGTTACCTTATGAGATGGATTCTGACAAGACTTTTTAAAGGAGTGTGAACTGTGTGTGTGTTTCTTTTGGAAACTGTGCCCAGGGCATTAAAGACTCCATTTTGGGGATTGGAACCATCTCCAAACTGGATGCCCGCATCCAACAGAAGCGGGAGGAGCAGAGGCGGAGAAGGGCCAGTGGGGCACTGGCACAGAGGCGGGCACAGGGGGAGGAGCACAAGCTGGAGAGGTGGGCTTAGAATGGGGTCAGAAGCTCAGACCAATAAGCTGCATTGTGGTCCGTCACTGGTTTACACGGCATAAGATGTGTAACACTTCTTTGTTCTGCATTGGATTCTGCATTTATATTCTGAGCGGTTTAACTTCTCGAAGCATCAGTTTTTTTGAATGGAGATGAAATGATGAGCCATGATGATATGGACCGTGCCTTAAGGTACTCTTAATGCCAGAGGTGTTTATTAGCATCACTGTAAGGGCTCTGTTGGAGGATTTAATGGGCTAACATCACTCACTCCTACAGGCTACGTAACTGTTCATTCAATCAGTCAGGCTTAAACAGAGTAGCCCATGGTTCCCAGCTTTTGTCTTTGATGTAGATACTGCCGAGTTCATTTTTCTGCTTAGGCTTTGCCTCATGAGGAAATGTGACCTAAAGGTTTTTCTGTCTCTCTGTAGCAGTGAGCCGAAGGTGCTGAGCCGAATTGTGCAGTGCTGCGCGTGGAACGGAGGAGTGTTCTGGGTAAGTTTAATCCTCCTGTGTAGCTCTGCCTTATTCACAGTTGTGATTGTAAAGCCAAATGGAGTAATGGGGGGGGGGGGGACTTGCCTTAACCATCACCAGTGTGTAACAACTGAGTGAGACCCAGCAGCCGTCCTACGGGGGGGGGGGGGGGTGTAATGAGCGTTATGAGCAGAAAAGAGCAAATCATTTGCCCACTGAATGGTACTGGAGTTCCATGCTGCTTGTACACTGATTAGTGGGCAGGTAGGCGGTTTTGAACACAGATTGGCAATGCCTTACTCATTTTGGGCTTATGTGTGTTCCATTGTGTTCTACAGCTCAGTCTGTTCCTGTTTTACCGGGGGTTCATCCCACTACTTCAGACTCTGACAGCCGCGATTATTGGTAGGTAATCATCATTTTGGAGGGTTTTGTTCAAGATGTCGGAGAGTCAGTCCTCATGATTAGGCACTCAGCCTAAAAAAAATCCCTTGTTATGTAGAGCTACTAGCTTGCTGTCTTTGGCTAACTCGTGTGAACCATTCCAGCTACTCCTGTCAGTAGTGAAATAGTAATTCACGGCAAACACATAGCATCTCTACACATTGTGGAGCCTGCATTTGCAAACATCCTGAAATCTGTTGTGCTTGCCAATCAAGTGCCATTTCCCATCAGGTGACCCCACTCTCCATGGGGACGTGTGGTTGTGGCTGGAGTTTGTCCTGACATCTGTATTCAGTGCACTTTGGGTACTCCCATTGTTTGTGCTCAGTAAGATTGTCAACGCCATCTGGTTTCAGGTCAGTTGTTAATCTTAAAACTTGGAAACATCACTATAAACTGTTCTAAGTTATATATCCTGTTATGAATATATGTATTGTAGGATATGCACTGAGTAATGAGAATGTGATACACATTCACAATTCAATATTATCAGGATACTGTTTAAACAAGGTTTGCTTGAATAAAAATGCAGTCTGAAAACTAGTCTTTTTCAGTTCTGACACTTAAAAAGTGCCATGCAATGTACATTTTCTCATTTTTGCAAAATTTTTCAGTTTGCTTTTGACTTGAAACTGAGTTTAAAATAGAATTTTAATTGACGTTATTGCAATATTTCCACAACTTGGATTACATTGCGTAACATGCGGTTACCAATGTGTTAATACATCTTGCAGTTGACTCACCAAGACTCCATACCTCTGTGAGGAAGAATGGGGTTTGAAATGTGCCTCTTTATTCACTTCAATGAAATAAAAAAACTCACATAAATATCAACGAAGTGTTTCAAATCCGAAGTTTCCAACATTTTATGATATTTATGTACTCACTAATAAAAAGATCTGTCTCTATCAGTCATTCATGTGCTTAGTTTTTGGGTAATTGTCATTTTAAACCGTTTAAAACAGAAGAAGATCCGGTCTTTCTGGCAGGAAGTTCTTTGACTTCAGTCATGACCTCAGTGTGCCACTAGACATTCTCTCATTGGTCCGACCACCTAGCGGGGGCGGTTCTGTTCCAGAATAAATAAACCCAGCAGGTCAGGGGTGATATTATGTAGCCACTGTTTGTTTGCACAACTTTGAGCAGCACGTAGCGAACTAATAAAACATTTGAGTAAAAATCTAACATACCAATTATGAGGAAAAATATTGTATAATGAACATCTAACATTGTTTGGGTTCTGTGAAGTATACAAGTAGTATATTTAGCAATATTCCAACTCAAATGAATAGGGATTTAAATATCCAACCACTCCCCTAGTCACAGAGGCATAGAATCTTGGTGAGCCAATTGCAAAATATATTTTTCATATTAGTACCTGGGTCGATTTTATAAATGTTTTTTTTTTATAAATCTTCAAATAAATGCATTCTGTACATTTTTGAAGTTGGAAGAGTGTGTTTAAACAAGTCTTAATGGTTGCACAACATTTACAGGGTTTTAGTGCAGTTTTAGACTGTATTTGCAATTTCACCTGCCAAAAAATGTCATGTGGTGCCACGAGAAGTTTCTTGGAAAAAAAACCACACTTCTCTCTTTTTTTTTTTTTCTTTTTTTTCTTTCTGAGTGATTTTTTTAGTAAATATACCAGAGTGTAGTATTTTTTTTTCCAAAAAATTTAAGAACAAGTAAACTATTTAACTTTGTTTATTTGAAAGGTTTTCAGTATAAAATTATGCCCCCATATTAATATTATATCAATCCCCATTTTAAAATATATATTTTATATATTTCACAGTGTTAACTTGCTCGGACGGTTGCACCACCTGACATTTTGAGGGTTTGAGGTGGCAAAACATATATGTATAATTTTTATGTTGTGCCTGGAAATATCTTCAAATTTGATAGGTGTTATAGAATAAAAGGATGCTTTCTATGAATCATTCAAAATTATTTTAAACCAAAGTAGTGCATTCGGACACAAAAATCTGCATGTCAGGTGATTGACCAAATTGCATATTAAACCCTATTTTCAAAGTTGTGAAAATTTTGCTTTAAATTTCAAATCAAAAAGAATGATTTCAGTCTTCAAACAAAGTCATGACTTGGGATTCTGGTTGAAGGTGATTGTTTTGTGAGGTTCAGACAATGTAATTATTTTTACAAAGCTTTCCTCTTTTCATGCTGCATGGTTCCCAAACTGAATGGCTCATGAAGTCAGTTACTCGAAAACAGCTTAATGTTGCTGAGTGTATTCATAAAATGTCCATGGGTCATCAAATTTCTTATGCACCTCAGTTTTTATGGTTATGATCAATAGACTAAAGAATGAAACGCTAATTTGATATCAACATTAGAATGTTTTCGTTAAGTGGTTTCCCATTATTTTTGGCTTTATAGGACGGAAGACACCTTCATGTAAAAGTTTTCATGTCTTTGATTAGTGGAGTCTGGCAGAAATGTGGTGTCTCGTGGCTGTTAATTCAGAATGTGAGGTGTTTTTCAGCTGAAATGCTTTCGAAACAAACCTGTCCTCACCAAAAACGCATCCATCCCATCATGAATATATGCATTTCAAAGGTGTGGCTGGGAATACATTATCCGCACCCTGGCATTAACGTGAATAAAGTGCATCTTGCTTCGCAGTGTAATTGGTGAAGCGATGGAACAGTCACTGTTTAGAACCTGGAACTGAGGGTCTTTTCAGCTTGCAGAGTTCGTTCTCAGGCTCATGCTCCTTCTGTCCGCTGTAGGACATCGCTGACCTGGCGTTTGAAGTTTCAGGGCGCAAAATCCAGCCCTTCCCCAGCGTCAGCAAGATCATCGCGGACATGCTCTTTAACCTGCTCCTGCAGGCACTCTTCCTCATCCAGGTAGAACACCCGTTAACCACCCAGATCATCCCAATCTCTTTTTGGCTTAGATGATTGCGTGCATATGGTTTTATAGTTGATCTTTAAACTCTGGTCAGTGGGCATTTTTTGTGGAACGGTGGCAATTTGAAACTTAGAGTTCCTGTTCCTCTCCTCATAGGGTCTGGTGGTCAGTCTCTTCCCCATTGACGCCGTCGGTCAGTTGGTCAGCCTCCTCCACATGTCCCTCCTCTACTCGCTGTACTGCTTTGAGTACCGCTGGTTCAACAATGGTGAGCACACAGTTTGTCCTACTGCAGACTGCGTGAAACATTTTACCCATATAGGCGCTAGAGTAAAGCCTTTTTGGTGTAAAGTCATGTCATAGAACTTGGCAGTGTCAATGGTATAGAAACAACAATTAAAGCAACAGGTCTGGCAGTTACTCTCACTGAGAAATGCATATGAAGAAAAGCATGTGACCCTATAGAATGTGTTTACCCCTTGGCCATCCACTGGCCTGCTCTGGCTGACCTGAACACCAAAAAGATTGGGCCGCACTTGAGTTAATTAATTGGAATTTAAGTTGGGACAGTCTCCTCTGTCTTTTTTGTTGTTGTCGAAATCGACAACCATGTCACTTCGTTCCGTTGGTTGTCTGTCTGTTTGTTTTTCTGTTTGTTAGCAGGATATGTCAAAACGGCTGCATAGATTTCAACCAAACTTTGTAGGATGTTACAGTAGCACAAGAGGAACAAGTGATTAAATTTGGGCCTATCTAGGCCAAAGTACCAATCCTGCTATGCTGGCGGAGATTTGAGGTCTAGAATCAGACAGCAGATGATTTCGACAACAGTCCCGCTAGGCAGGAGTCATTTTGTTTGTTTTTTTTGTGAAGTGTCTTTGACCTCTGGTTGTCCATGAACTGCCCTCAGGTATCGAGATGCACCAGCGTCTGTCCAATATTGAGAGGAATTGGCCATATTACTTCGGTTTCGGCCTGCCCATGGCTGTCCTGACTGCGATACCCTCCTCATACATCATCAGGTAAGGAAGGCAGCAGCGTTGATGTGTCATGACCTGACTTATTCCACAAATTGTCAAAACTGAGGTGAAGCTGAATGTTTGTGCTTGTTCTTCATCGTGCTGCACTTTTATTTGACCTTCTGTCACACTGATGCTCTTCACCTTAATTTGCTGTCGTTCAGAATGCCTGTCTAATGGCAAATGTGTTCAAAGTAAGAGAAATGTGTTTGCCTTTGTTGTGTATTGCAGTGGCTGCCTGTTTTCCATACTCTTCCCGCTCTTCATCATCAGTGCTAACGAGGCCAAGACGCCAGTGAAGCATTAGTGAGTAACTGGCCCTTCCCTTTCGCTCTGTCTTAAGCTTTGTCTCTTGAAGGGGTGGATAGTGGGGGGAAAAGATTCATTACGAGAATAAGATTGCAGAGAAGAGTCTTTATGGCTGGGGGAATACATTGGTTAAGTTTAGGCTGCGATGTGCTCACCGTGTTTATGTTCCTGTTATTTGCATAGGGCCTTAACCCTTTCACCCCCACCAGTTCTCACTACTATTTCTCCCCATAGCCTTTGTTGACATTCTAACTAAATTTCTGGCTGTTGGTTCTTATGTTTCTTTTAACAATCATGAATAACAAAGAGTGCCATATGACTATTGGGAAAAAATTCCAGTCACACAAGAGTTCCATATGGCACTACTGGGGGAGAAAGGGTTAAACATTAGGAAGCTCGTGTTTCAGACTTTAGATTGGCCGTTTTTCTCACACCTGTCCTACCCCCTCCCTCCATTCCTCTCTTTTTCACATTCTACCCACTCTCTACTTTCTTCCATCCTTCATATTCTCCTTCCCTCTCATCACTCCCTTTCCTCCTCCTCCTCTCTACTCTATCCATCCCTCTCTTCTCACACTCCCTTTTAACTTTGTTCTTTTTTGGCCGTATTTGCCTCTCGCCTGAATCCTCCTCACAATCTCTCCATCCCTCTCTCCTGTAGCCTCTTCCAGCTGCGCCTCTTCTCCCTGGTGGTTCTCATCAGCAACAAGCTCTTCCACAAAACTGTGCATCTGCAGTCCTCCCTGACCAGCTCCGCCTCCTCAGAGAAACTGCCCTCCCAACACTCCTCCCCCACTCGCTAGTGCCTCTCACCCACCCAGTGAGCCCCCAGCAGGGGGCAGCAGAGCACGACAACTGACAGCCGGAGAGCGCAGGCAGACGACCCACCCACGGCAGGAGCAGAGTTTAAAAGGTCCAGGAGAGGCTGTAGGATTGGACGGGGCATTTGGTGGAGAGAGGTGGTAGTGTGTTAGAATGAACTTTGGTTCAGTGTTGTATTTATGTGGAAGAGGAGTGTGGATTCGATTGGCCCTCTTTTATGAAGCTTTTTTTTTTGTACTGTTTTTGATTGAACTCTTTGTGTACTGTTTTTTATTTAATTTAATTTTTCATTTTTATAGCTTTCAGCCACAGATCTTTCTGCTCTGATGTACATATACATCACTCCTTTGGCAGAAGTTCGTTCTCATGCAACACAAGCAAGAAAATTAAAGGGCTGGGAGCAGATGGTTCAGTTGACATAACAACACTTCCTCGCATCAATTATTAAAGTGAAACCGAGCTGCTTATAGACCGAGTCGGGCAAATCAATCTCAATCTCTTGAGTCGAAGTTCGGCTGGAGTGAAGCCTGTAGCCTGTCACACAGAACCACTGACGTCTTATGCAAAACTGTATTCTTGGCTGATTTAAAAAAAAAAAAAAAAAAAAAAATCACTCACTTTTTACTCTTCAGAGCGACAGTCAGTTTTGCCCAGCAATTTTTGGCCTATTAGATGAACTTAAATGAGCGGCACAGACAGCTTTCATAAAACCATTCACATCTGAAGGATCATTTTACCTCCCTGCTGGATGAACCTCTGGAGCGTCTCAGTTCGTCTGCTGCGTCAGCCGAGGAGGATTTTTCCTCTCTCTGCCTAGATAAGCTGTTGCTGCTCCTCGCTCTTCTAATGATGCACATTTTTTAAATTATTATTCATTTTTTTATTATTGATAATCTTGTGAACCTCAGTCAGAATTCAGCTCTGTGTTTAATGAAGTGCACCTGGAAGTACAGAGCGCACGCTATATCTCTGGAAAGAAAAGGAACTGTTTTTCTGGGTTTTTTTTTTTCTGGTGAAAAATTATGGTGCTTTTATGTTAAAAAAAAAAAAAAAAAAAATCTGCAATTTCATTACTGAGCTTGTTGCTCTTCATTATTTGAAGTCTGTAGGTTACTGTTGAGATGAAGGTTACTGTTCAGATGTTAGCAAAGCAGTGTGTTCTAATGAAGGGGAGAAGCAGCAGACCTTGCTGATAATTATTGAAACTATTGGGGCTGTGTCCTTAAAAGGTCTCTAAACATTTAGGTTGCAAGGATGATTTGAATCTGCTGTATCCTCAGAAACAGTCTAATGGGGGTGAAGCACAACAGTTTGGATAAATATTTCATTCAAGGTAACACTGCCAAACCAGAATTTTTGTGTCTATGAGTCTGCCATGTTCTTAAATGCACGGTAGCATTTTTAAAGATCGTTTGCAACTAAGATGGTACCATGCACTTTTCTTCTGTGAAATGGCAAGTATTCCTGCAGTCTCGGCATGGTACAGATGGTACATACCCACAGGGGAGCAAAAGGACTGTTTTTGGGCTGCAGATATCAATTGTACAGAGATGGACTTCAGAAAAATGACCTATATCAGCTTTGGGTTGGCTCAGTGTTAAATTTTGCAGAGAGTAATTGTGTTGCTTTTGAAGCACAGGTAGATTTTGAAGTTTTAGTCCTGACTGAATCTGGGGTAGCTAATGAGGCTGAGGGATAAGGGAAAGGTAATGTAATGAGTTTAAGAAGTGCACAACTCTACCTGATGCTGGCTAGTTATTGCGAAAGTATTAAACCGTTTGTTTAATAAAATGATGTCAGAAAGGTATCTTTAGTTCGTGGAATATTTTTGACTGACGTTCAAAAATTTATATTTGGCTTGATAAAGGGATGTGGTATATTGTCAGGGAAATGGCTCTGAGTTGGAGGGTAACCTGCGATGGACTAGTATCCCATCCAGGGGGAGTTGCAATACTCCTTGTCGTTGCATGCTGTTGAAATGGGTGTTAAGCACTGCCCTGATGAGCCGCTAGGCTCAGAACAAAAAAAAAAAAGTTTCCAAAACTAAATCAAGATCAAGAGGAACGTTGCTATAACAAAAGCAACCAGAGCCATCAGGAGGTGGCATATGCCCCCAGCCCCACATATTGAAAGAATGAAAATGCCACCTGCTCCAGAAACAACCATACCCCCCCTATGGAAACCAGAAAAAATACAAAATTCATTAACTTCAGATTAGCAAAAGGCACCACTTCAGGTCATGATTAATGTGCATACAAAGTTTTTAAAAAAAAATACTGAACGGTTTTCAAGTTATGCTCTGGAAATGAAATGCTCTCAAAGAGACATATGGACGGACGGACAGACAACCACACCCATGAGTGTGTCACCCTGCATTATATGCCGGGGGAAAACAGAGCACTGATTGTAAAGAGCATGGTAGACTGAGGGAGAAAAGCTGATGACTTGAACAAACCTCAAAATAAGGGGGGCAGAGAGAGGAGAAGAATACCTGCCTGGTCAGAGATGCTCTTTGGGTGGCCATTGTGAGTACAAGTATCAGTGGACACTGTCTGCTGATGAATCCACAAATTTATTGCATGATAATAACTATTTGGATGCAAAAACAGGAATGTCCAGGGAACATCATGGTAAAAAAATGCCTTAAAGAGCCTGCAAGTTTCTGGGGAAGTTGTTTGTGGGGCATATTTGCTCTCTAGGAAAGCACACAGTGCAAAGGCTAGAAGGAATTCCCCAACTGCCAGAGCATTCCTGCACATTTATGAAATGTAGCTAGCGAGGGTGTGTCTTCTCTGAGCATGAACGTTAGGCAAGCACGCTAGTTTGGTTATTTTCCTCGATGATTTCACCGCTGGAAGCAGCAGAGGAGTACGGAAATATCTGCTCAATTTATGAAACACTTCAAAATTCATTGGACAGCGCTTCCTCCCACAGCAAGAATCTTCATGCATACTGCTAAAACATGTATGTATGTTTAGGCATATTGCAGAATTTTGTGGCTTGATTTGCATGATATTTTTACAGAGATTCCATAGGTTACAATGGACAGGTTTTAGGCTCAGTGTACCTCACTGACACACTAATCTCCCCTTGCAGTCCACCCCACAGCCCTGTCCTCTCCAAAACATGCATTTTTGTTTGGATTTTGGAGTTTCTTTGGATTTTTTTTAAACCTTAAATGCCCCCTGTGACAAATTTGTCACATGATTTTGGGGGTGGTCAAAACCACTGACGCCGCATAAATTCTGCAACCTAATGCCCATAGTGACATATTTAGACCATCAGTGCTGCCATCTGATTCATAAAAGTGGAACTGACACTACAGGTGCTGGTCAACGAATTAGAATTATTTGAAATAGTGCAATCGTAAAATTTTAAATGCATTTTTTGTGCAGAAAGCAAATCAGGTGTTCACCGTGCCTGTCCTACTTGTTAGAGTAATCACAGAACTCGCTACCTGTAAAAAATTTGCTCAGCTGAGCTTTCCAAAAGGCCCATTTCGGCCATTTAACTGTGACTCTGTTGTTTTATTGAATTAGAATAATGGAGAAACCATTTCACTGAATTAGAATAAATTTTATTATGATTAAAATCATCACTTTCTCAGTATTTTGTGGCTGCCCCCTTGGCTTGTATGACTGCCTGAAGTCTCCGCGGCATGGATTTGACCAGCTTGTCGCAAGTTTCTGCACTCACTGCTTCCCAGGCTGTTGCGATGTTCTGCTTCAGTTGGTCCAACGTAGTAGGCCTTCTGTCGCAAATTTTCCGCTTGACGATGGCCCAAAGGTTTTCAATGACATTGAGGTCAGGCTAGTTGGCCGGCCATGCCAAAACTTCAAGCTGTTTTTCGGCGAACCAATCTTTGGTCGACTTTGGCGCATGAGCCGGTGCAAGATCCTGTTGAAATATGAGGTCTTCTTCGCCGAACTGTTCCTCAACAATCGGAATCAGGAAAGTTTCCAGAACATGTTGGTATACGGCACCATGGACAGTCTTCTTGAGGAAGCAGAGTTTCCCTACAACCCGAGCGGACATGCATACCCAGACCATAACGCTCTGGGGAAACTTGACGGATCTTTTGACGGCCTCCTGGTTGTAGGTTTCGCCACCACGATGCCAGACACGAGGACCTTGGTCACTGAAGGAGATGCAAAAGCGTAATTCGTCACTGAAGACCACTTTCTGTCAGTCTTCAGCGGTCCATTCTCCGTGTTCTTTGGCCCACTTCAGCCGTTTCTCCATTTGTTTCTTGTTCAGCATTGGTTTTACTGCTGTAACGCGAGATTTGAAGCCGAGTTCGCGCAGAAGACAGTAAGTGGTTGATCTCGAGACGTTAGTGCTGGTCTGCTCGTTCCACAAGTCGCTGAGCTCAGAAGTGGACTTGAACCAGTTGCTGACTGCGATCTTTCTCAGCTGCTTGTTGTCGCAAGCAGAAGTTTTTCGGACGCCGGAACAATTGGTGTGCTTGCTCCAGTCTTTCTTGAGAGCTTTGCAGACGGAAGACTGGCTGATGCCGAGCAGCTCAGCAATTTTAGTTTGGGTCAAGCCTTGTTGGTGAAGGGTTGAATTTGAGCCACTATTCCAGTTGAGAGGTTGCGCTGCTGACCCATGATTGATTTTACAACTTAGAAATTCTACTCAACCCTGACTTCATACTGCACAGTGAACACTCTTCACAGAAAACAAAAATTCAAGCGCTTATTCTAATTCAAAGAAATGACTTATGAATTATTCTAATTCAATGAAACAACAGTGCCACAGTTAAATGGCCTAAATGGGCCTTTTGGAAAACTCAGCTGAGCAAATTTTTTACAGGTAGCGAGTTCTGTGATTACTCTAAGAAGTAGGACAGGCGCGGTGAACACCTGATTTGCTTTCTGCACAAAAAATGCATTAAAAAAATGTAAAGATTGCACTATTTCAAATTATTCTAATTCGTTGACCAGCACCTGTACACTAGCTGCACCTGCTAACCTTTCCAATATGGCTGCCCCCATAGTGGAATCCACATGATAGATCAGCGCCCATTCATCACTGGATAAAGTAGACTAACAGGTAAACTAATGAACAATAAGCTATGCCTAATACTTTGGCTATATGTCAACTACCGAAACAATGCTGGATAAAAGTTCTCTTTATATCCTAGAAACTTAGTTTTGTGACACTGATGTCACTCTAAAATGAGGTCAAACGTAACCAAAAATTAAAAATTGCTATTGAGTTGTTATTAGCCCCTCCCCAGGACATTTACTGAATGCTGAGATTTTTCTTTCAACTTTTACTAGAGTTGGGAATTTAAGGGCAAATTTGTTGAAATTGTTTTTTTAATTTTTGCCAAATTCTATCAAGGCTTTGCTTTGTTTTTGTCCTCAGGGACTGATTCTAAATGAAAAGCCGGGCTCACATTAGATGGTTATTCTAATGCTCTGTGGGCCCTCCCCCTCCTGCTGTCTGCACCTCCACTTCAATGAGCCACACCTGCTGCTCGTTGAGGTGGAGGTGCAGGTTGGATTATTTAAGCACTGCACTGCCAGTGTGGCAGTGCAGCTACATTCTGCGTCTTATGGAGCCCTGATGTTGGTTGATGCTGCTCCTCTCGGTTTTTAGTCTTTAAATTAAATTCTTATTTATATTTTTACTCAGCCTGGGTCGCGTTTCCCAATAGCATAGTTGCTAAGTAAGTTAGCAACTTACGCAGTTCGTCCATTCACAGTCAATGGGCCCAACCATGTAAGTTAGCGTCTGTGGTTTTGGGAAATGCACCCCTGAGCGTTTGGGTCCCTTCTCTTGGTGTTGGGTACATGGTCCCATTGCCTGCCGGCTTCATGTCCTCTGCCGGCGGGGGCAAATCCATGACACAAATTCTTAGCATTTTTACTTGAAGAAATATTATTCTTAAATTGTTGAAATATTCCCCCTATCAATCTTTCACAGAGTGATGAAGCCCTTGCCATCTTTTTCACTGAAAGACTTGTTATACCCATTCATGTTACTCACCTGTTGCCAGTTAACCTAATTAGCTCAGAGGTGTTCAATCAGGAACCATCATTCAACTTTTCCAGTCTTTTGTTGAACTGGTCCCAGCTTCTTTGAATTGTGTTGCTGGCTTCAAATTGAAATAGAGCAGATTTTTTAAAATATATATATATATTTTTAGTTTCTACTTTGGATATGCTGTCTTTGTACTATTTTTCAATTAAATATAGGGTTTTAGTGATTTACAAATCATTGCATTTTGTCTTTATTTGAATTTTATGCTGTGTCCCAACTTTTTGGGAGATAGGATTGTACTTTTCTCATGCAGTTGTTTGAGATTTATGTTTTTAAGATTTAGAATTTGTTTGTGCGTGGTGTGTTGTTTTGTAGTGATGGAAGAAATTACATTTTCTAAAATTAGGAACAAAGTGCTTCAAAAAAGAATCAGTGTGGTCTATGGTCAAAACAAGTTACAGTAGCAGCATCTACTGGTAAAATGCATGCAAGCACAATGGACTCCCCCCCCATAGCGAGGGAAAAAAATTTGGCGCAAAATGAAAGCAAAAAAACCTGCAATGATTCAGCATCTTGGAAATTGCTTTTGCATTATTGAGCATATATCACCAATATTGCATTATCCTGAAATAAATGATAAAACACACTCATGTAGAGCATTCGTTGTGTAGAGGTATGCCTTGACATGGCTGCATTTTCATGCTTTTTATTATTAAAAATTATTTTTAAAAAATTATATTATATAAAATATAAAAATTATATTATATTATTGCAAATTAAGTTGTGTGTGAAGGTTGTATTGCTTATGTAGCGACATTGTTTATGTCTGATTTATAGACTACCATCCATGATGGAGCATTCATCTTATTACTCTGTAGAATAAATGATTATGTATGAAAGTCACATGCAGAATGGTTAATTATTTGATAAGGAGTGTGATGGGGACAAGATGAAGGCAGGAGTGTCTGTCTAGCTCCTTCAATTTCTCCTAATCATTTGAATGATTATCTTTTGCCAGAAAACTCCCTCTCCCTGTCCCATTTGAAATCCTGCTAAATTTGACCATTTGAGCTAACTTTTATTGAAAATATTGGAACACATTAGGAAAATCTACAGTAAACTTGGGGGGTGTACCATGAAGTGAGATGAGTGGATTAGTGAGGTATGATGTGCCTAAAGTTGGGATTTTCAATGTGTGGAAAGTGTCTCTCTTTTAACCTGCCATGGTAACCTATGGTATCTCTGATTGAGAATTCAGAGTTTGTCAGGCCTGCTGAAGCAAAGAAAGCCAGGCTAATGCTGAACTTTCTTTGTAGTATGTCTCTCTTGAGTCACTGACTGTGGATCAGACAAAAATCAGTTTGAAATGGTTGGTCAGTGTGCACCCAAGTTAATACAACTGAGTTGACATCAGTTACCATGCTTCTGAAATGGTGATACTTTGTTGACCTCCTGCGTATCGCCGCCAAGACTCTGAACTGCATTAGAAAGAGTATGAAACTAGAGCTGGACTCGCGAGAGCCCATACCTATGCCATCATAGCTGGATTGGAACTTTGGCCTATATCTCAGCTGTACTTTGGCCTAGATATGCCAAAATGTAATCACTTGTTCCTCTTGTGCTACTTTAACATCCTGCAAAGCTTGTTTTAAATCTATCAGACCGTTTTTGAGATATCATGCTAAAAGATAGACGAACAAATAAATTAATGAACAAATGGAAGCAACAACATACCCTCCTTGGTATGTTACCTTCTTAACATACCCTCTTCTACTGCTAACAAGCTCGCTGTTGTCACTTAGCAGCCCTCAATTGGACTCAGTTCAGGACTTTGAGTAAGTCACATTAAAATGCTAATTTTTTCTTTTCAGGTGAACTTGCTTGTGTACTTTGGATCATAGTCCTTTTGCATACCTTAACTGTGTTTGAGCTTCAGGTCACAAACTGATTGCCTGATATTGGTCTTCAGGGTTTTCTGGTGGAGAGCAGAATTTGTGGTTCCATCATGTCTGGCAATAGGCCTAGATCCTGAGGCAGCAAAGCAGCCTCGGACCATCACAATACCACCACCATTTGACTGTTGGAATGATTTTCTAATTGTGGAATACTAGTGTTGGCTTTATGGAAGCTGTAGCGGGACACAGTGTCCAAAAACTTCCATTCTTTGACTCATCAGTCTGCAAAATATTACCTCAAGAGTCAAGGGGGTCATTAAGATGCATGTTGGAAAATATAAACTGAGTCTTCATGCTCGTTTTTATCAGCAATGCTTTTTTTTCATTGCAGGTCTCCCATGAATGTCATTTTTGCCCAGTCTCTTTCTTACTGAGGAATCGTGTACACTGACCTTAACTGCTGCAAGTGAGGCCGGCAGTTCGCTAGATGTCAGTCTGAGTTCCTTTGTGACCTCCAGGATGAATCGTTTATGAGGAATTTTGGTTGGCTGGTCACTCCTGGGAGGGTTACCACTGCTACAAGTTTTCTCCATTTGTAGGTAATGGCTCTCGCCATGGTTCTTCTGAAATCCCAGACCAGGATAATCAAATCTGAGATGACACTCTGCCATCCCTAATCTCTCTCTGTTGTCAGCCCATAAAGCTTGTGAGTGCGAAGGAGTTGTACGACTGAGCTGTAATGTATTCCCAAGTGTGATAAAACTACCCGTGATTGCTTAAAAGCTATCTGCCTCAACTCACTGAAACCCCAACCTCGTAACCCATTATCCACCTCTCATTCTCATCCCTCTTGTAACTGAAATGATGCAAACTCCCCATAATCTGAGGCTACAGCACAGTCCAGCTTTTGCAATATAGTTGTCTGAGGGCTTGGTCTCTACATTTGAAATGACATAATTGGAATTTGAGAGAGAGAGAGAGACATTCCTGTGTTATGATTGCAGTGTTTTTTATGTGGCTCTTCTCAGTGCTGAAGCTTGAAACCCCCATCCACGAGTTTCATCCCTGAGTCTCCAATTAGCTTTTTGGCTTTCTTTGCTGACACTGGCATTTTTAACTGTTACTGCCTCTAGGTGCAGTATAGTCATATTTTCAACCCAATGAATGCAGCCAGGTTAGGATCAGGAAGATCTGAGCTTTGCAAGTTAAACTTTGTCTGATGAAGTTGATGTTTTAATCTCTGTTTGATGGTACTTCAACTATCACACTATAAGACTGCGTCATCAGCTATCTACCACCTGCTACACTTTTTCCACATTACCATGGACACCCAGAACATCTGTGTGGTCCTGGCACCCCTTTTTTCCTCTTTGTCCTACCCTGTCACCTTTCTCTTTGCCAAAGAGCTAAAGGTGAGGCCTGCATGCACTACATCATCTACAACCTCAATTCCGACATAGTTGGGACAAAATGTAAATTGTGAACAGTATCAAAACGCAATGACTTTCAAATCACACCAGCCAGTATTTTATTCACAATAGAACAGGGATAACATAGCAAATGTTGAATCTGAGAAATTTTACAATTTAATCCACAAAATGGGCTCATTTCAAATTTGATGGCTGCTACAGGTCTCAAAAAAACGGGACAGTCGCCTGTTTACCATGGCGTAGTATCCCCTCTTCTTTTTAACACAGAGTGGAGGCATCTGGGCATTGAAGAGACAAGTTTCTTGAGTTTAGCCACTGGAATTTGATCTCACTCTTGTTTAATACAGGCTTCTAGCTGCTGGAGAGTTTTGCCTTTGACAGACTTTTCGTTTAATTATGTGCTAAATGTTCTCAATCAGGGAAAGGTCAGGACTGCAGGCAGGCCAGTTCAGCACACGGACCTCTTCTACTACAAAGCCATGCTGTTGTAATGGCTGCAGTATGTGGCTTTGCATTGTACCTGGAATAGATGTCGTCTGGAGGGGAGCATGTGTTGCTCTAAAACGTTTATATACCTTTCAGCATTCATGGTGCTTTTTGAAACATGCAAGTGTCTCACAGCATATGTACTAAAGCATCCCCATACCATCAGAGATGCTGGCTTTTGAACTGAACACTAACAGGAGGGGTGGTCTTTCTACTCTTTGGCCCGGAGAACATAACGCCCATGATTTTCAACAAGAATGTAAAATTTGGACTAGTTTGACTACAGGATACTTTGCTACAGTCTATTTTAAATGAGCTTTGGCCCACAGAACACGGCGGCTGGATCATGCTCAACAATGGCTTCCTTTTTGCATAATAGAGTTTTAGGTGGCATCTGTGGATGGCACAGCGGACTGTGTTTACAGACAGTGGTTTCTTGAAGTATTCCTGGGCCCATTTAGTAATGACAATGACAGAATCTGGCCAGTGAGTGATGCAGTGGCGTCTGAGGGCCCAAAGATCACGGGCATCCTGTGAAGATCTTCGGCCTTGTCCCTTACGCTCAGAGATTTTATCAGTTTCTCTGAATCTTTTGATGATGTTATGCACTGTCGATGATGAGACCTTCAAAGCCTTTGCAATTTGATGTTGAGGAACATTGTTTTTAAAGTATTCCACAATTTTTTTTTGCGCAAGCCTACACGGGTTGGAGAGCCTCTGGCCATCTTTACTTCTGAGGGACTCAGCCTCTCTAAGACATCCCTTTTATAGCCAATCATGTTACACACCTGATGCCAGTTAACTTAATTACTTGCTAAATGTTCTTTCAGCTGATTCTCTTATATATTAATTGCTTCCCAAGGGGAATCCCAACTTTTTTGAGACATGTTGCAGCCAGAAAATTTGATATGGTTAATAATAATAATGCATCAATTTTATATAGTGCTTTTCTGCTTTCTGGGCACTCAAAGACGCTTCACAAGGATACATTATTCATTCACGCTCTGATGGTGGTAAACTACATTTTTGTTGCCACAGCTGCACTGGGGCAGACTGACGGAAGCGTGGCTGCCAGTATGCGCCTACGGCCCCTCCGACCACCATCAAACATTCACACACAGCCATACCAATGCTCCTATATTGCATGCTTTTTTGGTGGGGGAAACCGGAGTACCCGGAGAAAACTCAAGCAAACACAAGGAGAACATGCAAACTCCACACAGAAAGGCCCCAGGCCGGAGTCAAACCCACAACCTTCTTGCTGTGAGGCAGTAGTGCTAACCACTGAGCCACCATGCCACACATTTTGTGGATAAAAATGTACAATGTCTCAGTTTCAACATTTGAAAGTTATCTATGTTCTAATGTAAATAACATATTGGCTCATGTGATCTGAAAGTCATTTCATTTTGATTTTATTCACAATTTACACTTCGTCCCAACTATTTCGGAATTGCGGTTGTACAACGTACTTACATTTGTGGTGTTGTTGCTACCATGCAGTCAGTCTCGCAACAGAAAGTGCATTCCATGGCAACAAAGCAGAAGTAGGAAGCAGATTTACTGCAGTAACATCAGGGGGTGCTTAATGCACCATTCGTGGTAATAGACTACAAAACTGTTTAACTTGATGAGAATGGGATAAAACTCTGTTGCTTGCACTTCATTTCTTTCCCTGGATCTCCTTGCCCCGCACCCTTTCACAGGATGCAGGAGCTGGTCTGCTTGCTGCAGCCATAATGGCTGTGGTTCCTGGGTACATTTTGCGATCTGTTGCCAGTTCCTGTGACAACGAAGGTATGTGGAAACAAGTTATCACCTGTCGCTTTGTAACAGGGGCAGGGGTTGCTCATATTTGCTGAGAGCAGCTACATTACTTTAGCCATCCTCCTGACATTTGCACTCAGCATTGCTGCTTTTCTGTATACTGCTCACCCATTGCACATGTTGGTCCTCCCTCTGTGCATCGGCCTGATCCTTCATGGCGAGGCATGAGGGTCAATGGTCAATCAAAGGTGAGAGGTTAAGAAGAGCCATTTCCTTCTCTAATGATGGGTGGCACTCCAGCAAACGCAACCCCCAGTAGTTTAAGATCCATATAAGTGTCCATATCACTGTCTCATTATGCAGAAAAAGTAAAACTTAGTTTTCTGCTGAACTGGTGAAATTTTTAATCTTATTTAAGGTCTGGGTATTGAGTATGGGTCCCAGTCTATGTGGTATTGGTGTTTTACTTAATGCTAACTCAGCCATCCATCATCTGATGGAAGATAATGGGTAATGCTGAATCAACTTATGTAGTAAAAAAAAAATGTAGTAGTAATAGGCCTGCAAACAATATAAATGATATCTCATTCATGCTTGGCAAGTAAAACCTTTCACTGGTTTGGGCAGTTCCACTCCCTGCTGGACCTCTCCTTTGCAAAACCAACATCCCCTAAATCGCCTCGGTATCTGAGCACCAGCCCACCGCCTGGTCTTCTGACAATTTCAACCTGATGCTCCTGGTCTTCATGTTTCCTGGTAACAAGCCTCCATAAAATGTTTCCCAGTGACAGGCTCATGCAAAGGTTAGGGCCACTTTCTTTCCTCATGTCATCTGGCATCTATTTACAAGTATAAATAAAACTGTTTCCGCCCATTTGTACGAAGCATTTAAGAGCACCATATATCAGAAATGCATTATGAGAATTTGTTTGAACAACAAATTAAACACAATTAAATCAGTGCAACTGTTCTTTTTTATAACTATGGACCTGACTGGTATCATTTACAGAGGTACAAAATGCACTATTTTGGTAGTATGCACAGAACTTTAATTCAGGCCATATGTAGCATGTTTCATGTTTCATACATAAATTCAGACAGGTAAATCTCCGCAAAACAAAACATAGATTGATGAAGAACTTTTAACATACAATTTTAGAGAATGAACTATTGCAGATAGACTGCATATACACACTGTTGGGTCTCTTTGACCAGGACAGAAGTAAGTAGTAGTGGACCTAAAAGAGCTTGCTTATCTTCACAGTGGGATTGTACTACTACTCTAACAACCTCTCTGATGCCCGTATCTTCATCATCATGGATATGGAGTCCGCGGCATGTATTCCTCTGCCGTCTGGGCACACATGTATGTGGGTGTCTGGCTTTAGTATGTTCTCCCTTCTCCCACCAATCTCAAAAGTGTGTGGGTCCATGATGGGGTATGTTTTCCGTTAGAGTTTGCTAGGAGTAGAGATCAGGGAAAAGGATACTTTTAAGTCTGCCTTTGGTTCTGTGACTGACCCATCTGTGATTCTTTCAGAGCAGGCACATCTCATGCTGGTCCTGGTCCCAGTCATGTGTATTCTGTCTGGCATCGGAGTGTCCCCGATACTCACCGCCTACATGACGAACCTGGACCTCCACCCCTCCAATAAGAAGACTGAAAAGTGACATGACTACCCCCACCCCATTAAAAACGAGGTGCGACGCTCTGGCTTGGTATCGATGGCACTGCTGCATCTTGGGACTGGCAACAAAAGGCTATTCAAGTTTTTACTTCACAATTAGGACTTAAACAGACCCGTGAGAAGGTTTATTATGACTTGCCCTCCTAATGATGGGGAAAGACTGTGTGCAAAGCTTAGATTCTATGAGAAGGTTCACAGGGCTTCTCTTCCATTATACAGATCTGAGAGTAAGCATAGCTTTATATGGCTGTGAATTACATTTTTAGACTAGAAAAGCACTCGGAGAGCACAGACCACCGCCAAGCACATTTCCCTCCATATTGCGACTTCCACCATAGATATAAGTCTTACATTTATTTCATCTTCATTTTTAGATTCCTTGACCATGAAAACATGGCAATTTGATTCATAATGCTATATCAATATTAGTTCCACAGCGTCTTGGCTGTTTAAAGATGTCTGTTGCATGTTTCAAGCTTCATTTATTTAGCTCATTAATAAACTTGCACATATAACTGAAAGAGCTTTGTCTTATTTAACATCCTTTTCTTGGGCACACATTCACATAGAGCACTCGACGACCCAGCCATATACTAGGTTGCTCCTAGTCTTGTTTTACCTGGGAATAGAAATAGAGGATTTTGCTCAGCTTATTGGCTTCCCTTCACAAACACTGAAGATGTCATCTAGGGATTTGTGAACACACTGCACAAATTCATGGACGTTGCGAGCAGTGTAACTAGAAATATTGCACCCAATCCATTTATCGTAGATCCCATAACCCACGCCAAATCCATCAGGCACTACTGGAGCAAATCCTCCGAAGTTTACAGCAGGGCTGGACAGTGTGCTCGTGGAGAGAATGTTGTGGTTGATAGCAGCAAAAGCTGGATCTTGATACAGAGCAGGCAGAGGCATACCTTTGGAATTTGCAAGGTAGCGCATTACAAACAGGTGACGATCAAATCCTTGACCCATAGCAGCCTCCTTTGTGAGCTGCCTGTGATATTTTGAGCAGTCAGTCAGCATGTCTAGCAGCTGGTCCACAGAGTACTGGTTAGGCTGGTAAACAAAGGCTTTAGCACAAAGCTGAGTATAGACAGTGGCTGGGCGGATGGCCTCTGTGCGGCTATGGAGGAAAGCAGTGGTGCTGCAGGACTCGTAAGTTGCCACTGTCTGTCCGTACTGCCGCAAAAAACCCATTTGAAAGGCTAGCTGAACCATAGCATCTGGACTCAGGTTCTTCTTCGTCAGAATCTCCTTCCCCCCTCTCTTGAACTCCATTACATCAATAGTAAGTTTAGAGACGGCAGCCTGAAAGTTCTCTCTTGCCTTGCTGATGCCATTTTCTAGCTCGCTGTCCAACTTGAATTCAAGCTTACGAACCATTACGGCTGAATCGACTGTAGCTGCTGGTGAGCCAGGGCTGACAAGGGGGCGCTCCGTGGTGTCCTTGAAAATTTCATTCTGTAAGCGTAGGACAGCAGCGCCATCTCCCCAGGAGTGCTCAAAGTTAATAGCTGCTTGCCCATCTTTGGTCAGGATGATATTGAAGGATTTGTCGTACCAGCGGTTGCAACCATCACCGTGCAACATGTTATGGGATAAATGGATATGGTTCTCCATAGGCTCATCATCCAGGCAGAGGCAGAAGAGTGCACTGTCCACTGCACTAAGTGCCTCCCCATTCCCAGCTGCTAGCAGCTTCTCCCGCAGGCCTGCCCACACATCACGGTTTTCACCAGAAAGGAAGCCTAATGGGAAGGCTGGGGCTGGGGACGAATCAGACAGGATGAATTTTAAATGGGCCTGGATCTCCGCAGGACTCACTAGATTCCCATCACGGTCCAACACATCAAACACGTACATGCTGCCCTTCCTCATAACTAGCAGGTGTTGGCTTTTCACGTAAGTGAGTAGTTTGTCCCGGCCAGGCTTGGGGATACGGGTGGAGTTGAAGAGCAGGTAGTACTGGGACATATCCAATGGATAGGCATTCACAGTATATGCTCCATACCAAGAGAGTGATGGTGGCATCCAGCGGATGAGCTTTTTGAACCTCTCTGTATCGCTTTTGGCAGGATTTAGGTGGAAAACCTCAGGTTCTAGGAATCCAGCATGAAGTGTTTTCATGAAACGCACAGCAGAGCCCACCATGTTGGTGGCTCGTACCAACTGATCGTTGTACTCTGGTTTTGCATCAAGGTTGAAAGACATGAAAGGATTGAAGTTTAATACCACTGGATCTCTTGCAGACAGGTACATGTCGAGCCATGGAGCAGTGATGTAGCTCGTGTGCTTGTTCTCCTTGTTCAGAGCTACTAAGTCCTTATGAAGTTCTTTCCCCACCCCGCTTTGGAAGTCGCTAGCCAATTTCTCAGTGATTCTGAGCTGTTCATCGTTCAAGAGGGGCCTCTGGGCAGCCAAATAACGCTTGATTGTGTCTTCCAGCTGCGGAATCGGCAGTCGTGGTAAGCTTCTTTGATAATGCATTGTTGGTACAATGCTCTTATGCAAATATTCAGATTCAGATCCAACTCTGTTGCTGAGGCATTGAAAATTCCTTGACAGTTCCTGGGATATTATCTTATTACTCAGAGGTATCAGATATTTCACTTTTTTCAGTTCGAATAAAAATCGTGCTGAAAGTAAAGTTGCCATTCTGGTCGCGAAAGTTGATTACCTCACTTTTGACTCTGCTTGTCTCTTAACGTAGCTCTTGGCAAATCGAACGCAACTGCCGTGTCAGGACGGACTCGTGCCTTACACTCTGCCAGTGGGGTTCCACGGGTTCTATTTTATGTAACTTCGTGCAGCATAGAGATGCCATCACAAACACCTCTATGATGTCATCGCGTTGCTGTGGTGTTTCCGTAAACACTAAGGTGGCTGTCACGAGACCGATGTTTTTATAGTAACTAAAACTAAGTAACTATCAAGGGGAATACGCTGCGCTGACATTCCGCGCTCAATGGAACACTAAGTCGCCTAAAAGACGGTGCATAATAGCGTCGCTCAGATTATGCTGCAGATTACGCGCTACTTCGGCCTGGCATCTGTTTTTTGGGAATTCGGGAGTCCTGTGGATGAAATGGCTTGGGTTCAAAAGCATTGCTTTTCAGCAATCCCACTTCTGCTGAATCTCGTGTCTCAACAAAAAATGGCATCCGCTTTCCTAATATATGTCCAAGGTTTTTTAAAAAAAGATTCGTGCTGTAACATGATAATAAAGCCTAAGAATAAATTGGTATGCTCCTTCTTATGCACATACCCGGTGTAAAACCGATCTATTACTCCGGTAATAACATGCCTCACTCTTTGCCGTTGTGTGAAATGTAAGATGTGTATACTGCCTGACACCGTTCAGAAAATGAAAAACGGGCCAGCCAAGTGAACTTAAAAGCTTATTGCACAGTGACGTTGAGCCTTCATTCATCCATTTTCAATCACTCATCATAACTTCGTTTAACCTGGGAGACACCGGGGAGTGGGCGTGTTGAAAAACTGATGTAGAAAGTCTACGGTTCCACCCGTTTTCGACAGTTGCTTCTTTCGCACTGTCTGCTGAAGAATGTCCATCCCCTGTTGAAATTCGCGCTTCTCGGAGAAGGTCTTCCATCAAAACTTTTTTTCTCACAATAGAATTACTTTCATGCCGGATTTCCATAAACAGAAAAGGAAGCGACCTACTTGGCCTAGTCTCTGCAAAATATTTAATCAGTCCCCTCGATCATTGCTGTGTCTGGAGGCAGAATAACCAAGTTTCCGCTCTTACGCTTCTGACTTCACCATGATAGACTACAAAAGCGAAGTAAATGAATAATTAGCCGAACATCGTGCCGACAAGAAGAGTTCTGTTTACTGTAATCTACATTAATTCGCGCCTTAGCGTCACAACTGGGTAAGTATAAACATTAGCCAGCTACATAATTTGCGGAGTTTGGATTCGTCAGTTCTGTTGTGTGAAAACTTCACGAAGGTGAATAAAGGGAAAACAAATAGACTATGAGAATGTTGGCATATGACAAAACGATAAGCATTGCGTGAACTGTTGACTTAACCGTTACCAGCCGGTCTGCATTTTTCAGATTGCTGTGTGACTAGTTACGGTAACGTTGACATTAGGTAGTTGGTTAACTGGCGATACGCTTGGAATTGCCTTAGCTTTTTATGTTTGGTTGGCTGGCTGGCTACATGGCCAGTGAATTTAACTAGAGCCTCTGTTAAAGTTTCCTGCTGCATTAGCCTGATTAGCTTGCTAGTTACCTAGCTAGCGGGAAGACGTGGCCAGCTTGACTTCATTTTCTTTTAAGTGCAGTTGGTCTAAAATTAGCTGTCTTAAGCCAAAATTATTTGACATATAAAACCGAGGTCGTTCATAATTTTTTATCTAATGTACATTTTCGTTTTGACAGTAACGTAGCGTGGTGATTAACTTGATGTGGCGTGAATTTACACATCCTGCCATGTGTCTTCGAAATACAAGCCTAGCTTGGAGTTATCCGACGTAACTGTTCACCTTACGTCTGTCGGCTTGCTAACTTAACTTTCGCTATGTGGGCACGAATTTGCGAACCCTAAGACGGCAACGGAAGGTCCCGCTTTCACCACGCCCCCGACCGGATTTCATTGGTTTCTCGAACACCTTCGCTTGTCAGCTATGTATATGGTCCTATCAAACCCTGACCCTTACAACGATGAAAGTCGTTAGGGGGGGCGCGCGTGATGAAGGCGGGACCTTCCTTAGCCGTCTTAAGATTCGCAACTTTGCTACCTGGACACAATAATCGTTAACCGTTACATTGACTGTAGCTTTCTTTAGCTAGCTTGGACGGTTGCTGCTGATGCCTATTAAGGGTCGGCGAAGATAATTTAATTGCTTCATGAAAGGGGTAATTTTGCTTGCTATCGCTCTGATTTTTAATGAATTAACTTGGTTAGCTAGCTGGCTAGCCAGCCATCTAGCGATGTAATGCATGTTGCTAGCTTTGTTAAATGAAATTCTGTTTTTTTCCTGGCCCTCCTGGGTAGGTATGTTTCCCGAAATCACAGATGCTAACTTGCGTAGTTCGTTCATCCACAATCAATGGGTCCAACTATGTAAGTTGCTCTGTAAGCAACTACGCTTTTGGGAAACGTATCCCCGGATAGCGTTTTTTATACATTGCTATTTAGGCACTTTTGTTGGATGAAGTTATTCATTTTGCTAGCTGCATGATCTCTTTACTTAAAATGCATCCCCGCGACCCCTGGAACTTCCTTTCCATGAATATAGCAGAATAAAAGCGAACTGCTACTAATTTTAGGAACTACAGTAAATTCCCATTTCCAAGGATGTTAAAGAACTGAATGAGCGGCATCTCGCCTTTTCTCCGACCATTGTGGCTGTATTTCCTCTGTTTTCAGATTTTTTAAATTTATTATTATTTTTTTTTTGGGCGGGGGGTGCGCCTACGTCAATTCGTGTGTATTTAAACATAAGTCAATCGTTGGTTTTTGATTAATATCTGTAGCAACTCAAATTCTCGGGGACTGAGTGGACGCGCTTTTATAGACTTACAATCATAAAACGAGGAATTTGAAGCAGAACAAATATTTGCTTTTAGGCATGTGTGTCCACAGTAAGCAAGCAAAGCCGTATAGTTATGACGACTTTTCCATTCAATTAATTTTTCAGGAAGCTGGGATGAACATCTGAGGTCCTAAATGGAATGGGATACTAAAGGACGCGTTTCACCTGCTGGCCGTTCAATTGCATTATGCCCCCCCCCCCCCCCCCCCCCCCCTACGAACGTGTTGTAGAACGGAGGCTACTGTGAATCCGCAGTCGTTACACCTCCGCTTAGACTTCCTCGTTATCATTACGGAGTCATCAATTTTTCTATCTAATTGACTTTTGGTGCGGACCGTGCACATGACGAGAGGACGAAACTCGGCGACTTTTTTTGGGGGGGATCGAATTGTTTATCAATACGATTTTGTATTACGACCGTTAATTTCATTCTGGCTGCGGGACTGCTAAGTCACGCGTTCGAGTATGCAGTGATCCACGCAAGTAGTCCAGCGGTTTTTGATGTGAGCGTATTGAGAGGTTGTCATTGGAAATGTAAAGGAATCACGTTGTGCGACCTAGGTCCAGCTGCCATATGGCTTGGTTACTCTCAAACATCATCATTGCTTGTGGATATAAGGGCCCTGAAGTTAAGTTCCAGACACATGGGAAATGCTCCTGCCTTTGCGAGCCAGCAAATTTTTCATGTAACATAAATATTGTGTTACAGCATTAAGTTCTTTCAGGTAAACATTCAAATTGATGTCTCTGCTCAGATGCTATGAAGTAAACCTATGGTGTGTGTAATGCCTGATGATTGAAAGTTTCTGTGGCTTGTTTGTAGCAAATGGCGATGGATTGAATACCTGATTTCATCAAGTGTAAATTATGCACCCTAGCACCAAGCAGTGCCCTCAAAAATTGTTTCTGTTTCAGCCAATATCCCATAGCTGTGAGAACTTGTTGTGCTTGCATATTGAGATTGCTGGCTCAAGGCTGTATGTGCCACCTAGTGCAAAGTGGTTGACAGTCAGTCATTTTTCAGAGTTGAATGGCCTCTGTGGTGACTGTGAAGACTGAGAAAAGGCCAGCACCTGATTCAAATGATGGAAACGCCAACTCAAATGCTAAGAAACCAAGGTAAGATCTGCACTCCTTCATGGAATTTTTTCGTAATGCTATCATTTCCAGAATTCAGGTTTTTTTTTGTTTGTTACTTCTTTAGCTTGAGAAGTGAAACCAAGCAAAGGGATGTACAGTGAAGCTAGATTAGGGGGTTAGTCAGGCATGTTGTGCCTATGGCTCTCTTTTAACCTGTCACGGTAACTTATGGTATCTCTGATTGTGAGTTTAGGTTTTTTCAAGCTAGCACATGCAAAAGAATGTTTAGCTAATGCTGAACTTGCTTCGTAGCACACCCCGTGGGTAAATTATTGGTTGTTCAAAATGTGAAACCATCAGCACAGCCATGATGCCTCTCCATCTTTGTTTTTAGTAGCATGAGTGTTTTAACATGGTGAAGGGGAAACGTTGCAATAGGCAGGTATTATAATAAACTGATTTGAAGTCAGTCTGTATATCCATATCGCTGGCTATATTTTTACTATGCAGTCGACCAAAGCTCCAGAAAAGAACGGTGAGTTTCAGTTAAAAAGCAGTCATAATGACTGAATCTGATGACATTGCTTGCATGTGGCAGCCAGTGACAGTCCTGCTCTGGCTGATTGGTAGGAAACTGCTGCCCAGTTTGAAGACCAAGCGGGCCCCTGAGCTGGTTCTGGTGATCGGGACAGGGGTGAGCTCGGCAGTGGCCCCCCAGGTCCCGGCGCTGCGCTCCTGGAAGGGGCTCATTCAAGCCCTGCTGGATGCCGCCAATGACTTCGACCTCTTGGAGGAGGAGGAGAGTCGTCGTTTCCAGAAGAGCCTGCAAGAGGACAAAAACCTGGTGCACGTGGCACACGACCTCATCCAGAAACTGTCCCCGGTGAGTCTCCTCCTAATGTATGAGGACACTGGCTTGCAAATGCATGAATGAGCCCAGCACATGTGACCCATGACCTCATCCAGAAACTGTCTCCAGTGAGTCACCTGTTAATGCATGAACATACAGATTTTTGCATGCTGGAATGAACCAACTGCACGCGACCCATGACCTCATTTGGAAACTCCCCGGTGAGTAGTCTGCTAAAGCATGAACACACACGCTTATGCATGGAGCAATGAACCTAGTGCAGGCCACCATGACCTTGCCTAGTAACTGATTTCAGTGGGCCAAGCGCTTACACTGGCTCTTTCATTTCCTCACGGGCACACCTGTGCAAATGCTTCCCCTGCTAGGAGCTGGGGCCTTCTTGCTCGTCGGCTCTAAGGGAAGGTCAAGTGCTTCTGGTTCTGTTGTCAGCCAGTCTTATACAATTAATCTTTTCAAATATTTCTGAAGTATTTTGACTCTAAAATTGCTGAAGGGGGAAATGGCACATTTTATTAGGCTTTAAAATAAAATGAAATAAGAGTTTTGGTGATTAAAATTTCTCTTGTGATGGAAGGTAGGCTCTGCCTGCTTGAGCATGCAGTACTGCTTGGCTGAGTCAGAGAGCCGATTTTCATCGAACTTTTCAGGCTCTTTTGGGAATCCATCTCGGAGTGAAGTAAGAGGTAATGATGTTAAGGCCGTACTGCATTGTCTTCCCCTGGGCGTATCTTCCAGTTGTGCCGCGCTACTGGTCGGCTGAAAGAAATTCACACAAAGTCAAATTGTTGGCAAACAACGAGAGTTCAGTGTTAACCATTGGGAAAAAAAAACTTGAGTAATGTTCATTTTTACAAGTACCCTTTTTTAGTGATCGGTACATGGGAATGGCTTTTGTGTTTGCATGGCTCTGTACATTTTGTTCTTCAGGGCACATAAATGTACACGCATCGCTCAAATAGGACTGGCGAGGAAAGGGTTGGGTGGGGGCGAAAGGCACTCATAGGAATGTTGTTTACATCCCCTTTCCACGTATTCTTTTTTTCTCTTTAAATAGAGTCACGCTCTTGTGCCCTTCACTCACATCTTTCCGCCAAACTCGCGTATCCAATTGTAGCATACCCTTCAACGGAGCGTTACCACCCTTGATATGGTAACTATGTAGATCTACACACTCTCCCCCCTCCTTTGCGCAACCCCCCTAAATGTACGTGGTCACAGCTTGGTGCATTAGTGAACCTCATGCTGCTTGAAGCAGTTGTGCTGACGTAGAAGATGATGAGCGCAGCGCTCTTAAGTCCTCTGCAGCCTATTGAAGTGACGTGACACTGGCTTTGGCTGGGTTTTTTTTTTTAATATCAAAGTAACATTGCGGCCCATGCATCTGTCGGCGGATAAGTGCACTAGTGGGAACATTTACGTGTATAGTTAATGTTATTATCTGAAGCTTTCAGGCAACATTAACACCTCTGAAAATAGGCTACTATATGTATTGGTGAGAAATGAACGAAGAGGAGGAAAAAATGACGTGTGCACGGTTATTGATTTTTCTAAACGGTTGTGATTTGTTATCCGTGTACCCGTTTCCACGTGTAGATGTTGACACCCCTAGTCCCAATCAGTCAGCTTTCATTTATAGCCTCAGTCCTTTATTTAATGCTGCTTTTTTGATGTTTGGCTAGTGTTGTCTTTGTTTTATTTGCAAGACAAAGTGTTTGGGGATGTTTCGGACTGGCCTTGACTGCTGCCACAGGTCCTGATAACTTGGAACAGTTTTATATGGGAATCGCATCAATTTTTTTGTGTTCATTCCAGGTCCATGGAGGACAAACCCCGTTGTTTTGTGGCCCTAAGACCTCCTGCTATGCCACCACCAAGTCAGACTTTACATTTCGAAATGCAATAATTTTAAACCGTTTTGATGGATATCATGTCACACTTTTCGTGGTTGTTTCTGGTGCATGGAAAAAGGCCTTTGTTAAAGGAGTAGTTCAGGATTTTTGACATTGGGCCTCATTTACAAGTGAGCCGCAGTGTTTGAGATATGTGGAGAGTTTTCAAAAAATCTCTTTTATTACTCCTATTTGCAGAGTTTGCTGTTGCTAGGCTAGCGCAAGTCAACGGTTTTTAACTAGCCTACCAATAAAAACAGTCTTACCCACTTCACAGTGCACCCGAAGCAAATCGGTTATAACGCCAGGCTATCGATGTATATGTCTGTGTTGATAGAACAATGTTTGAAATAAAACTGACCTTGCATTTTGAAGGATTTATGTCTCAGCAGCAGCAGCTCCTTAAAGTTCCCGATAGTAAACTAGACAGTGGCGGACTGATTTCATGTAGCACCTAGTTTACCGGCCCTATAATAGTTTGTTTACCTGAATTAGTTGTTGCTCGACGTAGCCTAATTCACGACTAACTGGAGCAAAGTGTAATTCCGCTGCTGCTGAGAAACTAGTCCCTCGAAATGCAAAGAATCATGAGATGCAAGGTCAGTTTTATTTCAAACATTGTTCTATCAACACAGACATATACATCGATAGCCTGGCGTTATAACCGATTTGCTTCGGGTGCTCTGTGAAGTCGGTAAGACTGTTTTTATTGGTAGGCTAGTTAAAAACCGTTGACTTGCGCTAGCCTAGCAACAGCAAACTCTGCAAATAGGAGTAAAAAGAGATTTTTTGAAAACTGTCTCCACATATCTCAAACACTGTGGCTCACTTGTAAATGAGGCCCTATGTCAAAAATCCTGAACTACTCCTTTAAATGTTGCTTTATGCTCATGGGTCCACCGCCAGGCCAAACTTCCAAAAAAAATTTTTTTAAATTGCAGTTACTCCAACAGCTTAAACAGGAATCATGTCAAGTGATTGGAGGAAGTTACTGACTGGGGGGGCTCTGCAGTGTTTAATGTACCACTACAGCTGGACAAAATAAAAACATTTCTAAATGAAATTTCGAATGATTTTCATGAAATTGTGTCACACTTGAAGGATTGTTATTCATGTCGGTACTGTATGACCTTTGCTGCAGCACCACCATCAGGCCAAACTTTTTCATTTTACAAAATGCATTAACTCAAACAATGTTTTTGGGAATCCTGTCAAATCTCATTCTTTTGTCAACATTTCTGGTGCATAGAGGAGGAACCAAAATAGATAGTGACGCTTGTTGGTTTTCTGTACCCAATACCATTTCCTGTATGCATGTTGCCTGAAGACAGATTGATATGATATCGGGGATATTCCCTGCTGCCATCCACTGACAGCGTTTGACACAGTTCTCATTGCCATCTTAAATCATTTTGCTGTTTTCATTTCTGTCACACATGCCATTTGTGCAATACCTATTTGGAACTCTTGGTACCCTCGTCTTTCCTTTTAGACCGACCTTATGGAGTGTTGCTGGTTTAAGCTGTTAAGCAGGCGCATGTTACCAGTTGGCTATAAGAACAATAGAAATAACTTGTTGTTTTCGGGGATGCTTCATTTTGTTCACCCCTTGTTTATAAATACTAAAGCATTTCCATCTCAGAAAACATGTTTGTCCTCGATAAGCACTTTCTTTGAGTTCCTTTTTTAGCTGCTCTAAAAATAAAATGTTACCTATTTGGTAACAAGATTCTGCTTCCAAGAAATGGGTGGTAACCGATATCAACAGCTGGATGATTGAGTGTATTGAGAGGATTTTTTTTTTTTTTTTCAATGCATTTTATACATTGGAAATGTGTTTGCTGAGGTAAATCTAAACTGGTAAGTGTAAAAGCATCAATGGACTCGCATTTACTGTATGTTACTACTGGTTCAGGAGCAAAATGTGCTGTGTACATGTTCGAAGGGGGGATATTACTGACATCTCATGGCAAGAAGGTTGGTTGTTAGAATTCAGACTAGGGCAGCTAGCCCAGGGCCTTTCTGCGTGGAGTTAGCACTTTCCGTGTGTGTGTGCGCGCGTGCGTTTCTTTTTACTGCAGGTTCTTCCTGCCGTCCAAGGACATGCATTGGACAGTAAATTGCTCAGGCGTGAGTTTGAGGGAATGTAGTGTGATTCCCGTGATTGATTGGTCAGCTGTTCAGAGCATGTTCTGGCCTCTCGCCTGCTGTATGATTGGATAGACTCCAGGCCTCCTGCTACCCTTATCACAACAGTGGGTTAAAAAAAAATGGGTGGATGTTTGTTTGGGGAAGATATGACATTTTCTGTTATGCAGTCATCATTGAATATTTAATGTTATCGTGAGTGTGAGATATGCTGGTCTCCAGCCTTGAGATAATTCAGATTACCATTAAGCCATTTAATGGGAAGTACAACAGGACATCAAGGCTGGCTGTAAGGTCTGCTTGACTGATCTCGTAATAGAACATAAAATGGTAGTTTGAGATCTGCAAATCATTGCATTTTGCTTTTATTTACATTCTACACAGCATCTCAACTTTTTTGGAATTGGGGTTGTATTTTGGTCTTAATAAGCATGATAGAGTTTAAGTACTGGATGTCTGTGACCCTGGTTTGGTGCTGTCCTGCTCCACAGCGCACAGGAAATGTCCGCTCCACCTTCTTTAAGGACTGCTTGTACGAGGTGTTTGATGACCTGGAGTGTAAGATGGAGCACTCGGGGAAGCACCTGTTGCGCTCAGTGCTGCAGCTGATGGAGAGCGGGGCGCTCGTCCTCACCACCAACTTCGACAACCTGCTGGAGATCTACGCTGCCCACCAGGACACCAAGCTTGAGTCCCTGGACTTAACTGATGAGAAAAAGGTGCCCACGGCTGAAAAAACACTGCTGTTGGTCAGCAATTCTTTATTTGTGTCACATGCGTGCGTTCATCCCAGGGATCCATTACTCTGAAACTATATGCCTAACCATTTTACAACGAATTTGTGACCTTTACCAAAGCTTCATATCTGTTACCTTTTTCATGACGTCCGACCTTTGACTTTTCAGCATGGGGAGCAGATCTCCGATACTCTTGCCAGTGGCTTTTTGAAATTGCTTTTGCAGTTTGACTTTATCGTCTAGTTATACCTTTTAATGTTCTGTTGACCTGTGACCTATTCCCTATGACCCTGACCTGTTTACTGCAGGTTTCAAGCGAACACTCATTGAAAATTCTAAAGCAGGTCAAATTATATCTTTATCGAGAGCGTATATACTGTGAAGTGTATACTGAACACGATAAAAGTACTTTAACACCACCACCTAAGCCCAGAAAAGAAATATAATCCCCCGTCCATTCACCCACAGCAAGTCTCAATTGGCAACGAAATGGCTTAATTTTGTTGATGTCACGTAATGAACTATTCATAAGGTACTCAGATGCAGCCCAGACAGAAAACGGTACGTAAGTACCGTTTATGCATTGTAATTCCGACTTTTGTTGCATAATGTGCATCAATTTGTGTCATCTATGTACATATCGCAGTACTGAAGTGTTCTCGGAAATAATTATGCTGACAAAATAAGGCTACAGTTTGCGTACACTGTCATACTCGCCAGGGAGCTAGTTGGCTTCCTTGCTAGCAAGCTAAAGTGATATCGAACTATATAAACTTTATAGTGTGCCAATGTATTTAGCTACATAGCCAATTGGCTAGCAAGCTAAAAAGGCTACAGTTCTTTAACAATGGAATACTCGCGAGCAAGCTATTTGGCTATCAAGATAAAGTGACATTGAAATCTTTAATGTTACAGCTAGCATGCCAATGTATTTGACATTCTAACTTTCCTCATTTTCAGGAGGACATTCACAGTAACTATCACTGGGAATCATTATTATCTCAAGGGCTTAGAATCAGATGTGGCAATGTCCAAAATCCTACCATGGCCACTTCTGGTTCTCAGCCCTCAATCTCTTCTGTGATGAAAATCAGCAGTGCCCAGAGGTGAATGGCTCCAGGGGGTGCCTTGCCGCAAAATCTAAACCGAGGAAACGTATTATTCAACATGCAAACTCTTGAAACGTTTTTTAACATTCTGCATATTGAACGCACCTGGGCTACACAGTTCAACTCGTGACATCGGGCCGATTTCAGAGCATAATCTTGCTGATCTGAGTAGCATTATTTTCTAGCTTTCCTTCGGATTTTTCCACTACTAGGAGTAATTTCTGATGAAGAAACGTGAATATTCATACAACTTATTAGTTCTTCTGTGTACTCAACTAAAATTTGACCGAGTTGAAAATCCGTATATTTCCAAACAAATGAAGGAACAGACTGGAGCACTCTAATCACTTGCATCATTTATCCAAAAAGGTTCATACTGTCTGTAGTAACTAATTTACGTTGACGTTCTTATTTTTCAAACAGAAAAGGTTTTATCCTACCTTGACATGTTTTGACGGGATACTCCCGTCTTCTTCAGAAGAGTCACCGATGTTACGAGTGACGCGTCTTATCAGCTGATGTTAATCGCGCATCCATCATGACAGAAGACACAGACAAGAAAAAGGAAGAGGAACATATAACTAACGCACTGAAGAAATGCCAGTACCCACTATGGGCCATAAACACAGGCAAACTACAGGTGCAGCAGAAACAAAACCCCAGGGCATTCAGAAAGAAACGTAAAAATGATACCGAAACCAAAGGAGTCGTTACGTTACCATACATAAGAGGCTTCACAGAGCGGATTCAAAGGGCCATGAGAAAATTCCACATCACCCCGGTAAAACTATACATAAAATTACGACAACTACTGGTACACCCAAAAGACCAAATTGACAACTGTAACAAACGTGACGTCATATACGAAATCCCATGCCGGTCTTGCCATAAAACATACATTGGGGAAACAGGTAGACCTTTTGATACACGTAGAAAAGAACACCAAAAAGAATGCGAGAAAGAGACAATAGTAAGACAGACACGCTCAGTTAAGGAACAAGCACTACAGACAAACCTTAAATCAGCAATCACAGACCATTGCAAGAGGGAAAATCATATTATGGACTGGGACAAGGCCAAAGTCATCCGCACTCAGAACAATCGACATGAACGCTGGATCATGGAGGCAATTGAAATCAGGAAGCGGGCCCACAGGACCATGAACCGGGATGAGGGGGCATACATGCTTTCCCACACCTGGAGTACCATCTTGGAGGAGCGGCCGGACAGCAAATTTGACAGGGCGGCCACGCCTCGCTAACATCAGCTGATAAGACGCGTCACTCGTAACATCGGTGACTCTTCTGAAGAAGACTGGAGTATCCCGTCGAAACATGTCAAGGTAGGATAAAACCTTTTCTGTTTGAAACATAAGAACGTCAACATATACTTGCATCAGTAAATTGAGATTTTGACTCTGAGGAAGACGCTGTGCGTTGAAAGTTAGTCTTGGCATCTCAATAAACTAATGCAAGTGATTCGAGTCCTCCAGTCTGTTCCATCATTTGTTCTGAATTTGGCCCTTTCTGTTAGCACTGACCTCTGGCAAGAGAGGGGCTGAAGCGCAATGGGTTTTATTTTCAGTATATTTCCACTTTTAACTTAAAAATCATGTGATCTTTTACTATTGCACATCAACAACTACCAAGTTTAGTTCAAGCAATCCGATGTAAGCATGAAAATTGATCTGCTGCTTGTGCTGGACTGTTATTATGACCTTTGACTCCTGACATTGACAGTTTCAGTTTCCAGAAAATATCTGCCAAACTATTTGTAATGGCCTTTCACAATTGCCCTCTAGTCCCCAGCCACTCACCAGGTTTGTCGGGGAACAATTGATTTAGACCGCGTCTGGCTGTTTCTCTGTCAGGGCATGTGTCCGATCTTTGGCAGGGGACTTATGTGGTTTCTGACTGGCTTGTTTTTAAAAAAAGGTTCGCTTTGAATTGTGCCTTTTCGTAGCACTTGAAGCACTATTTAGTGATGATGGGGGGGGGGACTTGCCTTAACCATCACCAGTGTGTAACAACTGCGTGAGACCCAGCAGCCGTCCTACGAGTGGTCGCTTGCCTCACATACTGCAGATGGAGCCAAAGCAACAGAAACCCAAACATTGTCATAAATACCAGCTCTGTCAAGCTCACAGCATACTGCTTATTGAGATGGATTCAGCAGAGGACTGAGTAAATTCTGTTGTGATTTTTGGAGCTGTAGTTCTGTGGATACTGACACCCATCCTCCTGTGTGTCTTGCACTGCCAGAAAAGACGATCCCGAAAACATTATAATTTCCCTCCCATTAAAATAGTTTGGGGAATATATCCTGTCTCGGGCTCTTGTCAAGCTGTTGTAATGGCTCCGCATGCTTGAAAGGGCATTATGTTATACAGTAGCACCTGGAACATGCTATAAAAAAACAAACTTGAACATGCAAAACAAATTCCACTGTCTGATCTTAATGGCATAATTCATGGCGGTGACTTAAGTGGTCTCCAGCTTCAAATTCCTTCTGCTTGTTTCTGTTTGCACAGCTGTCTTGTACTCATGGGTTATTGGCGTGTTTTTGTTTTAGGAAGGTATTACGGTAATCATTCCCCTTATCCAAGGACTAGGCTGACACCCTGAGATAAACCACAGATTACACTAAATGTTTTGACTGTGGGTGTGGACTACCTTGTCCACGTTGCAGCATGTTTTATTGCTGGGACTTGATTTAGTGCTCTGGGTTTGACTAGAGATCAGTGCTCCATCGTGTTCAGGACTGCACTGGATATAAGGCAAGCACTATTCCTAGGTAATATTGATAGTTATGGTTAAATAGCTGGGTAGGAAACTTCATGGCAAATATTTTTTGCATGAGATTAAATTCAGTTAAAGCTGTTCATTGCCAAGGCAGTTTATCAGCAAAACTCCCATCAGCCATGTTTTGAACAACACCTACACTAGATAGTCTGGAGCGTGTACTACAATTTTCTGCCCCAATAGAGATGAGATTTCCATCTCAATGGTGTTCAATGGCGTTCTCCATCTTGTCCGTGTGTGTGTAGGTGCTGGAGTGGGCCCAGGAGAAGAGGCGACTCAGTGTCTTGCACATCCACGGCGTTTACACCAACCCCAGCGGCATCGTGCTTCACCCTGCTGGATACCAGAATGTTCTGAGGAATACAGAGGTCATGGTGAGTTTCATAGGTGACCATGTTTGTCCTCGAACATCCATCACTGTGGACCTACAGAAGGGAGTGCAATGTTTTTGAGCTGGACTTGGTTTTTTTACAGACCCATCCAACCCTTTTTCTTCGCCAGCAGTTTTCAATTCCAACCCAGGAACAGGGTTTGGCAGCCCTGTATTGATTCATTGTCTTGGGGTGCGGCAGAATACAAATAATGCCATTTTTTCCTGTTCTGGATAAACCTATTTAGGCTTTATAACTCAGTATTTGTGTTGTTGAGACTCTGGAAAATTATTCCAGTGAAGCAAGACACTTGGAAATTCATTTACAGAATTATTTAGGAATTCAATTTTGGAATTTACAGACGTCGGCGTCTACATTTGCGTAACGGGGTTAAATCCTGGAATGGATGCCCTCCTGAGCATGCCATTTATAATGAATTGCTTATAAATAAGGGCTCAAACTGAATAAAGAATGTATGAATGTCTGGCTGACTTAGCTTTGTGGTATGTTCCTGCATGTCACCATGTCAGAGGGAGATACAGAAACTGTACGAGACCAAGTCGTTTGTGTTCCTGGGCTGTGGCCGGACGGTGGACGACACCACGTTCCAGGCACTCTTCCTGGAGGCGGTGAAGCACAAGTCGGACCTGGAGCACTTCATGCTGGTTCGGCGTGAGGACGTGGGCGAGTTCAAGAAGCTGCGCGACAACATGCTTGACAAGGGCATCAAGGTCATCTCCTATGGCAACGAGTACGCCGACCTGCCCGAGTACTTTGAACGGTTGGCCAACGAGATCTGCACTCGTGATGTGGTCACCAATGGCTGGGGTGAGGAGGAGCAGGAGGAAGTGGGTGTAGACACGTACGGAGACACGCTTAGGCTGTAGATCGTGCCAGGGCCGGGGCTAGAACTGGGAATTGGGGTGGCACAGACTCGTCCCTTTATGACAAGAACTAGAGCACTCGGCAACCAAGTATATGTATCCCCCGAAGGCCCCCCAGTTGGTCCCAGAGTACCCAAAATCAATAGGTGTCGTGAACTTACCATAATACATGTCCCTGCAGAATTTCAAAAGAATTGGTGCACTTATGTGGGCTGTAGTGTTCACAAGAAAATCTCTGCGGACGCGTGACAAAGCCAAATCCATAGTATCCTCCAAACTCGTTCGGGGGATACAATTAGTCCTGGCATGTTCTCCATTTTCCTTTATTGATGCGTTTTCCAATTATCGTAATTGGCAACTGAAGACACGGTTTCTCTCCATATGTGATCTAACGACGATGAAATCATGGACTAAATTCCCCACAGTGGCGGAACCAGAACTGATAATTGGGGTGCACAAAACAGCGGTTCAAAACCAATTATTAGTCCTGACCTGTTCTGTCATTTTCATGATTAACAGAAGGTTCAATCCGAGAGCACTCCACACTTAACAGGCGCTGCTTGTTCTCCTCGATTACGTAAGACGACGGTCATTCATCTGGACGCGTATTTGCTGTATTTAAATCAATGTTATTCAAAATTGCATATCTGCGCAAATGGCTTGAGCAGCATGCTTTTTATAGCCTATTTAACTGCTGAGTGACACTTTTTTTTTTTTTTTTAAATCAACCCGCGCAATACCGAGAGCGAAAGGCAATATTTTATTGGAATGCGAACCAGTTCAGTCAACGCAAAGCCTTGGCCTATCAATAAGTAAATTATTTTTATATAGCATATAATAGCATTGGGCTTCGTCTGTACGGACACACAAAATTGAGGCGGCGGGGGATATTGCCATGTAAGTGGCAAACGCTTGTTCTGTACTGAATTTAGCCCATGATTTCATCCCTGTTAGATCGCATATGGAGAGAAAGCGTCTCTTCAGTTGCGAATTACAATAATTGGAAAACGCGTCAATAAAGGAAAATGATTGAGAACTAGCTAGGACTAATTCTTGTCATAAAGGGATGTGTCTGTGCCCCCTCAATTCCCCGCTCTAGCATTGGCCCTTGATTGCGCACCATTTCAGTTACTGTCCCTTATCCTAAAGAACTAGAATTGTAAACTGTTCCATAATGTGTGTAACATTGTGATGAAATCCAAGCACCATCTTGTATTTACGCTGCTGAAAACAAGCTGAAGTGAGATTGGGGGGGGAGAAATCAGAAAATTTAGATTTTTTTTTTTTTTCCATTGTCAGATTATTGCCAATCTTACAAAATGTTATTGTAGAAATGTATCCATTAGGGTATAACTGTCATTATCATGTCTTAACCAATAAGAAGCCTATAATGATGAAGATTATTCAGCATTAAATAATTAATTTTGTGATTGTTAATCTGGCTAACAAAATCAAGAGTAATGAAGTGTTTAAGGTGAGGTTGGTGCAGGGCTTTGATACCTTGATTTCCTATTGTGCTGAACTCACAACCGGTAACTGTCAACAACAGTACTAGATACAAATGTGAAGTTTAGCCTCGTGCTGGACCCACATGGTATTGGCTAGTGACTGCAAGCCCAATGTTTTTGATTTTATCATGGTGTTGTAATTCTAATTAATCAAATGCAGATGACTTGGTATCCCTGAATGTGTTTGTATTCTGTGCAAGAGTCATATCTGTCTCGGTGCCATGTGAGTAAGTGTTTGTTGTGCTGTGTTGAGGTAAAATCTGTCCTTTGGCCCTCTTCAGGTGATCCCAGTCCATCTGTGGAGGAGGGGAAGCAGAATGGCTTTAACGTGCAGAAGAATCTGCTGCAAGGTAAGGGACCCGCTGCTTCTGAAAGCCTCAGAGCTCATCTACCCCCTCCCGCAGTCTGCCCTGTCACCCATTCCATGCATGATTTTATTTGTATCTTTTTTAAAGCACAGTTGGTTTATTGTGGTCTGCTGAGCCAGCTCTGTCCCCTTCTGCTCTGCTGCAATTAGCCTGAGTACCCATAATTCTTGCTTGCACCCACAGCTCAGTGCCCAGCTCAGCCCAGCGTGCCACTCCCTAACCTTGCACATCTCTCTCTAGTCACCAGATGAGCCTCTAACACTGATGTCAAAGGGGAGAAGAAAAGCAGTGGAAGACACCTGGAGAGGGACTACAGGGCAGAGGCCTGGGTTAGCACACAATACCAGAGAGAAGGGATACCAGGACTCTTTCTGAAGGGTGCCAAGGGAGAGCAAGCAGCGTTTCCGTACTCGTCCCCTTCCTCACCAGCTACCTCCACCGGCGAGGCCCTGCTCTGTGCCTCCACCCCTCAAGTCTGTCTTATAAGAGGCCTCAAGATGCTGCCGACAGTTAACGGCTGACAGCATGGTCGTTGCAAGCCTTAAATGACTCTCACTTATGCGCATTACAACCACTCGGGGATCTTGTTAAGTGAGAAGCAGCAGGACAGTGTCCCCTCCTGAGCCTGCAACCTGTGTAGGGAAGCCTGGGCCTGGACAAGGAGGCCTAACTCGAAGTCACCAGATCGGGCCTGTCCTCTGGCCTGCGACATGCTGAAAACCCACCTAAATACAGGCCCTCCAACTTTCCTATTAAAATACTGCATATTTTGTTTTTTTGCCTCGTGCTGTTCAAATATTATTTGAATGTTGTTTTGTGACTTTTCTTGGTTTAGGTATTCATGTATACAATTTCTCCTTTGTAAGCCTGTGTATTGTTAATTAAAAGCATTGCTTTTTGGAGTAAAACATTTGCCATTGGTGTAAATTGACCTCCATTTCACACCTATGTAACTTTTTTTTTTTTTTTTAGCTTTTGCATAACCAATGCTGGCAGTTGGAAAGAAAATGTTTAAACTAGGTGATGCTGAAGCCATTGATCATGTTTGGCCCCAGGAATATGCAGTATGCTAAGTAGAATCTTCTGGGTCCTCTACAGCAACCACAAAAGCATGGGATGCCTGAGGTGCATTCCCCAAAAGTATAATTTACAGTACATAGTTCATCTACTCAGTGTCAGTGGTCCCAACAATGCAAGTTGACATCTGTGTTTTTCGGAAACGCACCCAGTGCTTCCCATGCATGTCGGATGTGGGTCAGCTGCAAAGACTGGTGGCAGAGAGTTTTGAAAAAGTTTTCCAATTACGAGTGGTAGGAATTTTCAGATGACACGCAGGTCATTCAATAAATAATGCTGATTAGTGTAAGAAGTATGATCCCTAAGACGTGACTTTGAGCACCAATACTATTGCAGATGAGGATTGCTACTGTTCTCTACAAACTAGCTTGTAGTGTAGAGTACAGCTGTTGCTAATCAGTCTGGTGTTCACAAGTCAAGGCTTCCAGGTCAAAGCCCTGCATGATGAACTGTGGAACATGTGCAGAGCGCATAGTCCAGTTCGGTTCAATTCAAGCACATACATGAGGGAGTAATCTGACACACAACCATACTAATGTTTGCTTTTGGGAAGAATTTGCCTGAAAGCAGTGACGCCAGTTCGTTAGAAAGACAATGGCAGCAGATCCAGCTGTGTGCCATCAGAAACGGACGTTGCTTCACGCGACACTTCAGAGGAAACGATGGTAAATTTCTCTAAAAGCATTTTTCCCGTCATTTCTCTTTCCATGTATCCTCACCGCTAGGGACAAAGATGCCAGGGAAAAAGACGTAAATGGACAGCATTTATATAGCAATTTTCTAGTCAAGAGACAAAGCGCTTTACAATTACGCCTCACATTCACCCTGATGGCAGAGGCTACCATTCGAGGCACTGACCTGCATCCTTGAGGAACAGTGTCTCGCTCAACCACATTTCGACATGTTCTGTGGAGGATCCAGGGATCAAACCAGGAACCTCCTGATTCCTCGACCCACCTGCTCTGCCTCGCCGCCCCATGCAATACAAGAGACCTGAGATGCATCGCTGAAAGGACGTTTAAAAGCATTTTTCAAACAAAACCAATACTCGTACCATCTCAGCAGACGGGTAACACAATGACAGCTTCTGTCCAGCTATTATAGCAGCTTTATTTAAGAAATATTACATTCTCAAATTATGACATATCTTCACTTTTTATAGCTCTCAACTCTCATATTGCACTACTGCAGAATTATAAAGGGATTGGGAAATAAGAGGACCTTTAATTAGGTATTAATTAAATTATACATCACAGGGGATGAGGTGAAGGGATAGATAAACCAAATACACTTTTTCTCAAATGGCCTGTCCTGAAGCCCTCCAAGACTGCCCAGGGTCAAAAGAACATAAATATTAAAGTTAATTTTACCCAGAAATCCCTCAAAAACCAGCCATTAGGAAACAGGGCAGTGGCTTGGACTGGTGTTGTCTCTGGTGGCAGACAGGTGAAGGGTTTACTCAGTCTTTCTGGTATTCCCAGCGTGCAGGAGTGGGAGGGAGAAATGGAGAGGGCAGATGGATAGGCACTATGTACACTCAGCTTCCTCCATATAAGGCCTGTAAGACTTTGGAGATGGTGGAGGAGAGATGAAGTACAGCAGAACTAATGAGGTTGTGTGTGCGCATGTGTATTGGGGGGGGAGGGTTTTACACTGTTCATTCATGATCTCCACCACATCCCCCCCACAAAAGGAACAAAAGAAAATAAACTAAAATGTCTGGCCTGAGGTGATCCAGGAAAGTAATGAAAAAACCCCTGCCCCTCCCTGCTTCAAAATGAAATACATTTGGAGGAAAATTGCAAGGGTAAGGTAATTTGTCCGTCTGCACTAGTTTGTCACTAAAGCAGGAATGAGGTAAGCGAGGACAGGGCCTCACAGTGTATTGGTTGTGCAGGGAATAAAATGCCTTTATTTTGTACTATCGTTTCTGCAGCTTCCTAAACACGAAATACCTCTACTGGTCAAAGATGGAACTGCCAGAAAAATAATGAGCGGCTGATGCGTTGCTGAGCCCGGAATCAGAGATGCATGTAGCAGGACAAGAATTTGCGTATTCAGTTGAGAGAACATGAGAGGGGGGTCCGTTTTTCCCCATCCACCCTCCTCTTCAGGCCTTCATAAGGGCGCTCACCACCGCCTTGGCATTGAGGCTACGCAGGTCATTGTAGGTCTGCCCTGTGCCCACAAACACAATGGGCTGCCCGGTGATGTAGGTCATGGAGATGGCTGCGCCAACCTGAGCGGAGAGAGAGAGAAACATGCATCACACCGTTGACCAAAACTGCCTTTGCTCACAGAAACTTTCCGTGTTATCCGTTTGAAGCACTGCAGCCCATTCTGTGCACAGCAGAAAAATATAACTGCTTTCAATAATACTTTATCATATGGTAATGAATGTTTTACATTACATCGAAATTTGAAAAGATTAATATATATATATTTTTTTAATGTTCAAACTCATTTCTCAGTTTCAGGGCTCGCAAAACCGCCTGCTCGACCTCCTGGGGGAAACAAGAAATTTCAGTCGGACAACTGCAATTTCTCATGTCCCGGTGGGCAACCACGTGATCGGTGATCACGCAGGCCCAGGGTGACGATGATGGGGATCTGGGCTGGGTCTATATCATTGAGTGTGTGGGATGTAGCGGCTTCCAGAGCGATGAGTTGCGTGGACCACTGCGGCGTCCACTGTACTTCTCTTATGCAAGTACGTGGTCCTTGCTAGTTAAATGGGCGCCCAACAGGGAAATCCCTAGTTACGTCTCAGTCGCCTGGTATGAGGATCACAATGCAAATGCATTTTCTTGTTCATCCGATATAGCTAATGTGGAGCGATGCACGTGGCTAGCAATGTTTTCCCTTGTTATGTACCCATCTGAAGACTTTAATGAAAATATAACGTTCAGTCCAGCTTGTCTACATCCAGGGTTCCCACACTTTTTCACCAGTGATTTTTCAAAACTTTTCCAAACTTTTCCAAAATAATTAGTGAATTCCATAACTTTTCCAGACTGAAAAACATGTTTTTAAAATTTCATTACTTTTCCAGTAATTTCATGACCGCGGGGACCCAGAGCCATCATTTACTGAAAAGCGAAGAAGCTTTCGATTTTACTGGTGGTTTCTCTCTCGGTTAGTTTCCGTTCCAGCCTGAAATAACTGCGGGTTTACATTTTTATGGAAGTTTAATTTGAAATATAACGCTCTCAAATCAGGGAGACGGATTGCTAACCACCAACGTTATGGCATTGGAGTCATGCAAATGCTAAGGATAACTTGCATTTTCTGTTTGGTTGCTAGTTAGCCGCATTTTCCGGAGTTCACGTTGCGGCTAATGATACCGGAATTCGCTCGCTCTGCTCTTAGGTGAGGTTTCAACAATTGAAAGAAATTGACTTCGCCAATTACGACTATCCATAACTTAGAAAAGTAACCTGAGGTATATTTCTAAAAAGCACAATTTCTAACGTGTATGCTGGAATCTACAGTCTATGGTTCTAACTATGCAGCTAATTTACCGACAGGGTTAGCGAATCCGCTTCAGGGAAACGCATAACACTGGCATTATTGTCTGAATCTATTCCCAGTTTAACGGCTGTATATAGCTCACATATAACGCACGCTTCTAGAGCCGAAGCTGATCAGGCATCATCATCATCAGGCAACTTCAGAAGGCAACTGGTTGCACTCAGAGAAAAGGGGGCTGAATACTTTTGCACACCACATTTTTCTGTTTTTTATTTGTAAAAAAATTGAAAATCATGTATAATTTTCCTTCTACTTCACAATTGTGTGCCGCTTTGTGTTGGTCTTTCACATAAAATGGCAATAAAAAATATTCATGTTTGTGGTCAGAACGTGACAAAATGTGGAAAAGTTTAAGGGGTATGAATACTTTTTCAAACCACTGTATGCTGAAACCACTGATTGACGTCACGGTTGCTTCGTCCATATACCGTCTATGGTGTCATGCTACACTTGTGCCAAGATACCGTCCTGAAAATGTTCATTGTAGTCATCATACATTTTGCGTGTATTTGCGTCTTTGCATTGACTCTGAATGTAACCTGTCCTGCGAAAATTTAGTTTTGCGTCTGGTGTGAAAGCAGTTTCAGACTCCATTCCATCTTGTTTGTAGCAACTCAATCTCAATGGATTGTATAGGACCCTGCAAAGGTGCCTTTTTGCACATTAATCAAGTATGATGCAACATGGCTGAAATGCCACTGAAGTGAGGATCTTTCCGGAGAAAGAAACTTGGCTAGCTTGTGGCGACAGTGCCCAAATTATACCTACTAAGCCAGCATAAGTTTATGCCTACAGAAGCTAGTTAGGAGCTACATGAAAAACGTGCTGCTCGGCGCCATCGTTTTCATGTAGCTCCGTAGCTTGCGAGTTAGCTGGCTGCAACAGATGTGAAATGATGGTATGCGCAAGTAACGTTGGTCCGGTACACTTCAGCTGAGTCAGAGATACAAGACAGACATCGATTGTGTAATTATTGCGGACATCGAGCCCTCATTAAGCTTTGACTGAGACGGTAAGGATTTCAATGAGCTAGCTAGCTCGGTTTGCCAGCTAATCAGAAAAAAGCGACGCGCAGACTTAAGCCGCTTTTACACCGGACGCAAAACAAATTTTTTTGCACAACACACTACATTCAAAGTCAGAGCAAAGAGGCAAATATACACCTTTACAGTGCGAAAGCATCTTCACTGGATTGATCAGAACCCTGCAATGTGGTCCGTTCTTGCATACTGCCAAATGAGAAACTTCATACACTGCCCGGCCAAAAAAGTGTCGCACACTCAAATTTTTAGTTGGAACCCCTGTCATTGATTGATTACAATGCATATTCGTCTTGTCATTGTTTTAACAACTATATGCAATGCCAGAACATTTATTTTTGATCAGAAATGCCGTAATTTTTAGCTGAGATCTTGTCTTCTCGACATAGTGGTTGAACCACTCTGTGGTCTTTCTTGAGTACATCCCAATGACTTTAATGTGTTCAAGGTCAGGACTTTGTGGTGCAAATTTGTTTGCGAAAATGATTCCTCATACTTGTTTTTGTCATTCATGGTTTTCTTTCTTAAATACAGGCCAATAACTTACCTGTTCTGAAATACTGTAACATCTTTTCCACCATCAAGGGATGCGTCTTCTGACATGATTTTTTAAGAAATGAGTAGAGAGACGCTTCATCAGTCAGGGTAAAAATGATTATTGCCAGCTGAAACGTATTAATAACCGCAATAATGATCCAATTATGGAATTTGTTCATTCATTTCCAAACAGTGACTTTTTTTTTGGCCGGGCAGTGTATATACAACCAGGTTACAATCAGCTCATCTGCTTCACAAAAACGATTAATGAGCAAAGCAAGAAAGCGAGATGCTACTTCAATCCCATAATGTCAAGCGCACAGGTCATCATGCTAGGGGCTCGTTGCAGCTTAGCTACAGTCGCCTGGGCAGCGACCGAGATTCCACCACTAGTCTCAAGAATATCTGCTTTTAAATATTTTAATGCAGGAATACAAAGGAATGGATTTGATCTATGTTTATACAGAGTTATTAAGAGGTGCAGCTTCACTCCCACGCAGACAGCGTAAAAATATTTTATAATCTGACTGAGAACAGTCAGCGAACCCCGCCCTTTAAATACCACTGTATCTCCATTTTATAATTGTGAGAGTACGGTAAGGACCTCTCACCGGGATGGAACAAGTCTCAGCTTTGGATGCTGAGGGAGGAAGAATACACTATATTTTACAACCTTTGCAATTTCAGCCTCGGTGACGTGTTGACTTTGTCCAGTTATCTCGTGTGTTATTCTCTTATTAACTAGACTGTATAAAAACATGGACGAAACAACCGTGACGTCAGCCACTGGCTTCAGTATAGCACTTAGGAAGCCTCGATCTTGTCAAATTTAATGGCGCCATTTTATCATTTTGAAACTGGATGTGATTCAGCATGAACTGAATATCCAGGGAGGAGCAAGGGTGGATCAACTGGTGGATGTGACCAATCAGATGAGGACCAGAGGATAACCACGCCCGTAAAGCATATTCTGACTTCCTTTATTCTAGTCTGTTTCAATAGTATGTCTCTGTAGACCAGGAAGCTGCAGATTTGGACCCACCTGCAATTCTGGGACCGCATTTCTAGGACCTTAGGTTTTCTGCAACAGCGCAACCTATCAAGGGTTAGAGTCCTGGAACTGTGGTCCTGAAACTGCTGCCTGTAGAGATCTCCTATTCATCTATTTGGGACCATAATTTACAAAAATGATCATGATGACATATCGAAGGAGACTTGAAACTTGTGATAGATACCATAAAGTAATGTGGAAAAATTATTATTGAAATAATAAATCGGGTGAGAAAGAAGGGTCATTTTCTCAGACTTATAGGACTGAGTTGCTTTCTGCAACCACCGATGTCGCCATCTACTGGCCATTAAACAGAATGCAAATTTTAGAGACAAACGCATTGGCCTCAGTTTTCAGACGCGGGTGCTGCGTCCATCTTTTTATGCAGTCTCTGGCTGTGTCCCAGTTAAGCGGCTGCATCCTTCGAAGGACGTCCTTCGCCACGTCCTTCTTAGATCGCGAAGGCCGAACCGAGCGGTCTTCGAAATGAGACTGTCTAGTCCATGGAGGACTCGCAGTTGGCGTCTCGTGCAGTTTCCACCCTAACCTTTGCGTCTGGAAGCCCTGCTCTCGCACCTAGCAACCTTGACAGCAACAGCTGACAATCAGCACCCTGCAGCGTAACTTGAAAGACGGAATTTTCTTTTGTTTGTATTTTTTTATTTATTTATTTTTTAATTATTAGAGGAGATGGAAGAGATGCTTTGCCGCCGAGGCTGGCGGGTGATTTATCCGAAGCCAAGAGAGCCATATCCAGGTAAAATGCATATCTTGTGGTTTGTACTTCTGAATATTTCTTCATTGCTGAAAATACGGAATCTTATTTTGATATTAAAGAAAACCATTGCTCAGTTTAAAACTGCTGAGTAGATTGATAGTAAAATGCAGAGTCTATCAAAGTTCTCCACATTAAATATCTAGCTTTTGCTCATTTTCCCATTTTTTTTTCTTTCCCTAAACCAGCCCAGACACCGGTACTGCAGGGTCAACCTCAATGTCCCTGTGCTGGCCAGATTCTTTGGTGAAGACACCAGGTTTGATTATCAGCTGAGCAGTCAGGCCCTCGCAGTGTTGCTGGACCTCCTCAATCGGGATCGGCAACATGGATGAGGCGCCACAGTCGAGAACTTGCTTTTTTTTTGTTTTGGACGACGAGTGTATACTTATACAAATAATTTTAAGACTTTTAAAAAAGCATTAAGTGGTTTTGGTATGCATTTGTAAATTTTGTCATAATGAATTAAATAAACAATGAATTTAACAAAACTTTAAATTTTTTAAATCATTTCTGCACCATTCTCAAGTAGAGACAAAAGCCTGTCCATCCTATCCCTGCTCTCTCAAGCTCTCGTCTCCTCTGCCTCGCTCCCTCACTGCCATGTCTTCTGTCAAGAGCTCTTGTTCCCTCCTGCTGTCACTCCTCCTCCTCCTATGCCATCAGATCACCTGAAGCAGAAACCTCATCATATCATAAACCACAATGAGCCTCTGCATACTATACTCATGACCATAAAAACAATAATAACAAAACAAAAAAACAATAATTTAATTTCATTTGGAACAATTAATTCACCCTAAGCTTTGTGCGGAGCCAACAGAAATCCACTCATTTACAGTTAGCAATACTTGATAATGCAGAAAAAAAAACGAATCACTCAAGTGCTCTTTTATGGTCATGAATATACTTCCAGTACACAAAAATAAAAAAAACACTGTAAAATCGCCACAATCTAGCCATGATATAAATCAGCATTTGAATCTTTAAATTTTAGAACTGAAGGAATTTATGGCTTTTACAGCAGTGGAGCTGCTGAACAGAGAACAGCAGGGACAGAAAATTTCACGTGAAGCATTTGATTATACACCCGTTTTCAATCTTAGGCTTTAATTAACATGTTTTCTGATATTAATAATCCACTAGCAGTCAAACATGCAGCTAAGTGCAATGTACAGGCAAATAGATAATCAATGCATCTCCTAACGACATAATATCGGAGTTAATTTGCCATGTACAGTGAAGCAGCCACCCAAACCTGGGCTTCATGATCCATGTAACAAAAGCATTTCACATCCAAATAGTTTCCTGATTTCGGCAAGTTAACTCAAAACAAGTTAGTCTCACCGAGGGCACACCCCCAAGCCCTGGTATGTCTAGAACATAATTATCAATTTTAACATGGAAAATACTGGGATGCAAAATGAGTTTTGTACATTTAAGTGAGGGTGCCCTAAAATTGCGATTTTGCGATTCGCGTCGTATCCGATTTTAATAAGAGACAAAATGTACCATTGAAGACAGATTTTATATATTATGGCATGTGATACCTCATTTGAAAGATAATTTCACGCATAATGCACATGTAACTTCAGAACATAGATTTTTACATCCATCTCTGTGTATGCATGTAACCTAATATACCTTATTTTTCAGATAGCCGCTGAGATCAAGTGTGGATTTTTCTTATTAACACACATTTCACAAAATGTCTTTTGAAGATGCTGGTGCCAGATTACTTTCATATAAAAGAGCTTTTCATCATCTTTCAGATGCTGCAAGAACTATTAAAATATCTTCAGAATTCATGAAGATACTGGATCTGAAACTATGTAGGGGCATATGCCTTGTTTCAGGAGTTCGGTCACAGGAGAGGATCAGTTGTTGAATACATGTACATTTCATAGACAGTCCCACTGTTCGGGTGCATGCATGTTTTAGAAATGTTATAAGTTTGCATGAATACAACCATCACCCTTTCAGCAAGTGTTTTAACCAGATTTTGCAGCTGAAAATTTTAGCAGTACAAAGTGAATCTTCCTCTTTTTTTGAACAACATAAATAAGGTTAGTGAGCTAAGACTACCAATTTATCCTAATTAAGATTGATTTAAGGTCTGTCACAAAGAAACAAAATTGAACAATTTTCGGCATTAAAATACCTATACAGACCAAAAATATTACTCTTTTTTTTTTGTTTTTTTAAAAAATAATTTTCAGATTGAACGAAGTGTCGCTCAACGATCAGTCCTATGCCAGGTCCTCCATCAAAATGGAAAAAAGGTGAAAGCGAGCAGTGTTCTGTACAAGAGACTTGTATCGTGTATGTTGAAGGTCTGAAGTATGGTGACATCAAGCTGCTGTCATCTGTCAAAGACCCTGAGCAGAGGCTGACGAGACTCCATGAAATTTGTCGACTGCGTCTTGCTTTACCTGCTGACTCCACACTCAGCTTGCAAGATACATGTGCTCTGATTCCAGATCTGCATCTGCCCCATCACGGCTATCACCAGGTATTCTATCAGCGATTCACAGCAAACTTGGTCCGCTCGAAAGGCGACCCAATACAGGCCTCATGTTCCAGATCTAGCCGTTCCTCATCTGGGGATCATGTTGTCTTCAAGCCTGACTGCACCTTTTGCAACAAAGAAGGTCGCAAAAAGATAAAAGTAAAAGGTACATGGACAACTGAGGGACTGTGTGTTTGACAGGGATGGCGAAAAAAAAATAAATAAAATCAGACGTTGCAGAGACGAAACAAGACAAGATCTTGCTTACACGGATACGCGGCTGCGACTTTTCTGCTTGTGAGGCAAAATATCACCAGTCATGCAGAATGCAATACATTCAGGATCCTTCCAAGTTGCGCAATGTTGACGAGAACACAGAGGCTGAACAGGAGGCCCTGGAACAGTCTCATGCTACTGCTTTTGCCAGTGTGTGCAAAGTCGCAGAGGAAGATGTCCTCAAGATGAAAAAAAATTGTCAAGCTGGGCGACTCGTGTGCTTAATATATAACAAGCCTGGACCAAACACCTCATCCAAACCCATTCTATCGTGGTGAAAACTTGAAAGCCAAGCTAGAAAAACATTACAGTGACTCCATTGCCTGTTGGTCATTGGAACCATTTAAATCCTGCATCCTTTACAGAGCATAGATGTTTCTACTAAATGGTCCCAATGACCAACACGCAATAGAGTCACTCTATACCCCTACGGTCATTCCATGCCATTTGAACAATTGGCTTACACCACACCATCTCAGATTTACTTGAAATTTTATTGAGGTAATCAACATGGTATTAGATGACTAATCCCAAAATTTTTGCCACCTACTCCAATAATTTCCCATGTTGCTAGCAATTTTAGTGTTGGGAAATAAAAGTTAAATTGATCATTTTTTGAGTCCTGTTAAAATTTTCCAGAAATCAAATGTTAATAACTCTGCAATGACACATGAGACCTGAAATGTCACTTGCTGACTCAGAATTTTGTGTAGATTCCAAATCTGCAACAGAATTTGTTCCCTGGTGATCATATAGTGCCATGAATGTCTGATATTTTCTTCAATTTTAATCTCGTCCATGTTTAGAAGTCCAAAAAAACCAAGAAAATATTCAAACACCGATCTGTTCTTTATTGTGCTTGCACATTTATAGGTATGTTTTCATAAAATATAACAGATAATTATAAACCCATTCATGCTGAACATATGAAAGTTCAAAAATGGAAAAAGTGTAAATCACGCACAATCAATTCAGGTGAATTTCAGCAGGTAGCAGAGGCGCTATGGCAATGATATTTGGTGTGGACATTACTAACATCATAAACAACAAATGAAATTTCAGAATTGTGTTCCTCTTGTAACCATTTTTATAGTGTGTGACATTTCTACATATTTTCGAGTGCACAAAAATCCAACAAACTAGCTGTATGTACATAGTACGATTACTTTCATCCTAATTAACCTTAAGAAGTCATAATCACTTAAATATGTAAGAAAAATCATTATGAAATGATTATACAAATGATCACTATCAAAAATGTAAATAAAATGAGCAAGATATTTGCTTTCAATGCACATATAGGGATACTTCGGCCTATAAATAAAGGATTATTCTTTATGATTGCCTCACCAGAACTCTGTTACTTCATTCACATTTGAGGTGATCTTCTTCACACGTTGGGCACAATTTCTGTCCCGGTTTAACCGAATTCCCAAAGCGGTCCTGTATCTGCATGGCATAATCAATTTCAATAGTTCTCAAAGATCATTTTATGGGATTCTTACGGACAGCGAAAGGATCAAAACACTTAACTTGTAATGAAGTGTATTTCAGCAAACAGTACTTCTCATGCTGTAAGCAGATTGATAGATTAGGTTTGTTCTTCAAATTTCTCAAATCAGGTCTTCAAAATATCAGTGACCTGTCCTCTTCAGATAAACCTGAGAATTGTCTCATTTGTCGTTTGCCTTTGGTATATGTTTTGTGACATGCCGTATTCAATTCTAAACCAAATGAACAATTGGATAAAGAGAGACTAGTTGACAGCGTAGCCATATTTCAGTGCTATTCTTCAGCTTTGTCTCGATACAACTTTTTGCAAAATGAGATTTAATTTCTGAACAAGAGTATTTATATCATCAAGGCTCAAGGGAGTGATGTCATTCCATAGATGCTGATTGTGCAAATGACTGGACTCCAGAATGACAGCAGCATGAGTCATTAATGTGTTTGGACATGCATGCATGTTGTGCCATGCATGTTACATCAGCACTGAAATGCATGTTGCTCCATATGACCCAATGGATAGTTGGATACTCTGCTCATATTCAGTGAAAAAATATCATTCCCTGGAGAATTCTGAGAAAATTTTTCTGAATGCATGTAAATCTAAAATATTTGCATATTTCCAGTGGACGATTATAAACTCAAGATCAACAGACCACAAAAGTGTTCACAGAATGAACACAAAATTGAAATTTCTCACAGTATATCTTTGGGACCAGAAGAATACACAAAAAAAACTTCAGGAATGTATCACCTCCGCTACCTCTTGAAAATCAAGTTATCATGTACGATTGGCACATTCTACATTTCTATCATGCCATCATCCCCAGGAAAATAATTCTCCAGCTACTTCTGTTATATTTCCCAGAACTACATGTACAGAAGTACATAGAAAATAAGTAACAGATCTGTGTGGAGGTGATATCAATTTTTGGGGGCATAGAAAATGGACTAAACTCAAAATTATACTACCTTTGAGCACTAATAAGACAATAATCATGTTAGAAGCAAATGGTTTGTTTATTTGCAATCTACTGTAGTTTCTGAATAAGCATGAAAAATTACAAGTCTCTAGAATGATTATTGCCTGATTTATGAAGAATTGAAATATGAAAATGTCTTGCGGGGTCAAATTTAATGATACAATCCTTGTTATTTTTAAAGATATAATTATTTTTTTGGATGGGTTGTAGTAGGGGTAGCTGAAATTTTGGCATTTTACTAGTTATGACATTAAGAAGGTTGGACAGCACTTGCTTAAAGTATTTTGAATGTTACGAAGAGTAAAAACGAACGCGTTTCGGCTCACAGGCCTTCCTCAGCGTATACAAATTAATATAACCACCTGCGTATAATATAAACCAATTAATCACAAACATGGGTTTCCTATTACTCATGGTACCACTTACCATTACCCAATTAAGCATTAATAAACCGCTAATTGACAATACATCACAGAAGGCAATGTCACTCAATTGAAATAACAATTGTGAAATAAATTAAGAAAAAAAAAGAAAAAGAAAGAATAAAGTATTAACCAACTTAACTCAAACCTTACAAAAAACAAGTTAAAGAAAAATCTTCATTCATGCCATGCGGCGCAACAGAATTCAAAGTAAATATATACAAAGCCTCTCTTTGGAGGAGGCAATTGTCCCGATCGTACCTCTTCCGTACCAGACCATATAAAAAAAGATGTCGTCAATATACCTATACCAAACCTTAACATACTGAAAAAAGTTGTTAGAATACACAAAATCTTGTTCAAATTTCCCCATGAAGAGATTAGCATTATTAGGTGCTACCGGAGAGCCCATCGCTGTACCCTGGATTTGTAAATAATATCTGTTTTGATCCATGAAATACTTTGTCAAAATCTCATGTGTCAAAGACAATAAAAACTCAGTAGGTGGTTGTAGAACTGTACGAGACTAAAAAATAGCTCAAGGCCTCTAGTCCCGCTTCATGGGGAATATTAGTATATAAGCCGGATACATCCATCGTACATAGAAAATCGCTAGTGTTAGTCTGACATATTGCACCCAATTTAATCAGAAAATCTGTGGTATCTTCAAGAAAAGAAGGCAATTGACGAACCAAATCCTTAATGAAAAAAATCAACAAACTTAGAAAGAGGTTCGGTTAGAGACTGATTACCCGACTATAGGACGACCGGGAGGATGTTTAAGATTTTTATGAATTTTAGGTAAAGTAGAAATAATAATACTATATTATTTACTATATACTAATAATAGGCCTACTTGTGGGTCAATTACTTTGGTTTCCACTTACAGCCCTATATCCAAACATTTGAAACGTATAATAAATCGTCATTGGCATATATTGAGTACTGATCTTCAGATCGGTCAGATTTTTCAAGATCCTCCTCGCTTTTGTTATAAAAGGGCTTCGAATTTAAAGGATTATCCTGTCCGAGCTAATTGTGATCAAAAACCGCAACTTCGTTTCACTTTTAAAATACCGGCGGGTAATTTTAAGTGTTACAATTGCGTTGTTTGCGGTAATATGATCACAAAAAATAGCTTTACAGATCCTGTGACCAATAAAACATTTAAGGTGAGAGGTAGGATCTCATGTTTATCTACTTTTGTTGTTTCTCTCTTACTTTGTCCATGCAGTCTTATTTATGTTGGTAAGACCAAGCGTCAACTGAAAACAAGAATTTGTGAACATAAATGTGCTATTAGAAACAAAGATGACCGATCATCTGTTGCTCGACATTTTAACAAAATGGTTCATGATGTTAATTCATTGAGATTCATGGGTTTGGAAATTGTTAATCCGACAATGAGGGGGGGGCATCGGAACAATTGCCTCCTCCAAAAAGTGGCTTGGTATGCATTTAATTTGAATTCTGTTGCGCCGCATAGCATGAATGAAGAACTTGTTTTTTGTAAGGTTTGAGTTAAGTTGGTTAATACTTTATTCTTTTTCTTTTTTTTTTTTTTTTCTTAGTTCATTTCACAATTGTAATTTCAATTGAGTGACATTACCTTCTGTGACGCATTGTCAATTAGCGATTTATTTATGCTTAATTGGGTAATGGTAAGTGGTACCATGAGTAATAGGAAACACACGTTTATGATTAATTGGTTTATATTATACGCAGGTGGTTATATTAATTTGTATACGCTGAGGAAGGCCTGAGAGCCGAAACGCGTTCGTTTTTACTCTTCGTAACATTAAAAATACTTTAAGCAAGTGCTGTCCAACCTTCTTAATTATTACACTTTCTTCTTTTGGATTCAGCAGCTTATATGCCATTTGGAGGGCAGCCCGTTTGTTTTTGCATTTTTGTACACTAGTTATGACATACATTTTAAAATATAAAACTATCAGCCATATCTGAGATGGTGTGGTGGAAGAATTTTCTCTGTTTGGTTGATTTCAAATGGAATGACCCCCACATAGTTTCAGATCCAGTATTGTCATGAATTCTGAAGATATTTTAATAGTTCTTGCAGCATCTGAAAGATAATAAAAAGCTCTCTCTTATACAAGTAATCTGGCACCAACATCTGCAGAAGACATTGTGTGAAATGTGTTAATAAGAAAAATCCACACTTGATTTCAGCGACTATCTGAAAAATAAGGTATATTAGGTTACAAGCATATACAGAGTTGGATGTACAAAATCTATATGTTTTGAAGTTACATGTGCATTATGCATGCAATTGTCTTTCAAATGAGGTATCATATGCCATCATATATAAAAAGTATTTGCCACTAATGTGTCTTATTTCCCCGCCAGGAAATGGCAAATCGTGTGAAAATGATCAGCGTCTCCGTGTAACCTTGAGAGTGACGCGAAGGTCACCAAAATCGACTGGCGCCGGGGCACCACCAGAATACATGTTGACATGAAATTTGAAGGAAATCAGTCAATTCGTTCTTGTGATATCTCGCTGACAAGGATTCGGGACATACGTACGTACAGACGGTCGGTCATGAATACTATGTCCCGCCGCTTCGCGCATTCGCGCGGCGGGGGACAATAATCTGTCTTCAATGATACATTTGGTCTTATTAAAATCTGATACGACGCAAATCACAATTTTAGGGTATCCTCACTTAAATGTACAAAATATTGCATCCCAGTATTTTTCATGTTAAAATTGATTTTTATGTTCTAGACAAACCAGGGCTTCTGAAAAACTATTGGTTCATTCAGATGTGGGGGGGTGCACGTGGACCCCCCTAGCCTATGGCTTAACCGGGAATAGCTAACAAATCCCTTCGAATTGTTCACATCTTTAAATCAACGAAAATGACGGAAAACTGATTGGAGCCAGTTACCAATTTAAGGAAATGCTTAACGCCCTCCTGGATTTCTGTTCAGCAGTCATCACTGCTTTTTAGAGTCAAAGGCTAAAGCGCAGGTCAGATCCAAGCCGTAGCAATTAGGTAGCTGGCGAATAACGTATCTAATTTAAAAAATGTTGCTAACTTTTCTTCCGCTTAACGTCCCTTGGTTTTATATATTTTTCGCTATTTACCAATACGGAACTGTTATGGCCCTAATTTGTTATGACATAAGACAGCAAGGGATGATAGACAAAATTTTAAAACTAATACAGATTTAATTAAACAAAGACAACTAACAACTAACCTACAATTTATACTACTGACCAAGATTGATAATTTACAAGAAAAAAAAATATTTACAGTCCCTTGAGATGGGGTTGCTTGGTGATGTCCTGGGACAGGGAAATCCAACACAGGCAAAAATCCACTAAAGAAAACTTCACAGGTCTTGAAAAGAGTGACAGGTCTGGTCAAAAGTATCCTTCTCCTTGCAATTTCTCCTACTACTTTTCTCTCTCAATTTTCCTCCTTATATACTCTTTTGCAGACCCCTCCCACCTTTAAGACTTTTTTTTTTTTTTTTTATTTCTCTGGGACTTTCCGTCTCAGACATGCCCAGGACATGCCCAAACCTAGCTCCAGTCTGGGCTTAACAAAAAAAAAAGGTCAATACTGCCATCTAGTGGCTTCTGTTTACATTACAGAACCAAAGATGTACCAGAGTATCTTTACTAAAACCCAGTACTTACATTTAAAAAGAGAACTCTTCGCTTCCTGCAGCTGCCATTATTCGATTCGATTTGGATTAACTACCACGCAATGAATCCTGGGAAAGACTAGACCGCAAAGGATCCCCCTGCTGGAGCCTTTGTTGCCCGCAAAAAGAAGGCCTCATTTCTTGGCCGCAATTGAAATGGCCTTTGAAATGAGACGGCGGAGTCTCGCCGCTGTGACGCAACCGGTCTTCAATTGTAGCCTTTGAAGGATGCAGCTGCTGAATTGGGACACAGCCTATGGCTGCATTCCAATCCGAAATAAGATGCTCCCTTCACTTCTTCCCTCCTCTCGAGTGAGGCCTCTGAATGACATGGTTGGTAAGTAAGCTCTTCCCGAGCGAGGGAGGGCAATGGAGGGGACTTCAGCTGGATTTATACTTCTGTGTCGAAACAACGCAGTCGCTATGCAGAGTCTTTGCGCCTGCCGTGCACCTCGTAATTTTCTTACTGCGCGTCAAAGCGACGCACAAAGCAAGGGCACTGATTGTTCCAACCAGAGTCTAGTGATGCGTGTGATTCAACGTCATTCAAGAAACTGTGGTTAGTGTCTACCTAGCGCACAGAAAGCTGATGAACCCAGCTTGATTGTTTACTTTTATCGACTGGCTATTGCTAGTTATGTTGCTTTTTATTTTTATCCGTGGCTATTTGTCGCCTGTTGAAAGCAATGCAGTTGCATATAAAGCTACTGCAAAACCAATAAGTAGCCAGTGAAAGCAGTTCTCCCATGAACTGGCTGCGTTTGTTTACACTTGCTTAAGCAGAAAGCAGCTGCCACAATATACATCGAAGGACATTCCAAACGACCGTAAATTGAAAAGCCCACTCCCTGCTGCCCTTCAGAGTTTTCACTACGAAGCAAAGTGACTTTGCAGGGTGTAGGGATTATTACTAAGGATGTTCCATGGTCATTACCCTACGGAATGAAATACAGCTGATAACGGAACGTTAACACTCCACTAATGTGATTTCACGACAGGTCCTTCAGAAACCTGACACCACCTAGCGGTTTGTTGGTGAATTGCTTCGCGGCACAGCACGAAGCAAATGACCTCAACGCAGAACTTCGAAAGGTCCACCACGGCGTCGAGGCTACGGCGTGCCCTTTGAATGGAGTTAACACAGAACTATAAATCCAGCTAAAGGGGGAAATCCGATTGGAACGACCCTGCGTGCATTTTTTCCACATTTTGACATTTTTCAACAAGCCAAGGGGAAGTTTGTGTTACCATGGAGCTGACTAATGGTCCGTTCCTGCCAACCAGTAACTCGTGTTTTCACAACCTTCTACCGGTGCCCTGGAACGGCTGTCAAACCTATGACATACCACCCCTGAACATACATGTAACGTAAAGTTACATGCTTAAAAATAATGTGAAACCGATGCCCCTCACCCCCAAACTTCATTTGTATACAACTGTCAAATTACACACTAATCGAACATTATTCTTACATTTGTATGGTAATTTCCCTGCCATAATTCCTACTTTTGCCAGCAGGAAAAAATGGTGGACATGAAATTTTTACTGAGGGAAAATGAGCGAAACATTCTGGGTAATATCAAAGCTTGGAGGGATGTTCGTTGTTAGCTTCGTTTGAGAGAGGATAATTGAGGGCTTGAGCAAATGAAAATGCGCCCTTCCCTCCGCAAATCTGAATTGGAATGACCCTACAAGTGGCAGCCATCTTATATCCAGAATTTTTTGGGGATTCCCCCCTCGATTGGAGGGCGAGTGAACGCGACGAAGCAAGCTTTTTTGGATTGGAACGCAGTCTATGACTGCAGCGGGGCCATGCAAATTCGCTAACGCTCATAGCTGCCGGCCGCCTATGGGCGATTCCAGACGTACACCCAACTCCCGGATACTGAAAGCGTTGCACCAATTATAATGGCGAGTACGCATTTAAGTGAAATGTATATAGCAAAGGTGAGATAATTAACGATTTAGTAGACATTATTCACTGTAAATGAAACAGCTAGATTTACAGATATGAGATATAATGAGCCAAAATGTAGTTGGCTCAGGTTCTGTGTCATTTGTAAACATAGTCAAATATCACTGTCAGGTGAAGCCGAATGAATCAGACACGAAATGTTTAAAAGATTTTAAATCATGCTACTTTAGCTGGTCGACCAATGCAGTCCTGTACCGCTTGTTACTCGTTCAGAGATTGCATTGATTAACTTTCTCGACCCATTTGACAAAAAAATAAAACTCCCGCTCATTGAGTAAGCTACATAAAAGTCAAAATCCCTTGCAAACCAGCTGGATCAGGGACTGTGGATCAGCTTGAAGCCCTGAATGCAATTGCGAAAATCGCCGTGATGTATTCCCGGAGATGGACAAGAGGGGTTATACTGCCAAGTCTTACAAGTATATTTACCCATTCTTTGTGGACAAAGTTGCCTACAGAAAGCCTGCGCTCGAGGTGAAGTAGGCTACAGATACTCCAATGAGATATTACACCAAAAACAAACTACTTCTTTACATTTGCACCGATTTTAAAAATACCAATTTCCTGAGATTTCTTAAATACCAAAGTAAAATCACTCATTTGGCATTTGGGCTATTCCGTGTCAATTCGCACAATTTCAGAAAAATCCCCTGGTGACCGATTTTGCTGGAAAAAAAAAAAAAAAAAAAAAAATTAAATACTTTGATGAACAACAATGAACAAATCCAAAGTTTTAGCTCCAAACTTCCAAGGGTTTCTAAGATAAGGCCCATTTAATTTTGAGGGGCCACGCCCCTTTCCAAAGCCCACCAAAAGTTTTTGCATTTTCATAAGCCAATACCTTTTCACCCAAAAGAGGTAGAGTCCTGAATATGACTACTCTTACTAACCTTTGCCCAGGCTTTCAGAATCTACAATCAGAAATATTCTCTTTTCCACTGCCTGAGATATTGTCAGCTGAAATCTTAATTTCTTTCATCCATTTTTTTTTTTTTTTGGCAGTTTTTGAAGGTCTACCAAATCACAGTAATTAACCTGAGGTGCCAAAACAATGTACCAATGATAAAAGGACCTAGCAACTTGTGTGTGTGAGTAGAAGTTAATTCTCTTCTCGAATGTAGAATTCTAGCACCAAAGAATTCCCAGAAATAAGCAAGCAGGAGACTTCCTCATCTAGATTTCGATGCCAATGTCAGCCATTCATGATTTTACACCCCCTTTTCTTTGGCTCAAATAACTAAATAAAACCTAACTTACAAGAAAGTCTGAACACTTGAGCATACATCAGCATAGTAAGAAATACTTAAAATGACAGAAAACACTGAGGGGGGGGGGGATTTTATATATATATGACACGTACTTCATTTAATGTGGCTCATATCCCATCCACTAACACGGAGGGGGCAGGTTTATAACCTGTAATGCAGCCAGCCACGAGGTTGCAATAAAGATGCTTTGGCTTCACTTTTGAGGGTTAATTGTCCAAATAAGCAACTTCATAAATCACAATTCATATGGAGCCACACTACAGGAGATTTTCAGCCTCACACATTCTGTGACTGTATGAGCAAAGAAAAGGTATGGGCATTATTTTTAGAGATGATATTGTTCCAATTTCAGTAACATTTTGAGAGGCCAAGCATCTCCTCAAATCTCAGCCTTCCATGCAATGGGAGGGGACTTCTACACCAGTTTGAGTCTCCAAACCATGTTTTATCAGTTATGTGTACACATGTTTTACATATTTATCAATGTAATGTCATCAGTATAAGCTGCAAAACCATTCATTTCTGAGTGATCGCAGGTGACTCACCTTGTCATCAATGGTGTCAAACTTGGTCAGAACAATGCCGTCGATGAGACGTGGTTTGTCTGACATTGAGTGGTCAGCCAGGGCCTGATTAAACTTCACCTGCAAATAAAAATTATTTTCTGACAACTCCAATATGGCAATTTCTTTAGAGGTCCATAAAACCAATACCAGAGGGCAGTTTACAAAAACAGTTATAAATAAACGCATTATTTGGGCCAAAATGAACAAACAGACAAAGTTAAAAAATCCAAGACCATGATGGCCGAGGTGTGTTTCCACTTGGCATGGAATGACCCTAATAAGGTCACTGCAATTGTAAACATCATCAATATCAGGTTTTCAGCCCCACTGAAGTAACCCACATGATGTTCAAGCAGGTTTCTTTATTTCCACCACATAAAATCGTTCACAGCCATGTACATTTCAAAACAAAGAAAAACAATGATTATTAAAACTTTTTAGGCCAGCTTTTTGGTGGGAAACATGCCTATATACTAGATTTTTGGGCCACAGCAGTGTAATTCAGGTCATTAAATACTGCTCAGGTGCAAAGTCGTGTCAGTGCAACTTTCCCCCGGGCGTGAACCAGGCCCTTAAACTTGGGCTCTTTGACCTTCCAGATCTGTATCTGTCATAGAATCAAAGATATAAGACTTTTTCTACAGCATGTTTTGAAAAGCGCCCCCTACAGGCCATCTTTTCAGAGGCCCATAAACTCCATACCAGTGGGCTTTTTGTGAAAAAATTGGATACACCCATCATTTGAGTTCAAATGAACAAATATACAAAGTTAGAGAAAAATCTGAGACCATGATGGCCCTAAAAGGTACTTTTAGCGTTTCCACTTGGCATGGAATGACCCATAAGCCTGCCCCAGGGCGGATGATCACAGAACTACACCCTTAATTCATAAGCACGCATTTGCCAGTTTCTCACTAAATAAAACTACCAGGGATATTTCAATCGAATTAAAAAGGTAACAGATTATAATCTGGCAAAGTGTGTTTGGCTTTAGGACAGCAGGTTGTTAGAACCAAGATGTGTAGCTTATTTGCACCATCAGCCGCAGACTCACAGAATGATCAAAATACTGAAGAACGAACATTTAAATATTTGCTTCAATCATTTCATTAAGTGATCAGGAAGCTTGGCTCTTTCACTGTAGAACACTCAATTGTTACCCTCAGAAAAATCAGAAATCTTGAGTGCCTAATTAGCCGGCAGATATGTGGGGGTGGGGTTACAGAGGAGCACTAACCAGCTGGTCAACCGCCTCATTCCCAACCAGGGCCTCCCCGACGAACAAGACCAGGTCAGGCATGTTGACTGCAATCAACTTGGCGAGTGCCGTCATCAGGGGGGCGTTGTCCTGCATACGGCCGGCAGTGTCCACCAACACCACATCGAAGCTCTGGCTGCGGGCTTGTGGGGGGGGGTAGCAGAAAGAGGAACAGAGGGGGTCAGGAAGACAGCGATATGCGGCAACATGAGGGCTCGGAAAATGAGCTTATAAATGCAGCGCTCCAAGGTTATAGTCCAGTTGCAGATGAACAAAGGTGCATAATGCATACAAGATGCATGAATGCATTTATTATCATAAGGGTTTTATATCCACAAATGTGGGGGGGGTGATTTATAGCATAATCATACAACAGAATAAGCATAATGTACAACAGAAAATAATTTAATCAGCATGTACTGCTGACAGAGTCGGTGAGGATGAGTTTGCATTAATTTTCCATTTTCGGAGTCCATTACTTCCTAAAGAAGAAATTAACCAAGTTTCGATGGGTGAATAACTTTCAATTTGTCTACAAACTAAAGGGAAGACTGTTAATAGGTACTTTTCATGCCCCTCTCAACTGTATAAGAGATTAAAAAAAAATATCCACGTGCATTTGATGATTGGGTTTCTACTTCAGCTCACGAAAGTGAGCTCAAGTAAGACACAAGAGGTGATGTGCGTTTACCGTATGCGATGGCCTCCATGGCGATGCCGGCAGCATCTTTCCCATAGCCCTTCTCGTAGAGTTGGACAAAGAGGCGGCCCCCGTGCTTCTCCGGGGGGTGCAACGAGTTGAGCCGCTGTTGGTGAGTACGCAGCTGCTCCACCGCGCCCGCGCGGAACGTGTCGCAGGCTGCGATCAGGACCGAGAAGCCGTTCTCCATCAGCCAATAGGATATCTAGATATTCAGATGTACAAAGGAACAATGTGTAAAAATGCCTGTCTTGGAAGCATGACAGTCA